>JAEDXX010000057.1:0-659431 GCA_021725515.1 Epicauta chinensis
GGTGGTGGGAGGGGGGTGGGGAGGTGTGTGTGGGGAGTGAGGGGTGGGTGGAGGGGGAGTGGGAGGGTGGAGGATGGGGGGGGGGGGGGGGGGGGGGGGAAGAAAGGGGGGGGGGGGTGGGGGGGGGGGGGGGGGGGGGGGGAGGGTGGGGGGGGGGGGGGGGGGGGGGGGGGGAAGGGGGGGGGGTGGGGGGGGGAGGGGAGGGGGGGGTGGGGAAGGGGGGGGGGGGGGGAAAAAAAAGGAAAATGTGAGGAAAGGAAGAAGTGGAGGGGAAGCAAAAAGGACAGGAAAGTGAAAAAAAGGGGGGAAGAAGGAAATGGGAAAATGAAGAGAGAAAAAAAGGGAGTGGAGTATGACGGGATAGGAGGGACAAAGAAAAAGAGGAAATGGGGAAAAGGGGGGAAAAAAAAGAGATGTAATAGGGAGGGTGGGAGGGAAATGAAAGGAGTGAAAAGGGAGGGGGGGGAAAAGATGACATGTGAAGGTGTTGGCAAAAACTAGCATAGTTCATGAAAAGGCCAAAGAAAGTCAAAATTATGTGAAAAGTGATGAGGAAAAATATTACATGTGGAGGGTGGTCAAAAGCGATGTATTAGTTGTCGTGTTTATATAAATTCGTCTTATGTGAAAATTGCTTTTTACAAATATTACATTTGAAGGGTTTATCACCCGTATGTACTCGTTCATGAATCAGTAATTGACTGCTACATGGAAATTGCTTATCACAAACATTACAACAATAAGATTTGTTATTCGTATGTACTTTTTCATGTCTACATACATCCGCCTCATCTGAAGACTGTTTATTACAAATGTTCGATTTCAACGGTCTTTCAGGCGTCTGCATTTCATTTGTTTCGTTACTATTATCATCGGGACTTGTATAACACGCTGGTATCTTATCATTATTATTAATTTCAGCTACGATTGTCAATTCTTTAACATTTTGATTATCAATAACAACATCGCTACTATTGTTCAATTCTTCTTTAATTTCATCGTCTAGAATATTAAATAACAGTAATAATAATTGTTCAAAATCGACTTTCTCCCGTGCAAGCGATACTCTAGAGGTTCAAAGTTTCTTTACTATAAGAAACCCAGAAAAAAATATTTAGGTAATCATATATGATCAGGTCCAAAGAAATAGTCATGTTTAATCATATTCAATTATGCATTATCATACATAAACATATAGTAGAATTTATTTAAAAATAGTACAAAGCCATAAAACTATTGCCGATTCATTTCTACACATTAAAGGAACCTATAATAGGGATTTCTCCGAACCCCTCTGGCTTCTTTCTCTTTTTTTCACATTACAATGTTGAGATGGTGAGATGGTCAACTTTACCAGTTGTCACACCCTTTGCAAAATAGTTACAGCCCATGCCAGAGGTCCCAAACAATGAAAGTAAATATTTTTCATTAAATAACAGTGTAAAAAATAATTTTATTGTAAAGTATTTAGAAAATTTGAATTGTTACTTATTACAAAATTGTTTGGATTCTTCTGTAATGCGAGATTTCTACTAAGTTCCAAGAAGGTAGTCAAAAAAGAAATGCGTTTGAGAACTACTGGTTTACTTTTAAACGTATCCCACTTGCGACCCAACCATGTGGATTCTGTTCTCTCACTTTAATCATAAGACTCTATTGAACAGAAGAGGAAGCATAACACAAAACGTGTATTTGGAATGAATTTTATGAGGGAGTAGTTACGTCTCTCTTGCATTTTATGACATTGTACTATTTTTAAATAAATTCTACTATATCTATTTTTAATCGAACCCCGACCATTTAGGTGGAAACTGGAACGTTAACTCCTAAGCCATCTCATTGCTTACAATTATTGTCGAATTATTAGTATATGCGTTACTTATAAAAGTTGGAAGCTTTTTTTACTGCTAACTAGTGCATCTTAATATTTTATTATATGAGCACCCTAACTATATATGTTCTCATACAAGCTATTAAAGAAACAAAATACTCTTAATCAAAAATGAACTCTAACAATTGACTGGCAAATTTTCTTTTCCATAACTTGACTCAAAAATAGTATTAGCAGCCTGCTATCTACGAATCTTACCCCAAAATATGAAGCCGGGCGACATGATCTCATTAATATTTAACTTATGCTAATCGAGGATAAAATTTGTATTATAAAGATGTGTTATATGTATAAAAATTCAGATGAAAGTTCAAGATGTTTATATATTAATTCTAAAAAAACAACTGCGAAAATCTCTATCTCTCTCCACCTGTCACAATATGCTAAGATCTTTATTAGAGCCAATCATATATATTATTTATATTAAATTTTATATTATATATAAGGTTATATATAATCATGTATAGATTTACAAATGCTGATTCACAACAAATCTAATAATGTATCAACAGATACATGGTTTATATTGCTCAGATATGATTAGGAATAATCATATATCAATCTATATACTATATGACTATATACTGTCATACACAAACCTATGTATAATTATATATGAATCCATATATAACAATATTCATGGTGCAGTAGTGCAAATATAATCATATCCAATTATACATTACTCTATATATGATTATATATGATCATATGTAAATAATATATAAATAGGGGAAGGAGAGGCAAAGTGGGCGCCTTAAAATTTTCAATATCTATATCATAAAATTTGAGCGAATAAATAACCTTTTTGAAGTTTCTTATATAATGAGGGGTGAAAAGGACCATCCATTTTTTAAATATTTAATAATTAATTGTAAAAATAAAAATACAGAATGAAAAATATAAAATATGAATTTTTTTTTGGGGTGGGGGTGGGTGGGCCAAAATGTTAAGGGTGTAAAAAAAAAGTAAACGCGTAAAAAATTATTGATATGATTTTTTTTCCTCAAGGGACCATTTTGCTCTCCCACCCTTTTGCCCCTATATATGATTTCATATATATTTATAATTAATTATAGATAATCATAAATGATTAGATAAAATCATTTTTCCTGGGAATTCAAGAAACTTTTTTAAATCTGGAAAACCAAATAAAAAAGACAATGTAAGTATATTTTTGGTGACTCATTTAAAGCAAGGGGGCCTTACACCCTCTGTAGCCCCTTGAAGTTGGCTCTGAATTTTAATTCAGATGACAACGATTGTTATAATCTATTAAAAATATTTTTTACCAATTTCTAAAGGATGCTCTTCAATTTCGATTTCTTCTTCCTTTACAATAAAATCATCACTATCTGAACTGGTAGGTGTGCAATGTACTTCAATATAATCACGATCATCATATGTCTGCTCTGATAATAGCTCTTCTGCATGTTGGACTAGATAATTAGTATCTAGTATCGTCTTCCGGAAGGCACTGTATTCTACCAATTTGATGTAGCACGGACCACATATATTTTTCGTATATGGATCGTTGTTCGTTATCTAGAAAAACAATATTAATTATAGATAAATATAAAAGCCAAAGCTCTTCAAATTTACTATTAAATTTGATAAGTGTTTAATTATTTTCCAAATTGGTGGTTCATTTTGTGTCTTAAATATGTGTTGGCAATCTTGTGGATTTGGATCCGTATAACATAAACGACACTTGAGCATTTTTTAATGAGATTCAAATACTTAATTAAGTAATTAATATTTACTGTGTAAATTATCACTAATTGTATTGTTTAACCTATAAAATGCGTTATTTCAAAACTAGTGATTTTTATTTGATTGTTGGCTTTACTGATAACACTAAACATATGAAATGAAAACCCCATTTTGACTGTTGGCAACAGCAGCTATCTTGTCTGGGATGGCACGCGCGGGAAATATGAAAAGTATGACACGACTATGCCTGCGTTAACTTTTTGTATCTTCTCTATTTGCCTTTCTTTTCTATCTTATACATATAAGATATTTCAGGACTCAAATTAAAACAACAAAAGCTAAAATTGCAATTAATATAAAGTGAGATATAATAAATGTCTAGATTATGGTAAATCGATTAGATCTGTTTCAGAATAATTTGTAAATTTTATCTATGAAAAATGTTTGCTATATAATTATTTTTTATGCCTTAGCCTTTTTTTCTGTATAATTTGATAGAAACGTTTAAAAACTAAGTTTTATAAATGTTAATTATCTAAACTGTTACTACACATAACATAACATAAAAAACTCCTCCTATTCGACCTACTCTGATCACACAATTGTTCTATCGCAGTGTTTCCCAAACTTTCGACATATGTGTACCCCTTCTATAATTTTCGTAACACTGTGTACCCCTAGTCAAAAAAAAAACATATATTTTAATAATAATTTTAATAATAATAATAATTTGCTTGTTGCACCAGACACAGCAAAAGCCCGGAGCCACAGGTACCCCTTCAAACTCTTCGCGTACCCCAGGGAGTACCCGTACCACACTTTGGGAAACACTGTTCTATCGTATGCCGTGAATAGGAGGAGACATCATGTCACTTTTCTTCTAATGTACCTACTACAATTTGGCGCCGTGTATGTATAACTTATTTATATACGTTTCCCGCCCAATGATTGGCGGGTACATGGCTGCATGTTGTCGCTCGCGGTCGCTCATGTTGTTTTTACCTATGCAGGACACTCTCTATATCTTAAGGCATTGATTAAATAAAATAAAAACAATATATTTATAAGAATTTATTTGTTTATAATTATTTTAAATAAATTATATATAAAAAGGACGTAATCAGAAGATTACGTCCTATTTTTAATAACAATTGTTTGGTAGCCATATTGAATTATCTGTCATTTTTAATAATCGTTTTGTGTTGAAAAATAAATAGGTTTATTTTATAGAAATTTTGAAAAAAAATCAATTTTAATTCGTTGTAAAAATATATTAAAAATGTTAATTATCTTTAATAATACTTAAATCAACAATTGGCAATAATTGTTTAATTGAGAAAATATGCAGGAAATTGATTTTCCTATGCGACAATCATCGTTGGCAAAATTTGATGTAGTAAGTTCAATGTTTAATAGATTTTTCTAATTATTCTACAAATGCTTATAATAATAAGTAAGAGAATTGGAAATTTTATTTTATTATAATTTTAATTTTAGTATATGTTGCCTAATAAATTGATTAATAAATTATTATTGTCTATAGTGATAATCTAGAAAAGGGAGGAGAGAACTCCTCCTAACTGTATGATAAAATATGGTCACAATGAATTCAGATAAGGCTGCCACTAAGCGCAAGCCGGAGCCTAATAATGGGGGCTGCACCGGAACAAGCACCAATGATGAAACAATCACATCACAATTACCTTACGTTGCAGAAGAATCACCGAATCAATTATTATATAAAAAGGTCTTTATTATTGATAAATTTCAATAATTTTCTAATATTTTTTTTTTTAGATGGAAAGAATTGTTGAAAAAATGCAAGATGAAACAACTGGTGTACCAGTACGTACTGTAAAAAGTTTTATGTCTAAAATACCGTCAGTATTCACCGGTTCTGATTTAATAATGTGGATGATGAAAAATCTGGATGTTGAAGATCAACAAGAAGCCTTACATTTAGCCCATTTAATGGCGGCTCATGGTTATTTTTTTCCAATTGATGATCATATGTTAACTGTTAAAAATGATAACACATTTTATCGTTTTCAAACACCATATTTTTGGCCCTCAAATTGTTGGGAACCTGAAAATACTGATTATGGTAATTTCGAATATTAATACCAAATATCATTTTTATAAAATCAATTTTTTTAGCGGTTTATCTTTGTAAAAGAACAATGCAAAATAAAACACGTTTAGAATTAGCCGATTATGAAGCTGAAAATTTGGCTAGATTACAAAAAATGTTTTCTAGAAAATGGGAATTTATATTTATGCAAGCAGAAGCACAAAGTAAAGTTGATAAAAAACGGGATAAGTTAGAACGGAAAGTCTTAGATAGTCAAGAAAGAGCATTTTGGGACGTCCATAGACCTATGGTAAATTGAATTATTTAAGCCTCAATCTAAGTTGACCACTGTTGTTGAATTATGTTTTTACAAAGGATTGAATATTTCAAGCAAACAACTTTTGTATTCATTTCCAAAAGTAATAAACTATAACCACAAATGAAAATTCATCGGAAAACTTGCTATAGTTGATATGGATTTTTGTTAAAATATTCAATGCTTATTAAAAAAAGAGTGCGTAACTCAATAACAGTTAATCGTAGAAAATTCAGGTTGGACCTTAATAATTAATTTGTTTCTAATGATTAATTTTAGCCTGGTTGTGTAAATACAACCGAAATCGATATAAAGAAAGCTTGCCAAATGAATAAACCATTACATGGTTTCAAAACTATCCAAGTAGGTGCTCCACGTATGTCGCCATCAACATCTGGTTTAAATAATAAATCTTCCATCGATATAATCAAAAATCAAATAGCTTTATTGAAATCAAGATTAGAACGACGTAATATAAAAGTATCAAAAGCTGCGGAATCGTAATAATTTCACAATTATTTCAAAATAATGTTTTCATAATAATTATTTCTAGATTTGTTGCTTATTGTGAACAATATTTAGAATATGATAGTTTCTTTGTGGCACCTGAATATCCAAATCCATGGATATCAGATAGTCCAGAATTATGGGAACAAGAGAAACAAGCAAAAGACATATCAGCACGTCGCGTTAAAAGATGGGCGTTTAGTTTACAAGAATTATTACAAGATCCAATTGGACGTGAACATTTTGTTAAATTTCTTGATAAGGAATTTAGCGGAGAGAATTTGAAGTAATTTTTATTTAACTTTTACATACCTGCCGTTTAGCTTAAAGATGATCTAGAGAGGAGAAAGATTTTTTTTTTCATAATACAGGGTGGATTATAAAAAACGTCCCAAGCCATAACTCCATTATTTTTAAAGATATAACAATACTTCTTGAAACAAAATTGCACAGTTTATTATCATCTATGTTTCACCGGAAGTGGCATCAACTTCAATTTCTTAAATGGAACACTCTGTATATTTTATTATTTCTGAATACCTCGTTAAATTGTCTTTCAAAAAGTTCTAAGGCATCATACGCCTAAAACCAATCGTTAGTTAGATATTCGTCAATTAATGTATTTATTGAAGTAGGCAATTTGCATATGCCTACAAGGAATAACTATTGATAAATTCAGTAAATTAAGTAGGAAAGAATAGAAATTTTTTATTCATTTTATCTGAGATAAGCCAACGACTAAACTTATTTTATTACAGAGATTGCTCAAACAATCCACCATTTCGTTGCACACAATACTACTTTACAATAACTATTGCTTGTAGGCATATGCAAAATGCCTACTTTAATAAATACATTAATTGACGAATATCTAACTAACTATTGGCTTTAGGCATATGATGCCTTCGAACTTTTTGAAATCAATTTAACGATGTATCCAGAAATAATAAAATATACACGCTGTTCCATTTAAGAAATTGAAGTTGATGCCACTTCCGGTGAAACAGGAAGCAACATTGATTTGGCATCTATCCCAAAACATAGATGATAATAAACTATACAACTTTGTTTCAAGAAGTATTGTCATATCTTTAAAAATAATGGAGTTATGGCTTGGGGCGTTTTTTTATAATCCAGCCTGTATAATTGACCTTTATGGTCTACATAAAAGAGATACAAATATTGGTCTTCTCAGTTAATAATTCATAGGGAAAAGCGAATGGAATCATATAAGAAAAACAATCCTATTAAGAGTGTCTCGCAGTTCAGCCCAAAACCCAATTTAAATTCAATTTCTCATTTTCTCCTTTGTTAATCAGGTTTTTGGAAAAAGAAGTCCATACCGACATCAAGCACATTAACGACTATCACTGGCATAAATTTCATTCAATTCTACTAATAAACAAAGGAGAAAATGCAAAAATTGATTTGAATTGGGTTTGTCATTTTATTTAACTTATTACTAAATAAGTTTTCCAAAAAAAATTCATTTGAGGTTGTAGCTTATTATCATTGAAAATGCAGGCAAAAGAATTTTTTTTCTTAAAATGTTCAATCTGTAAAAGAAATCAAAAGTCAACTCGATGACAGTAGATCGTCGACCATTCGATGTAGCCTTAATTCATCTTAAAAGAGAAAAAAATATAATTCCTCAGCGCATCGATTAATAACAATACGTTCTGCAGTAAAAATAGATCTCTGTTCGTCAAACCAAATAGATTGATTTACACAGGGGTGGTAAATGAAAGAAGTTTTTCAAAAAATTCTCCGATCCGAGTTCTATTTTAAAATGAATTGAAACAAGGTACAGATATCCTCTTATGTCTAAAATGAAGAGTCTTTATATCGGATTTTATAGTTTTATTTATTGATATTTAATAAGTAGATGCTCTATCTTGAACGACATGGTAAATGATGCCTATATTTCTTCCCTAATATATTTTTTCTTTAATTTGCCAACATTGTATGCTTATACAGGGTGTTTATTCTAAACAAGGTTGATCTATTCGCTACGAATGCAGGATCCAGGATGTCACAGACTTTCTAGCTAATCGTAGTTTGAAACTACTTCGTGTATCAAAGCAATTATCACTGAAATAATGTTCTCGATACACGAAGTCTGAGTATATTTTTCTTTTTATTAATCTCGTCAATTGTAAACAAAAATTTTTGCTTATTATGTAAGTTTAGTGGTCTCTGCATTCAATGTTGCAAACATGTGCAATAAGACTAAAACTTTGAATATTAATCTTGAAAATTGAAAGTAATTCGAATTTCATGTATTGACAACATTGTTATGGTAATAGTTGCTTTGATAAACGAAGCAATTACTTGGAGAGATTTCTATATTTCTAGCTAATCAGCTAGAACATTTATGTACACTGAATCTTTTTAGATTTGACGTAAACGTTCTTACCACTTTTATTTCTATTGTTTCCAACCATATTTAGAGAAAACACCCTGTAGACAAATCTATAATATTTTAAAATTGATTACGTATTATTAGATTTTGGGAGGCCGTTCAAGAATTGAAAGCTTTACCTCAAAGTGATGTACAAAATAAAGTATCCGAAATATGGAGTGAATTTCTTGCACCTGATGCAAGTTGTCCTATAAATGTTGATGGTAAATCATATGAAATAACCAAGAAAAATATGGAAAATCCTGATAGATGGAGTTTTGATTGTGCTGCTGTAATAATTAATTAATTAAATAATTTCATAAATTCCAAATAAATATAATTATTGTTTATTTCAGGCTCATGTTTATCATTTAATGAAAAGTGATAGTTATTCAAGATATCTTAGATCAGAAATGTATAAAGAATTTTTAAATGGATCAAAGAAAAAAGTATATATTAATTTATTATTTATTTAATTTAAATTTAATTTATTTAAATTTATAGACATCTGTAAAAGGAATTCGTTCAATTGTATCATTCTCAGCACGTAAAGACAACATTACTTAAATTGAAATGAAACAGATTGAAGTAATAATTGTAACTTAACCAAATTGGTAAGTTAAAACAATCGACAATACAAATATTTGCCATTGAGGCATCCTTTTTTTCGGTTTTTTTTAAATTATTGATTTATCAAAAAAAGTGCAATCAAAGATATTGGAAATCTTCTGTTTTGATATTAAAGTTAGTAATAACAATAATTATGATAAGGATATTAAAACAGTTATAGTGACATAGTATTAAGTAAAAAGCGATATAGAAATTTAGATATTAAAGTGTATATTAAATGAGAAATTTGACTAGAATTCGAAAACTGTTCGTAACGCTATAATTTAATAGAATACACATGTGATAACATGCACAAATTAAAATTGATTTAAATAAATAAATAAGTATATATTTATAATAAAATTGTCGCTATTGTACATAAAAAATGTGTATATAATTATATAAACAATAGAATTAATAGAAATTTTCTATTAATACTCATGTCACTATATTTGTTCGCGTTGAATGAAAACATAAGAAAAACTTGTGCAGTGTATATATAACAAAATTTTGGCATCAATATTTAACAAAACACTGCCATGACGTTTTAAAATGATAAGAAAAAAGATCAACCACTCATACGTGTACCAACCACAAATCATATATATAATACTCCTATATGGACAGTTTCTATAAATGGAAGCGGTTGCGACATGGTGAAACAGATATCGTGTCTCGTGTTCTCTATCCTCCGATCCCCAACTTTGTTCTGCGCATCTTTTATGAGCATTAAAGATTTTCAAGCATGCGCAGCATGGATAAAACACCTCGAAGGAGAGAGAGAATGAACATAGTCGCCACCGTAATGTTGGAGCATTGTTTATCTTACCAACTGTCCATATAGTAGTATTACATATATACTACAAATCCATACATACTCACAAATACATAATGAGTCACAAAGAGTAATAAGATCTTGTGGTAAATAATTCCTCCCTCAATACAGTTTTAATTGAATTATTTTCGTTATTTTTATTTTATTCTAGTACAGATGTAAGTGCTATTAGATATAATTAGACGGAAAAACAAAATAGTAAGCACACCAGTACATACTTTATTTGATGTGTAACATACAATTGTGTTATTGAAAAATTCCAAAACGTAAATATTTATATGTGGATTTAATTTATAGCACAGTTAATCTAAACAGGTTGGTAATCAGAAATCTAACCTCAAAAACATCAATGGGGTATTTGTAGAAATCCATTTTTAGCAAATGATTCTTGGTCGCTTAGATATTATCTTATACAACTGAACCGTGAGTCACAAATTATTTTTATAATTAGGTAACCACGTTAAATAGTGGTAGTATATAAAAAAGTAATTAAATTGAAATGTCATAACTTCTAGCACTAGTGTTAAAAAGTTATGTGTTGAAAATTATACTTTTAGCTCAAGTATGCTGTGTTAAAAACGTTACTTTCAACATTGTTTGTTGAATAAAACAAATTATAACATTGTCAGTCGTTAGGTTTTACATGTAGAAAAAATATTGATCTCCGTAAATAGAGAAGAGCGAAAGAAGCCTACTCGTTAAATGGATAATAACTCAACGATCAAGACAAGAGAGAGTCAATGTTTTGAAAGAATAAATTTTCAATTGTTGGTAGGATATTTCTTGTGCTTTTTTGGAACGTTAATGATATTCGGTACTTATCAAATTAAGTGCGTTAATTTCTTTTTCAAATAATGTAAAGTTTCTGATTATCAACCTGCGTAAGCGATCCACTCTGTATATATGTTGTAAGAAGAAGGAAGGCAGCGAGACGTGTTTGATCAAAATATGCCAAATTTTTATTTCCTAATTAAAATTTAAAAAAAAATACTTTTTATATTAGTGATTTCCACCGATTTAATTGTAATTAGATAAAAAAAGTACTCTCGATATTTGATGTATGAATTTTAGGAAAAAATTGTACTGATAATTATGTTATAAAGGAATTGAACCATTATCTATTATAAATTGTTCATATGTAGATGGATGATTCCATGCGAAATTCCAATAAATTATACCATAAAATCGGTGATTTTATTTATGAAATTATCAATGAAAATGGAGTTGGAACAAGCAAGCTATCCTGGCGTTTAAGAGTGGATTCTGAAAAATGCTTAAAATACGTGAACTAAAATTTCTTACATTAATTTATATGGGCGTTATTGGGCATCGCATTTATCGTTTTTCGACAACAGTTTACAAGTTGAAGAGAAGATCGGTTTAAAATCCGATTTGGGTTTTTTTTTGAAAATCGTTTTTCTTTGCGTTCAGTACAGTAAAACCTCTATAATACGGACACCCATGGAATTTGGAAACAATATCCTTATTAGGGAGTTGAAAATTCCATTTGCAAAATTTAATAGGTATGTTGCCAAAAGTGTCCGTATTAGGGAGGTGTAGAGCTCGGTGTGTCAAAATTTTGAAAATTCGAAACATAATTTTCCTGACGTGTCACATAACACAAATATAAAGGCTAAAAAAATAGAAATATTTATGATTTTCGTAAATTAATTATTTGTTTAATGCCATTTAAAACACAAAAACCAAAATACGTGTCACCAAAAATGAGCTCACGTGTCATAGGTTCACCATCACTGCTCTAAACGGATATATTTGGCGAAATGTCGAAGAGCAAAGAACTTCCTATGTCCTCCAAAAGAACCAGTGGAAAAAGTATCAACTTTTCCGAAAGTCTACGAGATATAAGGCATCTTCGAAATCTCGAAAAAATGAAATACCGGAAATGTCTCGAAGACAAACGAACATAGCAAAAATCTAATTGCACCATATACGAGTTCTTCTTAATAGTGGATCCTATACTGGACGTGTAACATTTTCTTAAGAGGAGTGTCAGAGTATAATTGAAAAAAACTGTCTTAACTCTGGTGAATTTGTATAATATGGATTTGAGGTACTAAGGTCCGTGCGGATCACGTAGGTGCAGAAGTGCATGGGGGACGGGAGAATTATCTCCATATATCGAGACAACAAACGTTGACCATGTAAAGCCTGTTCTACACATGCAAGAAAAACTTTGGAAGTTATGTGGGAAGACTTTCTTTCTATTCGGATTCCACAAGCAAGTTTCAATAACATTAACTCATGTGAATTCATATGTCACACCTATATGCAGGTCGGGCAACCTTATAATTTTCCCTACTTTTTCGTATTTTGTTTTTGAGGTTAAATCTACAACTATATCAGGGAGCAGCATTGAATTTTCTTTCGTTTTATTGTACTTAAGTATTACATAATCGTTGAAGATACATCTAATAACGTGAGATTACCGAATTTATTATTATTTATCAATGGTAAATATTTCACTATTATCTTAAAGTTGGCAGTACCCTTATCAAGCTAGTACGCAAGCGTAACTTGCAATTTAAATGGGAAGTTGACAGAAAAATAGAACAAGTGCCACTTTTTCTTCCCAAGTTTTGACTTTGGAAGTTTGCCTTGCGAGTAGCAGCTGTCTCTTTTTGTTACGTACGTTTGTGCGAGAGAGAAACAACTTCCAAAGTTTTTCTTGCATGTGTAGAACAGGCTTAAGTGTCCCTAACGCTAGTGAACGCAATATATCTTAGAAGTCTTTGGAAGAGCTGCTAAATACAGAAGATATGCTTCAATCTGGAAAAAAGTTATTTTTAGAGGAATTAAATTTTTTTGGAAAATTCTCAGTCAAAATTCTAGGATTAAAATAATTGCCTCTATTTTGAGAGTACAACCTGCAATTGAATTCTTGCTAGGACCTGGAATTTTCCAAATCTACTCTTGAAAGTTTTTCTGAAGTTTCCAGTTGACTTCGTAGCGCCAATCCTTTCACCTATATTATGTTTTTCATTTGGGTAGCCCTATTTTCATTTACAAAAGACATTTTTAAAATTTTTCACTTTTTTTTTGTTATTGTGACGATTATATTAATCGCGTACATACATTCTTGATAAAAACCGAACAAAGGACATTTACTTAACACTCTTTTTAGATTTGTTCGTTCTTGTCCAGGTGTGGTCTGTTTCGAAAAATTGTGATTTTTTTCATTAATTAATAATTAATCATGTCTAGTGCTAGTGTTAGTGTAAGTGCTAGTGCCTTTCAAATAATCATGTTGTTTCTTCTAATACTGATAGCTTGTATTTCAATTTTTGTTGCAGTTACGCAACTATCAACTGGAAGCAAACTGAGTTTTCTTCTCAACAGTGTTTCATTTGAAAAAGTAAATTTCTGCATTGTATTGAATTCTTTTAATTTGAAACATTTTATGACACTTTTCTATGGGACACCAAACTTTTTTGTTACGGATTTATCTAAAATTTAACAGAGATTTATTATAATTATTTTTGTTCTTATCAAAATAAATTATTTTCAATCATAAATTTAGTTAAAACATATTTTGAGTAGGAAAGTAATTACCGGAGACGCCCAACAATTCGGCTACGAAATATACAAAACTAGTGGACTCATTATTAATTTTTGGATATGGGCGCCGAAAATAAGCTTGCCTGGAGCGCCAGGAAAGCTCGGACCGGCTCTGCCTGCAAAACCGTCGAAAATGAGCCATCCTGTATATGACACATAAACAGATTGAGCAAAAGCTCTCTCGTCTAGAAAAAAGTGTATCCCGTCTCTTCTTGATTTTTAAGAGAAAATTCCTATATCGAGGCAAGATGGAAGAAAGGCGTTTACCGTATTGTATTATAAAAAAATCAATATAGTATAGAATTTTGAAAAAAATCTACTTTGTCCTTTTGGGAATACTCTCCCGCTTCCGATTTTCCGAATTTTTCGACCGAACAAATTAAGACAGCCACTCGCACCACATTTTTCATGTTTTTCGATTATATTAAAATAGGAAATACATCAATTTCATCAAAAATATATTAGTACCTCATATATGGGACTTTTCCATTTTTTTTATTTTTGGAAACAAGTAGCCATATAATAAAAATCCATTTGGAATTTCCATTATTTGAAACAACAGGCACTGTAAAATAAGTCTAACAAAACGACACTACTAAACTGCAAAAAAGCGATAAAAATACAGATTAATGCATCAAAATTTTAATCAAACTGATAGCAATAGTGAAATAGAAAATTTTCTAGAATTTATTTAAAATTAGTCTTCGTGTTATCCGTAATGTTAGTGTATTTTTATTAATATTTGATTTATTTCCCGTTAAATTTCAATAATGTTGTGAAATGGACCAACGTAGACGTGGAGCAGTGAGAAGACCACAACCGACACAGACATTGGTAACTAAAATTTATTAATGCTTTATAATTTATTATTAATTATTTATAATTTATCTAAATCTTACATAGAGAATCTCTTATTCATCAATAAAACGTTCAGTGGACTGTCCGATCTGTTATGAATCTTGTGCAGGGAATAAAGGATCTGTTCCACCATGCGGACATATATTATGTAAGGAATGTGTAAAAAGAATCAGCGAATGTCCTATGTGTCGGCGAAAATTTGTAATTTCAGAATGTTATCCAATCTATTTATAAATTTTTTTAATTATACATATACTCTTTTTTATTATATTCTTTGAGAAATAACAAATAAACTATTGACTGATTGATTTTTCTACAGTTGTTCACTTTATCAATAATTGTCCTATAGATAATATGAATTGATAAGACTTATACTAGGAAAAGTGACTTAGGAGAATGACTTTTAAATCCGTAAAACCATAAGATTAGTCCACGATATATTCAGCAAGTATTAGCTTGGAAACTAATTTTCTCAGAAATACAATGGTTTTGTCTTTGTTAAACTGTTTCTGTTGCCAAAAGTAACATTTTTATAGTGTCGGTAGTCTTACGGATAGAGGTTCTGTGACATCGCGAGAACGTGGATTAAATATATCGAAAAATGATTAATCAAAAGTTCGTTACTTTACATAATCTTTACTTGATTATTTAATAACAGAAGTTCACGATCGCATTTTGCTTATTTGATAAGAGCTAAGTTAGAGAATCTTTGGCTTCATTTATTGTCAGGATCTCTTTTTTTTTGTTTTCTCCACAAATCCATTTGTTAGCTAGCAAATACGGAATTGAGCACTTCATACTAATCTCTAAAGTGATTAGACTTATAAACAAGCGAATATTTCGGCAACCACCCCCCAATCATTGACCAGCAAAATAAATTTGTACCTACTTTAATGAAAACTTCACCTCCCACAAGCTTTTTGAATACAAATAATTGAATATAAAATATCAAATCAGTTTCATCGATACCTAATGATACTATAAATACATTTATTTTTATAAGGACCTACTAATATGAAATACGAACGGAGATTGACGTTTTAATCCGTAAAACCACAAAATTACTCCACAATAGCTTCAGTAACAAAAGATTTTATGGGAATGATAGTTTGCCCTGTTGTAAATCTACCAAAAAAGTTGTGTGTGCAAATAACCTGATAAGTTTTACAATCTTGAATCTCTTTAAAAATTTTTTGTTTTTCTTTTGACACTTTTTCTTGGAAAAACTGGTCTCTTCTAGACAAGGATGAACGATTTTTTTAAATATTTCGTTTACAGTGAACCCCTATTTATTAAATGAACACCAAAATCTTTGATTTGGAGTTTCTTCTCCTTTGAAACCTATTTAATTTTGTCACCTTTTGTTAGTTTCTTTTTCTGATTATTTAGTTTACTATTTCTCTTTTATTAGAAAATTTATTTAATCTAAAATGCCGCCAGAGAAATTATTCGACATTGTCTAGAATATTTTCAAAAACGTATAACCCTAAATCACATAAATCTAAGAATCATGAAACCCTCGAAATTTCTAAATAAAAGAAAACTCATAGACTTGTCCAAATAGACATACAGTATTAAACCTTTTCCAGGTAAATGACAATAGACTTTGACCGAATAAAAATTTTGCTTGTACTCTAAAGAAAGTGCAATTCATCCTTATAATAAGGAAACCAACTTTTCCACACTTCATTAGAAGTCAAGTTCTTTTTTCTTCTGATGAATAGCAAGTGGAAATTTATAAGAATGTCAATGGATCAAGGGCGTTATGAGGCAAATAACGCCTGAGTGTCGACAGTGTACGGTCCGAGGGTTGTACCTCCATAACGCCCTTGGTGCATTCATGAGTTTATGCCATAAGTAAAAGAAGCAATTTAACTTTATTTTTGGTTTTTTAGCGTTTTTCTTCGACATTTGAAAATTGAGGTTATGATTACATTTTTAATGATTGAAGGTTGTTTATCATATCAACGGGCCTTAACAGCGGTCTATTATTTTTCATAACGCCATCGCAACGTCATAATAACTCGTCGTCAAGTAAACAAATATTATTTGCTTATTAATGCGATCGTTTTTATATCTATTAATGGTTGAATAATATATACGTATGCCATAAATAATATAACACAAAATTCTTATTAGATTATAGTCACTTGTCCTTTCTTTCAAAGAGAGTCAAGATTGTAGTTGAAAAAGTACTTGTTTGGGTGGTACGTGACGTTTTCTAAATTTCATAAAACTCAGGGTTATTTCCAATCACAACATTTTTGGAGAGATTTACATCAAGGCACTCTATCACTATTTCCATAAAATCTTTTCTTACCGAATCTAATTTTATGGTTTTACGAATTTAAAAGTCAGTCTCCTAAGTCACTTATTCTAGTATACAAATTAAAGAGATAGAGATATGAGTTTTCAGTCCATCTATCGGTTTTGACAACAGTACTAAATTCCTGCTGGTGCTATCCTTGTTGTGATCAGAGAGTTTTTGTAAGAAATAAGAATACGGATCTGTAACATCATACAATCGTTTCACTGACTAAATTCTGTATCGATTTTATTTCCCGGCGACTTTATGATCTTTTGTCGCGAAACCTTATTGCTTCCCCTAATAGATTCTTTAAAGAAATTTTCAACAGATTGGTTGACTATGGGTTATTTTTAGTGATTTACAAGTGGTTGAATATTTGTTACCACTTTAACATTAATTTTAAAGTTGGTAAATCCGCCCCTAGGTATCTCTAACTAGTTTTCTGATTTCTCGAAAAAAAAGAATAAGGAAATACCTTTACCTGTTTGTTATCTACTTCTGCATAATAAGGTTTCCTTCCTCCTATGCCCAAAATCTTGACAAATATGGATAGTTCTCGAGAAATTTATTATTCAGGAGCATATCTATTGTGTAAAAAAGAATTATGCATCCATGTTCCCATGTTCTATCGATATCTGTCTTAAGGGGCTATATGCACAAGGTTTCCTGGCACTACAGGCAGACTCAGTTTCGACGCCTTATTCGGAAAAATAATAATACAAAATTAGACTGCTCTATTTCCTTTGGATTATTTATTGTCAAAATACTTCCAGCTAAATGCTACATGAAAATCAAAATATAAGGTGTACTCAAAAATGATGCTCCTAAAATTATACAGCTCCAGACAGCTGCCTGCTTTGCTGTGGTACAGGGACGGTCCTGGATGAAAAGGTTTTTATTCAAATAAAACTGGCGATTCGTTTATCATAATTTGATATATTATTTGTAAGGATGATATAATGATTGTGTGTATATTTGATTAAAACAATTGATTTAAAAAAATGTCACACAGCCCCATTGTTTTAAAAAGTAAGTTATTTTAAGTTTACAATATTTCAATATCTATCACAATTCAACCATTATATGAAGATAAATATTAGAAAAAAAACGTGATAATTTCAATTAAGATTTATAATTAAATAACAACAATGATATATGATTGATAACGTTGATATTTAGTTACAAATTTTATTTGAAAGTTATAGACAGGAATATAAATTTCATGTCACTAGTACCTCAAAAGTACCTCAAAAGTAAGATGAACTAAAGAAAGCTGATTTAATTTAAATACTACTTATACTAGAATTTGTTTGAGCTTTATTAAATTTGTGTTATTATATTTAGTTAAATCTAAAGGCTGTGACGGTTCATTCTTTTTAGTTTGCGTGTGCCATACTAAAATCTGAAAATAAAGTGCTTATCATTATTTTTTTTTATATTCACTTTGCTTTCTTAAATTATATGAGGTTCAGAACACTTATAGTAGGACCACGATAAAGTGGCCCACCGTAAAATAATAAAATTTAACGCCAAATTATGACAATAGGACTTGTGGGTGACGCTGTTGATCTACAGATTTACAACTTCTCTAGCAAGAAGATTTACAACAGCAGATAAAGAGATTTTCAAAATATGTCAACAAGGGTTTTTTTTTGCTTTTTTATGGTGGGCCATTTTATCATGGTCCTCCTATACAGAGTAATACACTGTTTGCAAGTAATCAGGAAATAGTGCAAATCGTATATCGAAATAATATGTTCGATACATGAAGTTCTTCGATCTTTTTATAATATTAATAATAATATTATATGTTCGACATCACCAATTTTGGCGTCTACGCTACACCTCTGAGTACTTCTGAAATGTTATTGTATAGCAGGCGCAGTGACTTAAGCGATTAACCCCAAAGTAATAAAATTAGGCCACAACAGACAAGATAAACGTATACTGCAGGTGGTTAAATATAACTGGATGTCCTTATGAGGATGGCCTTTGTAAAATTACCTACTATAAGAAAGACATTTTCTTTGAAAATTCCACTGAGGACAATTACTTATCTCTAATGTAGGCTGATTTGGGAATAATGATCAAATAGTCAATCACCATCTCCGTTATATCTTTTATTTCCATATTCATTGTGACATAATTTCATTAATCACTTAACTCATTGCGACCATTATACATGTTTTTGATACTTTTACTTTTTTCCTATAGTATTTGGAATTTCTGACCTCATACTTTTTATAAAGAAAGAAAAACAGGATTTATATAAATTTATGAAAACTTTCATATACCTTTGTACAATTTGATGCTAATAATTCAACATCTCTTGGTTCAAACGGTTCTAAACTTTTTAAAAAACCATCTTCTTCATATCCTGGTTTAAAAGGCATACGTGCATTTGGGCGACATAATAATAATTTAACAGATATAGCAAAACCGGCCATATCAACAGGAAATTTTCTACCAGCCATCCAACCATCATAGAAACCAGCAAATGTACCATTTCTAACGACTGGTGTACTAACACCTAGTTTGGTTATTAAACCAACTGGAAACATTGATACTCTTCTTGTGTATCGGATCTGGAATTTATATTAATTTTTGGAATATTACTCATTGATAAGGTATTCTACAATAATGTTGCTCAAACATTTATGGTCTACGGAAAAAAATTAGCGGTACGCGAGACGTAACCTTTGGATAAGCACAGTTCTAGAAAATATGAAAAAATAGAAAAATAATAAAAAGAACGAATTTGTTGCGTTTTGGTCATACTTGACAAAAATGCTTTTTTTTACAATTTATTTCGATTTGGTAAATCTAATGGTACAGAGCGACTTTGGCCCAGTTCGTCTCAAGCAATTGATAAAATGGAATCCGCATATCCCTAATTTCATTATATAAATATGCCTCTTTTACACATGTCTACCGTTCAACAAAAGGGTTTTGCATAGAGACGAAACTAACGTCGGAAGTACCGGCCTCGACCTTTGTTATATGTAATTGGGGTCGGTGTCTTAGTGACCTCAGTGAACGTGCCGACCTTCCTTTTTGAAACAACACCCATTGTGATATTTAAGAATTTACCTATAACGTGCCAAACATCTGCTATATTCGTTGTGACTGTAGTGGTGACTATAATGTGACAATAACGTATTGGAGAAGGATAGAGAATAAATAAGAATTTTAAAATATCTTCGTAACCAACCAGGGCTGTTTATTTTTTAATATATATAGGGTGTCCCAGCTAAGTGTTTCACCTCAAATACCTCGTTTGTTTGTGAATTGAAATGGAAAAGTCTCTAAATAAATTAAACTACAATGTCTATACTTCAATTGACCGATACGATTTTCTTTCTAGCTATTTTCGAAATGCCAAAACATCAATATGAGGAAAACAATCACCTGCAATCAATATTGCAAATGAAATTGATACTATAATATTTTTTTCTCCTAAAATGTTCTGATTTGCTACGCAAAAAAATATAGAAAAGTACGATTCGCCCGGCGCCTCCACCATTCTGCACGATGAATTGTTACGTTTTTGATCTGAAATACAGTCTTTAACTTGAAATTTTGTTCATTCACGATATTCATTGCAGGTGATTGACCTCCTAATATTTAATTTTGACATAGGCTTTTTTTGATCAATAAATAGGTTATTGATCCCAAAAAAGCTCTAATTTATTTTTGAGCAGCAAATGGGAAGTTTGTAAAAGAAAAATATTATTCTCATATCAAATTCATTCGCAGTATTCATTGTAGGTAATTGGTTTCCTAATGTGGAGTAATTTTCGAGACATTATAGGAAGTTTTGACATTTCCAAAATAACTAGAACGAAAATCGTGCTTTCAATTGAAATATAGACATTTTCCATTTCAATTCACAAACAAACGAGATATTTGAGGTGGAACACTTAGCTGGAACAGGCTTTTTACATATATATATACTTTACCCAATTCATATAAATCTGGCTAAAAGTGGTGTGTCAATTACGTAATTGCACACTAGGCTAGAACTGCGGAACTCCGGTCTCTGTCGCTTTATGAAAATTTTATATGTAGCACGACGAATTAGCTTTAAATAAATTATTGCGGAGGAAGCAGTGCGCTTGTGGTGCAACGTAGAAATTGAAGAATAAGTATTATTATAATACTATCATTCCTAAGAAACAATTCCGATAACTTAAGGCGAGGCTAATGTCAATTTGATTACAATGTACAATGATTTTCGCTCTCACAGTCGTAATTTTTAATTTGAAGAAACTGTCGATAGATGAAAATGTTGGTGGCGCATAGGGCAATGTCCGTCTTAAACTTTTTTTCCAAATTTTTTCCCCAAATTTGAGAAAAAAAATTCCGATGTGAAAATTCTCTACTTTGATTATAATGTAAAACGACTTTCGCTCTCACAGTCGTAATTTTTAATTTGAAGAAACTATACATAAATTTAAATGTTGGTGGCGCATAGGACAATGTCCGTCTTAAACTTTTTTCCCAAATTTTTTCCTCAAATTTGAAAAAAAAATTCCTTCATGAAAATCGTACTTTCGCTTTCCTGCTCTCAAATCAAATTTTTTTCACATGTATTTCATATATTTTTGAAGAGTGATGATCTCCGAACGTTCGTCTTAAACTCTTTTCTGGGAAACTCATTTAGTTTTCCCACAATTTCAGATTTAGAAAGTACGGTTCGTGATTTTTAGGACAAAATTTATCGATAAACTACCGCCACAGATATAGTAGGGGTTTGGAAGTGACGTTGGCAGACCAATCAACGTTCGACTCAATGGAGGGGAAGATGATTTCACATACATACATATATCCACACACACATATATAAACAATTCTTGCAATTCTTGCACAGGTGTCAAATTACAGTCGGATGTTTTGTCTGTGGTTGCAAACAATAGTTGCCAGGCAGTTTTTTTATTCGCATTGTGATAATATTTGTGTAATTTTACATTAAAAACTACATAGATAAATAATTGTTTTTCTTCTTATTTTTCCATTGAATTGAATTGTCTTATTATGAGGTAGAAAATCACAAACCGTTGTATAATTTCCAATAAGGACTGACAATCCTAACAAAACTCTTACTTAGTTGTTGAATTACTGAAAAAATATTGTAAATTTATATACGACCAATGGACCCCTCCATGCACACAACGATAAATCGAAAGATTTGGACTGTACAGTCCAAATCGTTGTGTGTATGGCCAAAATCTATGTGAATTTATTGAGCGATCCGAACCAAACGATACATTCGAAAAACAATTTGATCTGGAAAATCGAAAGAAAAGAACCGTATCGATTTGTCTATTGATTTATCGTTGTGCGTGGTTGTGCGTATGGGAGGCTTTAACAAGCCGCCGCATGCGTAATAGACAAAAAATTACCCGCCAAATTGAAGGCCGTGGAGATTTTATTGCAATTCTCATATCACTCTATTTTGTCTGTTGTTGGAGAGTGTTTGTTTTCTGCACTTTTTCAAGTTTCGACAAAATATTTAGATTTTGTGAATTTTCTTGCAAAATTCATAATCGTTTTTCTTTCAGTCTTTGAGACTGATTTTTATAGACTTTATTTTTCAGTTTTTTGTTATTATTGTTTGTGTTTGTGAGACATATAATGGGTCATCGTTCAAAGTGTGCGTCTGTGCGTCGGAAAAGTGCAACAATTGCCGCGAAAAAACGATGGGAGAACCGAAAAAAACAACAATCGTCAGAATATCAAACGCCAGAATGCAGTACGGTTCCCATTGACGAAGAACTTCCTGATTTGGAAATTGAAAAAGTCCCGCCAATTGTAGATGAGCCTAATGTAATCAGTGGACAAAGGTTGGTGAATTTAAATTATCTCCTGTCGCAATTAAAATCCATAGATCATGGACCAACAGAGTGTTCTTTGAAACACCTGACATTCACTGAGAAAGACCCGCATGGTTTCAAAAGTACTATTTCGTAGAAATGTGATATGTGTGGATTAATTGGATCTGTTCTCACACAAGATAATGAATCTATGGATGTGAATGAAATGGTCGTTACGGGTGCAGTTGCCGCAGGTATCGGCTACAAACAACTTGCACAAATTTGCGCGTCTTCAAACATGCCAGTTATGCCGCAGACTCTCTATATTGATTGTGAGACAACAATTTTGGGCGAGTCAAAAACGTTAGCCATTCAGTCAATGGTCGAAGCTGGTAAAGAAGACCGCATTCTCTCAATTATATTATATTATATGGTCTAGTCGTAGAATCGTGTGGACTGACCATCGATAGAGAAAAGAAATTTCTTGGCGCCTCTGCAGATGGATTTATAGGTGATGATGCGATATTAGAAATAAAGTGCCCATATACCGCTCGAAATATGACAATTCAAGAAGGAATACAGGAGAAAAAAATCACATTTTGTACTATAAATGAGGACGCAGAAATCAAGCTGAAATTAAATCACTCCTATATGTTTCAAGTTCAGGGCCAACTTCATATAACCAGAAGGAAGAAGTGTTACTTCGTGGTCTACACAGACAAAGATATGTCTTGTGAAATAATCGAAAGAAACGATACGTTTTGGAGTGAAAAAATGGAGAGCATCTTGGTAAACTTCTATATGAAATGTTTGCTACCGGAACTTGTTGATCCACGAATTGAAGACAAGAAGACACCAAGAAAAGTATTGGCAGGAGATTTGCTCTAGAGAAGCATAAATCGCTAATTACATGTGTTGTGTAATATCGGCGGCACTGGCGTATCGCATTATCTTATCGTGCCTAGGATGGAACATAACTACGGTAGATATCAAAATTATTATTACCATTATTATCATTATTAAATTATTTTTTTACAGATAATTACATGTGTTGTGTAATATCGGCGGCACTGGCGTATCGCATTATCTTATCGTGCCTAGGATGGAACATAACTACGGTAGATATCAAAATTTTTAGTACCATTATTATCATTATTAAATTATTTTTTTACAGATTAGACATGTGTTGTATAATATCGGCGGCACTGGTTGAAGAAGAGCATTCATTCATTAGAAGATTAAAAAAAGATAAGTATTATGATAATAATAATAAAAAGAATAATTGCAATTATATAGTTTTTTCAGCTGCTGTTATACTATAGTTTTGCTGTCCGTTTGATATCACTTTGGATCCTAGGTACCACTAAAAAAATTCGACGAGTAGTTATATTGTATTGTCTTGGGGGGGGGGATGTTTTTTCTTTGTATAAATCAAATGTCACTTGTTTTTTATTGTTCAAATATATATGTATATGTTTGTATGTTGTATATAATGTTCTCTTATTTGGGTGTCTTATGTAAATAAAAAAATATATATTTGCAAAAAATAAATGAAATTTATCTTAGAATAATTCTAGTCTTCCATTCTAATTTATCTTTTTATTTTACAAATATGTGTGTCTGAATACTGTTTTTATTGCTTTTTTAGTGGAAAGAGTAATTCTTTGAAATTTGATACACTATCGACAGAGATAGACAGTTATAATGAGAGAGCCGTGAAGGTTAAACATACAAATAGCCCGATAGTCGCTCAACCAATAGAATCGCTCATATAATGGAGGGGAGATTTTATTCGTGTATCTTGTGTTGCGTATTTAAAAACACCTAGGTTTGATTCGTAAAATTTCCCCTACAATTGCTATTCTTGGATCTCATTAGCACCACCTTAACTCGAAAAGGGTAACTTTTTAAAATATACTGCTTTTCCTGTCTCGAACTGTATACATAATAGACTAGTTAGCAATCTCAGAACAGTCGCTAACCAAGTCGCAAGATTGTAGTTGCTTCAGACGCTTGATTAGCACTGCACTTTAATCTGTACTTTTATTCTCCAAACTTTACAATGCAATTATCTACCTCTGATATGGAATATATGGAATTTAAAATCGTTACCTCTTTAAATAATTCGAGATCATAGGTATTATCATCATCGGCAAAATAAAAAACACCGGATCTTACATTTTTTCTAATCCACTCTAAACCAGCATTCCTGTTGGATACACCACGCGGTTTCGGACCTTTCTTTTTCTTTTTGTACTCTTCAGGCATTGGTGCTAGATTTGATTCGAAATAATTACATTATAAAAATTTAAAAACAAAAAATTACCAACAAGATGTTCATATTTTAAATTTGTTTTCTTCAACAATTCCTCAATTAAGGGACTTTTTTCAATTGCATCTTCTATCACTAACCAATGGACATTTTGTACAAGCATTAATGTATGTGATAGTCTTGTTAATTCTGCCAATTGTTCAGGTCGTCGATACGTTGGTGTTATCACATAAAGAGGTGGTAAATCGATATCATTCCACGATTCTGAACACTAATAACAAACAAAATAAATTATGAATTATCTTTAAAAAATAATCAAAAACTTACGTTATTGCTATTGGAAGTATTATATTGAAAGGCATCAACTTTCTTGTTTTTATTTTTCACAGCAGCTACACGAAATTCTTGTGAATTATTCTGTGTTGTTATTACCCAAGCAGTTGATAAATGATATTGATAGATCACCACTGATGCACTTATAAATATTATCACATACATCTTAATGGCAAGTTTCATTGTTTTTGAAGCTATCCGATTCTATAATAAAGAAAAATCACTATCTGATAATAATTATTTATGGCCAATTATTGAAATACTATCAATGCACGAAAATTTTCTATGAAGTTATTAGTCATAAAATAAATTTAGCTTTGTTTATCAAAATAGGAAATCGCCTACTTAACAACTTCCGGTAAACATTCAAAAAAAACGAATGAGAAAAATTAAATTTAAAACGATCATTGGAAGAGTTTACAAAAAAAAATCAATCAAAATAATTGACCTTTAAATACCAAACACGTCGATTTATTTCTAAATTACTGAATAATTATTTTGAAATTTGCCTGTACTTATTATAAAATAGATATAATATTTATCAGGTAGATATTGGAAATTGCTTTAAAAATATTGGAGAATTTATGTAATTGCTACAAAAATAGTGCATGTTAAGACCGCATTATAAGGTATACTACAACAGGAAGTTGTATAATATTGATCTGTTCGTAATAAATATGAACTAATCAATTTTTTTGTACTAACTATTTATTTTAACTTACCTGTAATGTACGAATAATCTCCATTTCTTATGAGATACCGGTCTATAAATCGTCAACATTATTTGTTTTGACAACAAAAATATCAGTAGTATTGCAGGATCGATCTTTACAATTATTTACGTTAATTAATTCGTTAATTCTTCAATCAATGATACATTATTATTTGTTTAGTAAATATGATTTTGATGATTTTATTAGTAATTTAAATTCAGCATTTATTGATATTATATTAGTCGGTTTTCTAGCAGGATAACACTACATCGTTCCTGCCGTGTTTAAAGCTAAAGCTCAAACGAAAGCTCCACTATTATAACAACTAGATGGCGCATTTTTATAGCCACCGATAGAGGGCATTCCAATGCTTTTATTGTACATTTATAAATATATAATAAAAAAAAATTATTTATAACAATCGATTGACAATATTATTTTACATTTTCTTTAATAATACAGTCGAATTAACAATTCTTCCAATTACATTTTTATTTAATTTTATTTATCATTTTGTTAACAATAGTCGGTTAGTATGGACGAGACGGATTCAATTATTATCCGATATATGAAGGGATAGAAGTTTTATTAATTGGCATTTCATATAGGCATCAATTCGACCCTAGTAAGTAGCTGTAACACCCTCGGATCAACACCTTTGGTATTTATAAGCAATTCTGGATATGACGCGTTGTCATTTCAAACAAAGATTATCCTGTTGTTGATGTGCATGATGATCTGATACACCATCACGTTTGGCATGCGTTATCACCATCAAGGTCCATTATGTTCTTTCATACTAATAAACATGTAAAACATCCGCCCCTTTAAATATCGAGTATATCACCCTACTTACGATACTAATCGACAAATATGCTATTTAAGCTCTTCTTTTAATCTCACAAAACATCTGTAGTTGGTTGAATTTTCTAATAAAATATTAATCGATATTTTATTGTTTCTAATGAGAATTGTTGTATTGAGAAATAATACGAAATTGTATAGAAACGTTTGTAACAAACAAAATTGTGTATAATACAACAGAACGATAACGGTGCCCTTTAAATAGACCTATAAACAGGAGCTAACTGTTCATTGGCTTCGATCGTTAAATGTTGAATCCTCTTTTCTCGTGTTCGTCTCCTGAAGTAAGCTGTACCACTGTGTATTAGCTGAACTGTAAAACCTTTGTATGGGGGTGTTGAACTGTAAATTACGAACAGTACATCCCCTATCCTTTTGCACTTTCTATATGCAACCTATAAGAACTTGTATAGGTATATGTATTTATATATAATAATGGTATTTATAGAAAGAGATAGATATTGGATGTATTCAGATCGTTCCTATTTTAGATGTGGGAGTTCACAGGTGTTGAACACTTTTTAATTATACAATTGCCAGTAATATAGAATAATTTAAGCAACAATTCAACAATATCCCTCGCCCGAAAATATATTTTAATAAATCTACGTCGATTATAAACAGAGGATATTAAATTATATTGAGTGGTGCTACAGATAAGGACGTCCAAAATTGTTCTTATTTTAACATCATCTTTAATTGAGTTGTACACTATACGGGAACAAAAACTAAATAAAGATAGATATAGCTTCATTCTTGATTATACGAAAAAAGATTCACATGAAATGGCACTATAAAAGAGGATTACATACGGTAGAATAGTTACGTTTTCAAGTAGGTAGATGTGCTAATATAGTTTTTCTATTTACGAACATGTGTAATATTCTAGGGAGATTGTTGATGAACGAAGAAGGATGTTCGCTCTATCAAACATGATTTGTGGGTTAGTTCTTTTCAAACAATATTTCACCATTAGGTTAGCCGATAAACAAACAAAATAATTTTACGGATACGAATGTCATGAAATATTTACTTTTATTTCTTAGCATTAGAAAATATAAAATAGAGAATTGTTTGATATATTGTCGATCAATCTACAACAATGTTAGATATGATTGGTTCAATTCATTGTTGATTTCAAGTGTTTACTTTTATGCTGATCCCCTAAACACGAACAATAAAAACACTAATGTGCCTACATAAATGTAATTTTTGTTTAAAAAAAAAAATCGAAAAATCGTCGTTGATTTCTACCAAATAGTTGTCAACATGGATTTATCTAATCATCCTTTACATTCCACTTGTGCAAGATTTCGTGAATTATCCTCAAGTCCAGCCCTAAACCATTTAAAACGATCAATGAATAGACGAACATCTTTGATATGTCGGATGTTCTCTCTGTTACTATTAGAAAACTAAATAAGTATAGACAGATAAAACCGAGAAAAGAGGCCGACATTTTAGTTAAAACGCAAAGGTGCAGTAACAAGAAAATGTAACAAACACATGTACACACTCGGTAATCTTCTTAAGGATATTAACAGAAATCTTGTGTTGTTGTTGACCATTCAAGGGGAAATCGAACCGCATACAATATAATCATAAATGGTTTCTATAAAAACATTACACACATATGCGTGGATGTGTGTGTAATGTTAAAATTAAAATAAAAGAAACAATATGTGAACAATTTTCTTTATTCATAAAATACATATTCTTTAGATTCGCAAATATTTACATTATCAGAATTCAACTACCGAAACTAATACTGACCTCTATGGAGTTTTGATACTTTGCCTTTAGGGTATTGCAATCTATAGCGTGGCCCTTTTACAAAACCATACTGTCGAATTTGATCAGAATCATTCTAGATTAATATGTGATAAATATTAGTTTTTGAAAATCAAAAAGAGATGCAGCCATCGCTCTTTGATGTGCTCATTTGAGCTAGATGTTTGTTCTTCAAAAATAAAAAAATATACAAATTAAATTGGAAATTCGGTAATTTCACTGAATGTTAGAACCAATTAGCAGTATTAATCCACAAAATCGCATGTCTTGTTTTAAAGGTCCTAGAATGCCAAAGAACAGAACGGCTACATTGCAAATCACATACTTTTCGTTCTAATCATATTCATTTATTATTTGATGCTAATTGTAAATTAGTACTATAAAATCATTTTATATCGCTAAAATAAATGTTAATTATAAGTAACACTGTGTAGCGATATTCAAAATATTAGGAGAACTGTAAAATAATGTTTCTGCGCGTGTTAATGTTCATTTATTTATCAACTCATTGTCTACTTTAAAGTCATGCCAAATACATTTTAAGCTTAAAGTGACTTGTTTGTTAGTAAATAATTAGATCTGAAACTTTTGTCTGCAATTAATGGTGAAACGGACCGTCAAATAGTAGAAGAGATATAAATCCGGAATTGGATTTATTTTTGATAAGAGTATAGTGACGCTACAGTTGCTACCAAAAATATTTGTAATGTACATTAGACATTTTTAATGCCGAATTCGTTATTTTTAATCGGATCTCTAAGAACAACCACTTTAGATAATGACATGTTGAGGGTAGAATTGGAAGCAAATTGTGTCAGACATTCTGCGTCAAATATTCTTAACCAACCTTGTTTCATCGTCCAAGGACATTTATAGCAGATTGGTGAAGTGAGCAGAGCAGGTGTTTAAAGAAAATAAACCTAATACAACAGACAACTGATTGCTTCAGCGGTACAATACTGAAGTGTTTTTTGATCGTTTGATCACTGAAAATGAAATATGCGTCCTCTATGATAACCCAAAACGCAGAAGGCTCTCTCCGGATTAATCGCCAGGAAGTACAGCTAAGCTAGGAGGCTGACGCCCCAAAAAGTAAGAGTATTCGGGGGGTCGTCACTTTGAAGTGCTGAAACTAGGACAAACTTTGAATAATATGATCGAGTAAATCAATTTTATTGTTAGTTGAAAAATGCCCAGTATCAATAAGAAGGATGTTATTCGGTAATATTATGCAAGACGAACCCTTGAAAAAATTAATGAATTGGGATGAAAAGTGTTTTATCTACTATGCTCTTAGATTTCTAAATCGGCAAAATTTGAAAATTTGGATAATGTCCAAAATACTATCTAAAGTTGTTTTACCTAAAAACCAACTGAAAAAAGTTTCATCAATTAAAAGGAAAAACATATTAAAACTGCTTAGGTCTAATGTAAAAAATTCTTTTTGGGTCCCCCTAATATATTAGCGATGGTGGAGTGTATTGTGTGGTAGTGTTAATGTTTAGTCCTTGAATTTGAGCAAACTTTTTGACGACTTAATCTATTGATTGATACTTAATGTCGAAACTTAATTCGTTAGGATTACTTCTACGTAGATCTACATGAGTATTCCCTTATGGAAAAATAGCCGCAAGTTGAGAATCGTACTTGCTCTAGCAAAAATTTTGACCCCATTGAGTGCCCGCTATAAACAATCATTTACACGTAGCGGTAGGTACCTAATTATCCTTCGCTATTCAGGAATATGATCTAATTTTCATAAGAACTATTTTTTATTTTATCTTCCAAAGAACGTTTAACGTGCTTTCAAAACTTTAAACGTGTTTTTCTCAAAGCTGTGTTTTCAAAGTCCATAAGCACGATTTTTAGGGACCGATCAGTTTCAAATTTGGACACAAGCTTAATAAGTAAATATTTAAGAGACTGGCCGATGGATTTCTCTAGCTGATAAATAATTTTCATTTTATAAACAATTGAAGAGCAAAATCTGTATCGAAAATTGTTTTTGGTTTTTTTCATTTTGGATAATTCAGTCCCGAGATATCGCGATCAACGCAAAGTGGACCACAATATCAAAAATAATGTTAAAATTTTTTATATTTATAGATTGAGACTTCTAGCCTGGCAAAATTTAAAAAATAACCTTTTTTCAGACTCCTAACTGCGTGTAAGTCACAATTTTATTGGACGGACAATAAAACATTAGACGTGTATTATTTTCGAAACAGAATCCTTAAACATACTCGCGATTTAAAAACCTCTTTGGAGTCTGCTCTCAGGCAATCGTTCAGTTGTTCAAATGTGTTTATGAATTGGTGAATTAACGTTCTTGGAACTACCTTTAAGCATTTTTGTTTTCTTATATAAGAATTGTTGATAAGAAATGTGAATATTCCTATCCTTAAGATAAATTTACGCCTTATCGTTTTCGGTAAATAAAAATACTAATTATTATTAAATAACATTTATTATGCATATACTATATCTAACTAAATTACATATTAATTTTTTGTTTTTACAATTATTTCTAATTCTAAATTAGCAATACAATTGTCACAGTTTTCAGTTGGACGACGATGATGTGACATAGAAATTTGCATATATTGCACGTTAATAAAAGAGATCAAATACGTATGTGCGCCATAATAACGCCAAAAACTCACTAAATTTGATTTTATTTATTTAGAATTATATTTGAAAATAGTTAATAACTAAATGACAATTTCCAATAATTTTACGGAAGTAACAGGCCTATTAGCTTCTCCTTTCTTTTTTTTTATAAACAATACCAGGCCAAATTATATATTTTTGTTTTATAATTATACATTACAATACAATCTATACAAAGAGTCACAGCTACATATAAAGCTCCTTATTCGGATTCGAACCAAAAGAAGCATTTTAGGAACCCACAGGACACAATATTGTTATGCAACATGTAATTTATTAAATAAGGGTTGATTTATATGAATTTTGCAATGTCAACAAATTGGCAGATTTTAACAGATATAATGAAAGTTGTTTTGTTTAATTTTCAAATAAGGAACGTTTACGTTTATCTCGTGACACCCTGTATATTATTTATTATGGTATCCTATATACATACAAATAAATAAATAAGTATGTATATTTATTGGTATGGTCACAATAATTTTGAATAAACAGGAACTGGTGGCCTTAAAAATGGACTTATAAATCGATGTAAATCCCTATCGTTCGAATATGTTGACGATGTTGGTGGATTTGTAAAATCTGTATCTGATGTTGTTGTATTTTCATGTAGTTTTCTCATATGTTTTTTTAAATCGAAATTCCTACAAAATCCTTTCCCACATACCCGACATGTGAATGGTTTTTTATCATTATGTGTATGCATATGAAATGTTAAATTATATATTTGATGAAATGCTTTAGAACAAACTGAACATTTATAAGCTTTCTCACCGCTATGTGTTAGTTTATGATTTTTATAATTACCTTTCTGATGGAAACCTTTACCACAATATTCACATACAAACGGTTTATAACCAGCATGGATACGTGCATGTGTATTTAATGTTGATGAACGATTGAATGCTTTACCACATGTATGACATTTATGTGGTTTTTCTGATGTATGAATGATTTTGTGTCGACATAATGTTGATGCTTGCCGGAAACCTTTACCGCATATTTTGCAAACGAACGGTCTAGCACCGGTATGTACTGGCATGTGTCGTGTTAAATTATAATGTGCGTTAAAGACTTTACCACATTCACCACATTCGAAACTTTTCTGTTTCGTTGGCGTTGTTGTTTGATTCGTATTATTTACCAATGTTACTTTTGTTTCTGTTGTACGTTTATTTGTTGGACATGGTTTTATTGTTTGAGTAAATGGTATTACTTGACTCGTACTCGATATTGCTACTGTATTTGAAGCTGCACTCGTTTCTGTACTTGGTGAATACACCGATCCAAGCATTAATTGACTTGGATGATAATAAACTAATGGATATTGTTGTAATAATTCTTGTGATCTCAATACATTTGGTACATATTTTTTAAAAGCTGATTCTAGCGGTGTTTGATACGATGGCGATAAATTTATTATTTTATTATTACACTTATCATCATAATTTTGTGTTTGTTCGTGTTGTTTTTTTAATATCTTATTATCAGGTTCCATTATTTTCGCTATAGAAAAATTCAGTGTTCTTGATGGTGGCGTTGATGTTGTGCTTGTTTCTGATGATTCAGATTGAAGATTTGTCGAACTTTCGGCTGCCATTTCGCTCTGGTGCTTTGATTTCTCACCCCTTCACCTGCAACAACAAACTCATTTACCAATTCTCACCCCTCTCTAGTATCAAAACAATAGAACCAATATCGGATGGCAAATATTTGCATAGTCTTAATCTATAAAGGAACCAACACTAAACAACTAGAAAACTTTTCTAAACATTTATTTTTTGGTAAATAATAAGATAAACGTTAATAAGATTATTTTATATAAATCCTATATTAGAATCATTCAAAAATAATAATCTGTTCGCAATTTGCCATTACCAGATGCCTGTTGGGATTCAGCTAATTCATTCTCCTTCATTCCGATTTTTCTATAATTCTCCTTTACTATTTCATACATACACATACGTATATTTATATGTGGATGTATGTGAGACTGTATGATTGAAATGATCGTCGATCGAGTCTGTGGTCGAAGGGCATTCTATAAAAATCTCCCGGCGTGTCATCCACCACAGCTTGACAATGACAACACCAGATCCTGTTAGGTCCAAATACCTCTCACTTGTTAATTGGCCATGATTGCAACCCGTCTCGCCCCCTATCCACCACGACTACTCCATCCCTGATAATAATAACCATTGTCACTTATTACACCGATTATCGAGATACGAAAACGAAGGGCCAGATTTATTGGTTCTCATTTATTTTATGTCATCGTGTTAAAACGTATTTTGTCAAAATATTGATTACTATTGTCGATTTATAAAAGTGATTGTGTTTTGATAGAAAAAATCAAAATTATTTATCATTTAGAATTATTATAAATTAATAAAATAAAACCAAGAACAGTTGGAAGCACGTGCGGATATGTTTTAAATGAAAAGGATGACATGTGACCTCTGCACACCCTCTTTAATTCAAAAGACCGCTTATTTCAAACTCTTTACATTCCCTTAACATCCGGGCACGTGTTCTGTATTCTTCAACTAGACATGGAGGTGTACCAGTAAGGAACCATAGTACTCGAAAACAAGACCAAAAAAAACAATTCTAGTTATACAAGCAAATAGTGTAAAATGAATATTTGTTTGTGGGATGGCGCGTTTCCACCAAAGAAAGCATCAACGGTTAGCAGTATCGCGACCGATTAATTTTAATAAAAGGGTCGATTTGGTTGTGAAAGAAGCAAACGGCAATTGCTATAAAAAGCAGCTGGAACAGATTTGTTGTTCGATGGTGTACAGAGTGCGATGCGAAATGACAAAAGTAAAGCTGCAGTCGGCAGTAATTACGACATATGTCAGAAAATCTAAGAAAACCGCAGGGGAGAGATCCTGCGGTTCAAACTCTGAACACAATGAATAATTGTGAGTCAGAAATTACGGTGTAGTGTAGGAAAATACTATACCTATATATATATAGTATAATATAAGAGGAGTGAGTCGTAGAAAGAGAAAAACCCCCGCCCCTTCTATAACAGAACAACATTGCTAACAACAACGCAATGATCATTCTGTGCACCGATTCCAACGATCGTTCTCTCTGTCACCCCGTCTCTACTATTGTTAAGGGCATGTCAACATTTCAGCACCGGGAAACAACGATTTCCAGCCCTCTATCGTTGCACCACTTCACATCCGTATATATCACATAGAAAAATTGAATGGCCAAACTCCGACATTATTCAAACACTTAATATAAAATAATGATTTAAAGAAGAAAAAAAACAATAAAATAACGAAATATGTCCTATTGAAATATTAAGTCTTTCATTTTATTGTTGTTAAAACATCTGCAATATTTACCTAATAATTAGGTACATTCTTGGCACAAGCATCTGCAATATCTTCCGCTTTCTATTGTTGGTGTCAAGACGCGTGCAACGCGTCTTTTATAATCAGAACAACAATATAGATGACGGGTATTTGATACGAAATCCTCCAACTTACAACTTCCTTCCATCTGCACTTAGATCCTCCCATGAATTATTTTTCACTTTAATTCAACGCTTTATTATTTAAAAAACATATGCACACATATATATGAAGGTACAATATTACTTAACAACAATCTATCGAAATCGGCGACAACCATTGTAAATTGCTATAGAAAATCCCAACTTCCGCTCATTGGAATTATATAAATTTATTATTTAAAATTGAATTCAATGTTTAAAATTTGATTGAATAGAGAAGTAATAATTTCGACCAATAAAATATGTCATTTTATTTTGTTTGATTGATGCATTAGGGCGTCTGATTTGGAGAAATCGTCTGCGACAATTGCACGCCTTCAATCCAAGGGAACTTTCAGATTATGAATGTTTTCGAAAATAGGGGTCGGATATCAAAGAGATATAAGCATTTGTCGATTTCTGTGTATAATTTGTCGGTTTTGTAATTAGGCATTGGTGTCATGTTTGGGGTGAATTGGAATACTTCCTGAAAGGGCAACTAGCAAAATTGAAATGGATTTATTATGCATGCAATAGTTATTCTCGAACACACACACACCCACCATATGTAGTGTATATGTTTAGCAGTATATTTTTAAAATAGACCATTTCAAGATATTCAAATTGTGATTCAAGCAGGTCATGTGAAAGGTGATAAATCTGGCCTTTTATTGCGTGATTTAAATTGTATTGGGGGGCGTAACGGCGCTCAGGTGAACACCAACTTCATGGACTTGTCAGGTAGCTTCTATCTCCAAGATAAATGAGAGACCCGATGGCCAACTCATGATGGTTTGACGGCCACAATGCCGGATGTGGATATTTTATCATGAGTTTTACGATCTATTTTGCGTGTCTTTAATTGTTCACTATTCGTTTTTATCGCACCTATTATTAGTCGTACGCCTCTACGATCGTCATTTTAGATTTTTACTTTCTATTATATAATAAAACAAATTCTTGACAACGAAATTTAACGAATCATTGTAAATCATTACATCTTTTTCCAGATGGTTGGTACCAACAAAACACAGTAAATTTATATTAGAATCATTTGGGAATATAATTGGTAGCCTGAATGGCTTTATATGAAGAGAGGGATTATACATAGGTATCTATCTATGTACGTATATCGAATTGAACCGGTGGCGGAAAGGCAACCTCTAGAGACGTATAGTAGCCGGCACTGACATACCGCCCCTGCATATCAGTGCTATTGCCGCCGCCGCCGCCACCGCCACCGCCGCCATCGCCTACGCACTCTGCACTTCGGCACGCCTCTTAGGCGCGGCTGTAATTATCTATGTCAAATATTTACTCTGCATTTACCTTTTAACCATTCGGATAGACTTTAAGCGAACGATCATATGCTGTGCGTATTGCTTTACTGTTTTTCCCCCCATCACAACCAACAACATTCACTATACAGAAGCTACACACAGTCAACCACCCTCTTGCCTTTACTTTCCTTCTTATACACTTTTTAATTTGTTTTCCAACCCCTATAATCTTAAGTTGTCCGTCTTATAGAGTGAACTTTATCCATAACGATGATATACTTAGGTGGATTTATTAATCAACAAAATTTCGAATTTGATTTAATCAAATAATAATAGTTACCCTTAATAGTAATACCCTTTAGTAAATAAACTTTCAACTACTTTATTTAGAGAAAAAAACATACCAAATTCAATGTAAATTCAACCGCAAAAGAACATAATCCAAAAGATTCAAGTAATATTTCGCCTTTTTCTTGCCTTCTGAGTCTTTTAGTTCTTATTCAAAACTATAATAGAAATATTTATATTTTGGGAGGCTTTGCCACTATCCAATGGAATTGAATAAAATTTACGTGAATAGTACAGAATGATGTTCTCTATGACTATATAATAGTATCCGTTTTTCATAAGTTCTGCCCGTTTAACACAGAATTGAAGGAAATTGTCATTTCAAGGTCATGTGATAGGCAAAACAACAATAAGACTAAGACTGTGATGGTCCTGGCTTTGGTCTTGTTTTAGAGTATAGCTTGTTTCTGCTAATTACTACAGGGGAGGTGTGTCCGGGTGTGTCTCTTGTAAAGTGTAATACTATAATGTTTACGATAAGACTGTGAACACGTTCTAACGAATCAAACTAAATAAACAATTGTCTAGGCGGTATTGTAGATGAAAAATGAGATCTTTTGTACTATTGAGAATTGACCTCACTGTGTTTTCCACACCTAACTGCACATTATTGGTAAATTACTTCAGTCTCAGTATAATTCCCCGTCCCCCTGTTTAGTCTACCACCTCGGAAACAAGGTAAACCTTTATTAACAAAACTTTTGCGCAATTGTTATTTTACACCTTCCTATTTCCTCTTTAATAGTTTTTGTAATTAAACTTTATCTTTATGGTGTATTATTGATCTATTAATTGAACAAACTATTGTTTTTATGCAAACTAAAACAAAAATCTAACTGTCCCTACTTTAAGGCTCCTTGGTTATCATGGGTTTCTCTTCATTTAACAGTTTGCTATTGAATATAGATCAATTCAAACCAAGCTTGTACAGTCAAGGAATTAGATTTTTCATACTGTGATCTGTAATAATTTTAAAGTGAAACAAGCAGTAGGCATATATAGAGTTAGATCTTGCTTGTAGTCTTGGTCTTGGTGTGTCAAATTTTGGAAACGTTATAGTACTTGAAAATTATTGGAACAGCATCTCCTGTCTCGTTTTCGTTTTTCGATTATTTTTCAAAATATGGAATAGTTGCTGACTTTAATGGCAGTCTTCTTGAACTTTTAAAGAGATTCGTTCAGTTCCGCAGAGAATTTGATGAGCAGAGATAGTAAAATCCCACCCAAAAAAAAAGTTTTTCACAAGTTTTTTGAAAAGTAATTAGTTTTTCCGAATAATCAAGAGGATTTAAATTGCTTCACACTATTTTTGTTTAACTCTTTTCAGAAAAGCTAAATGATTTTTCGGATAAATTTTCATTTGAGATTATAGGCTAATACAACTGGAAGTGATCGCAAAGGATTTTTTTCTTAAAATATTGAATTCAAAAAAAACAACAAAAAACGCTAATAGAGCCGGCCCTCCTAGTACTCCAACTTAATTTCGGCATTTCATTCCGGAAAAATAATAAAAAAGTCAATAATTGTCCATTAAAGTTAAGACTTATTTCAATTAAGCGCTACACATAAATCAGGTATAGTAGACCAAATTCAGTATAGATTTTATAACCTAACGACTTCATTATCTTCTACTGCTAAATTTTATATACAACTAGTTCAGTAGTTGCTACCAATTTTAACATTCATTGTTGAAATTTGCAATAATCATAAACTCATTAACACAGAAGTTTGTATTTTATAAGAGATGCACTAAAAATTCTGCTCCTAAAATTATATCATTCCAGGCAGCTACCTGTTTTGTTTAGTTTCACCCGGGCTAAGTAATTAAACTGTTGTGATTAAATCGAAAGACAAGTATCAACAAGCGGATCTTCTTTCAGAACATACCTATACGAATATTTTGCTTTAGGTACATGTAATTTTATTTGAAAAGATAAATAGAGGTTTCCTACGTATGTTATTATTTCTTCTGCTTTTCGCGTTTTTATATATAAAAAATACGTCTTTTTACTCACACTTTCCCGCATCGTTAGACGTCTAATAAACTCCAAAACTCTACAGTTAGAATGAAATCGTTCGAACAAGAAATTGACAGAAACATAAAATTAATGCACAGTAGAAAGCACAGTAGACCCAATTTTATATCGATTTTATGAGTTAATGACTTTATAATTTTTAGATTTCTTATTAAATTTTATCAATGAATATTTTGAGCTTTGCTTCTTCACCCAATAAATTCCTCATTCCCAGATAGGAACTCCCAATACCCACAACAGGGCCAGTTTTTGGCCGGTTGTTAATTGCTAAGCCTTGGGGTACAAGCTTGGGCCAAGGCTTGGCCAATGCACAACCAAGCTAAGCAAACAAAAAAATTTTCGCTAAAACTAAAATCCTTTTTAATAGAAAATCAAACATTAGTTAAATTGTATTGGCTTTTATATTATTTTGAGTTGTAAAAATCGACTAGAATTTTTTCATAGAATTTTTTTTTTATTTTTTATTTTTCGAATCTTTTTTTAATTTCAGTCAAAATTCAAGTATTATTGATTTATTTGATTGGATTATTTTCTATTAAAAGCAATTTAAGTTTAAAAATTTTTTTTTGTTTAAACAGGTCTGGCCCGAGCTTGGTTGTCATACTTGGCCCAAGACTGGTTGCCAGGCCTGGCCCGTGGATATCATTTCGAAGTTAAGCCAGACCCGGCCCAAGACTGGTTGCTAGGCCTGGCCCAAGTATGACAAATCTTGGCACAAGCTTGGACCAAGAGTGGGCCTATTGTAAATTACTGCCTGGGTTGCACAACGAAAAATTGCAACATTTTTTTTATGGGCTATCTTTGGGTTTATGGCGATTTACACCTACTTGAGGATTGAAATTTGCAATAAATCTAAAGCTCATAAAATTACTGAGCGATAAAAACAATACAGAATTTGGTCTACTATACAATACAGGTATATAATAGAGATGGAAACATAAGCCAGGTATACATATGTCAATCAAACAGTGGCGGCGTAAAGAGGGATAGTCCGCCTCTAGTGCTAAGCACCAATGGGTAACAACCATAAGTCACTCGCACAGCCAGAGAGTATTTACAGGAGAATCAAGAGATCAAAAGAACTAGTGATCGAATCGATATGTAGATCCATTTTGAAATACCTACGAAGCACTTTTGACTTCAACATCAAATACTACACAACGAGGCTTTGAAAGCGATCTTCTTCAAGAAATATGACCAAGAAAGAGGACGAAATAGTGTCAATGAAGAAGAATCAGAACCACTTGAATCTGATGTAAAACAGCTACATGATAATGAGAAACAAATTCATCTGATGATTTAACAGTTGAAATGGTTAAAACGGGAAGTGAATACCATCAAAATGGAGATGGCCCACTTTTTTAGACACAGTGCTAAGACTTGGAGATAAAATTAAAGGAAAGAATCGCCACCTCAATCAAGAATGGTCCTATAAAGCGTTATCAAATGGAGAAATAGCTCCAAGAAAGTCAGTTTACACTATTTCTACTGCAAACTGTTTAGCATACCGAAAGTACGTTTAGTATTGTTTTATTTCGGCGGTGCTCAATAGAAAACCGCCCTGAGTGCTTATCTACACTAGGCCGCCAATGCTATCAGTATTATGCTTATTTAAAAAAAAATGGTTATTTTATGTCTGTAGAAAATTTTATGATTTACAACGACATATCTATTAACTCTATTATAGTGGTACAAATTGTTTCATCTTCGTCCGTGTTATGGTATGATGTTTACGATAAGACTGTGTAACAGTCTAACGAATCAAAATAAATAAACAATTGTCAAGGCTTGATTGTAAATGATAAATGAAATTTTTTCTACCGTTGAGAATTGATCTCGCTCTGTTTCCTACTCTACGGCAATCAGTTCGGACGAGGATGAAACAATACGTATTTTGGATAAAATGTATAGTTTAAGTCAATCTCTTACTCGATAGATTTTTCTATATTCTACAGTGAAATTCATAGAATTTTTGTGTTTAATTTCTTGTTGAAATAAAATTGTAAATTCATTGTGGAACAAACAAATTAACTGTGCACGTTTCGTATGCAATACCCCTTCAATATCTCCACCCACACACTTAATTTTATTGCTAATGTTGAAACAACACACAAACACGTACACGTTGTACGTATCGTATAGGTATAATACCTACTAAATTGTTATCATCCGACTCACCCTAAGTCTTTCGCGTGTTACCCACTTTATTAATGTACCAAACCAACCAATAATTAGTACATATGTAGGGGGTGTATGGGAAAAACTTATTTCCATTCAATGATCAATTTGTTCTTTCAACATTAATTTAAAACAATACCAAAAAAATTACCTATTTGTAGACGAAAACAACAAAAAATTTTAATGTGTTCATATTATGTGAAGATCGAGTGTTTTCAAAGAGGGTACAACAAGAGCGTGAACGGAAATGCTATAATATCTAATAGGGTTAATAAGCTGAATACCGTGCTAGGGGCTAACTTTCGCTATATTTACGGTATTCATTTATGTTTGCACCCCACACTCTGTATAAATACTTAATAATAACGTTAGGTATTTGATTAAAATGACCGTTTTAACTATAACTTATAACTAGATGTCCGATTATAACGGAAACAGGAAATAACGTATTGTCGCGTTTAATATAATGGTGTTGTTCAATTAAAAATTATTAATAAATCAAAATGTATATGTTTCTTTATTTATTTTTTATTATTTTCTACCAATTAAAAATTGAAACAATCATTTTTCGTGGTTGTTTATCGAAAACAATAGTTGTTTGTAATGTTCTATATGGATAAGTAATATAAATATTGATTAATTGTGAAACGCTCAAGTACTCGAGTTATTGGTAGAGGGTTTAAAAATTCAAAGACTGGTTTACTTTTGTTTTCAACAATATAAGGGTGCTTAAAATCCGTTCTTGTTCAACTGCAATAAATATACTTGCCGGCGAAAAAAAGCAATACAATTTGTCTCGATTCAAATTGATTTCCGATTTAAATTTAAAAAAATATATATATGGGAAAACAAAAACACAAATCAACAACAATTTGACTTTGGGTGCTGATGATGGCTGATAGGCCGAAACTAGTTCACTTGTAAATTATAATAATAAAAATGTTGTTCTTGAAGAATCTACAATCAAATCGGATTATAACAAACATGGGGTGAAAATTTACTTTGTTACAAATTTGATCAAATACACGGCAGGTACTTTCTCTAGTTAAAAAAAATATATGATGTGACTGGAAAATTGAACAAGAAATATTGATTACAGCATCATTTCTGTAGATACTATCTTTTACAAAAAAAAAATTTTTTTTGCATGTCTTTCTTATGTAAGATGAATAATTGAGTCTGTAAGTTTTTAAACAAATCAAATTCGTTATAACCGATTTTTTCCATATTAATTTCAGTGATTTATAGTTTTGTTCTCAAGAACGCAACATGATTATTATGCAAGTGATGTAAGTCCATTAGAAAAAAAATGTTATATCACATAAATCACAAAATAAATTATTAGCTGAACTGATATAATATTTTTATTAAATTAATAAATTATCAAGTAGGTATTGTTATTGAATAATAACATGAAATATTAACAAGTTGTAAATAATAAAATCACTTAATTAATGATAGATTATGAAATATTTTCTTTTTTTTTGGAAATGGATTTTCAAAATAAACGGTCCATATCAGATTCGGACTGATGTCATCGAAAAATCTCTTATTTATACATTATCACTTCATTTAAAGTAACAAAACAAATATATTTGAAGTTCTATAAGAATCGCAATCACTACATATTCTTTTTTAATTCACAAGGCAATTTGCTTTGAAAAAATATTTGACTTTCTATATTTAACATAAATAACATATTGAAAAAGCTCAATCAAATCATTTTTGATAAAAAAAAATATATAATATATATGATTTTATTGATAAAATAAATTGCACTAGCGCAGTTATTAAATATTCGAAAACACTCCTGAAAGCGTTAAATTTAAAAAAAGGTCTAACTATGATTTTGAAAAATGCCAGTTTATGGTGAATTAAAAATTTTTCGAATTCAATTGACCGTTGAATGTTGATGTAGGCGTTAATGCATATTGCATTTCGGATTTTCCGGCGGCTGAATATTTATGCCTGAATTGAGACGTGGGAGAGTTTGAAATATTAGGGATACGGATCTTACCTATAAAATATGTTGTTATTGACACAAATTGAACATATTTTTTATTTGCAATGTTCCAATTATCATACAACAATGTTGTTATTTCAAAATATTAATGAGATTCTTTTTTTTGGAGAAAAATAACTGTTCTTAAAAAAAGATCACTGATTTTATTTTATGTTAACAGAATTTGTTCGATCACTTTGTTTAAATGTGGTGCGTCGGTAATCATTTATTAAAATCACATCACATTGGCCCTTAGCCAATTTAAACATAAAAATGACAGTCTGTATAAGTGATCTATATATGAACTTTGCCCTGTTAGGTAGTATTGTAAAAGCGCAAACAAGAAACTGACGATGGTAACAGTAGGTGAGCAGGGCCATTTGCATAATTAGGAGGCTACGGCAGAGGACGAGCAAAAGAGTCTATATTATTATTATCCCAACCAATAGGGTGGATCCTAAATTAAACCAACCAATCGAAAGCATCGTATAGAAACATTTGGTACATCCCCAGTACAGCCCAATAATCCCCAGGGAGTGCTTCAGCAGCTGTGTCGCGCTTGCTCTGTTCTCTGCTGGATGTCACTTCTTCACCTGTCGGGTTTTGTGTTAATACACTCTTCCTTTGCCCCCTTATACACATACACAAACATACAAATATACACACAGACACTTTGCTATACATATAGGAGAAACGGCTATACAACTACTGGGCCATTTTATGCTATCAACACGAGTTCATATACCATCTATCTTTCTCTATTATTATACAATATCACTACAGTTATCTGGCAATTAATTTTTTCGATATTAAAAAGAGATAGAATGAATTGTCCAGATGTCTGGTAACAATCTGGAGTAGATATTTTCAACGCAATATCGATCAATTAAAATGATTTGAAAAAAGCTTATTTATTCTAAACTTGAAAATGAATTTTTTTTGCTCAGATCATGATTAATTTGTCACACAAAAATTTACATGATTTTGATAACATTATCGTTATGTTTTTTTTGCATTGTTTTGAATAGTTTCAATCAGATTAAAATGTTTGATATATAAATTCGTAAAATTTTGGGGGTAAAATGAATACATAATTTTCAACGTTTTCATGCCGTTTTGTTACTTTTGATTGATGATCATTGATTAAATCTGTTCATCATGTTTTGAATTTAACAAATTTGCACACAACATACGCTTATAAATAATGCTAAATATCAAATGATGACGTCATACTGTACTTTACACAATATGGTAGATAGCTTAGTTATTAAAACAATGTTCTTCTAAATCGATTTCAAATTAAACTTGAGATATTTCTGTGTATTCTTTGTTGCTAAAGGAGCATCTCATGTGACGGTCTCTTATACTATTTTGGGTCATGCCCTTTTATTCCGACTTCCATTATATTTAGTGTTGTTACGTTAATTAAGGGAAGAGTATACATTGTATCTATATGTGTTAGTTAGGTTTTATTCAATGCAATATCCGTGTCTGTTGATCCACGATCAGTTTTGATAAGATCACACCTCTTTTACGAAATCTGTGATAGAACTCTTCAACTATATATACAGGGTGTTTTTTCTAAATATGCGCGACAGTCGAGATTTTTTTTTAGTAATAAAACAACAAAAATTTACGTCTCATAACTGTCCACGGCGTCATATATAAAAAGAAATTAGGGTCCCTTAATCTATCTAATCAGGAAATAGGGAAAATTGAACACAAGTGTCTCATAAACGGTACGTATATCACACCAACTACCGCCGTAAGAGCGTTCTCGATACACAAAATGTGAAAATCTTTTTTTCTATTTATTAATCTTGTCAATTTCAAATAAGAAAATCAGAAAATCTTATGCATATTATATGAGGCGTTGAGCGCAATAGTGGCCCAACCAACAATAATGTTAAAAAAGAGTTACATGTGGAAATAACTTGCTGATAGATTGTGTTTTACAATGACATAGTGACCAATCCATAGTTTAGTGTGCGTACCAACAGAGGCTGATAAATATATGCCTTAGAAATATTCAACATCAAAATGTTGTATTTTTGTTTTGCGATTTTCTTATAAATTCTGGCTTGGGCCACTTTTGCGCTCAATGCCTCAATTATAAGTTATGTAAGACGTTGCTATACAGTGTAGGCACTACAGCTGATTATACAAGTTCGTCAAGGTAGTACTTAGAGGCGTGTGTATTACCACTATCTATTTTCCAAAATCGTCGTTAAATCTATACGGAAAATGGGTAGTGCACAAATAAAATATAGTAAGGCACATTTTACACATATTTCTCTATTAAAGCAAATTTTGGAACATCTCAGTCGCTGAGCAAAAGTTGGAGGACAATTGGACCCGTGATTTGTTCTTGATTATTGCATTGATAAACCCACCTTTATTCCAGAATGTGCTGCTATAGCATTCTTTCCCTACTTCGAAATAAATCTCTGGGTGCGTAAAACATATTTACAAAGCTATTAGATTGAGATAAGGTGGATAATTAAATAAATGTAAATATAAGGTCCCCACTGACAACATACATAATTGTAAATCCGACAACGTTCATATGTTGCAGTTAAAAATACCTACCAACACATCGACAAACAATGTCGATTCAATGCATGAAATGTGAATTCTGAAAAAAATATATAATCTAGTACCTAATATCATGGATTTATGTCGATCATAAAAGATATCCGACGGTAAGAGGCCATTAATCCAATAAAATATTTATGTCAAAAATCATATGATTTTTGACATCAATATGACATAACTTATCATATGATAAGTTGTTAATGTTTTTAAAATCCTAAAAGCTGGTTTGTGTATAAATTTTTTAATTGCCTATGCTGTATAGTAGTAACAGCAGACATCTGTGAAAGATCATTTAATCAGTCTTTTCATGCATCGAGAACGTCCTTATGATAAAGGTGACCAAACGTCCCGAATTTCCCTGCCCCGATTTTCTACACCTCACAAAATTGCTCAGTATTAGGAAACCAATTAATCACAAGGGGCTGTTTAAAAATTACTTAACGCATTTTCTCACCTTCTTCAACTCCCTCCCCCTCCTTAGTAACTTGCTGTAACATTTTGAGTAATCCTCCCTTTAAAATTACGTAACAATCGACGCCGCCACCGCCATCCCCCCAATAAAATCGCAATTTAATTAAAAATGTAAAACAAAAACTTTATTTAAAAGATATTGGTACAAATAAACAAACAAAAACCAAAGTGATAGCTACCTATAACACTAGAAAACAAAAACGAAAATACAAAAATTAAAAAAAACAATCTCAAAGTTAATTCTTTCTCCCATGGGGTTTCCAAATTTTATTCAATTGTTACAATAAGTATTGAATAATAAAAAACTGATAAAAATCCATGATTAGAACCAACTCATTTTTTCTTGGGTTGCAAAATTGGCGTTATGTAAGTACCTAACGTACGAACCATCAGCACCCCACCTCTATGTAGCAAAAAATAACGCTTTAACACAACCGTCCCCCCTTTTAAGCGGTACGTAATTTTTGAACGGCCCCCAATTGAGAATGAATTGAGAATGAATTTGATTTGAAATTTTTCTTCCTTCCCAAATCTCAGAAAAATTTTCGTTTATTACAATTCTTTGCTATACTTGCAATTGTGCTACGATGTTTATTTCATTCTAAGAAGAAGAATTGTAGTAAAAAGCACGAGGATTACTTTGATATCAAATCCATTTTCAGTGTTGATTCTGAACAATTGGCTTTCTATTATTGAGCAATTTTTGAGATTTTATATGACTTTTCGTTATTTCCAAAATAGCTATAAAGAAAATTATGTCGGTCAATTGAAGCTTAATTTCCTTAGATAGTTTTTCACTTCAATTCATAAACACACGAGATACTTACGGTAAACGAGTTAGGTGGGACACTGTATATCATTCAAGAAATTATTTATGAATAAAGAATCTCGAAGCTCGAACTACGAAATCTGATCACCTTACTTATGATGGCAATTGTTTTAATTAACGAATCAATTACAACACAAATGAGCTGATTTTTTCATATTTTTCATTTATCTAGAACAGTGATTCTCAACCTTTTTTTTGTTGCGGTTCGCTTTCAACATTTTCAAAATTTGTCGGCACAATAACAATAAAATAAGCTTAAAAATAAAGAAAAACAATTTGCATTTCTAAAATTTGGCGGTACACAAAAGTGCCGCTGCATAGTGGTTGAGAATCACTGCTCGAGTGTTTTGCAAACAATTCTCTGGAGTTTTGCAAACAATTCTCTACAGCTTTGCAGCCAATTCTCTATAGCTTTGCAGAGAATTCTCTAATATTTTGCAAACAATTCTCTATAGCTTTGCAGCCAATTCTCTATGGCTTTGCAGAGAATTCTCAAATGTTTTGCAAACAATTCTCTATAGCTTTGCAGCCAATTCTCTATGGCTTTGCAGATAATTCTCTATAGTTTTACAGACAATTCTGTATAGCTTTGCAGACAATTCTCTAGTGTTTTGCAAACACTTCTCTGGAGTTTTGCAAACAATTCTCTATAGCTTTGCAGCCAATTCTCTATAGCTTTGCAGATAATTCTCTATAGTTTTACAGACAATTCTGTATAGCTTTGCAGACAATTCTCTAGTGTTTTGCAAACACTTCTCTGGAGTTTTGCAAACAATTCTCTGAAGCTTTGAAGACAATTCTCTGGTGCTTCGAAAACAATTCTCTATAGTTTTGCAGACAATTCTCTATAGCAGTGATTTTCAACCTTTTTTTTTTGTTGCGGTACAGTTTCAACATTTTCAAAATTTGGCGACACAATAACAATAAAATAAGCTAAAAAATAAATAAAAATAATTTTCAATTCTAAAATTTGGGGGCACACAAAAGTGCCGCGGCACAGTGGTCGAGAATCACTGGTCTAGTGTTTTGCAAACAATTCTCTGGAGTTTTGCAAACAATTCTCTATAGCTTTGCAGCCAAGTCTCTATGGCTTTGCAGAGAATTCTCTAATATTTTGCAAACAATTCTATATATCTTTGTAGCTAATTCTCTATGGCTTTGCAGATAATTCTCTATAGTTTTACATACAATTCTGTATAGCTTTGCAGAAAATTCTTTAATGTTTTGCAAACACTTCTCTGGAGTTTTGCAAACAATTCTCTGAAGCTTTGAAGACAATTCTCTATAACTTTACAGACAATTCTCTAGTGTTTTGCAAACACTTCTCTATAGCTTAGCAACCAATTCTCTAGTGTTTTGCAAACACTTCTCCAGAGTTTTGCAAACAATTCTCTATAGCTTTGCAGCCAATTCTCTATGACTTTGCAGAGAATTCTCTATAGTTTTACAGACAATTCTGTATAGCTTAGCAAAAAATTCTCTAGTGTTTTGTAAACACTTTTCTGGAGTTTTGCAAATTCTCTAAAGCTTTACAGGCAATTCTCTGTAGCTTTGCAGAGAATTCTCTATAGTTTTACAGACAATTCTGTATAGCTTAGCAAAAAATTCTCTAGTGTTTTGTAAACACTTCTCTGGAGTTTTGCAAATTCTCTAAAGCTTTACAGGCAATTCTCTGTAGCTTTGCAGATAATTCTCTAGTGTTTTGCAAACAATTCTCTGGTGCTTCGCAAACAATTCTCTAGAGTTTTGCAGACAATTCTCTATAGCAGTGATTCTCAAGCTTTTTTTTTATTGCGATACACTTTCAACATTTTAAAAATTTGGCGGCACACTTCAAGAATTTGACGGTACGGTTGAGAATCACTGATCTAGAGAGTTCGCAGAGTCCTGAATCCTCCTTAGATTTGGCGTTGTACACGTTGTTGAGACTTTAATTTCTGTTGCATCACGCCTTATCAGAGATTTCCATTACCCATCATATAGAAAACACCCTGTATATAGGTTTGCGTGATATACAGTCACAAACTTTGATTAAACACGAATAAAAGGATACTAAAACATATACAAACTCTTTAGTACATACAGTCTTACTGTTCAAAAGGGGAATCAAGTTTTTTTTTTTGAAAATTTTACTCTATCTATCCCTGTTACACTTTCGCCATGTGTACGGGTACTCATTCTATTTTATTCACCTTGTTATCGATTAGCTCATTCATAATTACTAAATTTTGAATTTTGCAAATATCCAGTTTATCATTGTCTATTTTTAATCATCTAATGGACTTTTATAATATTTTCATTGATTTTAATAAGAATGTTAGGTAATTACAATTCAATTACGTTAAAATATCAATAACGATGTACTTAAAATTTTTAATGATTTTTAGTATGAGAAATGTCGGAAAAGAAAATATACGAGAAATCAAGTTCAAGTAGCGAAAATAGTCAGTAGATTGTGACTTCTCTCCACATTACCATATCGAGTGGTTCGAGGCTGTAATACAAAGATAACGACTCTAGCGTCGGCATCAAAGGCCCGACGTCTAAGTGTTGCCCTCTCCATACATCGTACAAAAGAATTCAAAGTTTCTCAAGCGAATGTCAAAATCCAATTCATATTCCTGTTTAATAAATATACAAAAATATACACACAAACAGATAAGGTGAATCCCTATAATTGAGCGATTTTATTTTATTTTATTTTCTTTATATGAATATTTCACCAGTTATGAAAGAGATAAAAAACAATCGGGTTGAGTTAATTATAAAGGATATTGTTGCAAATTGACTGAACATTTTATTGCGGAATATAGCACAAATTGGATAAGCAATCAAGTTTTGTTATCCCTATACGGGGGAGACTAAATGGAATTCAAATAAAAAACATTTTAATAATGCTTCCACTTTTAAAATATAAGTACTGCTAATATTTCCAAAAGCAAAATTGAATATTACAAAATTTACTACTTGAAACTGATTTATTACGATTTTAAATGTTTTCATGAGTTGAAACGTTAATTAGGAACATTTCATAATTCACTTACCGCAATTCTATAGGAATATGGTGTATAATTGGTTGCATAACAAATAACAATAATATAATTTTATTAAAATAAGGGATACATATATAATCTAGATATCAATACAAAACAACTAAGCAATTAAGAGATTCATTACTCTTCATAAGGCAAGCATTCAATATCGATATCAAAATGTAGATTAAAATATTATCAAAACATATTTATATCAAAAAATACACATAACACAATATCGAGTAATATACTGTAATGGCACTCAATCTAAGCACACAGTAAGAATGCAACAAGTTGTATGCCCATAAAAGAGACTAGAGATTAGAGGTCTATGAGATATGGATATAAAAAATATAGTAATAATGCTGATAATTGTGCTTAGGCAAAGTACCATTCTTATATACCAGGTGTTTTTTTCTAATAAAGTATGCTAAACCAATGGTTATCTTTTATGTTATTTTACACGTTCTCATTTATTGATAGAATAAAAAATTTAAAACCATTGATTCATCATAGATAGAAAAAAATCGGTATATAAGCTTCTCTAATCGATCACATTGTTGTGCTACCAAAATTTCCGTCGTAATATGCAGTTTAAGCGTAAAAATGAGTACATAAATATATCGAGCATTCATTAATACACTAAGTTTTTAAAAAACATCATTTTATCATAATCGATCTACAGATGCTTGATTGATGTTTCCTTAGACTTTCGAGACGGTTTTTTTCTTTATTGTCGCGGATACGGTGGATTACCTTTAAGGATTTCATCGTAAGATGGTGGTGCTGTAATTTATAAAATGATAGATAAAAATCAAAACAATCTAAAATAATACGAGCGGCTAGCCACAGACACGTACCCTCCAATCATAACGCGAGATATATATAACCAATAGTGTTATAATAAACATTTTAAATGTTAACGCCCACTTTGCAATTTATATTACATGCATAAAAATATTTATTACATATTTTTTCAACGTTCTTCAAGCTTCAAAAAATAGAATTCTTTCTTAACAATCACCGTAATATAAACACAATTTTTCTTGTCAACCGAAAAATTAAAATAACTGACTTATAGGTACAATACGCAATATTAAACACTAGTAATTATACAATTTGAAGCTTGCGACTGCAATGATTGGCGGGTACATGCCTGCAGCTAGTCGCTTGTAAAATAACTTACGTAATTCGCTTGAGAGAGGAGCTGTTGGTGCTGTTGGTGCTGCATTATGGTAACTTTCAGTTGCTTTTGGATGTGGTGCACCATATGGTGGATTTGATGGTGGATAACCGCTACTGGTTGGTGGATAAGCTCCACCAGTTTGTGGTGGTGGATATGGTCCTCCAGTTGAAGGCGGCAGGTAGGCTCCTCCAGTTGGTGGTGGATAGGCTCCTCCAGCTGGTGGCGGATAGGCTCCTCCAGCTGGTGGCGGGTAGGCTCCTCCCGCTGGCGGCGGGTAGGCTCCTCCAGCAGGTGGCGGGTAGGCGCCTCCAGCTGGTGGCGGATAGGCTCCTCCAGCGGGAGATGTTGGATAAGCTCCTTCTGCTGGTGGCGGTGGATATGTTCCACCGTTCGGGTAATACGGATTGCCGGCCGATGGTGAATAATTCCCGTTTGCTGGTGGAAGAAAACCAGTTGGTCTATGTGGCTTACTTTGTCCTTTTTGTATATGACCAAGTTCAGGATAAATATCGATACTTAAATCTGTTGAACAGGAGCCTGTTTTTGCAGTAATTTCAATTTTATAAGTTGATGAGAATAATGTACAAAGATCAAAATTTGGTATTTCTAATTCTTCTGGAACAATAATTTCCATACTATATATATGTTCACCATGTGCACCAACACCATGATCATCAATTGTTGCAATATTTTCATGATCGACTTTGTCACGATCAGATGGATTTGTAACTGAATAACGTATGGTTTTATCGAATGTAACATGAATGCTTTCAACACTTTCATTGGACATATTCGATATTTTCACATTAAAATTCATCGGTTCACCAGGAACAAATGCTATTTTTGGAAAATCCACATCCATCGTTATTATACCACCTTGGCAAGACATACAACATACAGTTTTCTCATCAGAATAATTAACTGGATGCTAAAAGTAAACATTTTTGAGAAAAACAAAAAATACAATAATTGAATCGTACAAATGAACTATCCGAAAATTGATTAAGATCGATTAATGAGACAACATTAATAATATAACGATCTTCATAATCAATTCTTAATGGTATATCAACAACTGCAATCATCTCATAACGAATAGAACCATGAGGACCATTAAAAGTTGATGGTATTTTCTCCGGTAGATCAATAGTAAATGGGAAAACATGCTGTCCTCTAGATAATTGTTGATCTAAAAATTGATAAAATTAGAATTTTCATGGTTTTAAATTCAAAATAACCGAAAAAACCTGATGTATACAACTTCTGTTCCATAAACACTACATCTTTATCGCCTTCGAATTCAACCCACCTTGTTTTATGTTGATTATCATTAGTATCTAAATACTCTTCACTATCAGTCCATTGATTATGTTCATTACATCTTACCCGTATTTTAATAGATCTAGCATGAATATCATGATCGAAATAACAGTCCACTTTACCAGTGATTGTATCCCCATTATAATAAACACCATTATAATTATCTAATATAATTCGACATTGCGACATGATAATAGTTATCGAATAATCTGGAAATAAAATAAAACCTTCAAATAATAATACAACTTATCAACAATAAATAAAAGAATTAACGTTGAAATTCTTGATAAATTACGTAATGTTTTTTACGTTTATGTAGTTCTTAGAAGGATTTTAACCAAAAAAATTATTAAAATAATTCGATATAGATACAGTTATGAGATTCAATTTAATTAGTTCACGAGAATTTTATAAATAAATAAAAGTTAACTTGTTTACCTTATTTTATCACAAATTTCTGTCCTTCAACCGGTCTCACCCAACGCACCCAACTTAATAGTGATGCGCCAGTAATATCGATATTATCGAAATATCGATATTCAAGCATATATATCGATATCAAAATATTGAAATATTTTTTTTCTATTTTTCGTCAAAAATAGCGCTATTTTTAAACTTGCTACTGTATCCAAATAAGCTCATTTCGATACACTGTGTAAAAATGGGAAATGTAGTAAATTTTCATTCCCTAATGTTGGTATTGATTTTGACAAATGTCAAAAAACGTAAACAAAATCAACAAATTACATAGTAATTTTTGGTAACATATGTAACCAATAATACATCAATCAAAAAAATCAAGCAATGTTGAATTGTTTTATCAGTAACACCAACTCCCACCGATTTCCCTAAATATCAAATCTCGCATTTTTGCCTATTTTGTGCCCTTTTTGTAAAAAGGGCACAAAATAGGCAAAATAGAACAAATAGTATAAAAAACTTGTCAGAAGTCATAAATTGCACTCGTCCTTTCGCTTCGCCGTTCGTTTTCTAAACCTGGACTAGTTCTTTAATATACTATTTCGATTTTCTTGAAATATCGATGTTTTTCGTAACGATATATTCAATAATTTTCGATTTTTTTAAACTATAATTAAATAACTATTTGTCTTCTACGTATAACTTATTGATTAGGGAACCAAAATAAAGCTTAATGCATAGCACATCACTTATATGGCACATAAGTAAGTATCTTATTCTTATACAGCACTGGCGGCTCTCCTGGGCACATAGGAGAAACGTTCGCCCCTCCCATCTGTAGCACTTGCATATGAGTTAGAAGGAGATAAAGAGAATGTAGGTGGTGAAAAAAGCAGAGTGCAGATGGGGTAAAAAAAATGAACAATAAATATACAATACTTTTATTGAAAAAATACATCTTTGTATTTATTCTTTAAAAATAAAGTAAGGATTCTAAATTCTTCTATAACTGTTGTTGACCCTATCATAAAACCAAATTTGTAAACTATTCCCGTTTTTCTATTTCAAAGAAAATACTTACAATTTTATGAATAATGGCATCTTGTGAATAGTCCCTTCTTTGTCTGATGCGTTTGATCGGGTATGTAATTTCAGAAATTCGGATACTGTGTGACAAAGATACCGAATCTCTAACATGTCGTTGTTGACAATTTCTAAAATATGGGATATTTGTCGAGTTTTTGTTACAATCGAAAGTGTCCTGTTTGGTCAAGGGTCTAAGGGTGGGTGGTTGCATTTTTAATTCTTTCACCACCTACATTCTCTTTATCTCCTTCTAACTCATATGCAAGTGCTACAGATGGGAGGGGCGAACGTTTCTCCTATGTGCCCAGGAGAGCCGCCAGTGCTGTATACGTTTGTATATATGCTCAAGGGGTTGCTCCCCAGCCAGAACAGAGTAGAGCAACCCCACAAAATTCGAAAAGAAGTCAAGTTATCAAGTGATGCGTCAAGGTAACTTCTTTGCCCAAAATGACGGTCTCCCTATGGGCTCTTCCCTCTGTCCGGTTGTGGTAAATATCTATATGGAATGGTCCGAGGAACATGCACTATCCACAGCTCCAAGGAAGCCAAAATTATGATTGCGGTATGTGGGTGACACCTTTATTATATGGGAAGGCAACAATAACCAACTCAACCATTTCCTACAGCATGTAAACAACATACGACCTACCATCAGGTTCACTAAATGGTTTGGCGCCCCATTCGAAAAGGCCCTCCCCTCGGACCGGCACTGCTTTAGGAGTCCTTGAAAAATAAGTGCTCGTAAGTTAAGCAGAAAGAAGCTTTAATTTATCAAAAAAATAATTAAAAAATATTTCACACCAATATAAATTCGAAAACGTCTGTTTTTGACAGTAAATGATAAGAGTTCGCTCGACTACATACTAGTGATAATTTTTTTTCGATCTGTGATAACAAAACAAAGAAAATATGTACATTCGATTATCCAACACCTTTTTCTAGATTTTTTTTCGAACAGTTTCGATCAGTTGATCCCTGGACATTGTCGCGTTAAGATCAGTCGTTAAATTTTTACGGACATGAAGTGTAGTGATATTTAGTGATGTGTAGTGATACATGAAGTGTTGTGAAATGCAAAATGTTAGTGTCAGTGCAGTGAAGTGCCGAGTGTTGTGTATATGGACCGGAGGGAGCTGCTGGACGTATACAATCGTACCAAGTCCAGGGGTGAGTATTGAAGATAATCACCGTGGGATGGAGAAGAGGACGCTACAAAGGTAGGTTCGTCGCGGGATATTGAGAAGAGGAATCCGTAAAGGTAGGCTTTTGCAAATTCGTCCATGCCAAAGCCATGGACTAGTTAGCAAAGGAAATTTATATTTTTACGTATAGGTACACGTCTGCGGTGTTGATGGCTTCTTTTGATTTTTCTTGTGCTCTCTCCCAGTTATCTGAATAAAAAAATCTGAGGCGCTGAACTATAGTTCAGCGCCTCATTCGAAACAGCGTCCGAAGCAGATGCCCCCGTGGCCCTGCCCTCGGACTGCAGTTAATGTAAACGTAATCGTCAGTTGGGGTAGTAATATTTCATACTTAAAAGTCAGTAATTTTGACATTTGAAACAAATTATGAACCTATTGCGTATGCGCACATCAATTTTTTTTTATTAAAAATTAAAGTTATCATGTCTACGCATGCTTATATAGATATATCGATAAATCAATGTTCTTTGCCGATCGATCGAATATTGATATTTGACTTAATAAAAATATCGTCGATGTTGATATCGATATCGATATTTTTTTCAAATTTAGAACATCACCAGGCTAGTGAAAAAAAGAAACATTGTTACAGCGCCATCTAGTGAAATTAAAATGAACAATTTAAGATAGAAGTGAAGAAATCGTAAAATGACAGCGCCATCTAGTAAAAGTACATACAAAAACTAATAATAATAATAGTAATAATCATGATAACATATATACGTATATACCTCCACCCACCTCCTAATATCCTGATACAAGATCGAGTTTAGAAGCGAATTATGGTGGTCATGTTACTTCAACATAATTAGATCCCAAGGTATAAAATTTTCCAACATAACCTTATTTTTATATAAAATGAAAATAAAATATTTAATATAAAATTGAAAGAATCACAATAAATTCAGACATTTGTGACGAATTATTTGAAGGAGTTACGAAAAATGGTTGGTTGCATGGGCTAAAAGAGTCCATAAATTGGCCTATATGCACGACCAAAATAATAAAAGATTTATATGTACTTCATTAATAATTGGATAAAAGTTTTAACGATTTCATCAACAAGTCAATTCAATTTCAAAGTAGTTTCCAAATTAGTAACGAATTGCGAAAGTAACGTCTATGGTTACCAAATGGGTTTGAATTTATTGAGCGTTTCAAGAAATTCGTCAGGGCCTAATGAAACTTAACCCTTCACGGCCCATGTTGCCGTCTGGCAACATGTATTCCAAAGTACCTTAAAGTTCCCGGGTTTTTTTTATGTCTGCATGATATTTAAAAAACTAGATTTTCATTAATTTCTAAATGGCAATAATGATGAATAATTTATGACATAAAACTTTACTTAACGAGGATCTAAGCTGGATTTAGGATAAACTTGGAAATATGTCACGTTTAGACAGATAAATTGATTTATTGATATGACAGTTACCAACACGAAGGAAAACTAAGAAAAGGCGAAAGAGATGGAAGCATTTTCGACAATAAACAGTTAATTTCCTCAATTAAAGTACTATCGTTGCGATAAACTCTATTTCATAGTTTATAACAAATAAACTTGAATAAATTTGGAAAGCTTAAATATTTTTTAATGTCGGTAAATGAGAGTATATATCTGTGAAATTTTCGAAAATAGTTTAACGAAAACCATAATTTTGTTTTGATGATTAGACAAACATAATAAACATTTTCGTTGATATTATGATCTATGCCAATGTTTCGGGTATATAAATATTACACCTACCTAAAGACTAGATTAAATTCAACTAAAAATATTCCATGTATTTTATCTTAATTTCAACCAATTCCTAATTTAAAATTATTAATTAATTAATTTTTTCTCTAATAATAACAATTACAGAATAGATTGAATATATAAATTTTATTTTTCTTTAATAACATGGGAGACTAAATACAGATTAGTTTTCAAATTTATACAATCAACACCTACACGATAAAAACAGGATTTAAAAATGTACAGACATCAAATATTTCAAAAATATCAAATTTCAATTGATCTAAACAAGAAGCTTTTTCAGTCCTTGTTATGATGTTTATTTCATCGTTATTTTATATAACGATGAAAACTGAAAACTTGGCAATATATTGAGAAAAAAAAGACACAAAAAAGACAAATCATATTCGTATGATAAAATACGTAGCATTCGCAATATACTGACACAAAAATCCCTGCAACGTGATATTTTATTTCAGTAATAGGTATTGACTGATTAAAAAAAAACGACTATTTTTGTTTCTTGAAAATCTCCTCTTAGATAGTTTCAGGGAGGTGAAAAATGATGTCTATTAAAATTTGAGACCTTAATATTAATATTTAGAGGTCGCTCATAGCAAATTTCGATTTTCCATTTCAATAACATAGGAATTTTTTTTTTAAAGCTTTGGAATTTTGTAGCTCACAAACCAATGGACAGATTCAAATGACAAACATTTTTTTGTAGGGAATTGAATGTTCTAAGAAAAAGTATCTTTTAATACTTTTCGATAAACGACGCGTTCAAAAAAGTATCATCAAATTTCTCTTGAAATTTCTAAAATTTCTGATTTTCTATCAAAAAATGTTAATAGAGGAGAACCTCTAGCTACAGACACTTCCGTAATACGGACACCTAACCTACGCCCTCTGCGGACACTTTTGCCGCGGTCTCGGCATTTAATTTTCAACATCCAGTCATTACACATACACTTTTGATTTACTATATGATTTTAGAAATGTCAAGAGAATTTTGATGTGATAACTTCAATCATTTTGCCAGAAACTGGAAAAAAAGTGTAATTTTAGCACAAATTCAACTATGACCTTGAATAACTTTTAAATGCGTGGTTTATCGAAAAGTATTGGAAGCCACTTTTTCTTAGAACATTCAATTCCCTACAAAAATATGGTTTCAGTCATTTGAATCTGTCCGTTGGTTTTGTGAGCTACAAAATTCCAAAGCTCAAAAAATTTTTTCTTATGTTATTTAAATGGAAAATCGAAATTCGAAATATTAATATTAAGGGCTCAAATTTTAACAGACATCATTTTTCACCTCTATGAAACTATTTAAGAGGGGATTTTGAAGAAAAAAAAATAGTCGATTTTTTTGAATCAGTCTAAACTAAATTAGGTATACTGTCTATTATATGTTTTCAATTAATTTGATTTGTTCTTTTTTTATATATTTGAGGCAACTTTAATTTCAAACTAGAAATTCTCCTAAGCCTGTATTATCTAATGATAATTTTTTTAAATTATTTACTGCGTATGGTAGTCCTAATGTTTAATGCATGAATTGATGGCAGATGTTTGACGAAGGCAGTAGTACATATTCTATTAAATAAAAAGCACTTTCTATGACTTTTGATAAAATGATATGTTCTCTAATTTTCATTGCCGCGTAATATACAGTTAGGTAACTTTTGTATTGATTATATAGCCTAATGACTTTATAATATATAGAATTATTCCAATCATTCAAACAAAGAATATTAAACTATAGTGCATTTCATTCGATTTTCCCATCTAATGGCAGTGTAAGAGAAGAAGAGACCTGATCATAACGATGAGAGAGATTTTTGCTCAGATTTAAGTGTCTTGTCCAAGTTTAACTTGAAAAATTAAATTAGCCCTCGGAAGAAAGATTTATAATAAAGCTAATAGAAAGACTGATGAACTGAACCAACATAAAGCAATCAGATATTGTAAAATTTTATGGTTTCAGTCAGTCTTTTACTCAAACGATCTTTCTATGCATAGAGATAATTTTATGTGCATTTTGAAATAATGAAATACATCAAAAGTATTTAATTGGGTAAATTCATGTGAAATTTTGGGGAATTTAAAAAATTCAGTTTGTCAAAAATTGCCATACGAAAAAAACTCAAATTGAACGGCGTTTTTAGCTGCAACGATTGTAATTTAATTTTTAGTATCGTGATTACAATGATTTAACAGATCAAAGTCAAAATTCTAAAATTAAGCATCGCACTCATATATTTCCTAAATAAGTAACCTTTACTAATAACAATATCGAATTTCGAAGGAAATTAACAGTAACCATCGAATAGATAATAGGTGAGTCAATCGCCGTCTCCATTACATCTTCCGTTGTCGTATCTACTGTGGCCTAATTTAATTACTCGAATTACTTTGATTTTAATCCCTCAACTGAATGCGGTGGTCATATATATACTATTGATCTATTTTTGCATGTCGGCTATTTAAACGAATTATAAAAAGTAATTGTAGCCATCGAATTCAATAAAGGGATTAAAATCAAAGTAATTTGAGAAATAAAATTAGGCCGTAATTTATACTATAACAAAAGACTTAACGGTCTATCACGATATTCGATGATCCACTGTTGTTGAGTATTGCATTTTATTTTTGCATTTATAAAGACTTAAACATTTTAAGAAGAAAATCCTATCACATTCGATTTCAATGATAATCAGTTCAAATAAAAATTTTTTAAATCATTTTTTTCGTGTTTCTCCTTTGTTTATTAACAAAATTGAATGAAATTTGTGTCAGTTATAGTTGCTAATGTGCTTAATGTCAGTATGAATGTGGTTTACATGATTCCTATTCATTTTCTAGAAAAAGCAATGACTTCTCTCAAATAATATCAGTTTTTTTTTTAGAAATTAGATTAGAAATCTGGAAAAGTAAGTTCATAGCGACATTGAGCACATTGTCAGCTATAAGTGACATAAAGTTTATTCATTTCTGTTAATAAACAAAAGAGAAAGATGAAAATATTGATTAAAATTAGGACTGTAACTGAATTTTAAGGTATTGCGGAAAACTAAATAAGTTTTAAAAAAAATCACTTGAGATTATAGCTCATTACCATGGAAAGCGAATGTAAGAGTATTTTCTACACATGATCATAGAAAAATTAATTTTCACACATGCGTTATTGAGAACAAAAAATCACTTGAACTGTAGAAATAGTTTAGTCTAATATTCTGTTTATTATTTCATTATTGGGTACAGACACAACAAACGCCTATTACTGGAAACGCCGGTAAGTGCCAAGAATAAATACATATACAGTCGAGTACCCATCATAAGCGCCCCCCTAACAAGCCTCTTCCCCTCATTTGGTAGTTTCTGAGTCGAAACAACTTCCCCCACTATTGTAGAACAATACGCATAAAAACAGTGTCTAATAATTCGAGTAAAGCGTCCGACATAACAAAAACGCAACAGGCTTGAGGGGGGGGAGCGACAAAACCAAACCACGCGGTAGTGGGGATGCTGAAATTGCCATAAAAAGTTCCCCCTGTCCCCTATTAGAGGCTTATAACGGATACTCGACTATATTCAAATGGACTATAACATAGTATAGCCGCTTGTTGCCGACCAGCAAGTCGGCAACAAAATGCGAACACAACAAAAGCCTATGTTGGCGATTTCATCTATCGCCGTTTTCAAAAGCAGGGTCGGACTGAAAAAAATCAGAAATTTTAGACAAAGCTTATTTTTAGGCCCTTTAACTCCCATATTGAATGATCGCATATATACAGTGGTGTCACCAAGAAATAAAGGAATCCATGAAATCCATCAATTTATTGAATTTGAAGTGAAAATATTACTATTGATGCATTATAAGCATAACTGCGGCTCTTCATCTATTCTGATTAACAAGACACAATAAAAACAATCTGTTACGTGTTGGGGTAAGCAGAAACTGTATGAAAAAAAAATCATGTGACGACAACAACATATTTTAAATGATAAATAGCAGAGTTAAGCAATTTCTAAAAGTTAATAGATTCAACTGGATTTATATTAGAGAAAAATTCTCATTTTCATACAACCTAGAAGAAGGAAATTCTACAAATTACTACTTTATTTATACAAAATCATTTAACATTCTAGAAAAAAGTTAGCTGTTAAATTATTACATGAAATTTAAATCATTAGATCTAATGAATTTTCACTAAATCTGGCAATAGTGGAATTATATATGACGCTATCGACTACTAGAATTACCGATCACTACTAACAAACGTGACCGGCAAGAATTTTATAATGGTTATCGGAGTTATCCGCGCTTATTGTCCGAAGAAAGATGAATCAGCATTTCTCATGTTAAAACATAAATGAACATGCTTCTGTCGGCTTTCATTGTGTGCGGCCTAACCAGACCTGCGACTGCTCGACTTGAGCCAACCGACCTTGAGATGTCAGCGTTTCTTGTGTCTGTACCTATAGAATAGGTACACATAGGACGCAAGAGACATTTGAAGTTGCGTTATTGAGAACAAAAAATCACTTAAACTTTAGAAATAGTTTAGTCTAATATTCGGTTTATTTCATTATTGCGTTAATTCTTGCGTTGTTTCTTAAAAAAAAAACAGAAAAATGTGCAAATGCTGTTAAAATAAAACAACAAATGATTGTGGAAAATTTATTTCATAAGACAATTTCGAAATCAAGTTCATTTTTATTTGAATTATAATTAGAATAATAATACGAGAAAATAGATTAGAGAAAACGATTAAAGAAAATGTTTCGTCAAATTCCCTCAATATTCATCAATAATTTTAAATTTTACAACAACCACTATTTATAATTCCTTATATATTTTAACTAATTATTTATTTATTTTTAATTAATAATTAACGTTTTCCTTCTAGTAATAAATAGATTTTTATTTAAATAATTTTATACGTTTTTAAATGTAAACTATATTTTCATCTCAAATTTCATATATCTATAGGTATCTTGTTTTATTTGGCTCATAACTATTTTATATATAAATTGTCTGTAATTATCAACTAGAAAGTAGCAATTATTTTTTGTTGATTTTTTAATTGGATATTACTCTGATTACAAATCTTATAGCGAGTTAAGGAAAACATTTAAAGAATTTACTATATAATTAGAAAACATTTAAAGAATCGAGATTAGAAAGGAATGTATTATAAGCGTTGGCTAAAATTTGCGTAAATTGAAAAAAAAAAGAAACAGAATAGAATTTTAAAAAATCTTTTAAAATAAAATACAAATTTTTGATCTTACCGTAGTTTCATCAGTTATTATGTTATGTTATGTGTTTTATATAATCATGGTCTACGAAACAGGTGTAGTAGTATTAAGGTAAGTCGATTTTATTTAAGTATAGATTAATAGTCAATTTTGTTTTTTTTTTAAAGTTAAATCATTAAATTCTAATATATCACAATTTACACTACACATGTCAACACAATGAAATCGATGTTTGGGAAACAAATAGAACACGATCGTTAATAAATAGGCGACGAATTGAATTAGAAGAAGGTGTTGATATGTGTGTTGTTGTTATTGTTGTTTTTTTTTTGTTTTTGTTCACCTAAAATGACGCCTCAACAAGGTAAGTACCATCCATACCGCCACCAGTTTGATTTGATTGAGCTGCCGATGTTGCCGGCATATATTTACCGCATGCTTGTTGATATCGACGAGGACAACAACGTCCACAACATGATTGTATTAAACCAATTGATACAGCCGAATGTGCTGGACTGGCCATTGGTGATGGTGAACCAGGCCGTTTTGGATGTCCATTATATGGTACTTCTAATTCAACAAATTCACGATCTGTTGTTTTCTCCAAACATCGTAATAAATGATGATGTTGTAATTCGAATATATCTTCTTCTCTATAATTATCATCTAATTCTATACCGGATTCTTGGGCAGCTATACGGGCTTCTGCTGCTTTCTTTTTACTAACAAATGCTGCACCGGATGAAGCTTTCGCTATACGTATACGTGCCAATCTTGCTTTCTATTATTATACATTTAATTAGAAAAATTATATTAATTATAATTGCTAATATTTTGGAATGATAGTTGTTTACCCTTTGTGCTTTACGTTTATCAGCTCGTTGATTCTGGTGGTAGATTCTACTGAAATTTGACACAATTACGGGGACAGGTAAAGCAATTACTAGTACACCACTAAGAGAACAGACGCCTCCTACAATCTTTCCTGCTATAGTTGCAGGTACCATATCACCATATCTATCATTATTTTATAAAAATTTAACATTAAAATTAATAAATAAATTTAATAATTACCCTAATGTTGTCATCGTAACGATTGTATACCAGAAGGCGGCTGGAATTGAGGTGAAATTTGTTTTTCCAACATTCTTTTCAGCATAGAACATGACTGTAGCAAAAATGATTATAGCCATTGCCAAAGAGAATACAAGGAAACCGAGTTCGGAAGCGCATGATTTTAATGTATAACCAAGTATACGTAAACCTTGTGAATGTCGTGAAAATTTAAAAATTCTGAAAACTCGGAAGACTCGTAATGTTACAAATGCCCCAGATACATCATCGTTGTCAGTAATACCCAAACCAATATAATATGGTAATATAGCGACGACATCAATTATACTCATAACAGATCGTACAAATTTATATCGATTTGGTGCAGCGAACATACGAAGTAGATATTCGGCTGTGAATATCATAACGCATGCCGTGTCTAAACAAAAGAATACAATTTTGTAACGTTCACCACATGGTAATGAACCAGCACGTCCTGGTCGGCTACCACAAGGTACTGTTTCGACAACATTGGCCATTACTGATACAGCGATAAAAAAACCTGTCACATAATAGAAAACAAGTGCCGCCGTTGATGTATGGGGATTCTCGAATGCTCGCCACATTTTCTGTCTTATATTTGTTAATTGTTGTAAATTTTGATCACCATTTTCTGATAATTTATCATCCATCAAACGTTCAGCATTTTCACGTTTACGATCACGATAATCTTCATAACAACAATCACCGATAACGTCTGGTAATATACCGAAAAATGCTAATTCTTCATCGTAACTGGTTAAACATTCATGTTTTGGATAATGTAATTTACCAGTACGATAATAATTTAATATATGACGAAATATATCCGGATCACGATCAAAAAAATATTCTTTACATTCTTCATCATAGAAAAATTCACGTTCATTTGAACCTAATAATGTATCAGGATATTTTTCTAATGTATTCCTCCAGGTTTCGAAACGTCGTCCAGATACATTTATTAATAATTTTTCATCATCTGCCTTTCGACGATCTTTCGGTACTGGTGGCGGCGGTAACGGGTGTGTGGCAATGGGCACCCATCCGATGGCCGCCGCCCGGGCAAATGGCAGCCAAGCGGCGACCGAGGCCATACTATGCGGCGGAATGTTCGCACTGAGAGACCGTTTTGTCGCTCGCTTCCTTTGGCGGTCACTCGCGTGCGGTCAACATCACTCTGACAGCTGCCACTTAGGCCAGTATGTCAGGTATTATTATTGTAATTTTACGACGATGTCGTCGATACACACACTTTCCCAACACTAAATCTTTTATATTACAACAGTTCATCACTTTATCACATTCACAATTCTAACTATTACTTATTTAACTATATAAATTTGTTTTAATAATAATAATAATGATAATAATAACAATTAGACACGCGTAACTATTTCGGGATTTGCTAGCTCCATGCAGACTGCTGTTTGAAGCTAGTCACTGCAGTTAGATTTTGTTGATGCGGGGTAAACGCCTGGGATGGACTCGATAGACGCCGATATTCGACGATGATAGTTAAGGCGCATGTGACGCCGACGCTGACGCCGACCTTCCTAATCGATCGTCAGTACAACTGACTATTTAGAGACGGTAATCAAATACACAATCGAAACCATCATCCGATGCGTTGATTTTTATCATTATTCATTTTTTTTCTGCCACTTAACAATAACAAATCATTTCAGTTAACTACTTTAATAATCATTCCATCATCTATTTAATCAAATTATTTAATAATTAAATCTAATCTCATTTTAGCCGCATCCTAGACAATAAATAGTCGCTATTTGAATTAGATTAGCATATATACACTCACACAAGCAACAATAAACAAATTATATCAATTTGTTGCAGTAATATTAATAGTTTGTCGGACCCGAAAATTACTAAATAAAGGATTAATTATTTACTGTATAAGGCGGTAAAGTCATATTTTATCCGTGAGCGGATAGTTTCCGCGAGTAGATAAAGGGACTTTACCAACGCGTGTAGTTTTCCCCAATACTTGCCCTTACAGTAATTAATGTATCAAGGGCGTTATAAAGCAAATAACGCCCGTGATGCATTCATGAGTTTATGCCATAAGTAAAAGAAGCAATTTAATTTTATTTTTGTTTTTTTAAGTTTTTCTTTGACATCTGAAAAATTTAGGATATGATCACATTTTTAATGACTGCAAAAAAGGTTGTTTATCATAGCAACGGTCTATTATTTTTCATAACGCCATCGCAACGCCATAATGGCCCGTCGTCAAGTAAACAATTATTATTTGCTTATTAATGCGATCGTTTTGATATCTATTAATGGGCAAATAATTTATATGTACGTATGACATAAAAAACTTTTTCTATTTTGCGTCCGTAATAGCGCTATTATTAAACTCACTACTGTATCGAAATGAGCTCATTTCCATACTAGTGCGGAAATGAAAAATGTATAGTAATTTTTTTTCCTAACGTTGGTATTGACAGTTGTCAATGTCAAAAATCGTAAACAAATCAACAAAATCCATAGTAATTTTTGATAACATATACAACCACTAATACATCAATCATAAAAATCAAACAAGGTTCAATTGTTTTTATCACTAATACCAACTCCCACCAATTTCCCTAAATATCAAATATCGCAATTTTTTTGTAAAAAAGGGCACAAAATAGGCAAAATAGAAAAAATAGTATAAAAAACTCGTGTCGGAAGTCATATATTGCAATCGTGCAATAATTGTCGACTTCTGACACTTATTTTTTAATATACTATTTTTGAACTTATTTTATTTTTTTAATTTTCTAATAAGTTATTATAGGAGACCAAATTTCGTATCAATTTTATGGCCAATTTTATGACTTGATGGAAAAGTAGCACTTGACTGATGAGATGGGTAAAGTACTATTTCACCATCGAGTTTTTAGTCGGTAAAATAGCAGTTTTGGAAAAATAACTATTTCCTTCCAAAGTGTCTATTTTATTTGCCACAATCTTATGTGAATTTTTCGGAATAGAATAGTTTTTATGTATGTATATTTCTTTGGTACGCTCTGTAGCCTAAACGGCTAGGTGGATTTTAGCTTCAGAGGTGTCGTTAGATTCGTCTTAATTGTGAGAATTACATCAAAATTATATAAATTAAAATGGCCGATTTTTGGCGCCATATTATATGTCGTCAAAAATGTTTTTCGCTCAAAACCTATCGAGTGGGGTATCAAAATAAAGGGTTTTATAAATGGCTTAAGAAAAATTAATTGTGTTGCTGACCTTTGAAGTAAAAAAAATGTATTTCTTTTATATTCGTTTCCAATGCCATTAAGCTATAACCTTGCCTTAAACGAAGATTTATTGAAAAAATTATATAATTTTTCCGTAAAGATTAGAAAATTCAATATCTGACTTAATGTAAATCTAATTTTTCGTCTCTCTCCTGTTTGCTAGTAAATAAATCAGAATCAAATGATTGATTAACATGAGTTAATAAACAAAAGAGAAAATTCAATTTAAACTTTAATAATTTCCAAATAAATTTCCATTTGGGGTTACTGCTGATTACTATTGGAAACGAATACAAAAGAACTTTTTTCTTAAAATATTCAATCCTCTGTATAACAAAAATAAAATCTCAATAGAGAGCAATTATCAACAGGACATTGTAGAGTATTGTAAAGTCCAACTTTGAATGGTGTTCCGAATCTACTGTGAAGTAATTTTGTGGTCTTACGGATTAAAATGTCCATCTCCTAAGAGTCATTTACTCAACTATAAAACGATGAATATTTTGAAATATTTTATTATTTGCCTATGATTTCTAGGCATTTTATTAAATGCGGAAGAATAGTTATGCTTATTATAAACTACCGGACCCGGTAGACTTTGTCCCACCCGTTCGTCTGTTTATATTCACAAAATTAACAATATTAATTCTATTAATTAAATCATAATCTGGCAAAATATCGAATTGTTTGAACAAAGTATTGTTTAATTATTGTAAAACGTCAAAGAAGAGGTTAGGATCTGTTATTTGCATTTTAAAATGAAACTGTTAAATTACCAAAACTTATTTCCAAAAGCGGCCAGCGATGCAGACGGGTACCCGCTTGTCAAAACTTATTTCCACAACCGCCTATGTTCCAACATATTGAAACTTTAATGGCAGATTTAACCCCCTATGAGGTTCAATTTTCAGAAATCCTTTCTTAGTGAGCGTCTATATCACAAAAGGAATATATGTGCCAAATTTAAGGTCGATCGGACGGATAGTTTCGGAGGTATCGTGATGAGTCAGTGAATGGGAAATGGCTTATATAAGTATAGATAATAAGTTTGGAGCATGCCATTTGAAATATAGCTTTGGACAAATACCTAATAGTCGGTAATATTACACATACATAATGCATAATGTTTCCTATTATACTTATTGTTTAAAAGTTTTTGCGGGGCAACAAGATAAAAAGTAAATAAATGAAATTAAAAATATACAGTACAAAATGACAAGAACCTGACCTGAGCTAAACAGTATAACAGACGGGAACGGTAAAAACAAACAAAATATTCATATAATATGGACGAATGTTTATCAAAAAAATGTTCCAATAATAACTTGGTAATTGTTAATAAAATTAATCTGCCTATTAATTTATTTTGTATCTTACATACTCCGCCTATGAAACAGTCATAGTTTGGGTCATACTTTTTGCTCCAATTAGCCATCTTCATAGTATCTTGGAAAATTGTTCGCCTTATTTATGATAAAATACACCTGTTTGCATTATATTCCCATATTCTGCTTTGTGGCTAAGCAGTTCGGACCAGTGACGCCATGACACCGAATCCCTTCCCTAATTGTCATGGAGCACTTTTAGCTAGACAATCGGTATGTGAGAAAAATAATTTTAAAATGTGGGCACTTCGCTGTACAGCCCACCGATCGTATCATTTTTCCCTTATCCGGATTTCTGTTTAATTATTATTATAAAAAATTAAATAAAACAATTGCTTCTATTTTCAATATTTCTTTAATCAACGCTATTTTATTCTACAGAATCGTGTGTAAATTCGTGACACAATTCACGATATACACTCTGATGGGATATGATATTGCCATTTTTACACGTTTTTTTTTCACTATTGCACTAAATTGTTTCTTTTTTTTTCTCTGATTACTTTTTGGGTGGTGGTGATCGATCGATGGGTTGTGAAGAACTTTTATACAAATACACAACAGAATTAACATTTTTTTTGTTTTGTCGATTCTACGATATTAATATAACCCCCGGACAATTTGACAAATTAGAGTAAAAGTGCAACATCGTGCAAAACATTATTGTTATTATTTATATTATTATCATCATTATTATTATTCTTATTATTATTACTATTATTCCATTTTATTATTATTTTTTTTTAATTATACACATTTAGTGGTGGCCGTGGCAATTTTAGAAAATTTATTGATTTGATTGTTTGTGTTTCAATTTGGTTTTAAGCTCGGTTTCACTTTCTTATAAGTCTCGATCCAAAAATCGATACTTATTTAAGCCAACCTAAAAATCCTTGAATTTAAGATAATATTTAGCTGTTTCTGTGAGATGTTATTCTCAAAAAATTGATGATTTAAGGCAATGTCGATGCTATGTAGAGATTTAGGAAGGCAAGATTAAACCAGAGCCCATTGTGAATTGATAAAAATCAGTAAACGATTAGCCAACAGCCCGAATCCCAGGAGTATTTCGTTCAATTTTCGTGAAGCTCTAACTAAATAACAAAAAAAAATATATAACAAAAATTTCGTGTATTTAGAAAAAATCATTTGATTGACTAGTGCTGACTAGATTTAAAGACTTAAACGGTACATACAATTTTTTCAATTATTTATATTATTATTTTTTTTATTATTTTTGATAGTAAGGCATTTCGTGACCCCAAATTGGCGCCAGGTAGAGGCGTTCAACGCACTAAAAAAGTTTTTTTTTTTGTTAATTATTACAATGTTTAATGAAAACTAATGATGTTTAGAAGCGGTATACAGGGAACCAAATATTTGGTGGAAAATTAAAATAAAACACTACATCGCCCGTGTACACCACCCTTACATCGTGTTTTGCATGCAAATATAAAAGAAATAAAATTATTGAAAACAATAAAGAAAATATTTGAAAATAAAGCCAACGCTTCGTGTACAGTTAAGATTTTGTTACTCATTTACAGAAAGACCATAGCAAAAGTGATCCCGACATTAGTGGGATTTATTTATTTATTTTTTTGAATATATAAATATCCTTTTTGTATTGTAATTATTTACATAGGCGTTTCAACAACCAGTACTATTAATTAAATACGAATCAATTATCGATCTTTACTGTCACAAATTTGAATTGGTGAAAAATTAACAACAACCATCGTTTCTCCCTTAAAATGTTTAAAAAATTTTCCAACAACAAGTGGAAAAATTTCTAAACATGTTTCAACTCTTTTTTCCGTTAACTTGTTCCAATTTGTTTTTCGAATTAAACAAAAAATTAAAACAAACTACTACAATATATTACAAGAAATCATTCGTAAAAAATACTTTTGGTACGTAGACTAGGTGCTCTTTTCGGCACACTGCCAAATTTTTTCATTTTATTTCTCTTTAACCTACCCCCGACTTACAGAATCAACTGTCCTTACACAAAAAATAACCGAACCGAATTTTTGGATATTTTCATTTTTTTTTTTAAATCTTTTTGTACATTATTTAGTATTTAAGTAGAACTATAAAATTACTCAAATACAAACACTTGGAGTTTTGTGCTAAAATAGAAACTTTTTGACAATTTGTATATTACCAAAATATAGCCTTATTATTATTATCATTATTCTTATTCTTATTATTTATTATTATTCTTATCATTATTATTATTATTTTTTTGATATTATACATTTTTTGTGTAGAGAGTTTAATTCTCTGGTATTTGACCTGCTTGAGTTGTGTAAGTTTTAGAGTTTTATTTAATGACCAATCACAGTTTAAAAGGAAACAAATAATTATATTAACAAAATGGAATTAAAATAGTCGAAATATTCTACACTAACAAATAAAATAAAAATCGATTCTTAATAGCTAATTACAGAAATATAACAAACTATTATCTTATGTACAAATAGTGGTTTAATAAAGAATTTTGAATAAATTATGACTAGATAATGAGGTACAATACAGTATTTAATAATAAATCGGAATGTAAAGAGGTATGGAAAAATAGACTTATCGACTACCTCTGAAAAATTAGAACAATTTTCATTGCTAACAACAATTGTTTTTGGTATTCGATTTGGATATAAAAATATAAAATAAATAAATCAATTATTAAATAAATAAAATAAATATGGCGCATATTCGATATTATATCGACCGTTATTGTTGTAGTTCTTGGAGCGCTAACTCTTTCTTCCTTCTTCATTTTATTAATAAATGGTCAAATACACAATTTTGTCGGCGGGTCTACACTATTTTATTTCTAAACTCTAGGAACGCCGTCACTTTTATTATTATTCAAATTAATAATTTTTTTTTTATGTTTGAGTGTCACAGCATCAACAAATGGCGGTCACGGAATGCATGTCACAAGACGTCTTCCTGATCATCAATGTCATTGTCCAAATCGATATCTTGATCTGGATCATCTTGTTCCAGACCAGGTGACATCTGTTGATGTAGTATTGTTGCGGAAGTTGATTTCGGATCTTCATCTTTCCATTTATCCATCGATCGTCGACGGGCATTCATAAAGAAATTACCGACAGTTGTTGGTTCCAAACCTAATTGCCGTGCAATTGTAACTTGCATCTCTTTTGAAGGCCTTTTAGTTTCCTATTTCATAAAAAAAATAAAACATTGTTTAGTCGATAATAACAAGAATTCATGTGATAATTTGATTACTTTAAAAATAGCCTGCAGAGTACGCCGTTGGAGGTCGGTGAAAACCAATCGCGGTTTCTTCGGTGTAGGTAATTGGTCCGAATTGTTCGAACTCTCCTCTTTCCGTTTGCAACCTTTGGATAATAATAGTAAAAAAAAAATTAACAAAAAAAGACCCGGATTATGGGAACAAGATTATACTTACTGCCTCGTTGTGGAATCTGCGCAGCTGTAAAACAACAAAAGAAAAAAATTAGTGGTTGTTCCAGAAAGGCGAATTGTTATAAGATCCTTGAAGGAATTTTCCAGACTCAATCTACCCTATCTAACGATTTGTTTCTCTAAATATCCGACTTTTGTTTTTATCTCCAAATTATCCATGGACGTTCCAAGCGTGTCAAATTCTACGTCCGTCAAATTTCAAAAAAAAAATTTACATAAAAACATGCGACCATTGAGTCAAAAATTTTTGATTTTTGGTATGGTACTCATGCAAATCATACGGATTCTTGTCGAATTTTTTTTCAGTATAAAAATCATGCAAAAATCGTGTTTTTTTTACGCGATACATCGAGACAGACAGACAAGTAAAACTCACAAGCACGAAGAGGAGGATGGTTTCCTTCGTGTGGGGTTGACTGCCCTCACGTTTACATTGCGCATCTGGCAGTCTGCAATGAAACAAGAGAGAAGTCAACAATGACAACAAAACGAAAAATCAAAAAAATCAACATTAACCCAAAAATTTTCATCCCTTAGAAATTGGAAATTAGACAGTAAAACAACACCATATAAGCGTTGTTAGAAAATAAACAATAAGTTAGAATAAATGTAATATTAATTACGATAATTCGTTAATAGTCTGTCTCGATCGAATCAATCGATAATTATTGTTAAAATTTATTTTCTATTTCATTTGATGATTTTGTTGACAAATTCACGTTTCTGTATTGTATGTTTCAGAAGTGTGCTAACCCATGCCATTAAAACGGGAAGGGGGAAATATCAGCCTGAAGTAAAAATCAATACTTTACCTATAGAAGAGTTTCAACACTAACCTGACTATATGCATCGATAGGAATTACGTTTTCAACATGTTATCTTTGCAAATTCATAACAAATTTATCATACATCAACAAACAGATCCTATTTAATTAAAAAAAATCATGAATAATTAAGAAATTGTTAGCCATTAAAAGAACACCAAAATAATCAAATATTGAATAATTTCGAAAAATTTAAAGTACTTATTGTAATTTTCATTACATTTCGCTAGTAATAGAAAAGGAAAGTCTTTTGCGTAATGTTATAAGAATATTTCAATTATTAAATAAAACAATTAGTCGGTTGTTTGTTTTGCTTTTCTCGATTTGGTAGAAAATAATAACACTGAAATGAAGCCACTGAAATATTTTACAAGTCAATGAATAAAACGTAAAACCGATAGATTCTTATATTAGGCACATGTCTAGTAAATTTTAGAAGGTTTCAGTTGTAATTTAAACCAACAAGATGTACGTAATACAAACAAGGGTTCGATACTGTAATAAATAATGGGTAAATTGACATCCAACTTGATAAAATACGTGTATGATTCAATATTATCATGTTTAATATGTACATATTTGTTTTTTTTTTAAATAAATGAATAAATAAATAAATAATAGTAATAATTATATTAGTAATAACACAAAAGAGGACTAACAGTTGCTGTATAATGAATGATAAAAACAGAAAAAAAAATATGAATCAAACTAGTTTCTTCCCAAGGATTGTTATATAAAAGGGGTTGTAAGGAATTAAGGGAACCCCTTGTTAGTGAGTTCAACGTACGTTGTGCTAATGACTAAATGCAGGGTCGTAGATAGGGTAGATAGGATAAATTGTTATCAAAGGTGACACCCATTATGTGGGTGACATTAAAATTAATACAAACCTGCTAAACGTAATGCTGACATTCTTTGAAATTCTGGTTCTTGTAACCATTTCCACATTCTTCGAAATGTTTCTCTACCTGATTTTAATTTTGACCATGGTTTTGGATTTCTTAGTAAATCAGATAATGTACCTTGTGAACGACATAATACTCTTTGGGCAAATATAGCTTGAGGTATACTGTATCGTTTTAATTCGGCGCTAATCCTTTGAGCTAATTCTTTCGTATTTATTTCTTCAACATCAGCAGCAATTGCTGGTACACTTAGTGCTCCACCTGATGTATTTTTTGATGATATTTGAAGGGCGACCGCTGGTTGAGGTTGTTGTTGTTCCTGCTGCTGCTGTTGTTGTTGTTGTTGTTGCTGTTGTTGTTGTTGTGGATTCTGTTGTTGTTGCTGCTGCTGTTGGGATTGTTGTTGTTGTTGTTGTTGCTGCTGCTGTCGTTGTTGCTGCTGTGATTGTTGTTGTTGTTGAGGTTGTTGTTGTTGTTGAGGTTGCGGCTGTTGCTGCTGTTGTTGTGGTTGCAAACTAAGAACCGGTGGAGAAGGCGAACAATCCCTCTGTTGGGGAGTAGCGATTTGTACAAGAGTCGGTGGATGCGGTTGTAGTCCTAAACCGTTTAATGTATTGCCACTAAAACTGCCCACTAATGTTCCATCTGGAGAATTTAATGATGTCGATGGTGGACTTAATTGAGGACTTTGTAACGAACGCGCAACTAATTCCCTTTGTTGGGCACCATAAGGTGAATCATAACCTGGAGGCGACATACTTTTCTGTGGGGACGGTAATCCGTTTTGGCTATATGCACTTTGTGGACTAATAGGACTTGGTTGTTGTTGAAGACCCATACCGGGGGACGAATAATTATGAGGTGGTGTCATGCCCATAGTAGGCATTGAATATGCTGCATTCACATTTAATCCTAGACCGATTCCTAAACTATTATTTTGCATAACAGTAAATGAACCCGTAACATTGCCAGCATGTCCATAAGCGAATTTATCAGACATTGTTGATATTGGTGGAAGTGGTTGTAATGGGGTAAGTGTTGCATATGATGAACTCGGACTATATCCTGGAGGTGATAATCTGCCATTCACAGAGGTAAGTGTTTGATAAGTTGGTTCTGGTTGCATTCGAAAATCAGTTGCATCAATCATGTTTGCTACGCTCACCGACGTTGGTGATAATTTACCAGGACTAAGTAATTCCGAGTCACGAGAATCGTCCTGAGGTTGAACAATAACAGAAAGAGGTCCTTCAGCCTCTTCTTGTTTGACAAGACGACGCTCTACCACAGCACGCGACACCAATCTCATGCGGACGGTTTGCGTTTCCATGCTGCCACCGCTCGCATGCGCGCTGCTTTCAGGGGAATCGACCGCATCACCCAGTGCCTGCTGCTCGATCATGTCGCCGATATGGTCCATCACGAGGGTTGACGGCTTCCTGAAAAGGCCATGGTGGCGTCGCAACACCTGCACCTCGTCGTCGTTTTATTGTTGTTATTGTTGATTAACACTTTATTATTTATTTTTAAAGAGCACTAGGTGCACTAAACACAATGTTACACAATTGTTTACGACGACGTTTTTTAACGTTCCGTCAACCACTGAAAACTTTGTCCTTCGCCAAGCACGAAAGCCAAGGGCCTTGCACTGGCACCACTCATGGTCCCGATCCTCTAGCCTCCTCGCATGCTCACTTCGATTGCGGAGCCCGTACCGATTTTCTCATTGGACTCCGATTTCGATTGGAATCGGTGGGGAAATTGTTACTCACAGCCGGTCGATAGTGAATTGAAATGGGGGAGCGCGCGACGCCAGGTGGTTATGCGCGCGACCCTTCTCTATCTACCCTCGTGTTGCGCGTCGCCCTCCTCTTGTCCTCGTTAAAAGGGTAGCAACAAACCAACCATATAACGCCGCGACGCACTCAAAACACACATTTATATATAAACACGCAAATATAACATTTAAATTATTTTCTTTAAACTTCGATACAAATTAATCACTATTTCATCAAAATATATAAACAATTATTATCTCATAATAATAATTTTCAACAAACAATAAAAAAATCAAATTATTCCAATATTATCACTAAAATTGGATTACTGATTTCATCACGAATAATCGATACCACTTTCAACCCTGGATAGCGATTTTTCAAATACTAGAGCGATATTTTCCGAAGTGAATAAAGCGCCCTCTGCAAATGAAAACATGAGTCTCTTAACAGTGATATGAAATTTTCAAAATCTTAACATTTGTATTCTTAGATCCAGATATATGAAAAAAGCAAAATAAACAGTAATAAAATTTATGGAAAATTCAAGTAAAATAGTACGACTTTACCTCTACAAATGTAGAGCTTATGATTGGAGAGGTCGAGCACAGTTCGTCGATCAGTTCGTGCACCCGTTATACAAAGCGGTTGAGGACTTAATAAAATCACCAGAATTATGTTTTTTTTACTATTATTTATTGAAAAGAAAATAATGTTTATAGAATATCACTTATTGTTATAAAATAAATGATATTTTATGACAGGGCAGTAGGATTGCCAGCCTTGAAATTGGCAATATTCACAGCCATAGAGCATTGCTTGTGAAACAATCACAGTTTAACAATGCATAATATTTTATCAATTTTTTTTTTAATAAATATCGAAATAGACAAATGCTGAACAAAAAAAATTAATAGCTATCTGACTATTGGATACAACGTTTGTTTTTATATATATTATATACAGGTCAGTTAAAATTTCAAGTCAAGTGATGAAAAAAACAAAATAATATCATGGAGACGATACAAACAGACCTACTGGACATAATGGAAGATTAAAAACGAATACTACAAGTACTGTTTTGAAAAAAATTAAAGTTAATACTGATTAGTTTTATGGTACTTCTCTCTTTTTGATTCAACTAGAATTAAACAATTCCTAATGGAAAATTTACAAATGTTTCAACATCAAATCCCTAAGATCACATCAAATTTATACTATGTAATGAAATTTTATGGAAATTCAAATTAACACAAAAAACACTGCAAATAAATTAATATAATATTATAAAGAAAAAAAAAACTTTGATATATCACCAGACGTTAGGATTTCTTTTCTTTAAAAGATAAGCACGATATCCGTCAATCACAATTATTCACCTACATGTAACGTATTTTAATAATAATAATAATAATAATAATGATGAGATCAAATTGCTGAGCACCAAATTAACATTTTTTTTTGTTTTGTTTTATACAAAAATATAAAATTTTACATAAACATTCAAACAATGAACACATAAGAGACATAATTTTTTTTTCAGAAAATTGTATCAGTCTATATAGGACTGGCCTGTATATTAACTGATAAATAATAACATATATCGAGATCGGGGAAAATATACTGGTACAGTAAAATAGGCATTTTCTACTGTATAAAATTCCACTACAGGTAACTTATAAGTAAACGACACAACATAGAAACTCAATCTTACCACTACACTTTCATAATTTGACAACTAACAGAAACTAAAAAAAAAAATATGTATCTTTTAGATTAGGTACAACAGAAAGTATGAAAATGGTAAGTTTACTTTATAAGTAGGCCTAGTGTAATGTCATCAATCTGTTTTATCGAACAAAACGATTAGAAATAAAATCTTATATTAATGAAGAGAATCATATTTTCCCCCCGACAGTCTTTACATGTTTTACTTCATTGGTATTAATGAGTTTGGTTGTTCAATACCAATCATGAGCAGTAAGCATTTTTTATTATTACGGACTAGCATCATCGAATTTTTGTCATTTTTATTGTTCTAATCGAGAACAAAATATCTTACTCGTTTATAATGCTATAATTATTTGCATTACAAACGAGCATCATAATATTACATGCCACCTAATTTGGAGTCAAAGTTTCTTCCGAAATAGTGTCTGACATGCCTATATTTATAGTTAATTTAGCCTTATTTTACTGTGCAAATAGATTCTACCCAATCGAAATTATTACAATTATATTCGATATTAAAATACAACGACAAGCGTAAAATTCAGATTAATTATTAATAATAAACAGTCTTTGATAGTCTGTTAAATTAATGTTGACAGACAGAATACGATGTATTAAATTAAACTGAAATATAATGTTGATGATAATTATGACTATTTGAAATTATTTCATATTTAATAAATTTATATTTTCTTGTATACATGTATGTGGTGCATCAGCAACTTCACTCATATCAGCATGTAAAATAAAACCATTTACATCCGTACCTAAACGAATTTGTTTACTATCACTATCACCTATTCGTTCCGTTGATGTCCGTTTACAACTAACTTTACTTAAATTTTTAGTTTTTAATAATATTGTACGTGGTGATGTTGTTGTTGATATATTATATGTTGGATTTGTTGTTGTTTGTTTACCATTATTTGATGATGTTGGACGACGTTTTGTTTGTATTGCCATTTGTATATCATTTCTTTGGTATTCTAAACGTTGATTTGAACATAATATCGAACCACCTATTTTACGTGCACCATATGTTGGTAATACTGTTGGTTTCGGATGTGATTTATAATATTTTATATTTGTTGTTTGTTCTGGTATTGTTAAAAAATATGGACCACTTGGTAATGATGGACTTAATGTTGATTGTGGTGTTTCAACACACATATTATTCTCCTTCTGTACAAACTAAACAAATATTATCAATTTTTTGTGCTTTTTGTAATTATTATTTTTTTTTCGAAATAAGTATATACAGCGTGTTTTTTCTAAACATTAGCATTAGTAGAGATCTCACATTAGTCATGAAGCAACAAAAATAAAAGTCTCAAGAAAGTGTACAGTGCAAAAAATAAGGAAGATTTAAGCCCCTCGCCGAGTTTTTAGCTAATTATGTAATAGAGAACCAAATTGTTTTGTTATTGCTTCATACCGCGTGTCCGCGTCAAGTGTGAATTCTCAAATACAGTAAAATTTCGTTATAAGGCCCTTCTAGAGACCTGGGAAAAAGAGCGCTATTACAGGCTAAAAGTTAGCAAAATATATTCTAAAACGTCTTTCCACATTAGAAAAAAAACCTATAAAAACAAACTGCAAGTATTTCGCTCTTTTTAAATAAAGTAAAACTTAACAAAACCTATTATACTATCTAGAAACCATTTCTTCCTGCTTTTTAAAAATTTAATCTTAATTTATTTTTCTTTCTAGTATTTACAAAGTTAAAAAATTAATAATTCAAGTATGTATGTATATTGAAAAATCCTCAAATGGAGCGTTATAAGCGGGAAATGAGAGCGTTATAGCGAACAGAAGTACTATAGCAAATTAGTCGTTGGGACCGGGATCAAGGAATAAAAGCGTTATAGCCGGGAAATCGTTATAAACGGAAGCGCTATAACGAAGTTTTACTGTATTTCGTTTGTTTATGAATTGAAATGGAAAAGTATCTAAAGAAATTAGACTACAATGTCTATACTTCAATTGACCGACACGATTTTCGTTCTAGCTATTTTGGAAATGCCAAAACGTCATATAGGGTCTCGAAAATTACTCACTATTAGGAAACCAATTACCTACAATGAATACTGCGACTGAATTTGATATGAAAATAATTTTTTTCTTTAAAAAACTTCTCATTTGCTGCTCAAAAAGAAATTAGAACTTCTCTGGGGTTCAATAACTTATCCATTGATGAAAAAAGCCGACGTCAGAATTGTTTACTATACTTGGAATGCGAATGTTATTATTACAACTGTTGACAACATTTGAATCAAAACAATTGCAAGGCCAATAGTATTGTTTATAAATACAATTGTTTATGAATGAAATCTTGTCAACAGTTGTAATAATAACATTGACATTGAAACCATTCGTAAACAATTCTGACGTTGGCTTTTTTCATCAATGGATAAGTTAGTGAACCCCAGAGAAGTTCTAATTTCTTTTTGAGCAGCAAATGAGAGGTTTTTTAAAGAAAAAAAAAATTTTCATATCAATTCAGTAGCAGTATTCATTTTCGAGATTCTATTTGACGTTTTGGCATTTCCAAAATAGCTAAAACGAAAATCGTGTCGGTCAATTAAAGTATTGACATTGTAGTCTAATTTCTTTAGATACTTTTCCATTTCAATTCATAAACAAACGAGATATTTGAGGATTCACATTTTAAAAAAAACACCCGGTATATCAAAGCAACTCCACCATAACAAAGTTCTCGATACAAGAAATTCGAATGTTTTTTTTTCATTTCTTAATCTCTTAATTTCAAAGAAAAAAAAATCAGGAAACTGTATGCATATTACGTAAAGATAGTTGCGTCAATATTGCAATACAATGGAGGCGCAACAACTGATTATACAATATCGTTAAAGCAGTATAGATGCGGATGCATTTTTGAACGTACACAAAAATGGCATCTACCAGCACCAGGAGTTATTTTCATAACAATATGATTAATGTAATTGATAACGAATATTTAGCTACGATAGGTATGTTGAAATAGCGGATGATGGGCGGCGGGTGACGTGTTAAGATTGTAAGATATTTCGAGGTTTTTCTGTGAAAACTTCCCATTTTCCGAATAAATTTCGGTTCATAATTTGATATTAATTGGATATTTAATAGTCATCGTCAGTAAAAGAATTTGGCACGATTTTACGGCTTAAGCAACATCAATGTAACATTTCAACATCATTGTTTGAATAAAATAAAAATTTCTATCATAAATTTTGCATTTAATAAACTATACCGCAAATTGCATTGATGCTTTTGTGTGACTAAGATGGTATTCCATTCTATACTGATATTGAATTTTTCCCCTCTTCTGTGACCGTAGAAAACATGTTTACAAAGTTGTTTCTATTAGGTTGGGTTAGATCATTGAAGTGTCTTTTCAAGTGTAACTGTAATTTAATGTCTATTCGTTTAAAGAAATTAATAAATGAGGAAAAAAATCGAATTTTGTGTATATAGAACATTGTACAGCTCATTTGATGTGTGGAGCAATTACAAAACACTTGTGTTGAATTTTTACTATTTCCCGATTATCTAGAAAGTCTGTAGGTCATAGAGCGACCTTATATTCAGAGCCGATCCGAGGGGGAGGGCACGGGGGCCGTTTCTAGTAGAGCGCTGAACCGTTTTAACATGAAGATTATTATTGAAAAGATAGCGGAAAGGGCGCATGGAACTCTTATTTGCCCCAGGGCGCAATTTAGCCTCGGTCCGGCTCTGTTTATATTTGACGATGGACGGGGGTGACTACTTTTCGATAGTATTGCAGGGTATCTCCTGTAAGAAGAATCCGAATAAAATATTTTATAAAACTGTGCTACTTTTTCAAGACTAATCCAATGGTGTAATTAGTTTTCCAAAATAATTCTCACATTTTTAAAAATAACTATATTTAAAAAACTAGCACAGTAGTACCCTGCCATTCTATGGAACAATAGTCATCATGTGCACGTTCCTAAGACCAGTATTTTCGTTGCTTTATAATTAATAACAGATCTCGACTACCGACCATATTTAAGAAAAAACCGCCTATATATATGTATAGAAAACAATAGAAATTATAAATGAATAAAATGCAATAATGAAACAACTTGTTCAACTACAAACAAAATCTAAAGAATACATAAATAACTAAAAAAATTATTAAAATAAATCGTCATAAAGTAAAAAAAAAACTACACGTTTAAAAGAAGAACTATAAAAAAAACAAACATCTAGTAAAGAGATAAACTGATACAGAGACTTACTTGAACAGGAGTTACAACAAATATTGGACTTATGGGATTATAATAAATAATGGGCGAACTTTTAGTACTTGATACAGTTGTTTCAATAGAGCAATATCCGCTCTCCAATTGATTAGAATTATCATCAATTTCATTGTCATCATGCAAATCATTCTATAAAAAAATTTAAAACAAAACAACAACACAAAAAAACATTATACAACTACATTTATATTTATAATTATTATAAAATATCTTACTTTATTCAAATTAACTGAAGATGTACGTATTGTTGGTGATGTTGTTGTTGTTATTGTGTTTGTTGTTATTGTTGATGTTGTTGGTGTTGTTGTGGTTGTTATTGTTGTTATAGAAGATGTTATTACCGTTGATGATGCTGTTGTTGTACATGGTATAATTTGACTATTATCCGCAACAAGATTAGTTTTATTTGTTTCAGTTCTTGGTGGTGATTTTCGACGTAATTCTTTATCTTTTGCTGCTTTCTTCTCTGATATCAATACATGAATATCTTTACTACGTCCAGGTACTGATTTCCGTAATTGTATCTGAAATTATTAATTAAAAAAAAAAGTAATAAATAAATGTTTTAATTTAGAAATTACTTTATGGTTTGAACAAGTTATTGATCGAGTACATGGCCCTTTCTGTCCTTCAACAACACCACAATGTATATCAGGATCGTATTCTTTATATGTTTTAAGATTAGTTTTCTTTGATTTTTTATATTTACTACTATTATCATCGTCTGTTAATAAATTTGTTTGTATTGATGGCGATGGTGGTCCTGATGTTACATCAATATTTTCGTGTAATTTAGAAGTCGATACAGTTACGTCTAAATTAACATTAGATGTTGTAGCCACATCACTGGATGTACTAGTTGATGGTTCTGTATGTTGTGGTAATACAGGAGGTACGGATGTTTCTTTCTAAAAATCAATATTGATCATCAAATTAAAAATTATAATAATCGACAATTACTTTAAATAATGGCGGTAGTGGTAGCGGTGAATTTTGTTTCTTTTTGCTTTTAACTTTCTTCTTCAAATTTTGCGTGATGATTTTGTTACGACCAGGACAAGATTCTTTATGTGCCCCTACTGTACGTGGATTAAATACTTGTTCACATTCACAACAACGACTATATACACGATGTTCCATTTTCGGATGTATACCATATAATGATACAGAATCTCTTTGTAATGTTTCTACAGTTTGTTGTGGACGACTATTACTACTATATGATGAATTACCTTCTATAGATTTAAAAATAATTCAGTTAACATACAGAAATAATCAAAAAAAAAAAACAATAATGATAATACCTAGCGATGCTTCGTGTATCGATTCTAATTCCTCCCATCTTGTAATTTCTTGAAATTTATCGAATAATTTCTCCATGATTATAATTTCGTTAATTTTAATTAATTTATATGAAAAAAATAATTAAATAACGAAAAAATTTAACCAAAAATTAAATAAATTTTTTTTATCGTTTGCCTGCAATAATCGTGTTAACTGATGGGCAATTTTAACCTCAAATATTATTGACAATTCACTATCAACATAAACAATATTAATAATAATAATAATAATCGTTATAGTAATAATAATAATAATAATAATTATCAATAACAATTAATACTAATTAGAAATTAACTTAATTTTCTAATATTGATTGATTTTAATAAATTATTGGGTTAAATCTCTTCTGTCTTTTGAAACCGGTCATCTTTAAAGGCACCTTATCCTTTACTAGAATTACAGAAAAAATAATGTCCCAATCAATTTTCTGACAATATTCGACATAATCTCAATTTACTTACATTAATCATCTTTAAATTATTAATTAATTTAATGTTTTTCTCTCATAAATTGTAATTTTTATCCAAATAAAAAAAACTTCTTCAAGGGCCTAGCTGCCTGCTGTCACTTTCTTTCCCTTTCTTCCGCACACTACAACGTTACTTGATTTATCAATTAAACGAAAATAATAGAGATGGCACCACTAATATTACACCTTATTTCTTGCTCATTAATCTATAATTTACTTAATTTTATTAATTAGCCAATGCAAATACAATAACAAAAATTAATATTTTATACAATCTCTAATATTGACAAATCATTTAAAATTACAAAATGTAGGAATCTGTAAATTTTATTTATTAAATATGTGAATAAACAAAATAATGAGACGAATTAATTCATATCATTTACGACTAATATAATTAGTTTCGATAAGTAATTAATGTTAGGTAAAATATTAGAAGTTTGTAGAAATTTAGTTCAAAAGTTGATCGTTAGATAGCGCTAGAATATTTGGGAAATTCTACTAAAGTTGGTACTTTTATCTCGTTTCAATTCAACTGATTATCAGTTTGCGGAAATATATAGTTGTTTCACTCACTACACTGTCTTACGGCTAGGCGCAGCTCTGCTCACTCCAATCATAATGCGAGAAATGAATAACCAATAGTGTTACACTAAACCGCCCTGTTTCACCCTGTTTAAGATATTTACATAGAATATTAATTAATATTAATGATTTAAATCATTATGTTTCAATGTTTAATATATATTTAATAACGTATTTGATCATTGCGTATGTGTCGTCGGCGTATTATAAAATCCGTTATCTAGAAAACTGCGTGAGTCTTGTCGTTTTAACAGGGGCTGTTTTGAAACTTTTGACTGTTTTCGCCTTCGCCGGCTGTCATACTGTTTAGCTCAGGTTAGGTCTTTGTCAGATCAGGCCTTTGGTTGTAAAATATCTGAACATTTCAGGTAATAAAAGACTTCAAAATATTCACCGTTTTACGATCTGCCTAGTCATTTTCTAGATGACGGATTTTACAATACGCCGACGACAACATCAGAGGCGGACTAAGGTAAAGTCGGGCCCTAAGCAAAATTCTCATCCCCGGCCTTTCTTGGAACATCAAGTGTAAAAATTCTTACTTTGGTTTTCAGTAAAATGAATATGTAATACAATAATAAACTAATTTACGGGCCCCAAACATTACGGGCCATAGGCACGTGACTATTGTACCTAGGCCATAGTCCGTCTCTGTATGACGTGTATATTTCGGGGCTATTAAAGGAATTGTGAAATAATAAACGAGTCAGACTCGTGGTGTTCACTTATAGCCAGAGAAAGGATACGCTTTGGGATGGGAAGCGCTCTTAGATTGTCGCACGTTTGTCGTTCTCTAGTGGCAAGCCATTGGCGTAGGCCAATATAAATATAAATATTATCTAAAATATTCAATTAAATTCGGATTTTCTCCTAATTCTTTATTATAAAAGATTAGATTAAAATTAATTAATTAAAAATATAATTTATAATTTACTAGATTTAGAAAAAAAAACATCCCAAATATACAGTCCAAGACAAAATAATCTAAAACAATTCTTGTAGAAATATGTGGAACAATTCAATCTAAGAGAATATTTGGTACAAAAGAAAGCCCAACTTGGAAAATCCTAATACTTGTAGGTAAAATAATGTAAAACGAGCCTTTTAACAATTTTTTATCGGCAATAGTCTATAGCATTATTTAGTGGCAAAAAACTAATTTGAGAAATCCTATAACCCCATTACTTGTTTTTGTGATGTTTGAAATTTTGTATGTAAATGACCTATATCTGTTTATTACTTTCAACACATGAGTTTTTATAATTGCAAGTTGCAATGTTTTTAACTATTAATTTCAAATATTAATTAATATTAATCAAATGACCCATGTTTAAAAATCAAACAAAATTTCCACTAATTTTTCAAAATTTCAATCAGCTTCTAACATTATTAAGCTAACACTTAAGTTTTACAGGCAAGAGATTGATTTTTGTGGTACCGATCAAAATGACCGAAAGTTTATGGTTCAAACCATTAATATTAATTATTATTTTATGTAAATATGTTGAACAGGGGCAATCAGGGTGTTAATGTTTACGATAACACTATTGGTTATTTAGTCGTGTTATGATTGAAGGGAGCAGAGCTACGGATAGCTGCTTGTAAACTGTGGAGATTCAGTTCAAAAGTTGTATGTTAGATGGCGCTAGAATATTCGTGAAAATGTTGGTACTTTTATCTCGTTTCAATTCACTTGATTATCAATTTACTATCTCTACATGAATAATATGAATCGGAAATTTGGTGCAATTTTTGAAATTTTTACCGGAAGTTGTATTCTAATTATTGAACTGATAGTTTTTGTGATTAAATATTGTATTAATTGATTCATTATTTAAATTTGAATATAGTAAACGTATATAATCAGTGTGTGTTTTTTTTGTATGTTAAATAAAATATGTATTTTTACATGGAATAATTAGTGAATAGATTGCATAAAATGTGCAGGTGTACATAAAACAGAGAACCTGGTGGTTCTGTATAGAACCGTGATAAACGTAAACGACACTCGAGTCCCAGTTGTTCTCGTTCATTCATCTGGAGATACATTCACACCTTTTAATAGAGTCTAGTCGGGACTGTTGTATAAGAAAAAACGCCGCCACCCCTCACTTGGCATTCGGACCTTTTCACACCTTTCACAACCCTCTAGATAGACATATAATACATTATAGAGTCCGTTTGTATTGTGTAAATTGTAAAAATAATTATAGGGATATGTTGGAGATTAATAATATGATCAAATATAAATAAATAATTATCATAATTATCAAATGTTTAATAAATCATTGGATTGTAGAGGAATTTGAACAAAATTTCAAATTGTTTGATAAACATAATACAGTTATATTTAAAATTATATGATTTGACATGTTGACAGTGTGGTCTTGTTGGTATCAACGATTTATAGCGTATTTATAGAGAATATAACATTAAGATTAACACCTACAAAAGTGAATATTACAACATTCAATGAGGAACAATCAATAAAGAATATGTTATCCGAATTTTATTGTCTTATCAAACACCCATTTGTGTGAGACAGGTAATGTACAAGCATCAAGGTATTACGACGTGACCGGTTATTTTACACAAGAATGCTTTTAGCCAATGTAGCTCAGCCATTTACATAAAGCATCCAACGTCTATACTGATATTTTACTTTGTTTTCTTGTTAATTACCATCGACTATACATACTTTAATATAAAATCACTTTATAAACACTCCCACATAACAAGAATAATACGTATTACTATACTTGTATAATAAATTAACAGAGTTAATCGATAAATTCATCAATAAATCACAAAGTCTTATCAAATGGGATCAATTTGGCATACTTGATAGGTACCAAATCTGTATGACCCGGTGGTCGATTCTGTAAACTCTTAATTGATGATTAATTGATATATTTTGAAGAACAGAAAAAACAAATAACCATCATGATTATTTGGGATTAAATAATAAAAATATATGTATAAGGAAATATAAGTTGTTTAGGGTACATATCTGGAATCCCCCTAACTTAGGGCTTTTGTTTCACTGTAGGCGGTTGTCAACATGGCTGCCGTATTCGGAGACAGCCTATTGGTTGTTTAGTGAGACGCCCTATTGTTACTCAAGTTAATTTTGGTGCGTATTCACACATCACATGTGTTACGCAATACCTAATGTCCTGTTTTGTTGTTTCACATGCCTTCTTATACGTATTACATGACTCCCCCTTTTTTTTATACACCAGTTTATCGACATGGCAGCTAACAATTGAAAAATAAAATTATCTATAAATTAAAGAAAAATCTATGTCGATTTATATGGGTATTATGTCTGGATAGGTTGCGGGTCCTTTGTGTGATTCGATCTGAAATTTTCGTTATTTGTTATTGCTTTTGTAGAAATGGATTCAAGTGCGGTTTTGAATTTTAAGGTAAAATCGACAGGTGGGGACGGACAGGGTGTAATAATTCATTCTACATCATAAAACAGACAATAGCTTCTTAAGAGCACATCTTCTTTGACGTTGCAATATACCTACTTCAGCATGCGGTCGGTTGAATGGCATGCAGGTACCCTGTAGTTCTACCTCTTATTACTATCAGTAATGACTGATTTCTATTTATTATGACAGTCAGCAAAGGGGTGGCTTTCATTCATTCTAGTCCATCTTCAGTTGCCACTTGATGATTTCTACCCCTTTACACATATCATTGAATAGTTTTAATGAGAGTTAAAAATCAACAAAGAGTAAAGTTATAAATTATTTATTTAAAAAATCATTATAAATATTATTAACTGATACGAGATTGTTCTCAATTCATATAAAAAGATCCCCATTATTACTGTATACTTTTTAACTTATCATTATAATGATTTGCATTTATCTCGATTGTATTAATACTCTGTCTACTATTGTCTTACATATGTATAGATCGTCAAATTACAATACTACGAACAAATTACAAACTTAATTATTATAAGTTTTTTTTTGCTCAACAAAAGGCATCATTAATTTATTTTCAAGTGGATGTTAACGCAACTCTGTTATATTAAAAAGTTGTCTTCAACTTGTTGACAGGAAAAAAGTGCGTTTTTGAATAAAACCATACGACCGTATTTCTGAATTCAAAAATAAATAATAAAAAAAAAGACAAGTTAAAAGTTAGATCAGAATTTTCCTTTCTTCTACACACAATAATTGCACCAACCTATATAAAAACCGTTTCTCGTTATTTCACGTTCTTTTTTTCCCTCCCAATTACTGCATATGCTTTGATTTTATAAAATTCCTACTATCTGTCTATCAACATGTATGTATTTTATCGTCTGTAATTATTCATGATCCGCTTATTACGAAATTAATTGGTATCTCTGTGATTCAATACCAATATACTTTGTATAATACAGGTGATATTAACTATTCATCTTCAACCCTTTGATGGTTTAATAGGTATTAGACGAAAAAAAAATTGTTTATTTTCATTGGGCAAAATTATATGGATTGTTTGGTTTGTCGGTGTTCGAAAATGTAATTGTATTCTATATTGTTGAAATACAATTGAAAATAAAATGTTTTAAGCTCTTGAAACGATCTCGATATACGAAAATAATTTTTAAACCTATCTAAGAAAGAAAAAGTAAACACGAAGCAATCTGCTGTTCCATGTATAGCTCTACCAAGATAGGATGGCTTCATCTAACTATTTCAAAACATTTCTTATTATCGAAATCAAATTCAAACTAACCGAAATCAATATGAACCGGATTACTGGGATTAATTAATAGATATAATTTAATTAATTATTAAGGGACATTTTAATTCTCAGTTATTCAGTCCGAAAAATGTTCAGCCGACGACCGGGATTCGAACCACGGGTCCTCTCCGTGCTATCCGGACGTTGGAGTGCTCTTAACCGCTGAGCTATGAATTCAGTCCGAGAGATAATTACAGGCCGTCGATAGAGCACTCCAACGTCCGGATAGCATGGAGAGGGCCTGTGGTTCGAATCCCGGTCGTCAGCTGAACATTTTTCGGACTGAATAACTGAGAATTAAAATGGCCCCTTAGTAATTAATTAAATTATATCTATTTCTTATTATAGTTCAAAAACCAATCAAACAATTTTAATTATTACGTACTTTAGACTACAAGGGTGAATTTTCTAATTATATATAATTATTATACTTTTCTTAAAAGATTACAACTGCTGTTTCATTGCCGGTGTTAAATTCAAATTACAATAAATATACTTTAGAAGCTAGAAATTTCCAACATGCTTTTATTTTATTTATGTCATATGTAGGGGAGGGTGGGGCACGAAGGACCCCTAAAACGGTGATTACTTTTTGTGGCTTTCTACTAACAAATAAAGTTACTTTTGCTCTAAATTAAACAAACCCATACAAATTTTGCCGAAACTAAATGTTTTTTTTCTGTTGCACGAAGAATCCCCCTTAAAAATGATAAAAAATTTTTTTGATGCAGATTATTCTGTCATCATTTTGATGTATAATTTTAATAAAAAATAATTTCGTTTATAAATTATTTTTCATGGTTACTTTTTTGACCCAATTTTTTTTGGCTGGTCTATTATGCCTCAAGTATCGCATAATGGCTTAAGAATTTGTAAATATATTGAATTTATAATAATTTATGAAAAAACATTAAAAAAAAATTTTGACCAAATTTTGGAGTTCCGTCGTGCCTCATCCTCCCCTATATATTATTGAACCATTAATATATATCAAATCGCATTAATAAACAAATAATAATTGTTTACTTGACGACAGGCCATTCTGTCGTTGCGATGGCGTTATGAAAACTTATAGCCCGCTGTTAAGGTCCGTTTTTGATCATAACCTCAATTTTTCAGATGTCAAAGAATTAAAAAAAAAACAAAAATAAAGTTAAATTGCTTCTTTTACGGCATAAACTCATGAATGCACCATGGGCGTTATGGGCATAACGCCCTTGATACATTAATTACTATAAAAGAATCCTAGGGTTCATCTAATTCTAATGAGGATCTTTCATAAATAGGGAAATGAACTTTTCTTCGTAGTGTACAGATGCTACCCGGATAAAATTCTGTTGCAAATGCGTCTCCTCTCCAAAGGGGCGTTAGTCCTACTGCGTATCTTATGATCAGAGGCCAAGCTACACTTTCACATTTGTAATCGCAAAGTTTTTTCTAGGAAGAATATTTGGTAAGCATTAACTATGCCAAATTTCATAGATATATAATAGGTGAATTAGTAATTATCCTCTTTACGTTTTCTGTTATATTTTATCGCTTAATTTTATTACTTAATTCGACTTAAATTACTTTAATCTCGCAACTGAATGTAATCGATATACATTTTATAGAATCTTTCAATAGTATTTTTAAATCAATTAGCTCTTCATTAGTGAAATTTGTAATTGGCCTAATGTTTGTATTGATACTAGCTTTTCCACTTAAACACCGTTAAGCCAATCTATATATAAAACGGAAAGCGATGGTATTTTCTTTTTAATACTGATACCAACTGATTTTATAGACATATAATAAAAAATATATAGACACCACTCGATCCACATATCTTTTAAAATTAGTTAAAAAGAGATACAAATCAGGGGCGATTTTATGGTTTAGTTCGACAATTCTCAAATCCAAATATATAAGGGTCGATTCTGCAATTCGTTTAATTCCACCCGATATCCTGATAAACAATTTCTTTCGTTGTGCTGATAAAGATGATGAGATATAATTAGAAAATGGGATTGTAGAACTTAATGTCGAATAAAGTTGAGAATGCTGGTCAACATAAATATATCACAGAATAACATTTTTATAATATTAAATCTTATGTTTGGCACAAATAATTCGTAATAAATTATTGACGATGTAAAAAGAACAATTTGTAATTAATTTTAGCTTGTAACTGTTGAAATAATATCTACTGTAGTCAGGGGTGGACTGGCCATATGGACGATGGGGTGATCGCCCGGTGGTCTGCTGCTTATTAAAAAATAAAGTTTTTATTGCTGACAATATGAAATAAACTACAATGTTTTCATTGCAGACTAACACTACTCAAGATATAAGTATTACAGATCAAATTTCTCTAATCATAAGATATATAAGTGATGATGAAAATACTATTCAAGAAAATATGTTATTATTAAAAGAAACTATATCTACTAGTGGAAGAGAATTATAGTGAAAATTTTGAGCTAAGAGATTCGGATTTTAATACCTATTTGATTTTGTAAACAAAAGAACTTACGTCTTCCAGATTTAGATATTCATATTTCAAAATGCAACACAATGGTTCCACGTCTTGACTCTCTTTAATTAATGGGAATCAAATTAGTTTTTGGTGTTTAATTTAGTAATAGCAGATATCACTAAAAATGCACATCAATGCGCTTTTTTATTTGGACTTCTGTTAGCTAGCAATAAGTAATATTGGAGTATGTTTTAAGGAATCTCATAAAAGAGTGGATATTTGGAAAGGAAAAGAGAAAAAAAAGTACTTGAAGTCAGGACCGGCCTAAAACTACAGCAAAACATTCATCTGCCTGGAGCGGCATAATTAAAGGGGCGCCACTTTTTAGTACGTCCAACGCTGGACTTAGTAGCATTTTCTTAAGAATCTCTATTATTAATTGAAAAAAAACCATTACCTTTTTTTTTGAAAGTACAAAAATCGGCAACCCTACAGTAGCATTTTGCCTAGGGCCTGGACCTTACCAAATCCACCAATCAAGTTTTTTTTTGAAGTTTCCACCTTTTTTTTGTTATTGTGAAGATTAGGTTAATCACGTACGTATGTCATAAGAACCGAACAAAGAACACTTTTTAGATTTATTCGTTTTTTTTGTTCAGTTGTAACCGGGTCGTTGAAGAGTCATTTCGAAAATTTGTTAATTTGTCAATTGTATTGAGTACTAGTGTTAGTGTAAGTGCTAGTGGCTTTAATATAAAAACAGGCATCGCATGTCGAATGGCTTTAAGATATCCGTAAGGATGGTAAATTTCCATATATTAATTTTTTTTACAAAACTAATAGTTTTTCGAAATACGAAAAGGTCGGTCTTTTAATTGTTTTGAATTATTTTCATATGAAATTCCTTATAGCATGATAGAACATCAAACCTTTGCTTTATTATTATGGGTTTCTAAAATCCGACAAAGAATTATCGCATTTCTTTTGGAATATTTTCTTGTTATCAAAAAAACTATTTTTGGTCAGATAAAGTTTAAAGCTTTTTTTTTGAAGTGAAACTTCTTTAGGCGCGCTTGGGTGTAAATATTTTTCAATGTATTTTTCCTATGTAACGAAAAACGAGACGCCGTGAGGGGAAACACTTCCCCTCTAACAGAAGAGTGGGGACGTTATCAATAGCGTCGCTTATACTATGTCAGTTCTGCCAACTGCGTAAAATAAACACTAGGGTCTAAAGTTGGTGGCATTGATTGATGTACAGCGCCCTCTGGAACGAAACTAAAATTTCAAGGCTTACCGCGATGATTTTTGAATTTATAAATTAACTAGCACATCCGGCAGACAATTGCAGAAAAAAATCGAGCTTTCAGACAACGACAGAAAGAAAATAAACCAATAAAAAAAACTTTATCTCTAACCCAAGAAGTTTCACTTTTAACGCGCGGCGTTCCACGCACTTTCAATTTTTTAAATTATTGATTTATTAAGATATCAGACTTCAGTATCGGAATATATAAAAGTAATGCACTAAATTATTATTAATTCGGGGCGCCGAAAATAAACTTACCTGGAGTGCCAAAAAACTAGGAGCGGCTCTGCTTGAAATCCTTGAACAAATACGATTGAGCTCAAAATTGAACGCAATATAAAAAATATTTGAAAATTATATAAGTTATTGGCAATGAACTAGTTTCTTCTTGATTTCAGTAATACTATTTTCGTATTGATAGCTATTCAATACTGTGAGTGAAATAACTTTCGACCTGTAAAGAATATCAAAAACTCCTATCTAGATAAGTTATAGAAAATAAAATCCTCTACAAAAAATGTTCTATAAAATGTTTCCATAGAGCTGATGGTCTGTCAAAGAAGTGAAAAAATGTAAAAATTTACCATTAATCCAAATTTAACCTTGAATAACTTTTGAAGGACTAAATATATCAAAAAATCGTAAGCGACCTTTTTTGTAGAGCGTTAAATTTTATATAAGAACGTAGTTCAGTCATTTCTAAATATTGCTCCCAACGTGAGCAATAAAATTCCAAAGTGCAAGAGAATGTTTTCCCATATCAATTAAATGGAAAATCGAAATTCGCGATGAGCGACCTCTAGATATTAATATTAAGGACTCAAACTTTAACAGGCATCCTTTTTCACTTCCCTGAAACTATTTAAGTGGGGGTTTTGAAGAGAAAACATAGATATATTGCGTCATATAATATGTTGGTATTGTGATGAGTCAGTCAGTGAGTGAGTGGTAAATCGCTTATATATCTATATATATTAGGGTGAGCCAAAATGACTAACCTATTGAATCTCAAAATTCTCCTATTGGGAAAAATTTTTAGCTCAATTTTAAAAGGTGTCGGTGGTCATTTGAAATTTCCCATTTAAATAACACGCAAAAAAAAATTTGGCCATTAAAAATGCTATAACTTTTGAACCGTTTAAGATAAAAAACATTCTTGTAGGGCATTAAATTCTCTAAAAAATGCTACAGAGTTGATTTTTTTAACTCAAAAATTCATATACTTAAAGATTATGAAAGTTGATGAAAAACAGATATGTTTAGTTTAAAGCTACTATGGAAATTTTCATTGAAAATGCTATAACTTTTGAACCGTTTGAGATAAAGATTTTATCCAGGCATATTCTTATAGGACATTAAATTCTATAAAAAAAATCCTTTGAAGTTCATTCTTTTAACTCAAAAATTCATATACTTACGGGCTATGAAAGTTGAAAAAAACATATATATTTTTCATCAACTTTCATAGCCTGTAAGTATATGAATTTTTGAGTTAAAAAATCAACTCCAAACACCTTTTTAGAGAATTTAATGCTCTACAAGAATATGCCTGGATAAAATTTTTATCTCAAACGGGAAATTTCAAATGGCCACCGACACCTTTTAAAATTGACCTGAAAATTTTTCTCAATGGGAGAATTTTTTTCCAACCTATAGGCCCTTTAGAGGCCAAAAATTCGATAGGTTAGTCATTTTGACTCACCCTAATCTATATACAGAAATTTATTCCTAATGATGTATCTCTAATCCGATTTTTGCCAACTTTGTTATTATAGATGGGCCGGGGGTGTCAAAAGCCCGGGCCACTGTATGCCTGCCAGTCCGCCCCTGACTATAGTGTTTCTGTGTGATTGTTTTCCAACAACAAACTGTGTAACAAAATAAAAATGATTAAGCTAAAGGTGATCAATTTCAACATCAGCTGCTATATAAATTATAATTTCCTCTAGAAAATTACATTGTATTGTTTAAATTCCTCATTATGTTGATTATTGTTGATTAAAAGCAAAAACCTTTCGTTGTTTGTTCGCAAAAAAAAATCAGGTACGAAAACAATTTAAGTCCGTTGTAATCTTTCGATTTTATGATGTAGTTGCATAAAGAATACTCCTGTCAAATAGCTTAGCTAATTAACAGCTATTCACACCTTTATCGCTCTTCATATCTATCTTACGTATACATTGCTTTCAATTGGATGTTTAGTCGAGATGTGGACGACCTTCTAAGAAATTAAATACCAACATGTCGAATCTATGCAATGTTTATATTAATTTTATAAGTTATTCGTTTTTTTGTTCTTTGAGTTTGTCTTTTTGTTTTTAAAAAGGGTGGGAAATCATCCAAATAGAACGTTCAACCAGGTATGGCAACATAACAGACCGTTCTACATAAATGCTTGTTATTGATAATTGACAATGATAAATAGCTCAGTTATGGCATTATGTAGTACAAAACTGTTAACTTCGTATTGACGGAGACCGATCGTCATCCATCGCTAAAACTGGTCATTGTCTGGTAGCAACCACGATGTCTACACGTCTAACAAATTCCAACAAATTGAATTTGTTCGAATGTTTCTGTTTTTAAACCAAAAGAACACCGAAAAAAGTCTATAATTTTTCGAATTTTATCAGTTGAAAATCTCCAATTAATGAAATTTAGTGGGTTTTAAAATATAATCATACATAGAATTTTATTATACATCAGCTGTCTTAATAGATTTTGTATTTCTTCCACCAGGGGAAGGAAAATATTCAAATTTCTAGAAAATAAGGCTACTAAATTAAATTACCAAAAAAAACTCATTTAAATTTTAATAACTTGACTTCTGTTATTTAAAATATATTGAAGATATAAAGAAAAAAAAACACAACGTCTGGCCGTGATGGTCAAAACTGATAAAATGACGGAAGCATCTAATATGTAAAATACTAAAAACTTCAATATTAAGTGTAATTATCTTGTTAGTTATTTGTTGAATGGAAAAGAATCGACTAATAAATTAAAATTGTTGAAGTCGACTAATTTTACCTATTTTTTTTTGTATTTAACTCTTCAGCCGTCTTGTTTAATAGTTACTGATCGCTTTAACAACACAAATCTAATCAAGAATCTGCTACCATGTCCTTTTCAATGTTGTTAAATCGTGTCAATTTCCAACGAATTAAACACAACATTCTACAATACAGACAATTTATTTTTTATTTTATTCAAATTAGTGAATACTTTACATACAACAGTATGTATTCATTATATTGATGTAATCTTATTTTATAGAATAAGATTTGAATAATTTGAAGACGATCAGTTTGTTTTAGTTTAGTGTTACTGTTCAATTTACAATAGACGCCGCTTAACGTGTCCAGAATAAATTCTCCAATCAAAAACTAGACTTAAACTAGACGAACAATGTTTTCTTCAACTATACCGTAAACATTAAAGAGTGATTACTGTATTCAATACTCATTTCTTTATTTTTACATTCTTTCTTTGTTATGGAACATTTCATTTATTTAAAATACGCATAGATGTGGGTAATTTATAAATTATTATAAGGTTTAAGTAATAGTCTATTGCATTTCTACTCGTGGATCAATAGCAATTGATTGTGGGGACCCAAGGCCGGCCACAAGGGGGATGCAGAGGGTGCAATACACTCGGGCCACTTCGTTTATAGGAGCCCCTAGAAAAAAAATATAAACATTTCCTTTTTGTAGTTTAGTTATCTTTTTGTAAAGTATTTTTGAGTTTCGTATCAACAAGGAATTTTGGGCCGCCCAAAGTAACATCGTCTTTGCGCTTGACGATATTCGTTTATTTATCAACTCATTGCGTTAGGGAGAGCAGGATCAATTGTAACAACTGTGATTAAATTAACAACTAATAAAAAATGTAAAAATTAATTGACTTAATGAAATCTTGAATCAGTTAAGGACCACAGCGTTGAATGTGCAATTTTCGTAAGTATATATTCGCTAGATTTAATTGTTGTTACCACCAGGTAAGTACATAATAGTTATTTACTGTACAAGGTGGTAAAGTCACTTTATCCACGAGCGGAAGTTTGCCTCACAAGCTGGGCCGGCGCAAGGCAGGTTTAGCGCGTTCGCCGTAACCCAACCCCACGCTTTACGAAAATTACCTAAAAATAGTTGCTCGTTGAAAAATTCAAGTTAAATATTTGAATATGTATTCAGGTCCCACAAACATTTGAACCCGGCCCCACAGTCTGTCCGAAGAAAACAAAGCTACAACTTATTGCTTCAGCGGTACTATATAGAAGCGTTTTTGAAGTGAAACTTCTTTAGACGGGGTAAGGTAGTAAATTTGTTCGAATCGTGACGAAAATGGGAGACCCCGACAGACAGCTGTTAGGGGAGCGTTGCCATAGCGTCGCTTCTATTCTCTGTCAACTGCGTAAAATAAACACTAGGGTCTAAAGTAAATTACCAAAACTTATTTCCAAAAGCGGCCAGCGATGCGGACGGGTACCCGCTTGTCAAAACTTATTTTCACAACCGCCTATATTCCAACATATTGAAACTTTAATGCTCGATTTAACCCCCTTAGGGGTTGAATTTTCTAAATTTTTTTCTTAGTGAGCGTCTACATCATGTAAGGAATATTTGTGCCAAATTAAAAGTTGATCGGATGGATAGTTTCGGAAATATCGTGATGAGTGAATCAGTGAGTCGGAAATCGCTGATATAGATATAGATTAATGGCGTTAATTTGTATATGAATATTGTTTTGAGATAATTGAAATGCAGAAAAGAAAACTGCAGAAAAAATCGAGCCTTCAGGCAACGAATTGACTCCCACATAACCATCTACTGATCCTAAAAATGAACTTCATCTCTTACCTAGGGAGTTTCACATCTAACGCGCGGCAACACAAGGCGCTTTTATGTGTTTAGTAGAGTATTCGTAAGGTCATCTGTTTTGAAGGGGTCAAACCTGGAGAAATTGGGAATAAAGATCGATACTGTGCACAATTGGATCGAGTAACTAAATTAATGTCAATTTCAAAAATGCCCATCGATTGTCAACGGAAAAGGCGTTATTCTGCACGACAACACCGTGCAAGACGAACCCTGGAAAAAATTTATGAATTGGTCTGGGTGCTATTGCCCCACCCACTATACTCACCTGATACTGCGGCATCGAATTTCCGGTTATTCCAACCGCTACAACATATTCTAAGCCAGTGTTTCCCAATCTTTCGACATATGTGTACCCCTTCTATAATTTTCGTAACTCTGTGTACCCCTCGTCAAAGAAAAATGCATATACTTTAATAATAATAAGTCGCTTGTTGCATCAGGCGCAGCAAAAGCCTGGAGCCACATGTACGCCTTCAAACTCTTCGCGTACCCCAGGGTACGCGTACCACACTTTGGGAAACACTGTTCTAAGCAGCAAAAAAATTCAAACATTTAAATGATGCCCAAAATGCGATCATCAGTTATTTTACTCAATAACTAGATGGCAAGAAACTGTAGTCAACGAGTCTGATTAAATCATTGATAAAAAATACAAATTCGTGAAAAATTTGTGTTTGTTTTTATTTTATGTAAAAAACAACATTACTTTCCGATCCGCATAACATTTACACTTAAATAGCATTATAATAACTCCATTACATCCATGGATTGTTTCCCACATGTAAAAAAGGTATATTTCGTATAGTCAAATTGGGGATAAGTTCTAAATTATCCGAAAGCAACAAGTATTTAGTTACATGATTATACCTCGCTACTAAACCCAATTATTTGTTAGGAATTTGACCAAAGTCGTTATTGTCATTAAAGATATCCACATCCGGCAACATTAGTATTCCATTAATTACTCAATTTTTTTCTTAATATTTAAAGACAATTTGGCAGATTATGTAATAATTTTCAAATCAGAATAACGTTAGATTTTGTATTTCTTTCAGTTCTATTTTAATAATAATAATAATAGTACACCTACCTTTATGTAATTTTCTAACAATCGTCTCTGTTTTTTTTTTATAAGAAGTCTACAGTGCTTACAATTTTTCAGTTAATGTTTTATAGCTAAGTATCAGTTTTGTTTCACCGGTAATTAAATTAAGCAGCGACTACTTCATCAAACATTTTAGAACTGGATAGATCTCACCTTTGCCTCGTTTTTCTTACCTGCTGAACATTTGATTTAGTTAATATTCATGAAAGGAATGAATTTTATGAATTATTTTGTTAACTATCTGTCTCTATTCACAGATATGTGACTGTTCCTTTAACTTTTTGAAATTATTAAAGTCCTAGTTGATTATTAATCTTATGGATACAAATGGATAGTTAATTAACTTGACCTGTTTTGGAGTTTAACAAATCGTTTTGATAATTGCACACTTTACTAGAAGATATATTATGCTAACAGTGGCATATTCATTACTAGTTCTGGACCTTCTCAAACTTGTCGTTATACCGGGTGTTTTTTTAAAATGTGAATCCTCAAATATCTCGTTTGTTTATGAATTGAAATGGAAAAGTATCGAAAGAAATTACACTACAATGTCTATACTTCAATTGACCGACACGATTTTCGTTTTAACTATTTTGGAAATGCCAAAACGTCATATAGGGTCTCGAAAATTACTCACTATTAGGAAACCAATTACCTACAATGAATACTGAATTTGATATGAAAATAATTTTTTTCTTTAAAAAAACTTCTCATTTGCTGCTCAAAAAGAAATTAGAACTTCTCTGGGGTTCAATAACTTATCCATTGATGAAAAAAGCCGACGTCAGAATTGTTTACGAATGGTTTCAATGTCAATGTTATTATTACAACTGTTGACAAGATTTCATTCATTAACAATTGTATTTATAATTGTATTTATAAACAATACTATTGGCCTTGCAATTGTTTTGATTCAAATGTTGTCAACAGTTGTAATAATAACATTCGCATTCCAAGTATAGTAAACAATTCTGACGTCGGCTTTTTTCATCAATGGATAAGTTATTGAACCCCAGAGAAGTTCTAATTTCTTTTTGAGCAACAAATGAAAAGTTTTTTAAAGAAAAAAATTATTTTCATATCAAATTCAGTCTCAGTATTCATTGTAGGTAATTGGTTTCCTAATAGTGAGTATTTTTCGAGATCCTATATGACCTTTTGGCATTTCCAAAATAGCTAGAACGAAAATCGTGTTGGTCAATTGAAGTATAGACATTGTAGTCTAATTTCTTTAGATACTTTTCCATTTCAATTCATAAACAAACGAGATATTTGAGGATTCACACTTGACGCGAACACGCGGTATACTTTTCGAAATTTTTTTCGTGGAAAATTTATAATATAGCAACGGAAATCAATAGAAGCTCGCGCAAATAACTCGGTTGCTGAAGACAAAACCAATTACAAAAATTATTTTCAATGTAATGCCTTCGTGGAATTTTTCGGATAGGCTTCACAGAATTAGTTTTCCATGGATTATATTTTAACAATCGCTTTGACGAATTTTAAATGACCACAATTACCAATTTCATAACGGGAACCGATATTAGTATCAATGCTAATATGTAAGGGTTCGTTCATGTCAAAGATACTTCACTGCGATAGGACGGTGATGTTTCTATTCGATGTCCATGTGGGCTTGTCTGTGATTGGTCAGATGAAGGTCAGTCGACGAACATTGAACAATGATTGGCGGAATACAACGCCGTATCAACCGCGTGAATGAATCTTGGGGCCGAAGTATCTTTGATATAAACATACGCTAAGACGTCTTTTTGAAAATTACTTACAATTAGTGCCCGAAATGTCGTATCTGTTCTCCTGAGTCAAAGTGAAGTCGTCTTCATTGGAGACTCATCTGATATTCTTTAGATCGTGTGGTAATTAATTGTCCGATTTTTTTATTAATTTGGCAAACAATTGAAATTTAGATGCCAATGTTCATGAAGTTCCTATTTTTTTGTGGAATAAGATTTATTTTTCTAAATCTCTCTCTGTCTGTGTCACAGACATATTTTTTGTACAGAATTAATGTATTAGATAAGGAGCGAGTCACATTCCAGTTTTATTATTCGCACTTGAGTCCCTTGTTTTAAAATCAGAACAAAAAAAAGTTCACACATAGACTCAATTTTGCTCCCCCTTTTTATAGGCGCCTTTGTACGATGCACAAGCTGTACACCCGCTACACCGACCCTGCCTAATACAGAAATCGGTAGGCTTCTGAAAATTTGTTGTTTTGGTTAAATAAATATGAGAACAACCGTTTGACTTTGTATACCTGTTTATTATCTCAGTGCCTCTACAGTACTATTTCTATTTTCATACAATATCGTTAATAATTCAATAACAACGAAATAATTCGTTTATAGTGGACGAAATATTAATAATAAAATAAAAGAATTATTTGGTTCGTTTTGAATAATTAACGTTTCTTCTTTTAAATTACAACAAGGCATCATGAAGACATTACATTTTCATACTGTAAAAATTTATATTAAATAATCGAATTCCAGCAATTTATAAATAGAAACATTTATTAGGTTTTTTTTATAATATTTTTTATCGAGCACCATATTCAATTAGGTGCTATCTTACATTTATTTGATTAAATTTATTGTATATAAAATTACAAATTTTTCCAACATTATCTTTTCAATTTTCAATTTTCAATTATTAATTAAATGACACTGAAAACAGAATATTATAGTGTTGATCCTGATTTCCGGGCGCCCAAATCATGATTAAATAATAGAGCTATATAGTTTCAATATAAATTAATAATATCACATTGTTATTGATTTATATTGTAATATATGCTCGAATAAATTAGACACCAAGGAACATCTAAAAACATGAAACAGTACCACAATAAAACTTATATTGAATAGGAAAAGCACAATGAAATATAATACTGTGAAATGATGATGAAAATATTCAAATTAAACACTTTATTATTTATTTATTTATTTAATTTCTAAATAAATTATTATTATTATTATTATCATTATTATTAAATAATAAAGTATGAAATTTGTTTATTTTATGTTGGCCCCAACTTGATACCGATTCATCGGATACCTCAAATGATACTTTTATGAACTACTGTAGAGTTCTGACATTTGACCAGAAAATCATTTATTTATAATTAATTTACATAATTTAATGTTTACAAAAATCTTATAATTCTTTTTTTAATGAAAAATACAAAGTCTATTAAATAGACATGGTTTATAACACATACGCTCTACTTTTTATACAAATCTTCACTAAACAGCACACAACAGTTAATCGTAATAGCAATTTATTTATTGTTTATTATTATTCTTATTCTTATTGTTATTATTATTAATTTCATTATTATTTATAAAATATTGTAACAGACACACCCAAAAGCTGGGATAAATGATGGATAAAATTCAGGGGCGGCTCGTGTTTAGGCACTGTAGAACTGCAACACCTACAATTATCTATAACATAATTGCGATTCTATACGGTATAAGTTGTTTATTGTTGACTTTGAATACGCCTTTAAATCAATCAATTGAAACGAAATGGATTATTGTATTATATACTGATAACTTTATTTCTTGACGCTAATATTGCTAAAGAAATAAATTGTTTTTATGGGAAACGGGATAAACACGGCAGCTATTTTTGAGCAACGTTCTACTCAATTCAAGTCAACCATAAAAGAATACATATACAAAAGAATTACATATAAAAGGGAAGTAGGAGCATATGAGACGACTTTTGCCGTTAGTGGCATCTTTGTACGTCACACAAAAACTGTAAGATTGCCTAAGACATGGTTTTGTTGTTGATTTTGAGCTGCGAACCGCCACTGCAAAGGTTTATTGAAGAACAAAAAAGTAATAATAACACAGGCAAATTGAAAACTGGTAGGGGAATGCGCGAAGATAATTAGTTAAGTACTTAAAAATAATGTATATTTGGAACTTACCATCAATCAGTAGAAGCAATAAAGTAAGTTATAATTCTTTAATGTAGTTTAAATAAAAATGACGCCATTCTCACTATTTACTTTACAGTTCCCAAACTTTTAAGTGTTTCATCAGTCGATAATTGTTGGGAATTTTTCCGTTTTCTTTTTCTTTGCTTAATAACATCGGTTTATATACAAAAAAAAATACATTAATCATTCTAATCACTTTATATTTAAATAAAAATTTCGATTTGAATTGCACTAATATCTAATAAGATAATATAAAGTGATTAGGTGTAAAAATATCATTCATTCTTGCAACGTTCATTCAAAACTAAATTTATAATTTAACTTTTATCACATCAAAAAATTCGTTTAGCACTTAAATTAAATCGCACTATATACTGTTTATCTACAAAAATTGGCATATATATTTTTTTTAATTATCGGTTTTTACATAGAAGGAACAATATTAATTTTATAATGTTACGGTTACACACGTTGATAAACGGTTTTCACAGATCAATAATAACAATAATAATACGAATAATATAAATAATTATTATTATTGTTAATTTATTGTTATTATTATCATTATTGTTATTTTTTTTTTTATAAGTAAGTATCAAGATGTGTGAACGTGGAACTGGACGCCAATCCCTGATCCCGTTCAAATCTTCTAGCTCACCGCCATCGGATTACGGCGATACAAGCCACTACCACAAGAAAACTAGGAGGTCCGGCTGATAGCCAAACACCTTTACTATGCGTCAATTGTTCGTTTTTAATGACCTCATTAGGGTACTTATCGTATTCGTCTAAATACAAATTGATTTATTTAGATTCTGAATACTGGGTGTTCTTTTCAAAATGTGCTCGATGGTAGAAATCTCCCCTCAGTTGTGAAGCAACAGAAATAAAAGCCACGTTGACACTGATCGCGAATCATCATCGTAAGCCACGATCGAAACGTTTCGTATATACACGCGTGAGTTCAGTCGTATCGTGAAACGTTTAGATTGTTCAATTTTTGACAGTAGTGAAATAGTTCGTTTAAATACCTTTATCTGTGCTAAAAATCGAAGATTTAAAGACACACACGTTATTATTTATATATTATTGTTTATAAATTTACACATCTGACAGTTTCCAATAAGAATTACATCGAAACGCACAGGCACCTTTTAGTTCCACGATTGAGCGACTTGTGAAATATCAAACCGGTTCCACGACTCATCTGTTTACACTAGTCGTATTTAACGGAATCGTGGACCACGATCGTGGCGTATGACTAGTGTCAACGCGGCTTAAAAGTCTACAGAGCATATACAACCCCAAATATAAGGAGCATTCGCGGCCCTACAAACTTTCTTTTATCAAAGCAATTACGACCATAAGAATGCTCTCGGTACATGAAATCCAAATTGTTTCTCTGATTTTAATTTAATTAATTAAGTAATTTAATTGAAATTACTTAATTAGTTACCGTTTTGATCTTCCATAGATGTTTATTGTTGTCTTCAACAATCACTATACAGTATAGGCAATTAACAAAGCAGAACTTGGTCACTCAAAATGCAATGTTTGCAAGAATATTGTTTTCAGTTTGATTTTAAGATTTTCAAGAAAAAAGAACACTTATAAATTGGTTTTATGGTCTTTTTGATGTGAACACTTTACTAAATTAATTTTTGAACACTAATTATCAGATATATTTTTTTGGCCGACATAAAACCTTGTTATTACCAAAGTGTTTATTTTTTCGTAAATTACATTTAAGGCACTTAATCGATATTGTTTATCGTTTTATTGATAGGAATTTTCAATTGCATGTTAAAATAAACATTTTTTTCCACTAAAAACGTTTTTTTTTAATTATCGATTTCACCTGTCAACCTAATAGGTTTGTAAACATTCAATCAATGCAATTGATGGTAATTTATTAAATGTAAAACGGTGACAATAATTTCTTATTTTATTCAAGCAATAATGTTTAAGTGTTGTAATGACGCTGCTTAAGTCGTTTACCGTTTAGGGTCACATTAAAGTATGAAGAGCAAATCACGAGGCGAATTTTGGTCAAATTTTTGCTCAGAATGGAAAAAGTGTGTCCCAGAATTTTTTAGGGGAAGAGGAAAGCATTCCAATAATGTTTATTCATGGAAAAAGTTCTACAGTAATGTGATAAAATATGTCGTCGTGATACATAATACCGTCAACATTCATCATTGATCGTTATTTTCATGAAAATAATTCTTGGTGCTATTATAAGATATTATTAATATTTTTTGTTTATTGTTTTCTCATTACACTAGCTTACATGAATTTTTTTTTATACGGATTTTTGGACAATCTTGATAATACATGCATCTCTCCTGCCTTAACGATCTTGCGTAATCAGTTGTTGTGCCTATACTGTATAGTAGAACCTAATTGTGTTTGCAACATTGAAAGTCAAGACCACGAAACTTACATGTATACAACTTTTTGCATTTTTGTCTAAAATTAACAAGACAAAAAAAGTAAATTCGAATTTCGTGTTTTGGAACATTCTCAAGGCGATACGAAGCAATTACAAGGCATTTGGCTTGAATTTTCTTTATTTCCCGATTACCTAGAAAGCCTGTACGATCCTGGATACTTCCTATATTAAGCCGCGTTGACACTGGTCGTGAATCACGATCGTAAGCCATGGTCGAAACTTTTTGTATTTACACTTTTCAGTTCAGCCGTGTTGTGAAGAGTTTATATTGTTTAATTTCTGACAGTAGTAAAACAGTTCGTGAAAATTGTGTCTTATTCACTCATTTTTAAAATCGAAGATTTTAAGGCACACATTTTATTATTTATACAGGGGACCAAATTCATCTAGGTACATTAAAACAAAAGTGGGATGAAGACTCCTCCTATTCACGGCATACGATAGAACAATTGTGTGGTCAGAGTAGATAGAATAGGAGGAGTTTTTTATGTTTATTATTTAATCCTTATGTTTAATTCTTTACCAACCAGACAAAACTATATAATAAATGAACATTGAAATGAAAAATCAGATGCCTAGTTACTTTATTTTCGAATTATCAGGTAATAGTTCTAAGAAAGTATAGATTGTGTGCAAAATTTTCTTTAATTCCATTGGTGCCAACTGGCGTTTAACTAGATGTTATGTCTATCTAACAACGGACTATTAAATTGTTTGTAACTTTGAAAAGAATAAGACATATCTTTGTCTAACGCATTTACAGCATGAGATGTACCTAGTTGGTTATGGACAATTTTCAACATCATAATGGGTACGACAAGGATAACAGATATTTGTTGATATATGTCGCTTTATCAGTTAATTTAAACACGTATTTATAGCAACTATTAACCTTGACTAAGTATGCGTATCTTAACAGTGGGAGGTGTCTAAATAATAAACATAAAAACCTCCGACCATTTGACGTACTCTGATCACATAATTGGAGGAGGAGCCTTCCTTCCACTCTTCTTCTAATGTACCTAGCTATATTAGTTTTGCTGTATATTTTTGTTTATAAATTCGCATATCTGACATAAATGACAGTTTTTAATAAGAATTAAATCGAAATGCGCAGGCGCCTTTGCTTTCCACGATTACGACTCTTGAACTATCAAACCGATTTGATATTATTCGTATTTAACAAAATCGTGGACCACGATCGTGGCGCATGACCAGTGTCAACGCGGCTTTAGTTACCGTATACGTGATACTTTTATTGTTGTTATCTACTTGATGACAAATAGGAGATCTGGACTACCAACCATATTTAAAAAAAAAAACCGTCCAGTACATGAATATTTTCAATAACTTACTGCTCTTTTTGGTGGGTTTTCGCGTTGTTGGCGGAGCATCAGTTCTCGACGATATCCACTGTGTTGTTGTTGTCGATGTTGTTAGTTCCTGTATAGGTCGTCGCGGATCTGGCCATACAAGTGTTGTTGATGTTGTTGTCGATTTTGTTGTGTAATTTTGATTTTCATCCGGTGCACAACATACTTTAAACACAATTTTCATGTTATTCGTACTACAACGACCACCTATTCGACGATGTAGATCATCTTTAGATGATGTGGCTATAAAATTCATTTTATTATTATTATTATTTTTCGTTTATTAAGTTTTTATTAAACGTACATATGAAATAATAGTCTTTTCCTGGTACGAATTCTAAACCACCTGGTTGTGGTGTGAATGGCCTAAATGTTATTGTAAAATACATTAATTTGTATGGTTTATCACAAATTGCAATTATTCTTGGATTTGGATTTGTTATACGACAAGCTTCATATTCTTCTTTTGACACATTATAAATGATGTATTTTTCTAAATCATCCCCATAGGTGCCTGGTGTATATACCGGACAAATAATATTAACTTGGTCATAGTCGAATTGGACGTTGCCTTTGTTAACGTCGATGATATGATCAGTATTATCAATACGAAATCTGTAAGAAAATGAAAACAAATAATTATATTCCTATTACTCTCCAATAGATGTGGCAATAATATTAATTTTGAAACCGCAACCCCCTTCCTGAAAACAACAAAAAAGATACATATTTGTACCTGTATGAGTATCAGCTTACGCATCACAGGTTCACTTTGGTTAGTCCAAAAGCCGGTAGGTGTTGAATATTATCGGGGACGGAAGGCGTGATGGGGATAAAATCATAGGGCAAATGTCTAATAACTACTTTGTCCCGTGGAGAGATATATTGATAGTCGTCCTTTGTTATAACCGCTCTAAATTAATATTACCGACTTATATACGTATCTATACTATACTATGTATACGTATATAGAAGTATATACGTATATATACGTATATACGTATAATTATATAGAGACGTATTAATCGTCTACGCTTATATGCAAATAAACTTAAAGTACAGATAATATGGCGATAATTCTCTTTATTTCTAGTTACAAAGTGATTGTCGACCTAAATTTCTAACACATCTTGTTGACAGCATTACTTTAATTAACAAGGCATGATCCAAGAATTAATACGCAAGTACACTCTAAAGTGGTGGCTTTCCATTCTGTTTGAGCAAACCTCAACTAGCAATGACTTTCTACCTTTACATGTACATATTCAAGTGTTTAAATATCATACACACACATCTTTAATGTGTCGATTAAACGGATATTCCAGGAGAATTAAAGGGAAAAATCCTAGAAAATATCAAATACTAACAAGCTCATTTCTGTAAGTCGACCAAGTGTAATCTTCTTTCTAATTTTCTAGTTCTCGATATAACAACTTCTTTTAGTTTTATTGTTTATGAGACTCGTATAAGTTTGATGTGATTCGTAATTATTATCGTGTAGTTCTTAATTGATCAGTGGTTTAATTAATCTATTTCAGTCAATAATGTCAGTATAATAATGTTCAAGATGTTGAATTGATTTGCTTCGTTTTTCACACACTTATACTAAATTATGCTTTAATGTATATAATTCATTTCCGGTGGACATTTTTAGCTAGAATTAACTTGACAGTGGTACCGTTATTCAGTTTTGGTTCAATTACTTAATTTAATTTATTTTCCATCTAAAAGCATTTTCGGATTAATCACTAAATTGATTTTAAATAATAATATATTGTGTAAACATTTAAGGCTATTTTACGATGTTTAATGATCCACCATTATTGAGTTGTGCACCGTTGACTTTTAATTTTTCTTAAAGGACCGAATTTTTTTTAAAAGAAACTTTTGTTCAATACTTGCTGTTAAAGTCCTACTTTATCAACTAAAAACTCGATGATAAAGTAGCAGTTTACTCACTTTACTTTACGGTTGAAGTGGGTAAACTCCATAGCAACCAACAGCAAATAAACAAAAACAATTGCTTGTTGTTTAGAGAAATCCAATAGCAACCAACAACGATTGACAAGTTTATGAATAGTCAATGGCAAAACTTATTAGAAAATTAAAAATAAATAAATAAAAGAGTTTGAAGGGCAAGTATTAAACAAAATCATGTACTGCACACGGTGGTAAAGTCTCTTTATTCACTCGCGGATTTGTCTCACTCGGCCTGCGGCTTCGTGAGCCAAACTTCCGCTCTTGGATAAAGTATAACTTTACCACCTTGTGCAGTAAATAGTTACTTTTACATTCGTTTCTAATGGTAATGAGCTATAATTGCAAGTGAAAATTTTTCTTTTTTGTTTAATAGAATTAAATAAAATTTATGCCAGTTCTAGTCAATGATGTGTCTAATGTCGTGATGAACTTGCTTTTCCAGAATTCGCATATACATACTAAGAATCTTGATAAATAAGAATTGTTTGGAAGAAATCATTGCTTTTTCTGGGAAGTGGTTGAGAATCTTGGAAAAATCAATGCATACAAATACATTAAAACTAAGATAGCTTTTCAAAAAATTTTCACTTGCTAAAAGAATTTTCTACTTAAAATATTTAATCATTTGTAGATAAACAACCGTGGATCGTCGAACATCGTGAAATAGTCTTAATGTATTATCACTCACTTTAGCATTGGTTCTTTGAGGTAAACTGGAGTCGTTATGATGATTACCAATTTGTTATTTAACAGTTTTTTTTATCTAACAGTTGTTTTATTTTTTTTGTAGTTTATTGTGAAATTGAACGTCATTGTAGTTTTGTTGAAATGCGGTATAAAATGGCATATAATATTATTATAACTTGTATATGGAAGAGCATGTAAAATGGCTTGATTAATGTGGATTACATATTATTTAACACAGCGGGTGTGTAGCTTCAACTTGCAGACAACGCAGAGGGCGGATGGCCGACAGAATCGACAAACTTCCAACTGTTCATAACAACCAACGTCACACTCGACCTAGAATCGACTTCTTAAAACTAAAATATGAAATAGAATGATTTATAATTAAAACATTAAATCAAAGGAAAACGAAATAAAACAAATATAAAGACGTTTTATTAATGAATATTGTTTGGAGAAGAAAAAAGGGGAATAGTTTGTACGTACCGTGAACGGTAGGTTACGTTACGCATTGTCGATGAGTCTTAATACATACGAGATGTATGACTACTAAATCGGTTCACTAGCTTTTGAACTAGAAATCTTGGCAAATCCGTAACGTACTAAGAGGCTCTTATTCAGCGTATCAGCGGTGTTGCTTGGCAACGCTACATCGAAACAAGCCTAGTGAGCAACCGAGCATCCAGTTAAAACATGAGATTTGTCAATAATTTTACTTTGATTGGGCTGAGATAGTCACAAGTTACTGGAATGAACATGATGATGATGATGATGATGAACCAGAAGAACATCAGAATGTCCTAACACCTAACTAACAATTATCTCTTTATAATTATCATCAACAACAACCAACTCCATTTATATACACTATTGAAAATCTACCTTTCATAAATCTGTTTCTATCATGTAATACTAAACGATTAATAAAATTAATGAAAATGTAGAAACTCCCCTCTACTTGTCCGAAATCTTAAAAGCTTTCAGCAATTAAGGATGTCCATAAATTTGTTCTGAATCAATGACATCTAATGCAATTACAGGATTGCCCTGCTTAGTACTAATAAATGGAAGAAAATGGCTTCATTCCAAAGACCGATTTGTAATTTTTATCAAAATAATAATAATAATAAATATAAAACAGTATTTGTATCCTTAAAAATGTTTAACATCACGTGTCAGTTGCAGAAATTCTTCAAAATCATTTTTTCTGCTTCTTGGAAACAAAATACGAAACCAATTAGGACCGGAACGATTATCCGAATTTCAATATCAGTTATGTAAATTATCTAAATATAGATGATATTTAGAGAGATATCTATAGATGATAATAATTAACTATATGTTGGATTTCTGGCAGTATAATAGGGGTAGCTTGATGTTTGTCAGAATTGGTTGGATTAATGAACTGTTTTGTGTTTTAACCAATGGATGGCTATTAAATAAATGTGGATAAACATGAAGGACAATCATAATTACACAAAAACTTTTAGAAGAACGTTTATGTAAATTCGAATCGACGTTTACTTCAGATTTGAGTTGATTATTGATTAGGAATAATGTTTTTCCTTTTAATACTAATTGATTTTGTATAAACATGAGTTTAACAAATTGGAAGGTTTGTATTTGACACATATCAAACGTTTTAGTTTATATATCTGTTAAATCGTTGATAATGTAGCTTTTGATCCGATAACTCGTATCAATCATAGAGGTATTTCACCGCAGAGAAAAAAACACATTTTAATAGCCAATAGTTAATAAACAGACACATGGAATTGGCACAATACTCAGCTTGAAGTGATTATTCAGTCATAACCTGGATATTAGTCATTGTTTACTGATTTGGTTTCAATTAATGGACATTTGATATTTAATGGTACATTCCATCGAATCTTTTGTTGGTATATAATATCACACATAAACAGATAGAAATATGTGTAGTTATATGTATGCTATATAATCATAATGGTGGTGTTAGTGATGATGATGATGATGATGATGGTGGTGGTGATGATGATGATAATGATGATGATGACGATGATGATGATCCAATCATCGTTGTGACCGTGTGAATAACATTTTACCAGAACGAGAACAAACTTACCAAGGGGGCAGGTGAATCCTTGACCTCTACATGGAGGAGGGATTAGTATCGGCCGTCGCCCCCGCGACTCTACATCTTAAACATAACATGAAACATGTACTTAATGTTGGGGCTGTCAGAATGCTTCGGCACTTTGATCGGCGGTTCGGTGTCATTCAAAAGTGCTCGTTAATTACCGGTAACAGAGTCCCACTCTTAAGCCCTCTTTCCCCACTTTAACCTACACCACTAAACATAACAATTAATAGTGTGTTGCATATATGTATATATATTTTAAAATTATTTTCAAATAACTAAATGGATACGAGTTTAGTAAAATTTATCGAAAAACAGCTTAACCGGATTATTTGATGATTTCTTATCGCTTATATTGAATGAAAAAATGTGTGCATTAAAAAGGATATGATTAATTAACAAGTTTTGAATACGATAATGAACGTTGTTGCAATGCCTAGGTTGCATGACATGACAGGATGAATAAAACTCATAAGACCTGACATTCTTCACAATATCAGCTTTCATGCAAAAGGTGTGATTGGCATCAGTACTAAACTGCGACACTTGGCCGTTTCACACTGTTCTTCCTTGCTAAATTGGCAGCAGCCAACAAACACATGCAAACTAAGCAAACATCGAAACAAAGCAAAAAAAGATTGGAATATTTTTATTATTGCTGCTACTACTGCTGCTGCTGCTGCTGCTGCTGATGGTGGTGCTATTGTTATTGTTGTTCTTGTTCTTGTTGTTGTTGTTGATGCTGTATCGAAGTGCTAAGGGATTCCAGTTACAACCACCATAATAGATGGAGCAATCAGAGTGAGAACGAACAAATGAATATGTACACGCACGCATTCAAAACGGCTTTACTTCAAGTTGAATGACGTGTGAATACCAAACACCGGAGATGTACATAGCCGACAGTCGATGACAATACACCACCACACTATCACCACACCACCAACTATGTACTTGAAAAACTCAATTAAGGATGTTGCTAGGGAAAATTGCACTTTAAATCAATCGCTTCCACATAAAATCAAATTTTCAAATGTTTCCTACATTTTACGCTTGATACAAAAAAAAAACTGATTAATTTAGTACCACAATTTCCAATAAAACAAGGAGTACATTTTAGAAATTTATTGAACACAGCATTCGACATTTGGAATAGAGAAAATTGTAATTGTTGTGTAAATTTTGCAGTATTCACGAATTTCCTACGATATCTTAACGGTATACCTTGTTCGTTTCTTCTCTGTACTATTATCGACTTGTACACCGATGAGTTTTTATTATTATTTCATAAAGTGTTGAATATCCCAAGAAAAAATTTGCTGTGTTTTCAATTGCAATTTAATCAGCTCTTAGTTCAACTAAAGCTCTACCCGAAAAAATGTGTAGTTTTCCCGGAAAACCGTGAAAACTTTGTATTTTGCCATATTTTAATCAATCTTGACGTTTTTCTCTTTCCCTAGTCAACAGAATTGGGTGAAATTTAGATCAAATGATAGAGGACAATGTAATCTGTGTTTGTATGATCTTCATTTTTCCATATTTTCATCCATTTCCAATAATTATAAGATTGGAGACGCTGCAATCATAGATAATTTCCGAGAAAATCAATAATTATTGGAAATGGATGAAAATATGGAAAAATGAAGATCATACAAACACAGATTACATTGTCCTCTATCATTTGATCTAAATTTCACCCAATTCTGTTGACTAGGGAAAGAGAAAAACGTCAAGATTGATTAAAATATGGCAAAATACAAAGTTTTCACGGTTTTCCGGGAAAACTACACATTTTTTCGGGTAGAGCTTTAGTTGAACTAAGAGCTGATTAAATTGCAATTGAAAACACAGCAAATTTTTTCTTGGGATATTCAACCCTTTATGAAATAATAATAGAAACTCATCGGTGTACAAGTCGATAATAGTACAGAGTAGAAACGAACAAGGTATAGCCTTAAGGTGATTAATGATCGTCAAGACAAATTTTATATACTTTAGTAGATTTTATTCTTGTTTTCGATTTATTAATGGGATATACCATGTAATTGATCTTCAGACAAAAACATTTACAAAAAGAACTCCACTCACTTAACATTCGAGTAAAACACTAGGCAAGTCGAATTTATTTTGATATAAACGTTGACATGAAGATATCTCTTAGTTTGAAAAGTTTTGTAAAACTTTAGATAAAATCAGTATTATAAAAGACAATTGACACATATATTAATGTCGTTTCGCCTATTCAATTCGTTATCACAACAACGATTGCAACTAGCAGAAGATGATTATGATGAAAACTAATTGTGATTTAATTATTATAGGTTTTTTTTATTAATGAATAGGTTATTGATTCCAGAGAAGTTCTAATTTCTTTTTGAGCAGCAAATGAAGAGTTTTTTAAAGAAAGGACGAGTGCAATATACGACTTCTGACACGAGTTTTTTATACTATTTTTTTCTACTTTGCCTATTTTGTGCCTTTTCTTACAAAAAAATTTGCGAGATTTGAAATTTAGGGAAATTGGTGGGAGTTGGTGTTACTGATATAACAATTGAACATTGTTTGATTTTTTTGATTGATGTATTAGTGGTTGTACATATTACCAAAAATTATTATGTATTTTGTTTATGATTTTTGACATATGTCAAAATCAATGAAAACGTTACCAACGTCAAGGAAAAAAATTTACTATAATTTCCATTTTTACAAAGTATACAAATCAACTCATTTCGATACACTAGCAAGTTTAAAAATAGCGCTATTATTGACGCAAAATAGAAAAAAAAAATTTTCATATCAAATTCAATCGCAGTATTAATTGTAGGTAATTGGTTTCCTAATAGTGAGTAATTTTCAAGGCCTCATATGACATTTTGGCATTTCCAAAATAGCTAGAAAAAAATCGTTTCGGTCAATTGAAGTATAGACATTGTAGCCTAATTTTTTTAGATCCTTTTCCATTTCAATTCACAAACAAACGAGATATTTGAGGTGGAACACTTAGCTGGGACACGTTGTATATTCCGTTCTATATTATCATTTTAACATCACAATTTATAAAAATTGTTAAAATTCAATATTCTATTAATTAGAGATTAGTCAAAATTGATAAAGCTTTGTTGATGTTCCTCACATAAACGTCCATTTCAAAAAGGTACACTTATTTATTAAAATGTCCACTTGTATATATGTTAAACAAATAGAATTTATGGATAACAGGCTATTTGGAAGACTTAGAATTCTCTTTAGCATCTTAGATTGACCGTATCGAGCTACCGGTTTTGTCGATAGAGTTGTTGCATATGCATTAAAGACATTACGTTGTGGTTTATTTTGTTAAGATCATTCTCATCTTATCTCGACACGTATTCTAATGAGCTTCAGCCACATTATACTAATTATTAATATTGCCAGACATTTTTTTTTTTTTGTATAGTTGAAAGATAATAGTCGAGTATTTGTGATTAAATGTTATAGAGCAGTTTTAGTTAAAAGCGTTAATAAGGTAAGTTTTCGTATTTTATATTGATGGATCCCCTACATAGATTCTTAATGAAACTATATCTATATTCATTAAATATCCGTCAAATTTCAAGTATATTTATAGTGACTGGACAATTTTATTCATATTTTTGATGTGTAATATCCAATTATTTTATGTTTTGTGATATAGAGAGAGAATATCCCAAAACGATTTATTGGTCGGTCATATCTCCCATCATCTATCTTTCTAAAATGAAATTGATCCCCAACTCATTAACAAATTGGTAATGTTGTCTTGTATATAATGAGTTACTGATGTAACAAAAACGCTCAATCACTAATGTTACATACATACATATATATATATATATTATATACATGTGTGAGAATATAATCTAGATATAGATATATATAAATATATAACACAAAAAATATATTGTTATTGTAATACTTTTAACATGCAATTAAAGGGTGTATCTCTATTTAAATTATGTGTTTGACATGTTCAGTCGTGTTCCTATCCTATTAAGACCAAGTGTTGGCAATTATTTTCCGCCTTCAAAAGCTGACTGTTCAGCTTTTACGTCTTTATTATCAACTTGTAAGTTGGTTGGGTAAAACTAAGAGATAAGCTATTATTATATTAATGACTTTGACGGTGTTAACGTTATCTAAATATAAAGGTGTTGAAAATCTAGTTAATGATGATGGTTTGGTATTAGTGAAAGTGTTGAGTTTGTCATTTCTAAATTGACACATAAAATACTTTGATTTATATTTGAAGTTTTTCATATGTATTTATAAATGAGAGAAATTGTCAAAATTTTGCTTATTCTTTTTCTTATTATTATTATTATTATTATTATTATTATTGTTGTTGTTGTTGTTGTTGATGATGTTGATGTCAAAAATAGTCAAGTCTGTCTTGAATAAATATAATCTTAACGGCTTTGTGTGTGTTGAATTGAGACCGGATTCTCGTCGATCCCAGTCACAGAAGAATTTTGCAGTGTTGTTGGTGAGGAGACATAGACAGAATATATACACTCACACATACAAACCAATATGAAGATGGTATACTGTGCAGTATTGTGCATGTAGATAGAATTGTATATGTGTGTATATGTTTTATATATATGTATATATATATGTATATATATATATAGGTATATGTACATATGTCCGGTCGATGCCCCTCTGGATAATAAGTTGCAGTTTTACACGACCACTTCACTGCCTACGCCAAGAAAGCTCCACCAAATAAGTATTCGATTATATCCTCAAAACAGGTTCAAATTAACAACTAACTTGATGAATACTAGAATACGTTAACGGTCGATAATAACCATATGTCAAAAGTTATATAGTTTAAATAATGATTGTGTTTTTCTATATACTACAATAATTCTATCAGATTTTGAATCATTTAGATATGTTGTCAAAATTTTCGACATCATTCCCGATAATTTTAAATCTCTCTCTCTCTCTCTCTCTCTTGATATCAAATTATAAACAGAGCAGCACGGTCATATAATTTCGCTCTGTTGTAATACATTTTGATTTCAACTTAAATAATGATGTCCCGTGAGGTGATGATTATAAAATTACCATTATACGCGAAATTAATATTAGATAATACATTGGTGGTAAATACTATGTTTGGAAGTTTTGTCTAATAGTAACATGTAATGGATTGTTCGTAAAAGGAGTTATTCCAACTTTTATTATTAATCGTAACTTCCTGTCGATAATTGTAATTTAAATTTAAACATTTGCTCTTTAACCTTCATGTACCGATAGGTAACTTTATGCTTCTTAACTTTTAATAATATGTGTCTATCTATGCCATTTACATGTTGCTTTTTAATTGTTTTTTTAATTTATTTGTTAAAAATAACCACATATATAATATTGTAAATAATTTTTACGGCTTATAGAATGGACGGTATTTTAATATGATTTATCGTTTTCCATTATCATACAAGAAAATTTTATGTTAGTTGACATCAAAGAGTTCAATGTGAGGATTTTAAATTTAATGGTGTCGACTCATAGTTCCTCGAAATGATTTAATAACATTTTTCGGAACACTTTCACTACATACTCAAATACAACAGACCTTAGGAAGATTTGGTGAAATTATCACCGTAACTAGAACTATCAACAATAAAGTATATAAGGGCTGTACACTAAATAGAGGAATATGTTATGCCGGTAAGAGTAAATAAAGATTCAAATGCGGTCGAGGATTCACCACGTGGATTTGTACACCTTTTTTGCTTTTTTTGATCAAAGAAAACTGGGACACAGGCAAAAGTTCGTCAACATTGTTTTGTTAGAGGGTGCGATTAATGAGTTTGAAGTTTGAGACGGTCTTAATAAGAATCCTTTTTTCAGGATCCCAGATATGTGGTTAATGTACGATTTAATAAGGGATTTAGAAAGGAAATAGAGTTAGACACAATTCAATCCGGTGAAGTACATCTGGTCATGGGAGACGGGAGTATATCGAGACAATAGACGTTGGCTAATAGTGGAACAAATACTGTAGAACATGCAACAGAAGGAGTAGTAACCAACTAACACATTTGCTTTGATACAGAACTAGATGGTTTCATAAGTACTTTATATTCACTGATTCATTACTTATTAGTAATACAAATGCTGTGAGAAATACAATTTATTCCTCACAGTTGCGCAGAAAAACTGTGAGAACAGTCACAGTACCAAATATTGCAATAATTGTAAAACAAATAATGCTAAAAATCTGTTATACTACTTAAAAGTTTTATGTCAAGCATTGATATATAAAAGCCATATATCTCTATATGCAGTTGACGTGCATAAAACATTTTTATTGAGGCAGTATTCAAAAGGTGCTAAAACGTTTTCTTAACCTCATTATAAGGCTTATAAGCTGTGTAACCTGTTTGCTTTTTAATTTGGTTAATAGAACGTTCTAAGCATATATAAATAATCGATTTACCACTCACTCACTCACTCATCACGATATTTCCGAAACTATTCGTCAGATAATATTTAAATTTGGCACCTACATTCCTTAGGTATTCTAAACGCTCACTAAGAAAGATTTTTTTAAAATTCGCCCTCTAACAGGGTTAAAAAGGGCATTAAATTTTCAATACCTTGGAAACAGATGACATCCACCTGTATCCATTTGTCAGTTATAATTGCGACGTTGTCAGTTTACCATACTGTGAAAACGTTTTAAAAGATAGTCAAGACACCCTGACATAACAAATGTATCCTATGCAGAACTTTTATAAAACTTTCGGAACCTGAATAGGACTAAATCAACCATTAGATGACCCAATTCTGCCATTTTGTTTTCTCTTATGGCATTGCAAAATGACCGCCATATTGTAAATTAAATTTAACATCTTTGCTAAAACTAAATTTCGTGGATGAAAAGTAATTAAACACATATTTTGTGTTAGTAATACCGTTTATTAAACCGATTTATGTAATTTAATTTATGAAGCCGAAAAAAAAATATTTTTATTTTAATTTTCATCTCGCAATTGAGACATAATAATATTTCCAAGTAGAATGACATATTTCATCAGTAAAGTGAGATCCGCAATAAATATTTCATCTCACTTTGGACACCTAGTAGGAAATTGTTTTGAAATATTTCAATTCATCTTTTGTGAGGGTGGTGTTGGGTTTTATTTCATATACTTATATACGTCTAGTATGTCCTTTTATTATGAGGTGATAGCCACAAAATGCTTTAATGAACATGAGAATACAGCTATTTGGCCAGGATACTAACACTGCGGCACAATGGGGTACTGGATAATAGAAATGCAAAATGTGTCGCATCTTAAATATTAGTAAATGCCGTAAAAACTATGTCGTTGTTTATCTGATAATGATCAATTGTCATTAAAATTAGTTAATTAAAAAATCATGTTTTCAAACGAAAGGTCATGTGATCAGTACCGATATGTGACGTAATTACTTCTTTGGATTACTACGCACGATCGTTTCTTGTACATACTCAGACAGCTTACTAGCTATAATGAGTATTTAGGTAGAAGTAAATGAGTAAATACTTACTCAACATAATTAGAAAACTTGTACCCTTATAAAATAGCTGTGTAGTAGTGAGGAGCAAAGTAAGACCAGTACCAAGACTACAATAGACTTGGTATCGCTCTTGGTCTTGCATAAATGTTTCTAGTCTTGGTCTCGGTCTTGCGTATTCAGTTTTGGCCTTAACCGTTTGGCCTATTGCATATAATAAGTACATAGTCAAAACATTAATATATAAAAATTCGAGATTTCTTGGTATAAAATTGCCCTTCACAGGTAAATAAAATTTTTCCTAAGGACGATTCAGGGCGGAAGTTCTCCAAAACTTCTTACATCCGGTAGCTCCCAAATGGAGAAACAGTTCGAAGAAAATATTTATTATACTCGGTATCAAAAACTTAAGTTTTTTGTTATTATTGTAAATTGTTTGATAGGAGGCGGTGTCAAGAGAGTTTGTACACAGGCATACAGACATAGGAACAAAGAATACTTACTCCGAGAACATTCTTGTAGATGCCTTTTTTCAAACAGTGGTAAAGTTTCTTTATCTTTATATTTAGAGTTAAAATCTAGAAAAGCAAACTAAAAATTTCAAGTAAAAAGAATGTTTCATGCCAAGGAAAGAATATATTCAGAGTGTTACGAATCGTCTTGCATATTCGGTCTTGGTTTAAGTCTTGGTCTTGGTCTTGAACTTGGTCTTGTTGTATAAAGACAATCTTGGTGTTGGGGTTGGTCTTGGTTTTGCATTTTTGCAAGACTACAAGACCAAGGCCAAATTTGCTCATCACTACTATGTAGATATTCTTAAAGTTATTATAAAGTAATTTGCGTTAGTTGGATAGCCCATAGAACGATTGTTGGATTTTACTAGATTTGACTGCCTAATATTGTATACGAATTTTACAGTTAGCCTTCATTCGAGTTTACTGTCTTGCTTCAAAAACACATACACAATCTAAAAAAAATCAATTGACACACCCCGTAAATGATCATAGTTAAGTTATTAGCTACACTGTCTTCATTTATTAGAATTTCTACCTGTAACAATGGCAAGTACAGAATGTTTAGTAATTGTTCAATACATTTAGCTCTTGGCGATTGTATATACAGACTTTTAACTCATGTAAGGACCATAAAATTGTCATTGTGGGCAGTTTATTTTTGTTTCACTTACTTATGTGACGAATATGTGTTTCTATTAAGTCGCCACATGGGATTTTTGTTTATATTCGTTGGGTTCGATGATTATAAGACATACGTTACAATTAGATATTTTAGAGATAAGTGTATGTGTTGTTTACTTTTATATCATAATGCGTAAACAAATGGTTTAGCACTATAGTGAAACCAATAAAATAAATCAATACTAGTTTCCTGACTTTGAATGTAATATTGCGTGTTTATAATCATGCCATTCCCAAATTCATTTCCGACCTGTATATTATTATACTTTTAATGTATTTTATTTTGAGTGATTTATTGAATAAATAAACAATTAAGTAAACTATTAATTAAATAATTCTACAATATGTACATTGTATATTGTTTACCCTTAAAATAAATATAACTGTTTTATTAAAATATTATTGTTTCAATATCATAGCTTTTATGGTTTTAATTTACTATATGTCGAACAACAATATTAAAAATTAATAAATCTCCTGATTTATGAACAGGAAAAATTCGATAAAGTTCTATACAATAACACATTTTATTATGCAGTTTTATAGTATCTACTGTGATTTAATAAACCCGATTCTAGCGCGGATTATTTTAATTTTTTACTCTTTTAACATGTCGACTTTAATATAACTAACTGTCAATTCAAATTTAATTTGTTATAATCAACAAATAATAAAATCGTAATCGAAATTATTATATTAAGGGAAATTCTCCAACATAATGATTCAGTTATTCTTTATTAATTATTTTGGTTAAACAAACAAAAAAAAAACTGTTCTCGTTAGTTTTGAATGAGTAAATGAACCAAATTGTAAAACCTGATAGAATTTCCTTTATCAAAACCCAATCAATATTGTTAACGTTGGTGGTACAATTAAAACATCACTCAGTTTACTTGAATATCGATTTGAAATATGACACGTGTTCAATGTAAAATTTTGTGGCAGCACAAATTGAAATATATGATGTATATTTATATATAGGTGGGTGTATAAATATATATGTATTGTAGGTATATAATGTTTACTAGTGGATTTTTCGATTTCAGTATAACTGAAATGAAATTGAATTTGATTGAAAAACGATGGAAAGTTTGTGAAAAAGCGTTGTTCGGTTGTTATTTACGTCAAGGAAATGTTCATACATATAGGTGAAGGCATATTAGTTTAAAAGAAAAGTATCTTAGGACTTTTCCAATTTTTTATATACTGTTGAAATATATTTAGAAATATATCTTTGTATGTTGGCCGTCGATTTTTATACGGTTCGTTAAATACTGTCAAAAGATATTTTGAATTGCTCCAATAAGAGATATAATTTTTTTTTATATATTTTTGATTCATTGAATTTAAGTTAATATGCAATTATATATGTTTTTTTTTGTTGTTTTCTTTAACAAGGCAACAACAAAAAAACAAACGATTTCTTCTAAGAAGACAATGAACCAACCAATGTTTGAAAATAAACATTTTCTAATTATACATTTCAACAAGATTTAAACAAACACTAAAAATTTCTTCAATTTTAAACATTATTTTTCTTTCCATATTTATTTTACCACTCCTATAATCCATAAAATTAACTATAATTTCTCTATGTTTTAACCAACATAAAAATCTTTTAACCAGCAGCTGTATATACATTTGTAATAAAGTTCAGAAATACATGATGGTATTTATTATTATAAGAGACAATTATATCAATTAATTACCAACATGCATTAATCAAAAAATTATAAGAAGACAGACGCCAATAATAATATTTTGTTGGAACTGGTTGATGTAAGAAAGAATCGTTACGATTCAAATCAAAAATAATTACAATTAATTCAATCACATTAACTGATTTGTATTCCATATATAAACATATACGAAACTTTTTATTATCAAATTTCTTTCTTAAAATAAAAACAAATTATCTAATATTACACTGATACAGTAAACAAATCATTAAACGAATGGAGTGTAATGTTAGGATAATAACTCGAGAATAAGTCATAAGTTGAAGCGTGACCATATAAAACGGCGCGCACTGTATCTCATCGTATAATTTCATATATTATTGGACACAACTAGTAGTTAAAATAATTAAAAGAGTCTTATCGTTTTTACATATGAGAGTTAAGTATTACCAAGTACTTGTATGCTAGTTATATTCAATTCTGTATGTCTTATTCCAGTGATAGTGTTATTTTTTGGATTCGAGCCTATTTATTGATCTTTTGCTTTAAAAGATTTTTATAATTTTAATGCCGAACTCACATCGACTTGATAATAATAAGCAAATCTAATTATATTGAAATAATAAGTAAACAAGTTGGGGATCAATCACCTCAAAACAAAAAATCAGTGTTGATGATATTAACCGCTATTTAGAGAAGAACAAGAATTTTTTTTCTATAACACATATAAAAAGAAACTGATAGTATATGTGTGTAGATTTATTTAAGAGATTCATTTCTCATTGTAAAAAAACTGAAAATTGTTATTAGAACTCGATTATTGTTAGTTTACCCTTGACATAATCGTATTAATCGACTATCCCTATATTTTATGAAATATGAAATACGTTTCCGTATCAAAATTGATTTTAAGAAAGCTCGAATGATATTTCTGCATGTTTGATTCGTGATAGAAGCACTCTTAGAAAATCGATCATCTTTTTCTTAAACGACATTGAAACTACATGAAACACGACAACCGAAGAAAAGATATATAAATTGAGAAAACGGAACGTATAAAATATACCTCTACCTATGTATGTATTATATATGTATATCTATAATATACATATACATGTATATAGAAAAAATATACATGTCAGATACAGAAAATTAAAAAGGCCAGAAGCGACAACCAGAGACAGTTTCACGTGGCACATAACAATAAACATGTGCCATTATAAATAAAATTTAAAGTAAATGACGGAAATTTTTTGATTGCTGCTCTACACCTAATAATAATAATAATAATAATAATAATAATAATAATAACAATAATAATATAAATCGAATATTGTATAGATTAGGTATAAATTTGATAAGGTTTCCTATATTAGAAAATTTACCAAATTCGGTAATATGACATTTATAAGATTTCATTTAATAACTTTATTATTAATTAATTTCCACGTATTACATCTGTAATGAACTAAAATGTTTTAATTTGAGAGAAAATCGATAAGGTGATCATCTATTGAATTAATATATTAAAATTGTTACAAATTTTAGCTATCTTAATTAAATTGTTAACAATTATAAACAATATACATATATTTGTAAATAATGGATCGTGACCGTGAATTATTAAGAAATCAAATCAATTAATTAATCAGTTAATTGTGACCTAATCAATAACATTTGATTTTCAGAATGAAAGATCTTCAATATTCGAACGGTCGACGGTTCAAACATTTTTCAGACTGAAAGCAAATGTGATCGATTAGGTCACAATTAATTGATTTCATTACGTATTAATATACATATATGTATGAATATGATATATAAATGACCAACTTTTATGTACAGTAATAATTGATTTAACTTTTAATTAAAACTTCAATTATCTGTCTAGATCAATATAGACTTGACAGGGCTTGAAAGTTTTGATTAAATTTGTAACCACCTCTACTCATCGTAAATTCCTCATATACATATATATATATATATATATATATATAGCTATTTTTTTTTCCTCTCTTGAGAATCATTATTCTGACATTTGTTCAAAAGGCCCAAAATTCTTTGTAGTTATCTATAATTTGCTAACTCACCGATAGAATTACAATCCATCGTTTGGAAATACTAACGAGAAATTCGAGATTGTCTTTCCACAAATGGACACCTCTCCGACAACTAGTTTTGTTCTTTGCATTTCAATTTTTCTCAGTCCAAAAAGAGTTCCAGAAGTTAGGGAACTTTACCAGATACGTTATTATTACTCTATAGCGGTTGAGATTGTGCAAATCAAGAAATAACTAACAATAAATTTTCAATCAAAATTAAGTCGAATAATGTTTTCTTCGTTTCTGTCGTGTCAAGAATTTATATATCTATAGAACTAAGATTGAATATATACATAGTCGACTGTCAGAAAAACAAAAATTTTGTTTTTTTTTTGAGCAAATGCATCTAAAAAGCTTCTTTAATAGATAAAAAAAATCTTGTAAAACTTGAGCTTGATATCTTAAAAATTAAGCCGGCACATGGGGGGCTCCCCTTTCCCATTTAAAATACATAGAAAAATTTTTTTTTTCAAATTTCTGTTTTCATTAACTTATAGGAAATTAAATTCTCTACAAAAAAGGTTTCTTCCATTTTTTGCTCAGCCTTATAGGAAAAAAGTTACAGAGCGTTAAAAAAGTGGAAAAAATGAAAATTACAAAAAGTCGAAAATAATTTATGTTGTTAATTTGCTCTTAACTTTTTTCCTATGAGGCTGAGCAAAAAATGGAAGAAACCTTTTTTGTAGAGAATTTAATTTCTTATAAGATAGTGAAAATGGAAATTAAAAAAAAAAAATTTCGATGTTTACATTGAAAATTAAAAAAACAGTTTTTTTTCCAATGTATTTTAAATGGGAAAGGGAAGCCCCCCATGTGCCAGCTCAATTTTTAAGATATCAAGCTCAAGTTTTAGAAGATTTTTTTTCATCTATTAAAGAAACTTTTTAGATGTATTTTCTCAAAAAAAAAACTTTTTTTTTTATGACAGTCTAATACATGGTTATTATGTGTCCGAAGAGGGGACGCAGTTTTAGATACAGTTATCAATTGAAGTTAACATAATTTGTGACACTCGATAAATTAAATCAGGTCATATTCGAATAACTTGGCATAGGTCTGGGGTATTTGAAGAATCATACTTTGAATTTGCTTCTATCAGTTGACAATTTTGTTTGTATCACGTGTTTCGTTCATCTAACCTTTTGTAGCGTTAAAAAGAACGTGGAACATACAGAAATCATAAGACAGATCCTTATTTTCTCTATTTTGCCTACCTTTTAATTGGGAGAAATTTTTATATTTTCCGCATTAGGGGTAAGCAATCAAAAACTGAAGACTGCCAATGTAAGTTTACAGTCTCACGACCTGCGGTTCGAATCATCACGTAATTGCCATTCATTTTATTTCATTTAATATATATCAATTATAGTAATCCCATAACTATTTTCATGGGAAAATCAAGTGGGAAAAATGTGAAATAGACGACAAAAAAAATTATATACGTATATATATTGTTTTCTGGTTAATTTTGTTCTTATTAAATAAAAGTGGAAACCGAAACCGAACTATTGATTCACTTCAATTGATGTTTAATTGACCGTTATTCAATTGAAATCACCATGACAAAAATGTTGAACATATACCTACCAATTGGTAACCACAAATAAACCAACACCTTATCACAAATTAACTGCATTTTAACACCTGCCATATGTTTATAAGTACGATTAAAATAAAACATTTTGAACATTTTAATTTTTCTAACTTATCGCAACCATATACTAGATTTGTTGATTTAGTCTTGGGGATATGGTGAAATTGTTTGTTTTGTAATTAGAAGTTATTGATTTTTTTCACATACACTTCTAGTCAATCGTAAATAATTCTAACAATTAATAAATTGTCCTACTATCAAATAAAATGGCTGGTTGGGTAATATTTGTCGAAATAATAAAAAAGCATAAAATTTTACATTAAAGTTGAATTATACATAAAATATCCATTGTTGTTATCACAAATAAACATTTGTAACTTTATACCAACCAATTCAAGTATAGTTTGTTTTTGTGACAAACGAGGGAAACTAGAGATTTAAGGGTCCAGAAAATGGAGCGATGTCATTGTGACAGTTTCAATCCACAACAAGTATTACAATGTAATCTGGCCAAATGCATTTAGATGTTTTATGGATTATAAGTAAGTCTATCACTATTATATTAGTTCTAGCTCTATAATCAATACTTACAGTCCTTCAATCCATCATTTCATTTCAATGGTTTAGGTATTAATTAACAGAAAATTTGCGAATTTTCGGCTTTACATATTGTAATTGGCAAAGAAAACAACTTTCAACAATTTCAACATTATCATAATGGTAGTATAGATTCATTTCGATTATTAAAACCAGTTATATTATTATGTTCACACCCACTGAATTCTTAACTTGGAGCAAAGAACACGCCTTTCTTCGTCGGTATATTTCAAATTAACTCAACTTGATCGTTGCATACTATTTTATAATAATAAACTTTAATATATTAATATTTCGTAAATAAGCTTATTTATGATTTAAAACTGTTATGTTCAACTTATATTAAATAATAAAAACCGCTTATTAAAGTTTTATTGTCAGTATTCCAATGTAAAAAGAAAACATACCGAAAATTACAAATCAATATATACGATTTAGAAGAATATTCGATACAACATTGTAACAATATTATATTTTTTTTCCTATAAGACGAGCAGGTGTATACATAATTGGTGGTAGCTACTAGACAGCCTTATGGTTTTTGCATGCATTAAAATGAGATGAAAATAGACATAAATTATCACTATTCGACCGACCACACATTATCTCTCTCCTTCTTTCTTTAGTCTACACAAACGATGGTTAATTCTTTCAACTTGTCCAATCTTTCCAACTGATAATTCTAACCATCTACCTGTGCGTTTATAATAAAGTTCACAATAACATTTATTAATAAAGAGACAATTACAACATTCAACTACTATCATAAATTAATTAAAGAATTGTAACAGAACAGACACCTTTGATGTTTTCTGTAGAATTATAAGAGAGACGACCGATTTTCTAACAGTCCTCTTTATGATAAATGAAAAATGTAGAATCACTCGAGGTCTTTTAAAATCGATTCCTGTATGAAACTACAATTTACTCTATCGCATTTAACAATAAACGAACAACTAATGATATGGATAACCTGAAAACTTGAAAATTCAAAAAATGATCCGAATGGGTTGTTTTTAAATTAAGATATCGACCCATTTCGTTAAACAAAATTTTTCGGTTTCTAAATGTGCATCCCACTAGAAATGGTGTTTGACCTAACCATAGGGATATTTGTATTTTTTGATTGCCTAACCAATAGGGGAAATGTTCTGTATTGAGGCCATTTTTGAAAATGGATTTTCTAAAATGACGGACAATAAAATTTTGAAAACGGAATCGCTATGAGATGTACAGCACTATCCCATGTTCTTGTATAAAATCCATTTTGCGATAAAACAGTAAGTGAGAAACATGAGGTACTTTGTCAAAAAGACCTTATTTGAAAACTTTTTTCCACCAACGATTTCGAAGTCGATTTGAGTAGCGAGCACATCTGCCACTGTTTTTCCAAAACTTGCGGTAATTTGTAATTTTTGTCCAATGAAAGTCTTTTTCAATTTTCTTGAAAACGGGTAAATATTTTCAAAAACGGATACATGCATATTCTCAAAATATTGTCCTGTATTCATGATATTAATTTCATCTAATTCCAATGAATAACACCAAAGATATTGAAACATTACAGAAAAATCAATTTTCCAATTTTCTCGAAAACTAACCATTGTTTCCACATAATCATATATCAGAATTTTTATTAGTAGCCATAGAAACAAATTTCCTATCGATCATATCTCCAACTTTTGTAACCACAAAGATATTCAAAAGTATTTTTTACATTGTTATAATATCTATATTTATAGGTCGTACAGATAGCCCTTAAGGTTGAACGATGTATGTACTCTACTATGTACATTTACTTTCTATTTATCTGAAAATTTTAAGAAAACAATTTTGCAGCGATAACCCCAAAAGAAAATTTATTGTTAAAACTATTTAGATTTTCCGAAATAGTGTGTAAATTAAATAACTCATCTGTTTTTTCGTTTTTCTCCTTTGTTTATCAACAGAATTGGATGAAAATTGTGCCAGTCATAGACGATGGTGTGTTTGATGTTTGTATGAATTTCTTTTTTCCAGATTCGTAAGCATTTTCCAGAAATTTTGATAAATAGAGTTCAAAAGAATAATGGATACAAAACTTGGAAAAAGGAATTCATACAGCACTCAGGCTGTATAACTGACACAAATTGCATTCAAAGCTTTCAATAAACAAAGTATAAAAACGAAAAATTCGGTTTAAATACTCATTACTATTGCAAACGAATGCAACAAAAAATTCTAGAAATATTCAATCCTCTGTGGAAAAAAAAGAATCATGTGCAGATTAACAAAAGTACATTGTAGAGTAGTACAGGGTTTAACTTAAAATGGTATTATCCAGTATACAAATAAATGACACATGTGAATAACCATGTGTTGAAGTACTTCTTATTGACAACTTTACTATAACGAACCGCTTTCGAACTAAACAATTGATATGTGAAAAAAAATATAATGGGGAATGTAGGTATTTCGCAATACAACCCACCGATTTCCGGATTTTTTTTTCAATAAATAAATGACCGGCAACGATCCACTGTTGTTGAGTTGTGCACCGTTGACTTTTTTTTTGTATAAAGGATCGAACATTTTAAAAAGGAAATTCTCTTACATCTGCTTCTTATAGTAATCTGCGATAATTCAAACGAAAATTTATTTTCCCTTAAAACGTTAAAATTCAATGATAATACCAACTTAAATCAATCTTTTCGTCTTTTTCTTTTGTTTATTAACAGAATTAAATCAAATTTATATCAATTATAGTCGTTAATGATGTATGGATTTACTTTTCCAAAAAACCTGATAAAGGATAATTCCTTTAAAGAAATCATTGCTTTTTCTAGAAGGTGGATGTGAATCTTGGAAAAATGATTACATACCGACATCAAGCACATTAACGACTATAACTGACATGAATTTCATTCGATTTTATTGATAAACGAAGGAGAAAAAAGATTGATTTAAATTGGGTTTGTTAAAGAATTTTCACGTCTCACGGGATACCTAAATAAGTTTTCCGAAAAATTTCCATTTTAGGTTACAGTTCATTACCACTGGAAACGAATGTGAAAGAATTGCCTTCTTAAAATGTTCAATCTTTTCTAAAAAAATTAAAAAACCAACGGTGCACAACTCAACAACAGTGAATCACCGCCCGTCATGATAAACCGTTAATCCCTTTCTAATTTCACACGTAAAAATACAATTTTGTCGGTTTTTTAATGCTAACCAAAATGAAAAACGTAATTGTCCTTAACTTAAAGCCTTTTGATAGGTATGTAACTTTTATTCGAGCTTTCTACTAGCGATAGATCTGAATATAACACAATTCAATCTGGATATTTTCCGGAAAACACTATCTTTTTTACATATATAAATTAAAATATGGGTTTAGGATAGGAAAAAATTACTCTCCAATTTAGCACGTCATTCTTCAAAAGAATATATGTTTACAGTCTTTTTAGATTAGTAAACGATAAGATAATCCTCTTCACGCAACATGGGTAATCTTTTGAGACATCATAACACAACAAATGAACGTACATACAGTTATTTAACACCCTTTCAAGACGTTTGATGTATAAATATTGGAGAGTTAGGGTGTTAGCATCTATTCTAAAAATTCCCTTGTTATTAAAAGGAGAACAATAAGACCTTTAGTTTCCATTTACTATACTTTATCGTGTATACAGTACAAGTCTAAAAATTGACGACAATGTATGCCATTGACCAACGAAATTATATAATTTAATAACTATATGCATTAAAGGCAAAATCATCTCATAATAGTTATGACTTTGCTATAATGCTAAGATAGTAAAAGACACCAAGATAGGTCAGATTTTCACCCCCAGCTCAACAGAATTCTGACTAGACATGTGATCGATCATGTAGGTGTATAAAGGGTGAATTGGGTATTTATTGAAAAACCGCAAAAAAAGACAAACGAATAGGTAACATGCTAATGGAATCCATCCTGGTTAAGAGGATAGTCAAAGAGATTGATGAAAGAAACGGCATATCTGACAGTCAGTACGGATTCCGGAAGAGAAGCACAGTAGACGCAATTGCAAAAGTAATATAATGAAGTAACTAGCAGAAGATGGTGTGCGACGTCAAAAACGCATCCATGGCGTATAACAATTGAAAATATGCACACTAGAAACATCAGTCCGTTCATGATTCGTATTGTACAGGATTATTTCACCAACTGCAGGATAATAATAGACAGAGATACAATAATGGAAGTATCCGCAGGTTTCCGCAAGGCTCAGTCCTTGGACCCTGTGGAACATCCTATACGATGTTATACTACGAATCACAGTACCACACAACGTGTCCCTAATTGCATACGCAGACGGCCTAGCGATACTTAGCACAGGCTGGACGGAGTAGGAATTAGTGGTAAATACAAATCAAACACTAAGCATAGACAAGAAATGGTTAGGCCAACACAACCTGGACCTTACCAAAGAAAAAAACTGAAGCGGTTATCTTAAAACACCGCCGAAGAACGAATCAAACAATACAATTCGAAATCGACGGAATAGCAATAAAACCAAAGGAAAGTATCAAATACCTAGGTCTCTGGATAGATGAGGGTCTAACGTTTGGAAAACACGTGATGTAGAGTATCAGCAAAACCGACAAGACGAAACTGATGCCAAACATCAAGGCTCCGACAGAGAGCAAAAGATGACTTCTGTGTTCTGTCGTGACCTGAGTTGTACTTTACGGTGCACCTGTGTGGCACACAGTAACCCGTATTAAAAGGTATACGGCAATACATGCGGCTTTCTGCATTGGCCACTTCCATCAAATAACGTCCGGCGAAGCCACTAATGTAATTGCTAGCACTCTCCCGATAGAGTTAATGGGTCGTGAAAGAACAGAAATAAATATACAAGTCACTAAAAACTAACAATAGAGAAGTAGCAGCAAGAGTGGAAGGATAGCGTAAATGGACAGTGGACTTAAACACTTAGAAAACATATAGGTACATGGGTAAGCCGGAAGCATGGCTCAACGAACTTCTTTTTGTCGCAGTGGCTGAGTGGGCATAGGAGTTCCGAGAAATACCTCGGGAAACGTGAAAGCTACAAATGTAGACACTGCAGCGAGAAAATAGGCGACGCAAAACATTGTTTTTGAGTGTCCTAGAATGTAAGTGCAATACCAAACCTTAAGGTGCATTGTCAAGCGCGCGGCTGAAGCGGCTAGAGCAGCGCGGCTGGAGTCGCGTCAGACTGGTTTACGTTGAAATATATGGACCCGTTGTCAATGACGCGGCTGGTGCATGGCGACAGAAGCGGCTGTGGCGACTCTAGCGACGCGACTGCTCGGAAAGCAGTCCAGCCGCCACAGCCGCCGCGACAGATAAAGTTTTATATGGTTTAAAAGCCGTTTACTAGCGAAATGGATGATTTTTTTACAGATTTAAATAAAATATATAAATAAATAAACGTCTCTTATATTATTTTCAGATTTTCTTCTGTTTTTTATAGAGTCAAGACGAAAATAAATCAATTAATACATTACAAACTTATTAACAAATATATGAAATAAAAAATACAGTTTTTTTTTAAACTCATCTGGGCTTATTGGATGTCTAATTGGTGCACATGATTGTTTTTTCAAATCATTTTCAATTAAAGGCAATATAAAATTAAACTGATTAATGTTAACGCGAAAAAAACTTCGAAATTTTGGAAACCCTCGTCTCTTCGGGTTGAAAAAATTTCGTGAGGATTGTTTCTTATTAATTGTAATAACAGTTCTTCTTTTTCTTGTTCAATTTCGGTAGCGCACGACAAAACCAATGCTTTCTCCATCGTAGTCAGTTAACAACTGATTCGTCGTGTTTACAAATGCGCGTGTGCAATAGCGGCTGTAGTCGCGCACTTGACACTCATATGGGCCGCTGCAGTCGCGCGACTCTAGATACGCGACTCCAGCCGCGCTGCTCTAGCCGCTTCAGCCGCGTGCTTGACAATGCACCTTTAGACGGCAAAATCGAACAGAAGATTCATGAAAACAATCTCATAGAGATGATGCTCCATTCCAATGTAAACTGGAACGTTTTAGTGGCTATGGGGGCTCTCTGAAAGTCCTCAAGACCCACACTCCCACTGGCGGGCGGAACCACACCCGGGGGGTGCGTAATAGCATTTCCCCTCCACCGGACACAAAAAAAGGTGTATTAGGACATCCGCGCACTGGCAACTTTTGCAAAGCAACTATTTGATCGCTTTACAGAAATTGAGATGAGATACACGGTATGGAATGCGGTAATGCGCACGAACGACTTTTAAGTTGCCGTGATTAAATAATTGCGTCCAGCCCTATTCCAAGGATGACTAAACAGTTGCCGGCAGAAATGGACCACGGGGGTTTTTACCTAAGCTCGCGCACTGTCAACTATTCAGTTGCTAGACAGCTTTGGTCTGGAGTATACCTATGTGTATTTCCTATTTTTCAAAGCAATGACGACAGTAGATGTTGAAAAGTTTATTTTGGCAATAGAGAAGCAGCCAGCGTTGTACAATACGCATCTAAAGGAGTATGTTGATAAAAATTAAAAAAAATATATGATGGTTGGAAGTCTGCGAAGAGTTCATTCTATGCTCATTCTAAAATAATTAAAGAACTTGTTTGGATGTTCTTTCAATATGTCGAAAAGCTTATAAAATTGTCCGTCAAAAAGTCAGGAACTAATTATTGGATGTACCCAAAACGTTTTGTTCCTTTGCTTATTTTTTCGACGTCTCAGAATAAACGCAACAGTACAGGTGGCTTCCACGATATCCATTGTAGACTGAGATGAGAGGCAACCATTTAGTCGCCAGCGCGGTGGTCGACAACTCATGGGTGAGTAAACTGTTTAGTTGCTAGTGATTAAAGTTGCCAGTGCGCGGGGGTTCTAATACTGATTTTTAAGCTTTATTGGATTAGACACCGTTTCAAGACAGAATGGCAGAAAGAAGGCGTGTCTTGAGGATGATCAAACTTAGAATGATACAAACTATATTTCCGTCTCAAATAGTTTCGACTGAATCGAAGCGTAAGAAATATAAGCTCTTAAGGGAATCAAAAAATTATACACGCCAATGTCTGTAAATTCCGGGCCCTGGATATTTATTATTTATTTAATAATCTATTTTCCAAATAAATCTGTAATGATTCGTCTATTTGTATTTGTCGTAGAAAGAAATTGTTCGTTTGATAATAACTACATTTGACGGCTAATTTAATACAAATGCATGTATTTATCAGTTGTTGAGAATTAATTTGAACTTGACGTGTTCGTATTAATTAATCGCGTCTGTATTTCATATATTCGCATTTGAAAAACAGTAACAAACACTTAAAATAACATGTCGAAATAAAATAAATCAATAAATCAATTTACAGTAAATGTAAAGATTCGATTTTTCCAACCACTCGCCGCTGTGTTACATCAATTATTTCCTATAATTTAAACAACTCTTAATGTTTCAGTATATGTTCAATTTAAATTTGTAAAGAAAACGTCGTATCGAAAAGAGGTGTTCGCAATCAGTTCAACTCTATAATGATTTCCGGTGATTTATTTTAGTTTTCTGGATCTGGTTGTTTTATTATCGTCTGATTTTACGGTGCTTTTCCTATACAATTTTATGAAATTATTTTGTATTTTATAAATAGAACACATTAATTACAACTATTATGAATAAATATGCAATATATAAAATAATAAATAATTAAAATAGAATCAATCGAAAATTGCAACTATATAAAATTGTTTAAATTATGTTCGATATAAAAATAGAACGATTTTGTAGTGAATTGGCGGTAATGGGTGTGTGGTGGGCAGCATGGAAACATACGCGAATAAATGATAGAAACGTCCGGCGCCAGAGTATTGTTAAATGTTCTGTAAACTGGTAGTTTTTTTCTCTCTCGTTTTGGATGATTTTCCAGTCACTGTTTAGTGAAGATTTAAAGGAAATCACTATTAAACAACAACAACAACAATCATTAAGAAAACACAATTTTTTATTATGATTTGTTAATAAACTCATTAACCACTCCAATCATGAACGCTAGCTAAATTCCAGTAGATGTAAGTATTTACCGACTAATTTGTTGGCAATTAAAAGTAGTAATTGCTGCGGAAAGTATTGATTAGAAATTCTAAAATCAGGAACTTCTTAAGACAAGTTCGTTATATCGAGACACACACATATATACACATGCACATACCTTCATAACTTGACTATTATTTATCATTGTTAACATAAAAATTATGAAAGAAAGTTCGGGGAAAAAATGACAGTAAATGTCATTCTAGTTTAGTGATTTATGGGATTATCGATGACCAAAATAATTAACTTATTGTATTATTATTATTTATCAAAATTTATGAGAGTTTTTTTGTGGTTTTTCAACAACAATAAAAAAAAGTACTTCCCTTTTCATAGTTTTTATTATGGGGAAATATGTCAGAAATGCTAGACGAAAGGAAAACAAGTAGATTACTACTTTGTATGGATCCATAAAATTTAAAAATATATTGTATAATCTGCTATAAAACGTATATTCGTCTATAATTTCTACGATATTACCTATAACATGTTCTAATAAATCATTAAACAAATCAAATTTCATTCAAATACAAATCGTTACAAAATAGATAAGTTGACTTGTCACGTCAATTAATTAAATGTGATTATCGATTCACACAGGTTTTATGATACATACAGTGGTCGCTGATTAACGTGGCCACCATGGAGCCATGTAAATCGACAACAATAAGTAGAACGATTACAGTAAATACAAAAACGAAACAACATCAATTTGAGTGATTCCATAATACTAATAAAAGTCAACTTTATAATTAGAAAATTTAATAATAAATACGAAATCAATTGATAACTGTATCTTATTTACAACTATTACCTGAATGAATCGATAACAATTATCGAAACCAAATAGTAAAACGTATTTTATCATATTTCTGTTGTGTTGTTCGGATGGTAATTTCGTTTTTTCTCCTGAATTTAATTGTATTTTTTCAAAATCAACTTGACATTTAAGCCGCATGGTCATTATATTTTCTGACATTTGATACAGTAACGTTTGCTAATGAAAAAAATTCGATTGAATCTACTGAGTAATTTTCGGTTGATGTCAAATACGGCAAATGAAAAGCGGCATCAATTCTGATGTATACTGTCATCTGCACTTAACAAATGGAATGATTTATTTAAACAGAAAAGGCCAGATTTGATCAATAGAAAAAACGGTGTAGTGTGCCACATCCACCATATTCTCTAGGTCTGGCACCTTTTGATCATTATTTGTTCCGGTCTCTATAGAATTTTTTGGATAGTTAAACATTTACTTCAAATGAAGAGATCAAAAACCGTCTCGATCAATTTTTTGCCAGCAAAGAACGAAAATTTTATGAGCGTGGAATCGTGCTTCTGCCAGAGAGATATGGACCAGAATGGACAATATACAGTTCAATAAAATAATTATTTACTATAAAAAAATGTCTTTCATTTTCACAGAAAAAAAAACGATATTACTTTTCGAACAACTCAATATTTTAAACCGAAAACTAAAAGAAACAATTCCACAAAACTACTATAAAACCACATAAGAATTAGAAAACCTCACAATAAAATCGAAATACTTGTTTTTTTTATGACGATACACATACAGTAATCGCCGATTAATGAACCAACTAAATTGTGAAATCACTTCAAGTATTCAATTTGATCGCTAGGTCGTGTTTTAATAATAACAATTATCATTATTAAATTAAACAGAACAAATCTAATAGCAGCAAAAAGGTTTTTATCAGTGCATGACAGAAAAAAAACAACTTTTGATCAAACAAATCTGTGTAAATTAATAATGGTACGTATTGATTTTGTTGTCTTTGTTGTAAAATGACAAAGAACCATATATTTTCTACATAGAAATAATAATAGTGTTGACTCTAGTAAATAAACTAACACCAAACTGATGGTATAAGTAACAATTATCAAATTTTCGGTTTTTATGTTGTTTTTTTTTTTTGTTTGATATGTAGCAAAAACGAAGATCATTTAATCCTAAACGATTTATACTTATAAGAATAACTATGTTTCAACGTTTTATTTGTTATTAAGTATTCATAAATTATATGAAAAATCACAAAAATTACTCAACAATCCCAAGATCATGCAATAAAAATTATGAGGAAGTAATAAATAGTAGAAGTTAAACGGCGCGCATTGTACCACAATTGCTGTTGATGTTATACAGTATTAATTAGTTTTGTAACAAAATTGTTTAGTTTTGAAAAATAAATATAACATTCCTAATGTCTTTGTTTGTATACTGTGCACAAATGTGTATACAGTGGTTAGCAATAAAATCGATCAAATTTTGTTTGAATTTGATGTTTCGGTAGTTAACCGCATTTTCAATAGATTTTTCAGTTCACCATAAATTTTAATAATTTGAAAATATCTTTACAATAAAACACACAAAAAATTATAACAAAATTTTGACTTGGTAAAAAAATTAAATAAACAAAATGGTATGTTTTCTTTTTAATTGTTAGGAAAAATCAAAAGCGTATCATTAATAATGTTATTGCATTTACGTTCTATTCAAAATGACATTGATTAATAACACCTATCAAGAAAATCAGGTAATATAAAATACACCGTTTTCAAAATATTATTCCTTGATTCTGTTGATGCATCAATGTATACGTAAAATATGATGTCTTAAAAACTTCTAACACATGGAATTTACTAATAAGTTGTTGGTATTAATAATTTTGATGTTATTTAAGTTGACATCAATATCCCTTATTATCCTATAGTGTGTTTCATATAACTTCAGTAAATTTTCTGATTCGTCAAGTTAAAAGAACATGTCATAGTAAGATCCACATTTTTTTACCATATATGTTTTTTTGTAACTATGGTGAATCAGTGTTTTTTATTTTCTTCTTCGCAGTGAATAGAGCTAGGAACCCATATAGTGACATTTAAATGGGAGAGGATAAACCGCTTAAGCTTATTTTACATTGGGCGTTAGTTCTTGTATATAGCGTGTTCAACTAAAAATTTCACATTGAATATCTCACTTGAAATGAAGGTATATAATATCTAAGCTGTCTAGAAATATAAGGCAAATGAAGTCCATACAGCAGCCAAAGCAAAATCATCGCTTTGGATACGAAAGTACGAAACTTGATATATCAATCGATTTGTCAGTATTTAATGAGAAATTAATCAATCAAGCAAATTTGCCAAAATTTGCAAATTTACATTTTCACCAGTAAACAATCTGGCTATAAACTAGGTATCCATTTTAAGGCCTTTCGTATTAAATTCGTCATATTTTTCATCTGGTCATCAATCGCAGCCTAGACATTACATTACAAGTTCTGGAGTATTCATTTACATCCGTTCACAGCAAATGAAATATGCTAGAGTCGAGACAAACTTGGCAATCTTGGCAATTGTTATATCAGTAATACCAACTCCCACCAATTTCTCTAAATTTCAAATCTCGCAAATTTTTTTGTAAAAAAGGGCACAAAATAGGTAAAATAGAAAAAATAGTATAAAAAACTCGTGTCAGAAGTCGTATATTGTTGACTTCTGACACTTATTTTTTAATATACTATTTTTTACGATCGTCTATTTTCCTTGCATGTGTGGAGCTATCGAAAGTACCCAATTGCAGTAGGTTTCTATGGCAACCTTGATACATAACATGGAAAAATGATTCTGCATAAATGCAGAAAATAGCAATTTTAGGTACTCGTGGAGACGTAAAAGACGTAAAATTTGACAACAACCTTGTGATAATATAACTTGCAATCAATAATGAAATGCATCTAATTTGTTTAATTAAATTTAAATAAATCAGCAAATTGCTTGTGTTTACACACGATCGTAGAACAAGAAGGGTACAATATTCGTGCGGAAACATCTTTTCGGAACTCGTATGTTATGCAGCACTCGCTTCGCCCTCCTCTGCTCGTGCCGAAACTCACAGACTCGTTCCGAAAAGATTCGCTTTCCGCACTTATATCGTAATATACTATTTCCTAAATTTGGGGTTTAGAACAAGCAAAATTAACTCTATTTTTTTCTTCGGTAATAGATAAGCTTAGGCCATTTGTGTATTTAAACTCCAATTCAAATCAAAGAAGTTATTTGTTATCATAATTGCTAAGTTTCAAATGTGAGAGAGACAAAGAGATATAGATAAATAAATAAAAAGATAGACGGATATATAAATAATTTCATACGTATGTTAGCTTAGATAACAGCAGCAATTACTAACTATAATAAGTATCTAGAGATAATTGCTAGTTATTAATTGGCAAATTTTAAGATACATATCTCATATATTTTTGTTTCCACCACAGTTGTAAAATATTATTTTTCGCACCCAGAAAGTATAAATTTCAACCAATCAGAAACGTCTTTCAGCGTTAATTACTAAGGTTGACACAATAACCCCGGAACTAATGATGCACTTAAAATACCTGTATATATGGACGATTTTTTAAAATTAATTTTTGTTTCTAAATTTATCACAATATAACTTTCAGTTTGAATTAGGGTTTGCATATTATCCTTCAATATGCAGATGCAAACCACAAAGTTAAGTGAAACTCACTATATGTATATATTGCATATACAATACGTGAAATTTTGGTCGATCATGAAAACTCGTTCCAAGTTGATGGATGTATATTATATTATCGCCTGCAAGTCTGTTTTCAACAGATAATGCGCCCTTCTGTCCACAAAAATAACCATACACCACCCCTCCTAGGCTTACGAAATGAGAAAGAGACTCTGGTAGCGACGGCTCACGATTTATTACATCAATTTTTATATACACTACTTCATATACAGGGATCCGATTTATTTGCATTATTCGTCATAGTTATAACGAAAATTTTTAATTTCAAGCACATGAATGGGGCAAATATTAAAATATTATTAATCATTTTGAATCACTGGTTAAAAAACGAATAGTTGAGATTATTCAATAATAAAAGTTTATTGAAGATTTTTAGACTATATTTTAAGGGACTAAGAATTTATCGGTTTGACGTTCGATAGGAATAACTTTAAAAATTGTCCAAATTTTATCAAATACCCTGTTTGGAATGTTGTCATTTTTTTTTCTCGAAAATAACTAGAAGTATATTTGCCTAGAAGAATAAAATAAGTTGTTTCAAGGTTAGAGTTGAAATAACTGTTCTTGTCTACATCATAACTATATACACTTTTTTTTTCATTTTTATTTTCTTAATAAATGCAGAAGACTTGTTTTGTATATTTTTTCTACAAACACTTTTCAAATGACTGTGAAGGTAAATATCATTAAGTATCTATCTACAACATTAAATTACAAGTACTTGAAACGGTACTTAAAAAAAATGTTCTCAACAATATTTGATAAACACTAAAACTCCTTTTTAAATCTTGACCTAATTACTTACTCATCTATACTAAATGCTCCACTTGAATCAAAATCTCTTTCATAAGACAATGAAATAAGAAACCGTCTTAAGGACTGAGAGGAAAATGTGATAGTGAAAGTGCTCTTGTAAATAATCCAGAAATGGGAAAAATTTGATGAAAGATACGTCACTAATACGTTCTACACAGATCTAGGACAAATTATTCCAGATAAGATTAACTTTAAAAATATCTATGTAAAAAAATTATGTTACCTTGTTAGGGTGCGTTCATGTCGGAGATATCTCATTGCGATACTCGCTCCTTTGGTGCGTCGTCGCTTACATCGCTACCTAGATACTAAAACAAAACTATGTTTTAGAACGGGGATGGCATTACATTGCGTTCTAAAACATAGTTTCATTTTGATATCTAGGTAGCGATGTAAACGACGAAGCAGCGAGCTAGCTAGATATCGCAGTGATATATCTCCGACATGAACACACCCACAAATCTGGTTTGTGTGTTTGAATCTCACTGACTCACAAATATAAGACAACTCACTCAGTTTCGGTCTTGCTTTATTAAAATTAAGAAAATATTTACCCAAAAATAAGACTAAGAGCTGGCTGACACTCTGAAAGCATTCGAGGAAACGCTCTAGATACTATGATAAATACAATACTTTAAATAACCGTGTGTCTGCTTAAGTTTGCACCATATGAAAAACTTTTTTATTATTAATTTTACGAAAAAAATTATTCTTCATAAAAAATTCTGCATGGTCTTAAATCTGAAATGCAATCATCAGATATTAATTTTTTCAGTCGTATATGAGGTTTCTCAAAAAATATGAATTTGGCTCAAGAGTAAATTATTAATATCGAAAATTGTTATTAAGAAAAGTTGATCAGATCTAAAAACTACGTTCAAACAAAAAAATCATTTTTTTTTAAATCTACAATAACAATGCAAATGTAACTGTAGTTACGTGAAATCTAGGATGCACTGATAAACTAATGATTTCTTGATAGCAAGAATTGTTTTGAAAAAAATCTTGTACTTTACACGGTGGAAAGTGATTTTTCACACTCGCTCATGTGAAAAACGTCACCCACCTTGTAAAGTAAATAACTATTGTTATGTATCATTTATTATAATGTATCATCAAAATAATGCAACATAGAGGTTAAGAGGCGTAAAGATTATCAAATTTTTAACGAATGAAGAGATAAGATATAAAAGTTTCCGATATTTAAAAAAAAATGTACTTTACTGTTGGACAAAATTAATATTTTCTGACGAACCTCGTATACGACTGAAAAAATTCTATGTCTGATAATTGTATTTTAGATTTTAGAACCTGTAGAACTTTTTATGAAGAATAACTTTTTATGTAAAATTAATAATATAAAAGCTTTCCATATGGTGCGAACTTAAGTAAACACACTGTAGAATAAAGAAAGATTTTTATACAGGTGATTGTCCTTAAGGTCAGTCCGCTACTGGAGGCAAAATTAAAATATCTCCCATTTATCAGAGCGAAATTTTTACATTACTCTGAATATAAGTGCGATACAAATTTTAGTAGACTTATAAGTCATTTAATTTTATGACAGATTTTAATAAAACAACTAATTTACTTTATTATCAAGTGTAACAAGTAATTTACAACCCTTAGCAGATGTTGTCAAAATGTCTTTGGATCTCTTTCTATTCCTTGTACTATTTAAAGCTACCGGGTTTTGAGACATCCGGTGATGTTAGTAAATTGCTTACATTAAAGTAATTCAGTCAGTCCACCATAACGACTCTCATACTGTACACAGAGGAGCGCCACATTGCAAATCTTCCATTGCCGCCCTTACACCCTCGATTAGTGCGCCACTGACTATATATATATATATATATATATATATATATATATATATATATAACGGAAAATTAACGTGTTTGCACTGGAACAGCTAGAATTCACAACATCAACGAATTGACAGTGAAATGCCGCGCGGATTTATTTCCCAGCTAACATATTTTTTCAGCCGATGACGAATAGATTTTTTTAAAGGAAAACTCGACGGTACGTGAAATCTAAATCTCGTTGCAGCAACCAATTCGATATTTCCACTGGTGGTATCAGGGACGCGCCAACCGAGGGTGCAAGGGGCGCAATGCACCCGGGCGCAGAACACAGGGAGCGGCAAATTTGGTTGCATTGTTGGAATTCTTACATTTGTTTAAAGTTTTTAGAGAATGTTGTAGTTTGATTAAAACACATGTTTTTGGACTTTTATTGTCTTTATTTAATATCGTATAAATGTCCAAAAAACGTATTTTAATGAACAAAGTTTCTTATTTTGTCAATATGTAAGACAAAGCACATGATTATGCAGTGTCATATATGCGAACATGGGAACTATATATGTTATTAAGGCCCAATACACCTTAAGTTTCTTAATGCTCTGCCTCAATGATCTAAAAAGTACTATTGTTGAGTTGTGCACGGTTGACTTTCATTTTTTTACCAAGGATTGAAATTTAAAAAAAAAAAATCTTTTGGCAATAGGCTATAACTTCAAAAGACACGGGGGGCGGCAAATTTGGTTGCATTGTTGGAATTTTTATATTTAATTTGAGAAGAAAAATTCTTACATTTGTTTAAAGTTTTTAGAGAATGTTATAGTTTGATTAAAACAAATGTTTTTGGACTTTATTGTCTTTATTTAATATTGTATAAAAGTCCAAAAAACGTGTTTTAATGAAAAAAGTTTCTTATTTTGTCAGTATGTAAGACAAAGCATATGATATGATGTGTTATATATGCGAACATGCGAAGTATATGTGTTATTAATGCCCGATACACCTTAAGTTTCTTAAGGCTCTACCTCTATCTCTATATCAAAAATGTACTGTTGTTGAGTTGTGCACGGTTGACTTTTCATTTTTTTTACAAAGGATTGAAATTTTTAAGAAAAAAAATCTTTTATATTCGTTTTTAATATCAATAAGCTATAACTTCAAAAGACAATTTATTGGTGAACTTATTTAGTTTTCCCGTGAGACGCGAAAGTTCAGTTTAAATGGATTTTTTTCGTATTTCTCCTCTATCTATTGGTACAATCGAATGAAACTTATGCGAATTATAGACGATAGTGTGCTTAATGACTTTATGGCATTTTTATTCAAAATTCACAGCCATTTTCCAGACAACTTAATAAACAAAAAGTGTTCGAAAAAGATTATTGCTTATCCTGAGAAATAAATGCAAGTATCGGAAAAGGGAATCCATGCAGACTTCAAGCACGCTATCCACTATAACTAATATAAATTTTATTTAATTCTGTTAATAAACGAAGGAAAAAAGCGAAAAAAATTGATTTAAACAGAGACAGACATTGAATTTTCTCGTCTTTCGGAGAAACTACTTAAGACTACCAAAAAATTTTTATGTGAGGTTGCAGCTCAGTATTATTGGAACCGAACGCAAAGGAATTTTTTTCTACCAAATGTTTTGATTTGTAATGGTTATATCTAAAGGGGCGGTAGTGGAAACTTTGCTTTGAGTAGAATCGCTGCGAAATTTTCGCACCGGTGTATGAAATTTTTGTAAAGTCTCTAAATCATCTCTCCTCGTTAAATCTCAATTCAGCCAAACAGTCGATTTGAATGTTTGCTTGAAACAATTCGAATAATTCGTGTTTTTTACTTTAATAATAGAAGAAAAATAAAGTTAAAATTAAGTTGAACTAGTTTTACGGTATTGTTTAATTTGTTAACGTGGTCGATAGTAGCAACAACACTATTTATTTAAAAATTAAAATACAAAACGTCAGAAGAGTATTATCTGTTGTAATTTATAATTGGACCAATCACGCGATGTATATTTTATATATATACTACCATCATTATTATTATTGTGATTATTATTATTATTATTACTTTGTTTTTCAAAGAAATAAACATTCAAAAAGAGAATGTGTAAAAAAGGTATTTCTTCCTATTTTTAAATTAAAAGAACGCAACAGCAATTTAGATTTAAAGAGTAGATTAAGTAACTGGCTACTTCACTGTTTAGCTAAACCAGTCTAGGCATATACGTCCGGTTAAAACTGTAATCATCTACTTCATTAAATTTTACTTTCAAATTTTTAGAACTTAAAATTTTTCTCTTCGAGTTATAGTTGAGGTTCGAGTCAAAATTAAACAAATATTTATTTATATATTTTTATTTAATTTTAATAATCTCATATTGCACATTAGAATACAATAATAATTTTGTAAATGTAGACAAATAATGTGAAATTCTATATTTGTGTTAGAAAAATGATAATAAGAAGTTAGTCTTAGTATCAATTTATACAATGTGGATCAAGATTCTTAAAATATTCAACGTGTTGTTCAGACGACATTTCTTTGAATGTTAGGTTGAAAAGAATGGCATCATTAACATGTGTGGAGCGCCTACGTCCAAACTGCACCAATTGATTTTCAAAGTGTCTAGTGATTAGATCGTGACTATGTTCACAGTCTAGTAAATAATTAATGCAATTATGTCCGATAATAGTGCCGTTGAATGCCAAAACAAACAAACTTTAGTGGTTTGTTTTTGTAAAATTATTATCGCACGTTTGCAACTCAACATAACAACAACACCAACAACAACAACAACAACATTTTGTTGTCGTTTTTTTCTCTTTTATATAGATATACCCCGTTTTCTGCTATCTACTAGGTGGTTGAAATTCTCCCTCTCTCTACAGTTTTGACAGTATTTGAATTAATATCATGAATAACATTCATAATACTAGCATCACGATCTTGGCCTGACTTAGATGCTTCATCATCAACTGTTTGTCATAAATTCAAAACGTTCCAAAAAAATATATATCTATATATACTATATAAACGTATACGGAATTCTACTACAAAAGAAATCTTGTTGTTGTTCGTTAGAACCGTGACATATCTGTCATTTATATATATAAGGGTATAACGGGGCACCCGTCAAAAATTAACATAATTCCTAATATTACACAATTATCTATCTATATGGAATTCTTTCCAAAATGATACTCATCTTTAAAGAAGTTACGAGTAGTTGTATATTTTTTTCTCAACTCTTTTTATAGACATATATATATTTTTTTATTATATTATTTTCAGTACTAAACGGCCAATTGTAGTCTCAGTCAACTCTCAAACTATATTTTATTATTAGATTAGCATCAGAAAAAGATAGCAACGAAGACACTGTCAAGAAAGTGAGCTTCTTATAATGAGTTAAAGCCGCATTCACGCCACAACTAAGTACAGACACTACAACCAATATAATGTATGTATAGAGAGAAGACGAAGAATTCTCCAACAATTCCCTCCACTACCACATTCCAGGCGATTTGTAGATAACTTCGTACTTTCTAATATCGTACACAACAAAATAAATTCGTTTATTATCAATGTTATTATTATTAATGATAATAAATCAAAAAAAAAGTAGATAAAATTTTTCATAATGAAAATTGAATTTAGATAAATTGCTGGGGCTGATGATATTTATAATATCACCGTAATATTAAAAGCAGCTATTATTCCCTGTCAGTCAACAGGATCCAGGATCAGAGACAAAACAATACTAAAGGCATACGACACCCTAATGTGAATGTATAGAATATTGTCACACAGTTGGCAGCAATGCCATGTCACTATTTCGCCTGCTTTTATCAGGTCTATACATTGTTTTCAGGATGTAAATAAAAGATGCCTTGCATTTATATCAATTACAAACAATACACACCCCTGCGCTATAATATTAAATAGAAGATCAGCACTACCGCTCCTTTTTGACAACACCTTTCGCTATCATTCATCAACAAAAAGGTCCTATTGGAAATTAAATTTAGTCTATATTTAGAATTTCTAATTTAAAAAAATGTATTTTGCGAATAATAATAAAAATCGTCACCTTAATGCTTTCCGGAAAATCTGGATATCAACAGGTGGGTATAATATGTACAGTACTTGTGTTAGAAATCTTATATCAACATAAATAGAATGAGTTACTCAAAATAAATAAAACATTAGGGTCAATTCAAAAGGACCAAACATTTAACAAATAAAAATTAAGAAATACAATTTAAAACTTTTAAATAAAACCGTACTTGGAAAGTTGGGCGATAAGGAAGTGTCCTATGTTTACAGATGTCTCTCTCAGCCTTATAATCTCTCTCTCATTATCACTATCCACAAGCCACGCCTTTAGATGGACAAAGTTACGTGAAACAGCTCACCTACGAACCCCTTCTAAGAGTAATAATTATAAGCTGGGAGTCGGCAAGCTTTTTTTTTGCTCATCGACCCCTTGAAAATATTCGAATCGATACCGTCCACCGTCGAAAGTCCTGGTATAGACTGAAATTTCGACAAATACTTCTGTTGAAATCCCATCGAAAGTGTCCATGAACCCCAGGTTAAAAACCCCTGTATGTGGTTTTATCTTTGTCTGATACATTTTTCAACAAATTTCATGTGAGTAACAGATATAAATTTTTGTTGGCTTATATCTTTTGATAAGGAGGACTACGAAATATGAAACAAGTAGAAATTTAGTGTGTGATGTTTATCTCATTTTAATTCCTGTTAAGACGCAAGGGTGGGTGGGCGCTTTGATGAAAGTACAGTAAAGTTCAAGTACCGCTTTGTAGTTTATAAAATTATAATTAACGAAAACTAAAAAGTACGAAAACAACTAATTTACCACAATTACGTTAAATTTAGTGCACATCTTATTGTTAGTAATTCGAAATAATTGAAACAAAATATTTTACATAACTAGTAGATTTAATAAAATCAAAAAGAATTAGGTCTATATTTAAAAAAGAATTAACAAAATGAATAAATTTCGAAGTAACACGATATTTTGGACCCAGTTTTTTTTTTGTATGTTGATTTCTTAACTAAAACGCGACCTGTAGATATATTTATATATTTCTCGCCCTGTTTGTCACGGATATAATTTGCGTAATTCATTTACAAAAATTTACGGATATTATGTAAATATTGCGTGCAAATATTCAATTGTGTAACTTTTAAACACCAAGATGAAAAATAAATAAATTGGTATTAAATTAATCTACAAAAAAAAACAAAAACTGAAAACATAATTATTATAAAAACAATGATATATGGTTAATACATTGTTTAAAAAATTTATTTATGACACGAAAGGGTTTACTGTGCCTGAAAAGTAATACAAAAAAAGTTAATTAAATATGTTACGATATAAGTGCGTCGTGAGGTAATGTGCCAAATGTAGTGATAAATGTATATATTCATATTTCTATTTTAGCTTAATATGTTGAAATAACAATTGAAATATTGACAGGATGACAAAAAATTGAATGATATTCATTTATCATATCAAATGATTAATTTTGTTTTGTCAAATAAACCAATAACTATCAAAATTCAAATTTTTTAAATATCTTAGTTTCAGAAGATGTATACTGGCCTGTAATGTACTAAAGGCGTTATGAGGCGAATAACTTCTGAGGTCGGCAGTTTACGGCCCTAGGGCCTCTGCACCGAGGGCTAGGGTGAGCCAAAATGACTAACCTATCGAATTTATGGTCTCAAAACATTTTTAGCTCAATTTTAAAAGATGTCGGCGGCCATTTGAACTTTCCCATTCAAATAACACGCAAAAAAATTTTTGTCGATTAAAAATGCTATAATTTTGGAACCGTTTAAGATAAAAATGTTATCCAGGCACATTCTTGTAGGGCATTAAATTCTCTAAAAAGGTGTTTTGAAGCTGATTTTTTAACTGAAAAATTCATATACTTACGGGCTGTGAAAGTTGATGAAGAAGATATGTTTAGTTTAAAGCTATTTTGGAAATTTTCATTTAAAGTACTATAACTTTTGAACCGTTTGAGATTAAGATTTTATCCAGGCATATTCTTATAGAGCATTAAATTCTGTAAAAAATTACTTTGAAGTTGGTTCTTTTAACTCAAAAATTCATATACTTACGGGCTATGGAATTTGAAAAAAACATATCTATTTTTCAACAGATTTCATAGCCCGTAAGTATATGAATTTTTGAATTAAAAAATCAACTTTAAAACACCTTTTTAGAGAATTTAATGCTCTACAAGAATATGCCTAGATAAAATTTTACCTCAAACGGTTCAAAAGTTACAGCATTTTTAATGGACCTAAAATTTTTTTTGCATGTTATTTAAATGGGAAATTTCAAATGACACATTTTAAAATTGACCTAAAAATTTTTCTCAATGGGAGAATTTTTTTCTAACATATGGGCCCTTTTGAGGCCATAAATTCGATAGGCTAGTCATTTTCGCTCACCCTACTGAGCGCGTTATGCCCATAATGTCCGTCGTTGCAACACTCATAAGTTATCATTGTTAATTTATTATTCAAAGTTGAATAAATAAACAAACGTTGAATAAACAAGTTATTGACTCGTCGAAATTGTCGTCAATTGAAAGAACCACAACACAATTTATTGGTGCAGTCGGTAGGATCACTAAAATGATCGTAGTGTAGTGAAAATTTCCGAAAAAAAAATACAATCAAATAACTGGCAGAAACCAATCCATCGTGGAAATTTTTGGACAATCATCTTGATAAAATTTTTGGAAATCTGCGAATAGAAATTTTGGGCCAATCATCTTGATCAATTTGGTCCAATCCAGATCTTCTAACTCCAAGTTCATCCGAAAACACAGACTCTTTTTCAATTGAATTTTTATTCAAATTAATTGCAAACGATTTCAACGATAATCGGTATGGTTTTGGTCAATTTTCAGCCAATTGCAATACCGCTAGTCGCTTAGCAACTCAAAGTCAAAAATTGCCTTTATTATATTTCATTCTTTCAAAAATATCTGGTCGCGTTAAAGAACAATTATCTACCAATTATTTCGATAAGTGGGAATCATCACGTGAGATATTAAAATCGTTGTATCAAAACAAATTTATGTCCAGCTTATGAAAGAGTCACAACAATGACAGAAAATAATATATGAAACATGTATTAAAAGTTATTTTTAATGTACTACCCCATACGTTAAACTTTTAACCCTTATATCATAAATTATGATTCGTAATCAACTATTCTGTACAAACACCGTGTTAAAAGCGATACTTTTCGCACGGAATCCTTGAACTAGAGCGTAACTTTTTAACACATTGACTAAGAATATGTCTTTATCATTATTGTTAAAAGTAACCATATAAGTGTCCTTGATAAATTGGTATTTCTAACTAAAATAATGTCAATTTGTTTACATGTGTTAAAAGTGATTGTAAACATATAAAATGGCACTAGTAATACTGGTATCATAAATAATTATTTTTTTATTCTCGAATTTATTAGTTATTACAAGCTTTAATCAAATTGTTCGGATAAATTAATTAAATCAAGAAATATGGAGATTATGGCGTATTGTATGGATAATTATCGTAATATCAATTCTTGATAATTGGTAATAACGAGAAATCATTCCAACGGGATATATTAGTCATTTTGTATCTTTCTATTATGTTACATTCTTGTGGTTTACAGTTATATGCTTTTACTAAAAATTTACACTCCAACTTACATCATTTGATTAAATCGTCCACTATTTGATCTATCATATAAAGCCAATTTTCAGGTGTTTCAGTTATATGAAAAACTTAAGAACGTTTGCCGATGTTTGCTTTGTATTGAAAGATGAAAGAGAAGGCGGTGTGTGGAAAAACTGTGTCAGTCGGAGTTAGTCTTTTCCTATATTCCTATTATCGGCACCGACAAGAAATCCACTTTTTTGTTTCTGATTTTCAGTGATATTGGTTGTCTTAATTATTGGAAAAAAGTACATACTATACTGGACATTATTTGTTTTTTTTTTTAAAATTGTATCTTGTTATTTTTTCGATGCTCTCCATATCTATGGAAGCTTTCCGCTTTTATGATAATTTGAGAGCATTGTTTGTTCCATTTCCAAGTCGAAGAACATTTATTTGTACTGAAAATACTTTCATTAGGAATTATTTCTTGTTGAAACGAAAGTTATTTATTTTTATTATACATTTTCTTATATTCGAAAAACGAACATTTGATTCTCAACGCAACATTAATCCCAAACAAAATTAATCTTGTATCTAGTAAACTAGCATTAGGAAATGGAACTAACTACTTTTATAAAACGAAACAATCATTCAATGTTATTATCAAAGACTACATTTATTTTAAATATTGAACTCTTGATTGTTGCTATTATTCTTCACTTTCCTTTGTTATTTCGTTCTTTTCGTTTTTTTACTTCAGTCCCTTGAAAATTGTTGTTGTTAAATCCCGTTCTTTGGGAATTTCGTCAAGAATACCATTCAACCAGTTTCAAGAAAAATTAATGATTTTTTTTTTACAGATTTGTCAAATAACAAGCTGATTGTGTTGTTGTTTGTAAAAGAATAAGATTTAATTCATGTCGCTCAAAAATTTTCGAAATTACTTATCTTTTTGGTGTTTTAGTTTTGTGGAAATTTTTTGGGTTGTATTTTATTTTTGACTTTTAATTGTTGTGATGTGCAAATATCGGCTACAAATTCAGAATAGTAATAGGCGAATGAATGACATAAAATGAATTTATAACGAGAATCGTCAACGTCAATTTGCAGTAGTAGACCGCTGTCTGACAGACAAGCCTTGAAATATAAACATTGAGGGGAAAACTAAATATACAACTGCCGTCCAAGTAATGAAGATAAAGTTTTGTTATTAGTGCTAAATGATTAATACCAAGATAAATCAATATTTTTTGAGTAGTTGCTTGTCTATAAATCTATAATAGTTATATTTAAATATAAACTATCAATTAAGAGATAACTGGATGATAAAAAATTCCAATAAAAAGTGCCTTTTTTATAATGTGTAAATTAGTAAATCTAAAAATTAAGTTAACATGTGTTATATAACACTATCAGGTGATAACAACACTTCATGATTTGATCTTTGCCTTATTCTAGATACTGGACTCCACTCTGCACTCATTATGATATACAGTGTGTCCCATGATGGAGTTAAAAAGAGGGAAAAAGTCTTTATTTTCAATTTTACAAGAAAAAGTCATTCTTTATAAAAAGTTCTGCTTGTTGAGAAAATAAATTTACCATAAAAAGATTTCAGATCAGATTACATGTCTTTATTAAATTTAGAAAAAAACAAGAACTTTTCTATCTAAAATCGGTATTTGATGCAATGATGCAGTATTTAACAAAAAAATCAAGACGACTGATTTATTAGTTGTTATGGTAACATCTTGCAGATATCAAATTTCTACATAGCTACTACCCATTTCAATATTCGTTTATCATGTGGCAAATCATTTGAATAAACTCTTTGTTTTAAGGCACCCCAAAGAAAGAAGTCTAGGGGTGTAGTGTCAGGTGATCTGGCAGGATAATTTAACGGGCCAAATTGTTTCACCTGAACAGCCCAAATTCTGATAGACATTAATAAGATGTTACCATAACAACTAATAAATCTGCAATCTTGACTTTTTGTTAAATACTGCATAGTTGCAGTATTCAACAAAATACTGCAACTATTTTATAATACCTATTTTGGATACAAAAGTTTCCGTTTTTTTAAATTTTATAAAATCGTGTAATCAGATTCAAGACTTTATGGTAATCTAATTTTCTCGACAAGCAGAACTTTTTATAGAGAATGACTTTTCCCACGTAAGATCAAAAATAAAGATTTTTTTCCAATTGTTAACTCGATCCTGGGACACACTGTATATCTCCGCATGTCTAATTGTAAAATTTTTGACGAAATGCCACTCCATAGCATTTCGAAGTTTTTAGTAGACCAGTGACAACTGGATTCACCTTGTTTACTGTCATACTATTGCAAAATTCGATTTTTCACCAAATTTTCGATAACTCTTTGAAAAATTCGATCTCTTCCAAAAAAAATTTTCAACCCATCCATTTAAAACGCTAAATAACGGATTTATTGCTTAGCTACTATTCTAAATTTAAACGGTTAGGGACACTTGGACGGGGGAGAAGGGAGTATATCGAAACAACAAACGTTGGCCAATAGTACGCAAGTAGTCTATGACAGGGGTGGCCAGCAAGTCGGTCGCGATCGACAGGGCGATCGCCAAACCAATTTTGGTTAATCGCTCGCGATATCTCTATGTAACTCAGCTGGCATGTCGTAGCTTCTTTTTATTAGTGTCTACCTGTGTTTAGCATCATTCAAACCTTTAGGCACACTTGCGGGGCATGTCATTTGGTTTGTTTATCATGTGTATGTGTTTGTGAAGTAAGACACTAAAGACTGAATGAAGACCAATTGGTTGGGTCGAATACGAAACTAGGCAGTCGGATCGAGTAAAGTTCTACAATCGTTTCACTGGCTAGTCACAGTTTTTTTTTTTGTACATACATTCAACATTATTTGCGCGCTTTTGACCAACATCTGTTGTCAATATATGTTTCAAACTTCAACAAATCGATCGCGGCACAATTTTCGTAATCAAAAGTAGATCTTCCGCATACAAAAGTTGGCCACCCCTGGTCTAGAATATGTAATAGAAGAGGAAATAGCCAGAAATATTACAGAATTTTTCTCGATCTGACTGTCCAGTATCGTATGTCAACCTACAGTTGGTCTTCATTCAATGTTTACAGTCTTAATCACAAACACAATATAAAAATCAACAGACACCCCCGCAAGTGTCCTTAGAGCGTTGAACGGACGATACCACAACGCTTTGCCTTGTTTACGATTCATGCCAAAATTTTGGGTTTTGGGAAAATCGTTGAATTTTTCTGGATATCCTTTCTATTTTACAACTAACATTTTATTAAAAACGAATTTATACGAGATTACGAAATGCCTTATTTAAATTTTTTTGTAATATTTCCTCACTGGCTTTTAACATTTTTCAGCTTATCATTCGAGCCCAATTTTAGAAAGAAATATGTGAATTTGTATTAGAATTCCCTTCCAACGCGATTTAGTTATATTGTAATTTCTACCTTACAAGTGGCACAGTTGGTGCTTTTTAACTTCTTAAGGCAATATCCGGTTAATCGTTCAAAGGCATCCATAAAAAGAGGGCACCAAAAAGGGAACAGGTCTACAGTTTTCAATTGGTTTGCAACTACAATTGAAATTTTTGGTCAACCTTGTAAATGAAATTTGCTCTTATAAAACTTACTTCAGTTTGCAAAAAGTTAAATTCACTTTTGTTGGTTTTTGATTTGCAATAAGTGGAATTTAGCACACAAAAGGTTTAACTCAAAGTTACATTTTGCAGTTTTGCATTTTTAAAATTTAATTTTATTGTAGCTCCAATTTCTGGATAACACAGTTTTTTAGTAGTAAACCTCCCTAGGTCAGCCGAGAAAATCTACGACTAGATTGAGATGCAGAAAAGTGTTGCTACTAGCGAGCATTTCGAGCAAAACCATTCCTTATTCGCTCAGCAAAATTTTTGACTTTCTAAATGTTTGATCAACATATTTTTTTTTCATTTTGGCTTTTTATATCAATTTCGATTTGAAGTTTTATTATTTTTTTATAAACGAACACATGATTAGCAGATAGTTTAAGTATTTGTCTAATCGAAATAACTTCAATTTTCTGTTAAGTGGCAATGTTTATGATTTTAAAATTCTATGAATTAAAGCGAAAACTGAGGTGACATGTATAGCTGCTGATTCGTCAACAGACAAATATCCACTCAATGTCTGGTTTGAATAAATCAAATCAGGTTATAACAACCAACTCTGGTTTTGTCGATGAGTCGCAAGATTTTTAAAAATTGAAACATTTCCATTTCCAAATTTTCAATAATACACTTGTTTCCCAAATTTCTATTTCGTGTATTTTATTAAAACAGAAATTATTAATTAGTGGACGATTTAATGTCTCATTCAAGTACTCCTAGCATATTCACTTAAATTTTAATCAATCATCAAATACAGTACTTAGTTGAAAATTGTTTATTTTTTCCAAAATTTTAATTAGTGTTGTAATTAGACTATACAAAGTTTATATTAATTAAAGTATTTATTTATTTTATCTCCGGATGTTAGTGATGTTTCTTCCCTCTTTTACGGTATTTTTCACTTTAAAAATAAATAGAACAGTGGAAATGAATCAATTTCTTTTTTTGACATGGTTATAGTAAAGGCGTTCCTTTCACGACACTTCAAAGATGCCGAAGCATTCATAAAAATTTAACAAATGTAAATTACAACAATTGTATAATTTTATAAATAACAAAATAACTGTTGAAATTTGTTAAAAATTTACATTATGAAAATATTATGATTATAAAGGCGCCGTTGATGTTATCAAATTGTCTAGTTTTAAAAACATAGCCAAATTCGTAAACAAAAATTACAAAATCGATATTTTTTAAACAAATAATCTACTGTTATGTCAGTTTTTTGTTAAAAATTCAAAACTATAGAAACTAGGCGGATGCTAGTATAGTGTTATAATTTTGTGTCTGAGTTGTTTAACATATTGTTAGTATTTGAATTTATTTGATTAGAAAGTGGTGTAGAAGGCATGCTTAACCATGTGTATTTCTAGGACTATCGCATGAGAGATCTAGATAGTAAATTATATGTATATTGACCCTTGGAATCTGTTTAGAGAAAACAATGTAAGATTTTAACACAACTCTTCTCACTGGCTAAAATTAAAATCAAACTGATTAAATCGTCATTGTTTACGAATATGTTGTTATTTCTATTATTATTATATTATATAATAGGATATGTTAACTGATAATTATAGTTCGATGTTACCGGTAGTAATTGGAAACACTAATTCCATTATGTGGTGAATGTTGTGTAGAAATTTCCTACAACAATCTCTAACCGTCCACTACAAATATAGTAGAACAAATTTTCTAGCGATTTTACAGTCGAACGACCTTATTTTATCACAAAGATGACCCATCTGTTTTTTTTCTTTTCTAGAAACACTACAATCTGGTCGTGAGAGACAATAGACGTTGGCCAATAGCGCACAAATAGTGGAGAACATACAAAATAAGGGGAGATAGTCACTGAAACGATTGTTGGATTTTAATTGATCCGACTGCCTAGTACCGTATTTACAATTGGCGTCTGTGAACATCGCTACCATCTCAAAATTCATTGTTAAAATTAAACCATTGCACTCGAGAGCTGTATCACACAGATGAACCAGCAACTCTAGACATTGTATATTATATTCTACAACTTTTATAGGTTACATTGCTTATATGTAAGATTGATTACGCTGTATATAAAAGATCTTATTCACACACCGCTTATCCCGCTAAATGCTCCACAAGAACTGTTAAAGACGAGATAATATTTTGGTGAGCGAGAATCACCTTTCGCGTGCAACGCTTTAAAGTAGAGATTTAAAACTCTTTTAGCCATTAAATCGACATAGAATTTGGTCTACTATACGTACGCTTTTGTATCCATTAACAATACACTAAGAATTATAATTATTGTTTAATTTATTAATGCACTACTGTCAACTCAACTTGACATTCATTCAAGAATAAAAAAGTACATAGTGACAATAACAGTGAATTAAATACGAGTAAGAAGTCTTGCACATTAAGTAGAAACAAACAACAAAACATAATAAATATTATAAATGCTCCTTCTTTTGCTTATAAGAAGTTCCTTTGTTGTACTGATGTACATAATTCTAAGTTTTGTGTGTTAGTAGTAAGTTTTTGCCTTGTTACAGATTTCGAATTGGGCCCTATCTCCATATTTCTTAGTTAATCCCTATCTTCTCTAGTAGGTATCTAGTATACGATTTATTTGTGTTTTTTTTTTGCTTGAATGGTTGTAAATTTATATACATATATAGTAGTGATTAAATTGTCGGTGCTGCGGCACCATTGCCATAATTCCAATAGCAACGATTGAAGGTATTGTCTGAAAAAAGGTGAACGACATGTGGTGATCCCAAGAAATGTTTCATTTCGTATATTAAAAATATACACATCAAAAAAATAATTTTAATAGAGATATTCAAATTTGTTTTGAAAGTAATGTGACAAATTAATGTTTATGTGATTAACTTATTTGTAAATCAGTGTAAATTGGAAGGAAATTATCACTAAACGCACAAATACAGTCATAAATCATTAAGGAGAAAAACACAAAGGGTTATCAGCATCGATTTAAATGAATTATCGACACTAGTTGATTGTTTAAATTAGAAAATTAATATTAAAAGTTGAATATGCGGTTAGTAAGACAAATCTTTTCATATTCTAGGAAATTACATATAAATACCGATATGCTTCGATGATCTTTTTGGTTATTATAAATGTGAAGGTTTACCATTATTAAAATTATTTATTATAAAAACGACCACATCTGGTGCTTCCATTATTATTACAACTAGTAGATAATTAAAGAAAAATGTTATTAATTAATCTTCAAAAAAAATCTTTTAGGCCATCAACAAGATTGTTAGAAAGTAATTTTTTTTTTACCTTGTACAGAAGTTTATGTGAGGAGAGGTACACACAAACCATTCACTATACTATAGGTAATAGATGAGGCATTCAACTTCGCATGCACTAGGTCAGTTTAATAATTTTGTCGACACACTTTATAAAACCTCTCCCATGCAAACTAGTATTTTCCCCTAAGGTAGTTGTCAGCGTTTAAATAAAAATGATATCTATAGACTGCGGCCGGTAATCATGCGATTTCTTTCTTAATATTATTTAAACGCAACTTTTAATTGTTTATTAGTTGAGAATGTCACGCAATATTCCAGATTTAAAAAAATACTTTCCAATCTAAAATTTTTAAATTTTTTTCTTCTATAAAGATTAATGTTTAACGACAAACATGTCTAGGAATGTTGTTAGTTTTTAGATTTAATCGATGAATAAAATCTAGAAAATTTCAACGGATCATTAAAAATTCTCTTATGAATAACTTAATTTTTTGACGATTTTTCTTTGTTTTTGAGACAAAGTACACAATCTTACTGTTTTATTTTTGGTTTCAATTGTATTTCCTCAATGGAACTAGCTATTCATCCTAAATAATTCAAGAAATCGAACCCACCATTATTGTAGAAAAATATCTATTTTTTTTTCTTCAAATTATTCTTCATACGTTGTGGTTGAAATAGCTACAGTATGCGATTGTAGTGGCAATTATGTAGGGCATCAAGGGATTTGGAAAATGACTCGCCTGAACATTATTTGCTTTTTCAAATTAACGTAGATAATTGATTTGAACAGATGGTTTATGAGGAGGTTCAATTGTCGAAAACGAGTAAGTCTGATTTATAATTTAAGCTAAAAAATTCTTTAGTCAACGATAAACTGTACAACTAATTTTAATTAAAACTAAAGGTTACTATAAATAGAAAAAGCACTTAGAAAAGCTTTTAACCCGAATTGTAATAAAAGATAGTCGCTCCCTTATTTCCGTAAATAATACGAATATGTCATGCATTTTTCTACAACAAAAACCAGTAAATCAATATAAATCGAATATGTAAATTAAATTAAAATACCACCCGATATTGATTTTTTTTTATGTATTCTATAAAGCCGCTAGTCTTATCACAGAACGTGTGTAAATCGATTTTTTGGTGATCTGTTTTATTTATGAGCTATTCAAAATAATTCTTATTATAATATTATAAAATAAACAGAAGAAATAAACAATTTGATGTGAATCGTAGTATCTACCAGTTTTCAATTCCATTGTATGGTAAATAGTGACCGAGGAATAGCTAACTAAAAAGTCAAAAACAAGGCAGATCTCACGTCGTCATGTTGTTATGTTGTTCATGTTGTTTAGCAGCTCTTCGGCATCATGTTTGCTAGTCGCAATTCTACGAATATCAACTTTGAATGGATTCATATTTCGAACCTAACACTTGTCACTTTACAGACAAGTGTCAAAAGTTTGTCTTTTTTTTGGTGTGTGCGTGTATGTGTGTTTCTGTAGTCTCTTATTTGTTTTCACACCGATTCTTTGTTTCTCTATTAGCGCACTATTGTGATGACATAAAAAACTAATTCTTGAGAAACATTACGTCATGTTTTCGTTTTATTTTTTTGTCGTTTTGGATAAATTAAGATTTCGAAAAATACAACAGTGTCTTGAAAGGACTCGTGACTGATTATATTAACGCTAGGACGACGCATTTACGGTAAAGATTGCTTGGGGAGATAAGAATGTTGAAAGTTTCAATACTCAAGTAACTTTAAATGTTTACAAATTCATTTCTAATGTACTTAAGATAATCTAAAAAATTAGCTAATTAAAACATCAAATAAGTATAGTATAACTCGCAACAAATCATTAAAACTAATAAGAAAAAGAAATAGAAGCAGAAATCTCTATTTGAATTTGTTATAGAAAGTATTAATTAAAAATTTATTACTAAAAACAAACATTGACTATCAATTAAGAACATTATCTGTATAAAACAACTATGTAAATGTTACCAGTTACTGCAAAAAATTATTACAGATAGCGAATACAATCGATGTTAAAAAGAAATTATAGTTCGTGTAACAAGTCATGATGAATTCCGGTCGAGATAAAATGACAACAAAGTGCAAAATAAAATTCGTGATTTCTTGGAAATCAGAAGTTGCAAAACCGACTCACAATCTACCAAAAAAAAAAAACAAAAAAACAAATTGTTTTCAGTAGATTTATACCGTGTTATACAAATCCGTGTTGTATGAAATAGTCAGCGTGACGAACTGTGAAATTCGTTGTTCTAACGTATGAAGCACATGATAGTATATTTGAGCAAAATACAAATCTGATTCATTCAACATAAATGTTCTGTACGAATAAACGTAATCGCGTGGTGAACTCTGACGCTGTTTTGGCGCTGATAAGTTTCTGCCTCGATACATAATAGGGATGAAACATGGCTACACTACTATACGTCGGAGACAAAGTCAAAACAGCCGGTTTTTGAACAGAGCCGGTCCGAGACCAACAGCAAGACAGACAGCTGCCTGAAGCGGCATAATTTTAGGGGCGGCACTTTTTAGTGCTTCCTTAGCTAGATTTTTTGTTAAGAGTACTCCATTATTAACTATCTGTTATTATTTCATTTCCATGTATATAATACAAAAAATACACATGACAACGTCAAAATTAAATTGACAACGTCGCAATTAACTGACAAGTGAATTTCAGCTGTATTCAAGGTACTGAAACTTCAATGTCCTTTTTAACGCCGTTAGAGGGCGAATTTTTAAAAAATCCTTTCTTACTGAGCATCTACATCACGAAACGAATATATGTGCCAAATTTAAAGTCTGGCGAACAGATAGTTTCCGAGATATCGTAATGAGTGTGTGAGTGAGTGAGTGGTAAATCGCTTAAAGTAAAAAACAAAAACAAAAACACGAACTCTTTGAAAGTGCTGCTAAATTTGGAAGGTTTGATTCATTTTGGAAAAATTTTAGAATAAAAACAATTACCTTTATTTTGAAAGTACAGAAATTGAAAATTGAATTTTGCATTGTACTTGCAATTTTAACAATCCACACTTGGAATTTTTAAGTTTCTGCCTCCTTAGCCCCAATTTCTTCAACTATATTGTGCCCTTTATTTGGGAATCCGCATTTTTATTTATAAATGACATTTTTCACCTTCTTCCATCCTTTCTGTTCTTGCGCAGATAGGTTAATTACGTATATGCGTTCTTAATCAGAACCGAACAAAGAGCACTTATTCAACAGCCTTGTCTTTCAGTCTTTGAAGTGTCAACGTTGCTTCGAAAAATTGTGATTTTTTTCTGGTTAATTAATATAACTGTGTTAGTGCCAGTGCTTTTAGTATAAAGTTAGACATCCCTGCCGAATGCCTCCAGGTTGCCCATAAAGATGGTAAGTTTTTCTTTGGAACAAAACCATGAGTCGGTTTCTTTTTTTTTCAACGGTGTCCCATACGAAAAGGTCGTTTCTTTGATTGTTTTGAATTGTTTTAATACGAAATTATTTATGTTAGGGAGTTTTTTATTACGACTTTTCAAAATTATCGCGATTTGTACGTAACACGAATGATTTTGTTGTGTATAAAAGTAGTGTACACAATCACTATTAATTTCTTGAAAGGGGCGCCGAAAGTAAGCTTGCCTGGAGCGCCAGGAAAGCTCGAGCCGGCCCTGTTTTTGAAGATAAATAGGCTCCGAAGATGGTGAAAACGGTAGGGTAATGGGAGGGGTTTACATGCATGCGTTATCATCTATACCGATTACTTGGAAACAAAAACAATAACTGAAAAGTATTATGCACCGGTTGCATTGGTTAAGCAAAGAAAATCATCCACCGTATTCACCGGATCTAATTTATAGTGACATTCTTTACTTCTAAACTTAAAGAAAATGGAGCAGCGGACGTTAGGTCACGTCAAATGAAGAGGCTATCGCCCAAAGAGACGGCTATTTTGATGACCTGAAATCTTACGTTTTAGTCCCTTATTCCACTTACGCGGCATACCGCGCGCGATTTTATTGCTCGTGTCGTGCCTCGTTTTTCTATGTATTTTAATGATGCATAACCCGCTTACGTCCAGCCGCGCAGCTGAAATTTCAGGCGCGACACACACGCAACAGGGACGTCGCGCGCGACTAGAAATAACATTGGTCTCGTGGCGCAAAACCCACTTACGCGGCATGTCGCATGCGGTTTATAGTACTCCAGCTATGTTGATAAAGACATTTTTTACGTCGAAGATGAATATACAGGTTGTCAAATTCATCTAGGTACATTAGAAGAAGAGTGAGAGGAAGTCTCCTCCTATTCATTGCATACAATTGTGTGGTCACAGTAAGAGGAGTTTTTTGTTTACTATTTAGACACTTCTAGGGATGTGACATGGAGTCAAAAAAATCGATTTTTCTCTCTTTAAAAATAAATCGATTTATTGAGGAAAAATCGATTTCTGCCAGAAATTCTATTTTTTTTCAATTATTTGAAAATTGCATTTTTTTGTATATAATAATAAAATTATCAGATTAATATTATCAATTCATTAGTACGAAAATTGATTAAAATGTGTAGATAGTTTGGCTATATTGGTTTAAACCAACGTCGTGTATCTAATTTTTTTACTTTTAATAAAAAAGAATAGTGTAATTAATATAATCGATTTATTAAAAGTCGATCTTTAATATCTAGAGAATCGATTATAAAAAAAGACATCGATTATTATAAAAGTCGATTATTTTTTCACATCCCTAGACACTTGCCACTGTTAAGATACACATACTTAGTCAAGGTTAATAGTTGCTATAAATACGTATGGAATTCAACTTATAAGAGATAACAATATCAACAATGTGTTGTCTCTGTTGTAAGCATTATGAGTGTTGAAAATTGTCCAAAACCAACTAGGTACATCTCATGCTGTAAATGAGTTAGACAGAGATACGTCTTATTCTTTTCAAAGTTACAAACAATTTAATAGTCCGTTGCTAGATAGACATAACATCTCACTGACGTGAATGGAATTAAAGAAAATTTTGCACACAATGGATAATTTCTTAGAACCATTATCTGATAATTCGAAAGTAAAGTAACTATCCATCTGATTTTTCATTTCAATGTTCATTTATTACTTTATTAGATAGTTTTGTCTGGTTGGTAAAGAATCGTTTTCTTTTGTATTTTTACAATTCCGTAATTGGTATTTATGAATTTTTAGATAATTTACTTGTGTACAGATTTAATTCGTGATTCTATAAGTTGTTTTCTTTAATAAAAAATAAAAACAAACAACACATGTTTGTTGATATTGCTGTCTTAACAACAGTGGGCGTCTAACTAAATAATAAACATAAAAAACTCCTATTCGACCTACTTTGACCACACAATTGTTCTATCGTATGCCGTGAATAGGAGGAGACTTCATCCCACTTTTCTTCTAATGTACCTAGTACAATTTGGCCCCCTGTATATCAAGACCGCTACTTCTTCAACTTCCATTTTAATAGTGAACTTGGTGCGTGTTACTTGCCACATGTTGTTGTCGCGGGTAATAAACCCGTGCGCGGCATGCCGCGTATGCGGGTTATGGGGCTTAGACTGCTTAAAAAAGTTGAACAAACGGTTAACAAAGTGTGCAGAGTTAAAAGGAGACTGTATAGGGACTGTTGAACGACCCGCGTATAATACTTAATACCAGGGTGCCAAAGATCAAATAATATTTTATTGAACACGATATTAGATAAAAAGATTTTCTTAATAAATGCTTTTATTTCTAATATTTCTATATATTTATTCACACATTTCCCTCAGTCTTTAATGACAGATTCCATTTTTTTTTTTGTGAAGTTTATTCAATTCCAAATATCTTATATCGAGTTATAGGAGAAACTTCCCGCAATTTGGTATTATATATGAACCATGTTAAGGTGACGTATTGTATAGAATGTTCACAAAAAAAAGACTTAAAATGGATCTATTTTCTCGCAAATTCATAATATGGAGTAAATGTTACAGCAGTCACCTGTATTTCCGATAGATTATGCAACACATTTTTTTCAAGATAATGTATAGTTTATGTTAATATTAATCAGTTCCGATATAGAATTATTATTAAATTATTATAAATAGAACTGATATTTGGGCTCCAACTGTGTGAATAAAATATCTTGCTGAGTGGCAACACAATTAGTAGTAATTATATTTGATAATATGTATACCTCGATCTTACCATAACAATAATTATAATGAGTTAAAAGAAATAAATTTTTTCTCGTTGTTTTTTTTTTATAAGTCACCTTTATACTTATACTACACGTTAATTACGTTCAAATGAAAAAAATATATGTTTATTTTTTTGTTTGTCTCGCTTTCATTGTTCTACAGTAATATATCGATGAGGATTAAAAAAAATTAAATAGAATACCATCAAAGTTATTAATTACATGTATTGAAAGTTAAACGCCACCAACGCTATCCTTTCTCAGAAATTCAAATGATAAATGTGTTATCTGTTGATAATTCTATTCATCCACAATCATTAACGAATCGGACGAATTTACACGTATAGAAAATTAACAATAATGAATTTTATTATTTTTAAAATGTTTGCAAGAAATACAATTTGTATGTAATTGGCTGTAGCTATATAAAGGCTTTGATCTACAGAACGCGAACCGTCGCGGCGACGTACTTGATTACGCAACAATATACTTCTTTGGCTACATTACTATTTGTAATATATTGAAACTATTGAAAAATTTCGAATCTTATTACACAATTTCATAACTCTTATTGAAGAAGTACCACAGAGTTCCAAATAAAACGTAGATATCATAATAGAAATAATAAGTAAGCTATATGAAAACTGGTATGTTCTGTTGAAAGCAGCCAGGACGCTGCGTTAAATTAACACGGTTTCGCTTTAACATAGCATTATTATTAAATATGTATCATGGACTAGTCTACAACTGTTGTTAATTGGAGTATCGGTCAGTTTTTTTCTCAAAGGATTGAATATTTTAAGAAAAAAAAAGATTTTAATCTATTTTATTATTTAGTTTGTGATATACTCGTAAGTCCAGTCCGCACCTATAGTACAGCACATAAAATAAGAATTTGACTTAAAGAACTAAACCAGGAAAAGGTTGCGATATCATTTATGAAGGTGGAAATTTTTCCAAATTTATAGTACTCATCACCATCTCTATTAATTTTGAGATTAATTTTATGGTTTTAGTTTTAGAATTCATAGAAGATTTCCAGAAAACTTTTATGTAAACTGTTTGATAACCGTTAAAATTTGTTCCGGATGTTAGATTATTCAAAAGAAGGGCTCAATAAATTTTGGATAATTTTTTTGGAATTGACTTCTGTAGTTGCGTGTTCTCAACTTTAAATAATATAATAACTGTATTACACAAAAAGCTGCTGCTTCTCTTTGGTTATTTTTATTGATTTAATTTACGTGGTCTCAACGTGGCCTTTTTAAACGGCGACTTCACTATTTCATGTTTCAATTTGTTGTTTTACACAGATAGAATTATTATTATTTTTGGCATACAATATTACGTCCTTTGTCAACCGTGTAACAAACACGGCAAAATCAATACTTAACTATCATTAAAAATTTATAAAGAAACGTCTGTTAACAATAACACGGATAGATCTATTGTTAAATATTCCCGGATCATCCCCCTATTTGAAATATCAATTACTGGTAATACCGTAATAACCACCTTTATATATATATTTGCGATCCATAGACACACAAAAACACATACACATATACAAGGAAAAATTGATCAAATATTTGGACAACAAAGAAAAAAGTGATCAAAATGTTGTTGATATTTTTTTTTGGCAATAAATTAAATATTATTGATTTTAAAATGTCTAGTATGGAACGTAAAAAAATATACATTTACAAAACATAAAGGAATCAAGTCATAAATACCAATAATCAAAGGAAAGATGTACAAAACTTAAATACATAATCTAAAGGGTCATGTAGTTAGTCTGAACGGTACAAGAGCGGCCCCAGTCGGGCATCCAACATTCGTGACTTCAAAATGATTCATAAATTTGAGATTAACATGAGTTATAGTCGACCATTTTACGATAGCGTTTCTCAATACGACCAAAACAAACTAAAACAACAACAAAAACTACAACAACAACAAGCATCACAACATTGGCAAAAAAAAATCAAATAATTTCAAAATCTAAAAACCTGTAATATTTATTTAGGATCTCAACTTGAGATGTTGGAATCAAATTTCAAAAGATAGATAAAAATTTGTTTACTAGCCGAGTAGTGGTAGGTAGTAGATGGACACCCACAGTAAGTGGACATAGTTTATTGGGAAAAAAAAATACGTGAGGAAAGCTGGAATGATGTTGTAATCTGAGGTTATACTTGTACTGACAAGGCTTCTCTTGGATTGTGGGGTTTAAAACATCCCGTCAGTTGATACCATTGCCTATTTCACACACACCTTTACCACGCAAAGTGTCTCTTCTAGCTTCCACTTGACACCTAAATCAATCGTATTAGTTCCACTTATTTTCATTTTAAACAAAATTGTTAAAATTTGAAAATTCGATCACAAAAAAAAAAGTAAAAGTATCGACAAAGAGATATTTTAAATAATTATATAACAACATAACGAAAGTTAAACAGGAGAAAAAATACACAAGTAATGACCGACATAATTATTACAATCGTGATAAGGAAAAGTTTTATCGCGGAACATTGTTAGACATATTGTTGCTAGTTTAAAAACACGCAACAAATTCCAATTGCTAAATCAAATATGTACATACAATACACCGAATGTATTTATACAGGATGGTCTACTTAAAGGTAACAAAATAAAAATAGATCGTTTATCGTGACACGCATTGCACAGCACGGCTATAGAAACGTTCACCATTTGGAAGTTGATTGCTACTTTGAAAACAAACAACCGGTATTTTGCACCTATATAGACTACAAATTTTCGGTAAAGATTTTGTGTGCTATTTTAAGCACAAATGCCAGTGTTGTTGTAAATAAATAAGTCAACCAAGCTTGACATAGTCCTAGTCAATAAACTTGGAAAGGGTCAATATTTGATACTTGACTAAACTACTTAGAAATTAATTATTAATCTTATACGAAATAATGCAATATTATCACTTCTATCATTATAGGAGAATTGAACAGTAATTGAATCATTAAACTTTAAAACGGGGTATTTTTATGATTTATTGTTTATTCAACCCTCCATTTCAAATATTCGAAATGAAGTAAAATTACGTGTGACGTGGACTATTCAATTATAATAAATTTTAAAATAAGCACTGTATATACGTGGCATCTCTCAAAATAGAAATCGAACAAGAAATCTAGATCAATAATTAAGAATTCAAATTTTATTGTTACAAGAATCTCGTTAAACACAACAATTTGAAAAAATTCCTATTAAACGATAAACAAATTAAATTTTCGAAATTCAATTTCAATTAACAACAACAGCTGGTGAAGATCACCTGAAACTATCTTTTAATCAATGCTCAAAAACAGTTTTCTCTCAACTTAATTTTAATCAAAAAAGTTTTTTGAATTCCCCCAAATCGACTGTATACCTATGTTAGTTGATCGATTGAAGTTATAAAAAACGAGTAAACAGAAAAAAAATATGAATAGAAACCTGGAAAAAATAAACGAAATAAGGGAAAACCTAGCGGCCGTTACAAAATTAAATATTTGTGGAGGGCGTAACGCGAAAGTCAAACATAATTTAGACACTTCTTGAACGACCGTAGTAATATTTGTTCATGAAAATCATCATTGTCTCTGAAATTTGAAAACAAACATTATATTCTTCTCAGTTATCCTTTCGCCCGATAAATTTTATTGTTTATTTTATATTGTTGGAAAAGAAAATATCGATATTATTTTTAAATAAATTAATATACCGTAATACTCAAATATACCAACTACACAACGGCTAATTTTCTATAAATTAACGTTATGTAAATTAATTGAAAATTAGTTTAGAAATTGTCAACACCCACTAATAAATATCCCCGTAGCATAACTATCTGAGCCACTCTTATCGAAACAGACTTAAATTATGGGTTGATATTAAAATATATTTCAATTATATCAGTAGACGTTTTAGCTTTAATTTCCATGTTTTGTTAACATTATGACATAAGAATTTTATATTGAACGACGAACCGGTTTCGGTATTGTCGCCTTTTTGGAATAATTGCTTATTATATTCAATAATTGCACCGATGATTAGCTATTTGTGTCAAATAGATTTCTTGTATTTATGGTAACGGTTAATTGTCAATTAGTTATTTTGTGTAAAATATCAAAGTGGATACTTGTAATTTATTTATAGTTTTATAGCGTGACTAAGCTATGACTATGTTACTTAACAATATTGGTGTTAACGCTTTTAACTGAAATAGTGATTTTTTTTATGGAATTGTCTTGTATTTAACAAATAATAATGATAAAAGACGAACAAATATATATATGTGTGCATATATATTTGTCCATAATTTCTGGTATTTCTGTATGTTGATAGTTGGACACAGGTTGCAACAAAGCAGAATCTGGTCACGTCATCTTTTAGACGTCTGTTCCCTGGAGCATCATCGTGAGTCGATTTAAGCTCAAAAGCTGATTTGCAACAAACCCAAGTCCCTATCACATTAATGGCATCATATGTATGGATTTTCTTTTATCTACATATATACGTTGATAACAAAAAATAATAATAATAATAATAATAATATTTATTCATAAAAGAAAAACAACACCGACCAATACACGGATACGTATAAACATTCCAATCTGATGTATAATTTAATAAAATATTTTTATGAAGAAATTCTTGATGAATTCAACAAATTTTTTATCAGAGTAGAGGAATTTTCCTACAAAAATTATTAAGGTAAACGATATTGTTTCGAAAATTAATAACAATGTTGAAATAATAATCCAAAGATAGTACATGTCTTTGATAGGATACCGTACAAAATGAATCTGCCAAGTTCAGAAAAGCGAAACAATTATAATAAATAATAGCTATAATAGGGCTTCTACAGCCAGACTAGAAAAATAATAAAAATCAAAAATATTATGTTTTATAAACGTCTACATTATAACGATTTAGTCGTCATTTAATAGAAAAACAAATAGAATTTTTAAAGCAGATTATATTAAAACAAATCAGGGCTGTTACTATAGGGGAGATTTTTATTGTGCTTTGTATAAGAGTCGACACGGCAACTACTAATCGTTGATGATTAATTTGAATAGGTCTCTATTCTAGATAGACTGTCCTTTGACTTTTTCTAAATATCAAAGCAATTCAACTGGTCAGTGAAATAAAACGAAGGGCGATCTATATAAATTTTTCCATTAAAAAAAAACTCTAAAAGGTTTACATTTTCTATTAATATTAGCCATTTTAATGTACCCTGTTATTATAATCAATACATAAAATGGCAATCTTTGATTATTATCAATAATCGCATTAAAATATTACAGAGCAACTGTTTCAAAGAATGGATTATTTCGAAATTGAAAACAACAAAAAAAGTATAAATAAATATGAAGCGATTTATTGACTTTTCAAACATGAAAGCACTTCAAATACGTTTCAAAACAGAATTTTTTAAATAATTTTGTTAAATATTTGAAATATGTGAAAAAGAAATTATTACAAACGAAAATCAAAGCGTAATATTGACTTTTAACTACAAATACAAACCGATTTGTTATAATTTTTTTTTTGGTAAAAAATATATAAAAATGCACCCAAAAAATACCTCATTCAAATACAAAATATAAAGGATAAAATTGAACGATGATCCAGGAATATTTCAACATCTATTGTATTTTGGAGGTATTGTGTTTTAATTGGGAAAATTTCATCGTGCAAATATTTGAAATTTCTCTATTTAAATTGAAACAATAGTATCTATTCATATAAATTTTTTCCAATATTATCCAAAATGTAATATTCTGATAGACAACATTTTCATATAAATAGTTGATTATACAATTAAATAATAGATAATTAGATATATTTATTTGATAATTTCAAAGTATTGTTAATCAAAAAATATTGTTTATAAATTTCCTGAAGGCACTATTGATCGTTTATAGATATATTTTACAATTTTTGGGTGAAGGAGAAAGCTAAGATCACGAATTAGGTTTTGTAATTGTTACGATTGGTAAAAACAATAACCATTCATGTGATCGTTGATTTGAGAAATAAGAATAAGAATCGTTTCAAGGTATTAAGTATCAATCTTGACCTATAGCATGATTTAGTTGATCATAAATAATGTGATTTTTGTTGATAATGAATGAGAAGATGTTATCTGTCAGCATATTTTATGATTGCTAATAAACTGATCGAAAATAACATAAAGATTATATTCATTATTGTGACAAAAATCATAGGAGTGGTGTGCTATAAAATGTCCATTAGTGACGATATAAACATTTCGTTTATCTAAAATTACTCAACGTATAGCGGATGCTATTTTTTCTAATGTATGTGTGTCTAAATGTCTGTACATATGTAGATGTGCTACAAACATAAAAATCGATCAAAAATACAAATAAACAAACAATTTTATCTAATTGATCAATTTATGAATTATAAACACAAAGGTAAATATAAATTTAATTATAAACAATAATTAACTGATAAATTTAAACATTTAACCAATATGCGGGTGTGGTTTTATAAAGTTGAAGGATCCATATCGTTATAATTGTTTTAGATTGTTTATAATATTATTGCCTTCCAATCTATTGAATATATATTTTAAATAGAAAGTATCTTGTTAAATCAAAATTGAAATAGGTGGAGACCTACACCCAACATCAAGGTAACATTCTTTTAATTTTTCCAACGGTGTGTAAACGAATTTTCACAATTTCCTATACAGTCTGTAGCTTCTTACAACTTCTTTATATCAACTCTCATAATGGGTGATTATAAGTAAATATAACTACTCATAAAACAACAAAGCAACAATCTTGACATGTGTTTTGATTTTTCTAATACCATTTTTCTACACCAATAAACGATTCCGTAATGTAGAAAAAATTTGCACCGATAATTGATCAATCTACCAATCCAGTAATTCAAATCAAGAAAAAAATTCTAAAGCCAATCTAATGTTTAACCACATGTTTTTAAACGGTGAAAGGAATTCAATAAAATAAAAAGACACTATTTTATAATAATAATAATAATAATAATAAATACATCTGGGATATTTTGTTGAAATTTCGGTGATTTTCCTTCGTTATTTGTTTGTTCTAAATCTATAATAATAAACAAACATTAACTGAGTAGGTAATTTTGAAAAACTAATTCCACTTCCTGTGACAGTAGCATGTTTGTGTTAGATTTAATTTTATCTAACCCCCGACGATGATGATAATAATAATAAAATAATTATTGAACCATCTAGACGAAAATTTATTCAAATCGTCTGAATTCTATAGACGTATAATATTAGAAAATGATATATTTTCACTATACGTTTATGCAAATCTTTTAAAATAAATGTCAAAATTTCATTTTCGTGAAGAATCGTGATACAAAATTAAACAGAAATCCGAAAAAAATATTTTCTTTTTTTAGTTGTTGGTTCTAATCCCAATTGACCTAAGGCATTCAGAATTGGAAATTTTTGAACTAACCGAATCGAAATAAATATAGATGTTGGGATATTCTCCATTATTTTATAAGCGAAAAAAAAAGGATTAACAGGATTAAATTCGTTCAAGTTTTTTTCAAAACTTGAAAATTATGCAGAATCGCCTTAAACACAATAAAACGAAACAAATAAGACAACTTTGAATATCTAACTATACGGATTCGAAGGTTTATTATTAAACAATATTTATCTGTCTGTCTATATGTTGTTTTTTTTTTCAACAATTCTTGTTTTACATACATGGAAAATTTTCGAGAACGAAGAAGATATTGGATACACGAAATACAACCGTGATATTCAACACTTTCGATTTCACCCTATAGTGTCTGTATATTATAATGTTGGAGACAAAAAGCTACCTGGACGTTCTCAGAATTCATTGCCATGCAACTTTTTTTTGCTTGTTGACCGTAAAACACGTGTTGTTACATGTCAAAACCAGCATTCTTTAAAGATGTTCGCTAGTTTGAAGAATCGTGGCAAAAAATCCGATTTCCGTTAATATTTTTGGGTATAAGAAAAATCGAAGAAAATTTTTTGTTAGAAATCAATTGATTCGGTACTCTGTTTTGTTTACGTATCTATTCATATTTCAGCTTCTATAATGTACGTAATGTAATTGCTCTCAATTCTATTGGGGGTAGTACTTTGGAAAATCAACAACGGACGGAAAATTGCAATCCCTTCATTTTCTGAATTGATAATATTTCAATTCTAAAGCGTACATATTTGTAAATACACATATATTGTTGATTAGTTTGTATTTAAAAGATTTGATGTTATATTTATTATATGTACCTACGGTCAGTGGTCGAGAGAGAGTTAAAAATTAACAGCTAGATTGTATGTAAAAGAAGCTAGAGGCTGTATAACGGTCCATGAAAAGACTTACATGCTATTAGTAGTGTTCCAATGTACTTGGAAGTTCTTCGAACAGGTAGATTCAGTACATAAGAAGACCGTTTCTAAACAAACTAAAAGCACTACAGTTAAACAAGAAGTTGTCCTAAAACCGGGCAATATTAAACTGCACTTTTTTATTAAAATAGCCATTGCAAATTTTTACACACTTTTAGTACTTTAACAATAACCGAGGCGTTTTCAACGTGATAAACACCTACACAACTAATAAATTGATAATAATCAAACATTATTTAGACACATGTTCAAAATAAATAATTCAATTAAATTAATTATTATAAACAAAAATTTATTAACTAATAGAACAAAGAAACACTGTTAATTTACGAGAGAAGTTTTCCGTTTTTCTCCCCCAAAAATTTCTAGTTGCCGGTTGTTATCGTTCGATTCTAAAAAATTGAAAAAACACACGAAACGAACCACTCACATTAAAAGTTTTCAACGATCTGAGCAATAACACCGACAACGAAAACTATGAAAGTTCCAAAAGCCGGTTGATGGTGGCGGCGGCGTGGTGCGCTGAACGGCAACGCGGCAGTTGGTCGACCGAAAGACCTCTCTCTATACCGACGGACATCGACCACAATCGACCATCAGCAGGTGAGAACCTGGTGGCCGGTGGCCTCCAGGTAGATGGTACAGCACCAACAATCATATTCGACCTTTACGTTTAGAAATATTCCATCATTCTTCAAATACCACAACGATATTTTCAATTATTTAACAATAATTTTTTTTTTGTATTGATAGTATTAAAGAAATATTTGCAAAAATTCTACATATTTTACATCAACAATTTTCTAATTAAAACTACCTTAAGGCTATACGCAAATTACTTCAACACAAATTACAATTCTCATTATTTCTTCAAGTTTTTTAAAATCTCAATGTTCCATTATAAGTCGCGTTTTAAAATTAGTCGGTACAAGGGTGGAAAAATAGTTAAGAAAAAAATGTTGTTTTTATTTGTTTTCTAATGTCTTCCATCCAATACTATTTGTGGTTTCTTTTGTTTATGTTATATTTTGTTTGCTTTAAAAGGGGCCCTACATGATAACTAACTGCTTGCAGGTTTCCTCTGTATATAGTTAATACTTTGTCCTGTTTTTCTTTACTGTTTACAGTTTGTTAATCATACATTTCCCCATTGACATTCTAATCATGCACAAAGCCAAAGATCTCAACTACCGGTACCATAAGATCGATGTTAAATAATTGAGTTTAAACATGCTCCACTGTATTTAGCTCTCGATTTACCGATAAATAGGATAATTATCAAAATTACCATTATGTACTCATTTGCAGATTATAGTTTAACCATTTGCACCTTTTTGGTGCAATAGTTATCAGGAGGAGATTCTTCGGCAAATGCGTACATTTTACCAGGAATAATCTCTTTCGTGGTAAATATATGTTTAATATTTAACGATAAATAAAGATCTTAGTTGTATATCGCCAATGAGTTGGATGCGCTTCAATACTAATTAATGGTAAGTCAATTATTATCGTTGAAGATATTTGGGTGTTTTCGTATTAAATGCCGTTTCGCCATAAACCAGACTCACATTCTTGATCGAAATAGCGATTGTTTTATATTATATGTATATACTATACTATATATACATATCTTTATGTACTGTATATCTACGTATATATACATTATACTGTGTATTATGTGTATGTGTTGGTTCGAAAGCAAAAGGCGGATTCGGACATTTTACCGGTCTGAGAAATTTCCTTCAAGTTCGACCATTCTTGAACCACACACACAACACACTGAGAATTTCTTTGTCCAAGGGACGAACAAGCAAACAGGAAACATACGGAATCTTAAACTCGCGCCTAAAGTGATTCGATTTTCCGACAAAAGAATTCACCGACTTTTATACAAAACAAAAAAAAAACGTGCAAATTTGATCAATTGTGGATTAATAATTATGTATGTAATCGAAAAGAAGATATCACTAAATTTAAAATCAAAGTGGAAATCATTGTAGGCAAACATTCGACAATATCCTGAAATTTATTCAATTTAACATCTTCCAATAATAATTTATTTGATATTAAATAATTACTTGTGACTTTTTCAAGTTTTGAGTCAAAAAAATATTCCATTTGTCGACCGGGACTTTCGGCAGTTTTTTCGGACTGAAAAAACTGTGATCGGAAAAAGTCACAACTAATTATTTTATTTTAATTCACTATCACGAGCCATCTACAATTAATTGAAATAATTTATTTGTCTTAATTTAAATCTTACTTAAAAATGCAACTATATAGTTTTTGTTCTTTTCTTTTCGGAAAATTGACGATAGAAAACGGATGTTTATAATTTTGTTGTTTTTTGAGTTGATTTCATTTGAATAATGCAAATCAATGAATTTGAATGAATCGAACATACTATAAACGAATATTAAATAAGCGAACCAAATAGATGAGGATGTTGTTGTAATCGATGGAAAAGCTTTATTCTGGAGATTGTCTAAATACAGATGTTTCGCGTAAGTGCGTCAATCTCTAATTTAACTCCTAATGATATAGACAGCTTCAGTACGGCTCAATGTTTCCTTAATATCGTTTAAGAGACCGAAAAATAATCACCTATAACACGACATTCCTATCAGTGGCTAATTGATCCCTAATCAAAACATCCATAGTATCGACAGGGGTGGACTTAAGAACTTGCGTTTTCACGATTATCTTCTTCAAAGATTGACGAAAAGCAAATCGAACTTTACTTGATACAAATTTCTCAATAAAGAATCTGTTTTTTAGTTATTACCTCTCAGTCTTAATTGCCCGCTTACTAGAAATTTTGAAAAACGTTTCAAGTAACTTCAACTATTTGAAGGCGTGGCTTGTGAAAGGTTATGTTGAAGATGAGAGATAAAGAAAATGGTTGATAGGACGTTAAGTAAAACTGTTGTAAATCCAGAAATCTCCGTTCTCTAGCACAACCCAGAAAAATATCACGGAACGAACTATAGCAGTATTTTAATAGGATTGAATATGTTGCACATATCAATAGACAGAGCTCAAGCTTTCCTGGCGCTTCAGGTACGCTTATTTTCGGCGTCCCGAATTACTTTCCTATTTATCCCTGGTAGAAATGATTCCGGGCACCTGACCTGACCAGGTTCCGAACAATTTGCCCTGTTTGATATTGGGGCCCGAGAAATCGCCCAACTGTTTGCCCGATCAGAATGTAACACTGTTTGAGAAGGGCCTAGCTGAAATTTCTGTTAGGGTAAACAATCGGGGGGCAATTTGGTTGCCCGATCGGGCGTTGGTTTAGTTGCATGATCGGAAAAAAAACCTGAAAGCCTGACTGGGTTTTCTGAAATCACCCCGACTGTTTGCCTGATCAGAAAGTAACGCTGTTTGAGAAGGCCCTGGCTAAAATTTTTGGTAGGGTAAATAGTCGGGGGCAACTTGGTAGAACAAAGTAGCATCTATTGGCATTTTAAATTTAGTCCGACTTTGGACCCCGAAACGGTACAAATTTCCGTTTTCGCCTCTTTGAAGTCTAAAGTCGGATCGGAAGAAAATAAATTTTAGGGCCTATTTTGGACTAAAATAATAAAATTAATAATTAATGATAACATTAACAATAGGTAATTCAAATCATTATTATTATCAATATTGTTATCGCATTATTATAAATAATAAAGTCTTGGTTTCCAGAAGACGACAATTTATTTATAACAATATAAAATGCAAAATGATGATCACTATAATTTTAGTTCTGACAGGAACAGTTTTTATAATACATGGTTCGCCTTGAGTCGGCGAAGACGTGCTGAAGGTTCACTTCCGGCTTTGGTGGTGGCAGTACTCGTCTGTCAGGCCTTCTGATTTAATGTCGAAAGATGATGATGTTCTGGCAGATCGGGTCTATATAGAACTTCGGTTAGTCAGGTGTCCGCGAACTATATCCGGGCTGCCAGCTAACGGATGTTTATAGGACTCAAGTAGTTAATAAGGTTCATAAGGTTTGCCCGGCTCGTTGCCTGATCGGGTAAAAAGTTGTTGAAATATTTGCATTCAACCGCAACGGAAACTCGACGAGGCTTATACAATCAGTTTCAAATCATTTTTCCCGGCTTATTGCCTAATAGGGTATATTTATGTTTAGCCTCTACAGATACCTACTCGATCAGGCTTACATACTCGGGTTTTCGACTTTCTGCCCGGTAAGTTGCCCGATCGGGTAAAACATTGTCGGAATACTTATGCTTAGCCTCTACAGATACCTGATCAGGCTTATATGATTAGATTTATAATACTTTGCCCAGACAGTTGCCTGATAGGGTAAATGTTTTTCAGTATTCAGGCTCCCGACGGGGCATGGTAGATCGGGCTAACAAAATTCTGTCCGGCCAGTTACGCGGTCTGATGCTCGATCACCGGGCTAATTGCATTTAAACTCACTAGTCTCCTGACTCTGCTCATGGAATTTGGGCCTAATAATCAGCTCCGCTTAGTCACCTAACTGGATTCTCGTTAATCAGGTTAATAAAATTGGCCCCGATCTGGCACTTTATAGGGTTTTCTAGCAGGGATCAATTTTTTTTTAAACTAAATTTCTAATTGAAAATAGTTTCTTTTGATAACAAGAAAAAATCCAAAATAACTGGGATAATTCTATGTTGAATTTTATAAATCCGTAATAAAAAAAAAAGAACTCACAGTTTGATTCCAGTTGCAATAACAATTGAAAGAAAAACTATTAGTATTAGAAGAAACAACACGATTATTTGAAAGGCACTGGCACTTACACTAACACTAGCACTAGACACAATTAATTATTAATTAACAAAAAAAAATCACAACTGAACAAGAACGAACAAATATAAAAAGTGTTAAGTGTCCTTTGTTCAGTTCTTATCAAGAACGTACATACGCTATTAATATAATCGTCACAATAACAAAAAAAAAGTGGAAAAATATTTAAAATGTTTTTTGTAAATGAAAATACGGCTACTCAAATAAAGCCGCACAATACAGGTGACGGCACTGGGGCTAAGGAGGCAATTGGAAACTTTAGAAAAACTTCTAAGAGTGGATTTGGAAAATTGCAGGTCCTAGCTAGAATTCAATTTCAAAGTTGTTACTTTTTGTACTGTCAAAACAAAGGCAATTGTTTTTATTTTAAAATTTTGACTGATTGTGAGAATATTTTCCAAATACTGAATCCGTTTTACGATCTACAAGGATTGAAAACCTAACATAGAATTTGACTTCTGTAAAAATAACTTCTTCCCAAACTGAAACATATCTTCTGTATTTAGTTTCAAAGAGTTCTACGGTAGGGTTTTTTTTTCAATTATACTTTCATACTTAATACTTTGCTGTGGTCTCGAACCGGCTCCGTCAATAGACACATCACAATATTCAACATAATTTTCTTTAAAAGAAAACTCTCTCATTGTAGATTAGTCATAATAATGTAATGTTTGCAATAATATCTTGCGTTTTTATCATCAGTTCATTGTTCCTAACAAGACAAATTCCCTTGATACGGTATTTTTCAGGAACGCTACGAGTGTGTTATGATGGAGTTACCTGTTAGCATATTTTACGCTTACTTCAATGATGTGTGTCATAAATGATTCGCTATAAAGTGCAAAATATTAAATACTTTCGTTAATATCAGATTCGTTCACAGGCAGTTTGTCAACTTTATTGCCCAAGTTTTTTTTTTTTATTTATTTTGTATGTAATTTTAGATGGTGTAAAATTTCTTATAACATAAACGAATTGTTGTAACACGGTTGAAATAAATGAGATCTTATAATAGAGATTTTTTCTATATAGGTCTGTATAGGTAGGTAAATTGAAAATTCCTTCAAGGGAGAATTGTTGATTTGTTTGAATTTTATATGTATAGGTGTCCGATATTTTAAGCTACCGAAATTTTAATCTTGATGTTATCGTATTTCATCTTCATTGAAGCAAAATATAAAACAAAATGATGGTGACACTATAGTGTCAAGTTGGTTAACTTTCCAAATAAGTTCACTGGAACATGAGGGTATCACATTGCATCCTTATATCTTTATTATCATTGTCATCATCATCATCATTATTATTATTATTATTATACGGAGAAAAAAACCGTAGAAATATTGAACATATACCCATATATTATAAAATACAATACCCTCTATTCTTCGTAATTTCTCAAAAGATTCCAACAATGATTCTATGCCTAAAGACAAAACTTCTAAAATCATTTTCCAAGTCATTTAGACCAAATACAACAAATCGAACTTTATTTCAATGAATGAACAACACCAGTTCTAAACAATTGATTTCAACAATGAAGAAGGTCCTTGAAAAGGCACGAGATGTAATTAAAATCAATAAAATAAATTGAATTGAATTTTTTATAAATATCTACTAAAAATAATTAAACAAAATAAACAACATTGTACAAATTGTATGTTAATTAACAGTAGAATTACTTATCTAAAAAAAAATCTAACATCATTGAAAAGGTTAGTGTTGTAATCCTGAAAATAAAGCCTAGTCAGTTTTCACATAACTTTCAGATATATGTTGTTTATGTATTGACAAGTATGAGTCAATAATTTTGTAATGTTTTCTATTTAAAAGCAATAAAATTTTTCCTATATGTGATGAGTAAGAAAATGACTAGAAGATTTAATAAGAGAATATTTGACCTTTTAACATCATTTACAAATCAACAATTTTAGCAATTTCGCCGTTTAAATATTAATCGAAGAGAAGAGAAAGTTGACAGAAGCACACATGGATCAGATTGTGCCCGTATCACTCTTTAAACATGGAAATTTCAAGGCATAACAATACAGGGCTAGTACATTATTATTATTATTTACTTCCTACTGAAAAAAAACAAGCTAAGGTTATATTACGACTAACGATGATCCACTGTTATTGACGTTTAATTTCGTTCTAAAAACGATTGAACATTTTAAAAAGAAAATAATTTAACATTCGTTTCCAATGGTAATGAGCTATGGCTTAAACTGAATTTTTTTGGAAAACTTATTTACTTTTATCGCAAAACATGAACTTCTTTCAAACAAATCTTGTTTATCAGGTTTTTAGAAAATAAAAACGGATTCTGATAAAGGAAATGCATACCCACAGTAAAGCCATTAACGACTATAACTGGCATAAGTTTTATTTACTTCTGTTAATAAACAAAACAACAGAATGACGAAAATCCACAATAGTGGATCTCCGCCTGTCGTGATACACCGTTAATACGTAACGTGTAGGCAATCAGAACCTACTGTGGATATGTGTGAATAGTTACCGAAGCCCAAATACTTTCTACCTGGGAGTTTTTTTTACAATTTTACAAGGCTCTCGAGATCTAAAATATTTATTATATTGTAGTTCGAAATATGATATGATAGTGTCTAGAGTCAGAAAATTAAAGTAAAAAAAAACTTGCCTGAATTAATAAATATTACCTCTTCAAACCATCAGAAATAATTAAAATAAAATCTTAATAAATAAAAAAAAACTGATTTTATTCATAAAAGAAAAAACAAGTATAAAATATCTTCTATCCATTATAATACGATTATCTCAATTTTATGTGTAGTTATCGCTTATTTCAAAACGAAGAAAAACTGATAAAAATTGGTTTTTCTTTCATACGACTATTTAAAGACGAAGAGCGAAAAAACTCACACACACAAGACCATTAGGTACAGAAACGGAAAAGATCCTAATACTAAATCGATATTCAATTAACTTCGTTTTAGAATGTTCACGTGAATTTTTCGGTATAATATAATACGGCTTGGTTCGTTTTTTTTTTCGTAAATTTTAACTACTTGAATATATTGAATTTGCTTGTCATTAAATATAAGAGCCGATTTTAATATTAAATAGAACGAAATTAGAAAAAAAATTCTCTGTTATTAAATAATTTTTATTTATGGTTTTTTACAAAAGAACCGTGAACGATGGATGTGTGAATAATTTTATAAACAATGACGTATTTGAAAGATGCTTTTAAAAAAGCGTTACAACTTTAAATATATAAATTTCTTAACACCTATACGTTTAAAGATAAAAGATCCATTTACTTTTCTGTATGAAATATTCAAAGATTGGGAAACTGTAAATTGTAAAAACGTTGTTAAACTATAAGTTTCGATTATAATGTAACTGCTTTTTCAAAATTACAATATTTACTCATTTAAATTGTTTTTCTAAATATTAAAATGTATAGTAAATGCAACATTTATTTGAAAATTAAAAAAAATAATTCCTACATTTGGACGAATCTCAGAAGATAATAAAGACTTCATATTAGATAGTTAGGGACTTGATACTAAAAACTTATCAAATTTGTAGTTTAATGTATATGTCGGCGGCGTACTCTCAAATCAGTCATTTAGAAAAATCCCTAGTCATTCTCTAATCGACTTGGCAGACTGTAAAACGATGAACATTTTGAAATGTTTTACTATTCGCCTGACATTTTCAGGCATTTACTTAAATGCTTTAGGGCATGAAATCTTTTTATTAAATGACTGATTTAAATATCTATTTTTGTCAGGCATTCTGTAAAATGACAACCTGTGTTATAACCTTATACTTTTCGACGTATTTGAATATGTTACAGAAGGAAGACAAATATCATATTCATTAATTAAAACGTCTTCTATAAAGAATTACAAACGTATTATTCAGGTAAGAACGTATAAACAATTAATCGCTACATAACCTCAAATCAATCAGGAGCAGCCCTGGGCGCATGAATTTTTCTCAGCGGACACACGAATATATATTTTTTTTGTCATTAAATTACTGTTAGTTCAAATTTAATACTTTTATTGAAATATACCTATAATAATAAACATGAATTATAAACGTTTAATAAATGAATTATTATAATACACGTTTATAATAATAATAATAATATAATAAATACAATTAGAAATCACTTTTGGCGGTTTCGTATACCAGACAAATAAAAAGCGCGAAACTGATTTCTAATTGTAAGGTTATAACACAGGTTGTCATTTTACAGAACGCCTGACAAAAATAGATCTTTAAATCAGTCATTTAATAAAAAGATTTTATGCTCTAAAGCATTTAAGTAAATGCCTGAAAATGTCAGGCGAATAGTAAAACATTTCAAAATGTTCATCGTTTTACAGTCTGCCAAGTCGATTAGAGAATGACTAGGGATTTTTCTAAATGACTGATTTGAGAGTACGCCGCCGACATATATACAGCAGATTATCTATAATATTATAGATAATCTGCTGTTGCCATTTATCAAAATACTCGATCGTGCTATATAGTTCTTTGGTTCTTATGAGACGTTTCATGTAACTTTGTTCGTTTGAAGGCGTGGCTTGTGGTAGCGATGGTAGCGAGAACGATAAAAGATAACTATGGGATGAAGAGAGACATCTCTAAGCCCTAGCTTACAAGCTTATTTTCAAGTTTATTTGCGGCACATCGAATTAATAATAATTGAGTGCACTTCTTTTATATATTCCGATACGGAAGTCTTTGATATTTTAATAAATCGATAAATTTCGAAAAAAGTAAGCTTTAACTATACTTTTTTGATAATAAGAAAAAAATGATCATTCGCGTTGCGTCTTTTTGCGTACAAAATTCCAAAATAAACGCGTTAATTCTTTTTCGGATTTTAGAAAGTAATAATAATAAAGAAAAATCAGGTGTTCTATCGTGCCATAAGAGACTTTATATTAAAATAATGCAAAACAAACAAGACCAACCCTTTCCTATGGGGCACCGTTGAGAAAAATAGAAAATAACACTGGCACTAAACACAATTAATTATTAATAACAAATTTTCGAAATGACTTCAAAGACCCGAACACAGCTAAACAAGAACGAACAAATCTAAAAATGTAAGTGTCCTTTGTATGTACAATAACAAAAAAAGGTGGAAAATTATTTAAAAAATATTTTTAAAATTAAAATACGGCTACCCAAATGGAGGACACAATACAATCGAAGGGATTGGGGCTAAGGAGACAATTGGGAACTTCAAACAAAGTTGATTGTTGAATTTGGTAAAGTGCAGGGCCTAGGCAAAATGCTATTGTACGATTGTCAATTTTTGTACTTTCTTCTTTTGCTCTTATTCTAAAAAGTCTGAAGACCTGACATCTTCAACCAGTAGATAACATTTTGCAAGCTGAAATAATTCCGTATTCTCAACAGTTCCCAAGAGTTCTAAGATAGTACTCCAATCCCATATTGAGCGAATTCATTAGATTTAAGACTTTCTTATCGTTTTTTTTTTGCAATTAATAATAGAGGATTCTTAAGAAGATACTACTAAGTCCAGCTTAGGAGGCACTAAAAAGTGCCGTTCTTAAAATTATGCCATTCCATGCAGCTGCCTGTTTTGCTGTAATTTCGGGCCGAACCTGTTCGTAAGCATAATACCTAAAGGTACTTATTTTTTCCATAACTTCTGGGGATTTGTCATAAAACGGTGTAAACTAAATCCTCGCTTTAAGTTTATAATTACAAATGACAGAAGTAACAAAAACCTATCGAAATTTTCATTTACTAATGTAAAAAGGTTAGCGATTTTTAAGATATTTCAGTTGTACATAAGTATAAACTTAAATCTTGGAAAACTATACACACTAAAACTATTTTGGTTTGTTAATTGTACGGTTGTTTATAAAAGTGCCAGCGGTGGATCTTTACTAACGCTTCTAATAAGTGCTTTTGACAGAACTACGGTGTTTTAGAGATCTCGGAGTGTAAAATGCTATTTTATTTGTAATTAGTGGTTCTTTTTATTAAGAATTTAACTTGTGTGTATTCGTAGTATGATATCGATGGAAGCGCCTGTAGCGACTCTATTCCACGAGAGGCCTTTCTCAAAATTGATTGTTCTTTTTCTAGAAATTATAAAATTGAGTAAGTTTTAAAGAAAGTTTGGCTGGAGTAGCAGAAATGCTTGGGTTTAAATATGAAGGATATTATTGAATATACAGTGGAAAACGCGCATGAAACTCTTTTCTCCGGGCACAATTAAGCCTTGGTCCGACTCTCGGCCCTGATTGCAGATGCAAAAAAAAGGAAACCCATTGGAAATTAAAAATTGCGTTGCTTTGAGCTTTGTACTGACTAAAGCTGATCCTGTATAAAAATATAATAATCTAGTCGCATTGATGCAATATGAAAAAAAATCATGAGAGCGTATTTTATGTTTACCATAAAAGAATCGAGATATAGCGGAGTTGGAGAATTATGCGAATTTAAAAAAAGCGCCATTGTTGATAAGTGACCTCTAGAGAGCATCACCGTGTACTAGACTAGTGACTTTTATTTTTACCTTCAAACAATGCTAAAAGTAGCTCTTCAGCGAAACAATAATAAACTTGAAGAATGCAACGCTATTTTAAGACAAATTTATTAAAGGCCTGTTGCTATTTGCTTTTATTTAAATAATTTGGAATAATAAGGCTATGTGATAATCTAGAAGTGGATAAGCCGTATTTGTTGGAGCTGCAAAACTTAGTTACCGTTAGGTATTTTATTGTAATAGTTGCATAGTTGTCAGTACTGAAAGCCGTACATACTGGAATGTTGACTTTAGTTTTTAATTACCAAAATAAGTGAGAGTGAAAAATACAACTAATACGCATCTATTTTTGTTACTTTACTCAATCTTCTGCTAATTGAGTGTTTCTCGGTTCTTTCTTTTATATATTTATTGTATGTAGAAGAAAAAAGATAAAGTTGTACACGTTTTCTATTTTTCCCGGTTTCAAAATCTGTCAAATTTGCGTACGATTCCAAGTTGTAGAGGATTGGCTGTCATATGGATTGTCATTTGTTTACTGTGTTTGCCGCACCCAAAATATTATTTTCCAATATTTCTGTTTAAAGATTAAATAAATCGATAAAATTATATAATTGATAAAGAAATGCTATTTAGTTATCGTATTATTGTAAGTAAATTTAATTATTATAAATACAAATAATAATTAACGAATATTTCCAATTTCCAGGTTAATTGAGTAACTTCCTTTTACTTAAATTAACTAATTTAAGTGTAATTTTGTATTAAAAATGGCAGGAACTGATCGTGTTTCATTAAATGATGCATTATCTAATGTGGATGTGTTAGATGAATTGCCATTACCGGATGAACAGCCATGTATCGAAGCCCAACCGTGTTCTGTTGTTTATCAAGCTAATTTTGATACAAATTTTGAAGATCGTAATGGATTTGTCACCGGAATTGCTAAATATATTGAAGAGGCTACTGTTCACGCTAGTTTAGTACGATATTGTCTAATTTATGTTAGTCTAAATACTTAACGTTATTTTTTTTTTTAAGAATGAGTTATTAGAAGAGGGCCAAGAACATGCTGTTATGTTGTATACGTGGAGATGCTGTTCACGAGCTATTCCACAGCCTAAATCAAACGAACAACCGAATAGAGTTGAGATTTACGAAAAGACTGTCGAAGTTTTAGCACCTGAAGTCAATAAATTATTAAATTTTATGTATTTTCAAGTATTTGATGTTAATGAAGTATTCGTCAGTTTGGATAATACAATTTTATATTTTTTTTTAGAAAAAAGCAATAGAACGATTTTCTGAAGAAGTTAAACGACTCTGTCATGCAGAAAAACGCAAAGATTTCGTATCAGAGGCTTATTTATTAACATTAGGAAAGTTTATAAACATGTTTGCTGTACTGGATGAATTGAAGAATATGAAGTCGAGTGTTAAAAATGATTACTCCACTTATCGAAGGTATGAAAAACACATAATGATATATGTTAGAATTTTCGTAGTCCTATAGACTTTAATGTAACTTCATCCATTGATCCAATACAGCTCGGATATTTTATCTAAGTAGCCAAAGATGTATTAGCAATGTGGCTATAGTTATGTGTGCGGAGTTTTGAAATATAGGCTGAAATTCCGCCGTCTGACGGCGTTTTGTAATGTGCATATATATCAATTTCCGCCAAAATTTTATCTGTATGCATAAGTCCAATACCGAAAGGTGGGAGGGTGTGGGGGATTTATCCTCCAAATCTTCAACTTGTATGCATAAGCGCGACAAGAAGATATGTTGTAGCTGACAATTGCTACCGTTTAACTGTATGCAACGACGAAAATTTAGTGTTTTATTAGATAAATTCCGTTTTTAGGCGAACTAATGTCTTTATTTTGTTTGTGACATTATTTGTTAATCTGGTGGGTGTAGAATCACGAGTTTTTCCAGGGAACTTCATTGTGTAACGTAAATGAGCACTAAGAAATGATGTTTGAATATTCTTTGTTTAAGGGAGTTAATTAGGGAACAAAAATTTATATGGGAAGTGCGTCATTTTTATTGTAGGGGGAATCTTATTGGGTTCAAGAATAGTATTTATAAATAAATAACGGAAACAAACAAGATAAGTGAGCAATCGCTCACCGGCTGAGTAAACACTCAGTTATCAAATTATCTCATTTTTAATCGTTCTCACTTCCTAGATGTAGCCCAATAGTTGTTTGGCTTCTATATAGATCTGTCTGAGCAATCTTTTTCCGTTTTAAACTGCGCATTCTTCAGTTATTTCTTTTACCTATCTTACGTTTTAAACTAGTGACATTTTTTAGTTTGTTACAAAGGAGTGGGCAGTCGTAATTAAGCAAAGAAATTTGTTTTGACATCGCTTACGACATGTGAAAGAAAAAAATCAAGAAGTTAATGAAACAAAAAGCGGAACATTAAGTTTTTTGAATAAGTAATTGTGTAATTAATTTATTGACCCCCCCAACTTTCTAGCTAATCGGGAAATAGGGAAAATTCACCCCAACTGTTTCAATTGCGTCGTACATCAAAGTGATTATAGCCCTAAAAACGTTCTCGATACACGAAATTCGAATTTGTTTTTATTTTTCAATCATTAATCTTGTCTATTTCAAACAAAAAAAGAGGGAGAATATTGTATGGATATTATGTTGTTTTTCCGATCTGCAGTGTTACAGATTTAAGCTTCCGATCAGATAGGTGAAAGAGTTGATTATTCAAGATCGTTATCCAAAATTGATCCATAATGCATACGTAATATCCAGGGTTCGGAAGTAGTAAATGTCGACGTAATTTACGGTATAAAATACGCGTAGTTTTTTCATTTACTACGTGTAGAAAATTCATAAAAAACTACATATTTACTACGCGGATCTTTTTTTTGTAATTCAGAGCAAGAATTAGTATATTAAAGCTTGATATCTTCATTCTCTGTTTCATTTGAGTTGACTGCCATTTTTCAAAATAGACTTTCATTCATGAACAGTAAGTGAAAAACAGGAAATAGTTTGCAGTGAAACTTTTCTTCAATGTTCTCAATAACGGGTAAAAATTTTCAAAAACGGATACATCCAGATTTTCAAAATATTGTGCTGCATGGTTCATATAAATTTCATCTAATTCCATTGCTTAACTCTAAAGATATTGCCCACAACTAGCAATTGTTTTTGTTTATTTGCTGTTGGTTGCTATGGAGTTGCTATCAAGTTGCTCGATGGTAAAGTGTTTACTCAACGGTAAAGTAAACACTTTACCGTTGAGGTGGGTAAAGTAAACACTTTACCACTGAGGTGGGTAATGTGCTACTTTACCAGCAAGTTTTTAGTCGATAAAGTAGGACTTTAACAGCAAGTATTGAAAAAATACATTTTATACATAAATATTTAACAGATAAGGCAGTTAATGGTTGTTTGCATTTTATTTAGAGCCCAAGCGAAATGTTGCCCCGGGCTTCAGAGCTGCTAATGCAGGCTCTGTGTTCAATTATATATTAGAAATTTGATATTAGACAGTATTTACTACATAATCTACGTAAACTACATTTACTACATCAAAAACTACGCGTAGACGTAGTTTATGTAGTAAATATTTTTTACATGTACTTTTCCGAACCCTGGTAATATCATATAATTATTGACTCCACTTTTCACGTGGAATTTGGATGTAATTGTTTTCGATGTTTCAAGAGATTAAGAAGCGAACAAAAAATATTCAATTCTCATTTATCGAGAGCATTATTATGTAGTTGCTTTTGATGAATGAAGCAACAACACAATTTGATTGAATTTTCCCTATTTCCGGATTAGCTAGGAAGTTTGTGATTACCTGGATGCCCTTATTTTTAACGCTGTACACTAGGGTGAGCTTAAATGACTAACCTATCGAATTTATGGTCTCAAAAGGGCCTATATGTTGAGAAAAAAATTCTCCTATTGGGAACAATTTTTAACCTCAATTTTAAAAGGTGTCGGTGACCATTTGAAATTTCCCATTTAAATAACACGCAAAAAAAATTTTGTCCATTAAAAATGCTATAACTTTTGAACCGTTTAAGATAAAAATGTTATCCAGGCACATTCTTGTAGGGCATTAAATTCTCTAAAAAATGCTTTAGAGTTGATTTTTTTAACTCAAAAATTCATATACTTACGGGCTATGAAAGTTGATGAAAAACAGATATGTTTAGTTTAAAGCTATTTTGGAAATTTTCATTAAAAATGCTATAACTTTTGAACCGTTTGAGATTAAGATTTTATCCAGGCATATTCTTATAGGGCATTAAATTCTGTAAAAAAATACTTTGAAGTTGGTTCTTTTAACTCAAAAATTCATATACTTACGGGCTATGAAAGTTGAAAAAAACATATCTATTTTTCATCAACTTTCATAGCCCGTAAGTATATGAATTTTTGAGTTAAAAAATCAACTTCAAAACACCTTTTTAGAGAATTTAATGCTCTACAAGAATATGTCTGGATAAAATTTCTATCTCAAACGGTTCGAAAGTTATAGCATTTTAATGGACAAAATCTCGACCACTGACCATATTTTAAAAAAACACCCTATATATTAATAATTATTCTTATTCTAGGGCTGCACAATTTCTAAAAGTAATGTCCGATTCACAAACTTTACAAGAATCACAAAATTTATCAATGTTTTTGGCAACACAAAATAAAATCCGTGATACAGTTAAAGAGAATTTAGAAAAAATACCTGGTTATGAAGAATTATTAGCTGATGTTGTTAATATATGCGTTCATATGTTTGAAACAAAAATGTATTTAACACCAAGTGAAAAACATATGCTTGTTAAAGTAATGGGTTTTGGTTTATTTTTAATGGACAGCGAATTATGTAATATTAATAAATTGGATCAAAAGAAAAAATTACGTTTAGATCGTATTGATCGAATTTTTAAAGTATCCATTTAAATATTTATGAATTATTATTTTTTTAATAAAATTTTTGTTAAAATTTTAGAATTTAGAAGTAGTTCCATTATTCGGTGATATGCAAATTGCACCATTCAATTATATAAAAAGAAGTAAACATTTTGATCCAAGTAAATGGCCATTGTCGAGTAGTAGCACACCATCACCCCAAGCTGATTTAATGGTACATTTACCACAAATCCGTGATGATCATGTTAAATATATCAGTGAATTAGCACGTTATAGTAATGAAGTAACAACAACATATAAAGAAAGTGGAAGTGATATTGAAAATAAAGAAACAGCTGAATTAGCATTAAGAGGTTTACAATTATTATCAGAATGGACTAGTGTTGTTACAGAATTATATTCATGGAAATTACTACATCCAACTGATCATCATCAAAATAAAGAATGTCCACCCGAAGCTGAAGAATATGAACGTGCAACACGTTATAATTATAGTGATGATGAGAAATTTGCATTAATTGAAGTAATTGCAATGATAAAAGGTTTACAAGTATTAATGGCTCGTATGGAAACTGTATTTACTGATGCAATTAGACGTAATATATATGCTGAATTACAAGATTTTGTACAATTAATCTTACGTGAACCATTACGGAAAGCAATTAAAAATAAAAAAGACTTAATTAGAAGTATAATTATGTCGGTTAGAGAAACATGTGCGGATTGGCAACGTGGTATTGAACCATTACAAGATCCAGCATTAAAAGGTAAAAAAGATCCAGATAATGGTTTCAATATTAAAGTACCAAGAAGAAATGTTGGTAAGTTTGTGTGTGTTTTTTTTTTGTCGACTAGATTTAATTTATCGAATTTCAGGACCATCCTCGACTCAACTTTATATGGTACGTACTATGTTAGAATCGTTAATTGCAGATAAATCCGGTGGCAAACGGACTTTAAGAAAAGACATTGATGGACATTATTTGGTACAAATCGATCAATTCCACAAAACATCATTTTATTGGAATTATCTGTTAAGTTTTAGTGGTAAGTTTTATATTTTCGTGTTACTCAGTCGATTTTATTTTGATCAATTTAGAATCCCTACAACAATGTTGTGATCTGTCGCAATTGTGGTATAGAGAATTTTATTTAGAAATGACAATGGGGCGACGAATTAACGTAACTATTTTTATTTATTTATTCGTTTTTTCTGTCTTAACTCAGGTTTTATTTATAGAAATGTACAGTAAGACATTTACATAATGAGGAATGTAATGATTTAATTACAATGGAGAAACGTATACAATTCCCCATAGATATGTCAATGCCATGGATATTAACTGATCATATATTAAAAACAAAAGAACCATCTATGATGGAATATGTATTATATCCATTAGATTTGTATAATGATAGTGCATTATATGCATTAACAATATTTCGTAAACAATTTTTATATGATGAAGTTGAGGCAGAAGTTAATTTGTGTTTTGATCAATTTGTTTATAAATTAAGTGAACAAATATTTGCATATTATAAGCAATTAGCTGCTAGTATATTTCTCGATAAACGTTTTCGTGTTGAATGTGCAGCATTAGGTGCATATTTATTACCATATCCACGTGCAAATCGTTATGAAACATTATTAAAACAACGTCATGTACAATTATTAGGACGATCGATTGATTTAAATAAATTAATAACACAACGTATTAATGCTGATATGCAAAAGTCACTTGATTTGGCTATTAGTAAATTTGAAGGTGGTGATATAACCGGTGTCATGGAATTGGAAGGACTTTTACAGGTGAGTTTATCGAACATATAACGCCCTTAAAACACGACATTTACACTTCTGTGAAAGACAATATGTTAACGGTGTTTTATAACCGGCAAGGATTCACTGTTGTTGACTGATTTTTTTTTACAAAGGATTGAAAATTTCGAGAAAAAAAATTTTTAGATTCGTTTTCAATGGTCATAAGGTGTAACCTCGAATGAAAATTTGTTGGAAAATTTATTTATTTTCCCTTAAGACGTTAAAATTCAATGACAATATCAATTTGAATCGATTATAACGTCGCATTTTTATGTTTATTAACCAAATTCAATGAAATTTATTTCAGCGATAGTCGTTATTCACACTTATTTTCCAAAAAACCTGATAAAGAATTGTTTGAAATGAGTTATTGTTTTTTCTAGACAATCGATGAGAATTTTAGAAAAATACATTCATACTGACATCAAACACATTAAGGACTATCACTGAAATAAATTTCATTCAATTCTGTTAATAAACAAAAAAATGCGACGTCAAAATCTATTCAAATTGGTAATGTCATTGAATTTTAATGTTTTACCGGAAAACTAAAGAAATTTTACAAAAAATTTTCATTCGAGATTATAGCGCATTACCAATGAAAACGCATCTAAATTTTATTTTTTTTATATGTTTAGTTCTTTGTAAAAAAATCAACAACACTGTATCGCTGAACTTTGTAATTCCCCCTTAATGCTCAATCTTAGTTGTTGAATTCTACATCCTTGACTTTTTATTCTTATTTTTTTTTACTAAGGATTGAATGTTTTAAGAAAAAAATTTCTTTTTATTCGTGTCCGATGGTAATGACATCAAATGAAAATTTATTGGAAAAGTTACTCAGTTTTTCCACAAGTCGTAAAAATTCAATGTCTGACCTAGTTTAAATCTAATTTTTCGTTCTTCTCCTCTGCTTCTTAACATAACAGAACGAAATTTATGTTAGTGATAGTCATTAATGTGTTTAATGTCTGTATGAATTTATTTTTCCAAAATTCGCACTCATTTTCCAAAAAACCTGAAAAAGAAGAATTATTTGAAATTATTCATTGCTTTTTCTAGAAAATGGATGAGAATTTTAGAAAAATAAATTCATACTGACATCAAACACATTGACGACTATCAGTAACGTAAATTTCATTCAATTCTGTTAATAAACAAAAAAATGTGACGTCAAAATCGATTCAAATTGGTATTGTCAGTGAATTTTAACGTTTTACGGGAAAACTAAAGAAATTTTCCAAAAAAATTTTCATTCGAGTTGATAGCTCATCCCGTTTGGAGAAGCATCTAAAAGAATTTTTTTCTTAAAATATTCAGTTCTTTGTAAAAAAAAAAATCAAAGCCAACACTGCGCAAATCAACAATACTGTATCGCCGAATTGAGTGATTCCCCCTTAAGGTTCAATCTTAGTTGTTGAATTCTACATCGTTGGCTTTTTATTATTATTTTTTACTAAGGATTGAATATTTTAAGAAAAAAATTTCTTTTTATTCGTGTCCGATGGTAATGAGCTCAAATTTATTGGAAAACTTATTCAGTTTTCCCACAAGTCGTGAAAATTCATTGTCTGACCCAGTTTAAATCTAATTTATTGTTCTTCTCCTTTACTTGTTAACATAATAGAATGAAATTTATGTCAGTTATGGGCGTTAGTGTTCTTGACGTCTGGATAAATTCCTTTTGTCAGAATACTTGATAAACACAGAGTTCAGAAGAATTCCTACAGACATCAATCACACTATCTACCATAAATGACATAAATTTCATTCAATTCTATTGATAAACAAATGAGAAAACACAAACATGCCTGAAAATTTCACGCATTTATAAAAAGATTTTAGAATACACCGACGACATACAGGGCTGTCCCAGCGATCTGTTGCACTTCAAATATCTCGTTGTGAATTGAAGTGGAAAAGTATCTAAAAAAATTAGACTACAATGTCTATATTTCAATTGATAGACACGTTCTTCTTTCTAGCTATTTTGAAAATGCCAAAACGGCATATAAGGCCTCGAAAATTACTGTATATTAGGAAACTTATCACCAATTTGATATGAAAATTTTTTTTTTTAAACTTCATTTGTTGCTCAAAATTTTATTTAAAAACAATTTCAAGGCCAGTGTCATCCGAGTCAACAACTCTAGAAAATCTGCCTATAGTAAATACATAAGAATATTCTGACAATAAAATTGACCATTAAAATAAAATAAAAAAAAACTAAAGTATAGAGATTGTAGTCTAATTTCTTTAGATTCGTTTCCGAAACAAACGAGAGAGTTGAGGTGAAACAGTTAGCTGGAACACTCTGTATATATGAATTAAAGATATGAGAAAAAAAATTCATATTACTTTTACATGCATTAATGTGGTGTCTAAATTAATCTCAAATACCGTTCTATAAAAGATTGCCGATAATTTATAATTATTAATTCTTATTATTATACATATTTAGGTGAATCGTTTATGTCACAAGTTATTGAGTAAATGGTTAGCTTTAGACGATTTTGATTCAATGTATCGTGAAGCAAATCATAACGTACTTGCCCCCTATGGTCGTATAACATTACATGTATTTTGGGAATTGAATTATGATTTTTTACCGAATTATGTATATAATGCTGCAACAAATCGTTTTACCAAATACCGTGGACAAATTGCATTTGCTGCTGCTGTACATCGTGATAGACCACCTCAAATGTCACACCATTATATGTGGGGTAGTAAACAATTGAATTTAGCCTATACAACACAATATGGTCAATATTCTGGTAAATTTAATTTTGTTTGAACATAATAATAATAATGTTAATAATTTAATTGTTTTTTTTTAAAAGGTTTCGTTGGTCCACAACATTTTCACACAATGTGTAAATTACTAGGTTATCAGGGTATTGCTGTAGTTATGGAAGAATTATTAAAAATTGTTAAAAGTCTGATACAAGGGAATTTATTACAATTTACAAAAACATTAATGGAAGCAATGCCAAAAATATGTAAATTACCGAGATATGATTATGGTTCACCTGGTGTATTAGGTTATTATCATGCAAAACTTCAAGATATTGTACAATATCCAGATGCACGTACAGAATTATTTCATAATTTTCGTGAATTTGGTAATATTATATTATTTTGTTTATTAATGGAACAAGCATTATCACAAGAAGAAGTCTGTGATTTATTACAAGCAGCACCATTCCAAAATATATTACCAAGACCGTATTGTAAAGAGGGTGAAAAACCTGAAGTTAAACAAAAACGTTTAGAAGCCAAATATGCCGCCTTACAAATTGTACCAAATATTGAGAAATTAGGTACAGCAAAAGTAAGTACAAATTATCCGAACAATCAGTAAAAACCGTTGCAATAGTATTCACAACTAACTTTAAAAGAATAATAGTTATCCATAAAAGTTGAGACTGTTTTTTCAATTAAATCTTACAGATTAAATTAAGAATAGTAGATCAAATTCTTTATCGATTTTACTATCTAACGGCTTCATGATTTTTTGTTACTAATCTTTGTTGTTTGAGTTTTATTACTTTTCACAGGTGATTTGATTATGGGTCATTTTTATTGAATTTTAACCGTTTTAACATTCATTGTGGAGATTTGTAATAAATCTAAATATAATAAAGTTATTGACATAAAATCGATATAAAACTTGCAAGTAAAGTATGCGAAGTGGAAACTTCCGATTTTCATGATTTTTGATACATAAGTAAAGGAAACGATTCTGAGGGATGCGTATTTTTTCATTCGGGCCCATACTTAAGTTTAAGGGAGAAAATGGGGATTGAAGTTCACCCTGCAAAATTAGTTTTTCCAAAATATCTCCAAAATAACTCATTGTTTTTCAACGATTTAAAAATAAATGATAGTTGCTCTCCAGGGCTGTCAAATGGTGATTTTCGATATGTGACTTGGGGTTGGAGCTATAATCAATAATACAAAGCATTTTTTGCACTTATTGATTTATGAAAATGCGCGCTAAATGTACAGGGTGGACCATTTTCGATGGTTTTGCAGGGTATCTCCTATAAGGAGAGCTCGTACAGAATAATGGATAGTACATTCCTGTCCTACTTTTTCCTGACTAGTCAGATGGTGCAATTAGATTTTTGCTATGTTCTTTTGTTTTCGAGTTATGGCCGTTTTTTCACTTTTTTGCGATTTCTAAGATGCCTTATATCTCGTAGGCTTTCAAAAAAGTTGACGCTTTTTCCACAGTTTATAGTGTAGTTTTTAAAGCTGATTCTATTTAGCTAATTATATTTTCTCTAGCTTTTACCGTTTTTGAAATATAACACAAACCTGTGTTTTTTTAAATGGAACCTATATTTAATTTATCGCTCATTAAATTGCTTATTTTTTTCTGATTTCAAATATATATGGTTTGCTATAGTTATTTTCAAAAATGTGAGAGTTATTTGAAAAATTTCGATTTCGAAGGGAAACATTCCTAAAATCATATTCGAAAAGACTTTAGAGTGCTATGAAACAATCGTTTTTTAGCTTGTCAACGAACTATTATTTTGGTTGCTATTTATTTATTCTTTTGTTTTCGTATTTTGCAATAGGTAAAATTTGTTTCATGGCACTCTAAAGTCCTTTCGAGTATAATTTTTGTAATCACTACTTGCGAAATCGAAATTTTCAAAATAACTCCCGCATTTTTGATAATAACTATATTAAACTATATATATTTGAAATCAGAAAAAAATAAGCAATTTAATGAGCAATAAATTAAATATAGGTTCCATTTAAAAAAACATAAGTTTGTGTTATATTTCAAAAACGGTGAGAGCTAGAGAAAATCTAATTAGCTAAATAGAATCAGCTTTAAAAACTACACTAGAAACTGTGGAAAAAGCGTCAACTTTTTTGAAAGCCTACGAGATATAAGGCATCTTAGAAATCGCAAAAAAGTGAAAAAACGGCCATAACTAGAAAACAAAAGAACATAGCAAAAATCTAATTGCACCATCTGACTAGTCTCGAAAAAGTAGGACAGGAATGTACTACCAGTTATTTTGTACGAGGTTTTCTTATATTTCTTATAGGAGATACCCTGCAAAACCATCGAACATGGTCCACCCTGTACACTTCTATTGTATTGAAGACTTTATGTCATACGCATATATTATTGAACCATTAATAGATATCAAAACGATCGCATTATAAGCAACCTTTTTTGCAGTCATAAAAAATAACCTTAATTTTTCAGATGTTAAAGAAAATTAAAAAAAAACAAAAATAAACTTAAATTGCTTCTTTTACTTATAGCTTAAACTCATGAATACACCACGGGCATTATTTACCTCATAACGCCCGTGATACATTAATTACTATAACAGCACGAAATTAATTAAAAATTGTAATTATTTCAGCAAGCGATGATTTCGAAGGAGGGTGATTTATTAACAAGAGAACGTTTATGTTGTGGTCTATCAATATTTGAAGTTGTATTAAATCGTTTAAGATCATTTCTGGATGATTCTGTATGGGTTGGACCACCACCAACGAATGGTGTAATGAATATTGATGAATGCACAGAATTTCATCGTTTATGGTCTGCATTACAATTCGTTTATTGTATACCAGTTAGTGAAAATGAATATACTGTTGAAGAAATGTTTGGTGAAGGTTTACATTGGGCCGGTTGTACTATGATTGTATTACTTGATCAACAACGACGTTTTGAGGCTTTAGATTTTTGCTATCATATATTGAGAGTTCAAAGAGTTGATATGAAAGATGAAGTTGTTAAAGGAATTGTAAGTTCTCCATTTGCTAGTATTTTGCGTTTTCAGTTTTATAAATAAATTGTTTTTACAGAGCCTGAAACGTATGGTCGATAGAATTCGACGATTTCAAGTGTTAAATTCGCAGATTTTTGCGATATTAAATAAATTTTTAAAATCTAGTGAAAATGATGAATTGTCTGTAGAACATGTACGATGTTTTCCGCCTCCAGTTCATCCATCATTGAATCCACAACAACATTATCATGCACCTGAACATTTACGACAATGTTAAAACACTATATTTAATTTAATATTATATTTTATATGTAGAATTTTCAACGTTTTATAATCTTTTATATTTATGTGTTATTTAGATGTTGTAAATAGTAGAGTACTTATACTTTTCATTTGCTGATAATTATAATATCATGGATTTTCATTATACAATTCATATTACCATAAAAATTTTGTGAATCAATTACGCAACCACAAGTGTTCAAATTTTTAGTTCAAACCGTGTTGTAATAGGAAAATGACGGATTCATCATGATAGCAAGGTATGCAAACAATTTAGAAAACAAATTTATTTGAAATTAATGGAAAAAAAAAACAAATTACATTTTATTATCGAATACGTTTTCTAATATGGTATGTACCAAATTGTGCTAATTTCTTCTTATGCACTTTATTATGTTTCGCTAGATGATCAGAACGTGAAAATGCCCGTTCACATAATTCACATTTATACGGTTTTATACCTAAATGTGATCGTCTGTGTCTAGCTAATTCATCAGATCTTGAAAATTTCCATGTACAATTCTGCCAATTACAAACAAACGGTTTCTCACCGGAATGTCTTTTTAAATGCGCTCGTAAATGTGACGGTTTCGAATAAACTTTATCACAATTTGTTATTGAACATGGAAAATGTTTTTCTTCACTAGTTTTACGTTCTCTATAACCATTAATTGATGATAATGATGATGATGACGGTGATTTCTTGTTAATATCATTAATTAACTTCGGTTTTTTGCTGTTTTCCATATTGACAGGATTTTCGTATAATAATGCACGTCGTTTTAAATTTCGTTCATCAGCAATGTGCGGAAACATATTTATTAAATCCAACGATTCACGTGTTTGTAGATTAGTTTGTGTTGATAATTCGATTTCTGGCTTACTAATGATTTCGTTGTTTTGATATTCAATTAAACAATCATTGAAAATAAATTCATCATCAAATTTTGACCAGTTTGTTGAGTTATCATCATTATTTATTAAAGGTTCCTGGATAGAATTACAGGATAAATTCAAATTAACACCCAGTACTGAATATCCTTCAGGATCCAAATTCGGTTGATTATTATTAATATCATTGTCTGATGGTGTTATGTAATTTGATGATAAGAAATTATCTAATTGTTGGTTTAAAAATTCATCTGATACAAGAAAGTCCGTCAAATATGAATTTGTCCAATTTATATCGTTTAAATCCAATAAACTCTCATCGGGTATTGTGGAATTTGTTTGATTTTCATCAAAATTGCACAACGGAAGTAGATCGTCGATTAGTAAATCACTTGGCATTTCGTCGAGCATTATAACTTTTCATTTACACCACATTTTCCGTCTTCGAAAGTTCGAGTTGTACTGATGGTTTCTCGTCTCAATTCAAATTAATACATATGGTTTTTATTCACTTGAGAATTTTTTGAAATTTTTGTTGATGAATATTAATACCGTTTACGAACAAACTAAAACTGAACACTCTAAACAAATTTTTTTCACAATCAGTTATAATTATAATAATTATATTTTGATTAAAAGCGTGACAACTACTGCCTAGTACACAAGTTGTCTTTTTGTATAACGTTACATCCCTGGAGAATTTGTCATTTAGAAAATGTTCAATTCCCAATGGTATCGTTTAAAACTGATTTGTTTATGTACGTTTCTCAACTGGTCTATGCGTTTTGTTAATTGTTTGTTTCATTACAAAAAAAAAAAAAAAACAAATAAGATTAACAAAAACATCCGGATTTTATTCAAAAATTCGTAGAAAATATATAACCATTTACGACAATACCATTTAGAACTTTATCATAGTTGAAATTTGATATTGATTATCAGAATGCAAGACTACAAATAATCCTATTATTCATGAGTATTTCGCGTGCTCAGCGAATTTACAGGCAGTTTTTACTACCTTGTTTTTTTGGTGCTTCAATCTTAGGTTTCAATATTGCTAATCTTTAAATTATCTTATCAAGAACCGCACTCCTGTATTGTTCAGTTTATTTATCGTTATTCAGCTTTTGTAGAAGCTGTTTAGCCAGAGCCGGCTCGAGCTCTCCTGGCGCCCCTATCCAGAAATTAATAATTATATATTTTAGAGTGGTCGTTAAAAGTTAATTTTTCCCTACGACCCAAAAAACCTCCCTTTTGATGAAAAAATACGGGTATTTTTTTTTAACAAAAAGAACACGTGCCGCAAGCCGATCCAAGTTTATTTTTTAATAAAATCGTATTTTTTCAAAATATCTTTCAAAGTATACAATTTTCAGAAAAAATCATTAAGAGCAATTTTGTAGCAAATAAAATTCTCTACAGAAAAGTTCTCTTTTTATTGTTTCATAAAGTTCATATTTATGGAGATATTCTCATTAATAAACTCATACGTAATAAATAAATTCAGACGAATAAACGTATTTTTTTTTTCAGAAATAAAAACCATTTCGAAACTTAAGTCAAATTTATAGTTATTAATTTAATTATTTGTTGTCGATAATTTTATTTATTTATTTCAGAAAAAAATACGTTTATACGTCTGAAAATTTTTATTTTATGGAGTTATGAGTTTATTTTTGAGAATATCTCCATAAACATGAAATTTATGAAAAAATCAAAAGAGACCTTTTCTGTAGAGAATTGTATTTCCTACAAAACTACTCAATAATTTTTTCTCAATTTCGTCTACTCTAAAAAACTACGATTTCATTAAAAAATAACCTTCGATCACCTTGCGGCACGTGTTCTTTTTGTTAAAAAAAAAAAATAAGAATTTTTCCCGTATTTTTTCAGCATTGGGGCGTCGGGAAAAAATTATATTTTGTAAACGAATTCTTTGCCGTCTTCGTTAATTACATTCCTACTTATCAAATTTTTTCAAGTAAATTTCTGATCGAAAATAGTTCCTTTTGATGACAAGAAAAAAATCCAAAATAATTCTCTGTAGAATTTTAAATAAATTTGCAATAAAAAAGTTTGATGTCCCATAGAAAAGTGTCATAAAATATTTCGTTGTAAAAGAATTCATGAATGAAAAAATCGACGTTTTCGTATGAGACACTGTTGAGAAAAGAAAAACTCACACTTTGGTTCCAGTTGATAGTTGCATAACTGCCACAAAAATTGAAAGAAAAACTATTAGTATTAGAAGGAACATTATTATTTGAAAGGCACTAGCACTAGACACAATTAGTTGTTAATTAACGAAAAAAATAACAATTTTTTGAAAGAATTCAACACTTCATAGACTAGAACACAACTGAAGGAGAACGAACAAATCTAGAAAGAGTGTTAAGTAAGTGTCCTTTGTTCGGTTCTTATCAAGAACGTATATACGCGATTAATCACAGTAACAAAAAAGATAGAAAAATATGAAATGTAAATCCGGGAACCCAAATAAAGAATACAATACAGGTGGAAGCAATTGGAAATGATAGAAAGAACTCCAAGAGTGGATTTGGAAAATTCCAGATCCTAGCCAGAATTTGATTGCACGGTTACTACTTTTTTAAATTTCAAAATAAAGGCAATTGTTTTTAGTCTAAAATTCTAACTGAAAGAAATTTCCAAAAACTGAATCCCTCTCACGATCTACCAGGACTGAAGATCTAACATAGATTTTCAAATTGAACAAATTCATCAGAGTTAAGACTGTTCTATATATATTTTTTTAATTATACTTTCATACTCCTCTTAAGAAAATGCTACACGTCCATTATAGGATCCACTAAAAAGTGCCGCCTATAAAATTATGCCGCTCCAGGCAACTGCCTGTTTTGCTGTGGCCTTGGGCCGGCCCTGTGTTTAGCAGATGATTAAAGAAACAAACGAGTTTACAGGAGTTGCAAATGTACTAATTTCCTATTACAGTATATAAGTGTTTTTTTGAATTATTTTTTTAAATTGACGGAATGTATGTCAATATATAATTTATATAAAAACGGAGAATTTGTGGATTTTTGGAAAAAAAAGTTTCACTATTCCAGGAAAAGTACGGACGTAGTTATAGTGGACCGACAGATAACCGATTTTTAATTTACAATTGTTACCAGATGTCCTGAAAGCACAAACACAAAAAAACTGTTTTGGTCATTACAGCTCTCGAGTTTCTCAATTATTTTCTACAATCACTAGCAATAAAGAAAAAATGTTAAATACTACCATCAAATTTAGTCACATTATAAAAAAATCCGCTAAAATCAGTCGTGTTGTATAATTTTACAACTGTAAACATATTTGATTTTTTCTAATCATTACAATTTTGGAAGTGGATTGACCAAGGCACATGAGGTCCTAGGCTAGCACGATTTGAGGCGCGGGAGAATTTGGGAAATTCGCAAAGTAAAATAGAGAAAAAAAATTCCGAACTGTTTGTATTAGCGGTGATATTCATAGGGAACAGGGCCGGCCGAGGCGTTAATAACGCCCTAGGCGAGCTTATTTTCGGCGCTCCTTTCCAAAAAATAATGACTGAGTTCACTACTTTTATATATTTCGCAACCGAATTTTTCGACATGTTCATGAATTAGTGAATTTTTTGACAATAAGAATTAAAATTCCAAAATAATTGCTATAATTTTTTTGTAGAATTTTAAAAATCCGTAATAAAAAAGAACCGTCTGGTGTCCTTCGAAGAGTGTCATAAAAGATTTCGTATTAAAACAATTCAAATCAATCAAAAATACGACTCACAGTTTGGTTCCAGTTGATCACTGCATTACCGTGACAAAAATAGAAAGAAGAATTTACCATCTTTATAGACATCCTGGAGCCATTCGGCACAGGATGCCTATTTTTATACTAAAGGCACTAGCACTAGACACAATTATTAATTAACAAAATATCACAACTTTTCGAAACAACATTAACACATCAAATGCTCAAACATAACTGAACAAGAATGGGTAAATCTAAAATGGTGTCAAAGAAGTGTTCTATATTGAGTTCTAATCTTCACTATATCAAAAAAAAAGTAGAAAAATATTAAAAATGTCTTTTGGCTACCCAAATAAAGGGCACAATATAGATAAACTATTTAGGGTCAAGAACACAGTTAGAAACTTCAAAAAGTTCTAAGGGTAGATTTGGAAAATTGGAAGTCCAAGGTAAATTCAGTCGTACGACTGCTAATTTCTGTACTTTCAAAATAAAGGTAATTATGTTGAACTTGACCTGAACCTCTTCTACGATCTATAAGGTCTGAAGATTTGATATAGAATTGATCAGTTGTTCATCCCTGAATCTTGCACTGATGCAACTAGAAACCTGCCACCACTAACGATTTTTATGCCGTAACATCGTTTTTTAAATACACCAACAGAAAACGCTATTAAACTTTTCCACTTTCTACCAGTAAATAACTCTTCTAAAAATAACATTTTCTAAAATGAATGAAATCTTCTGTATTTACCAGCAGCTCCAAAGAGTTCTAAGGTTTTTCGAGGTGAAACTTCTTTAGGCGCGATAGGGTAGTAAATTTTTTCAAAGCATGACGGCAATGCAGGACCCCGTGAGGGGAAACCCTTCCCTTCTAACAGACAACTGGGAGGGAACAATGGGAGCGTTGCCATAGCGTCGTGTAAAATAAACACTAGGGTGAAAAGTTGATCTCATTGACCGATGTACAGCGCCACCTGGAACAAAACTAAAATTTCTTGGCCTAACACTTATAATATTAATTAATTGCGTTAAATTATATATAAAAATTTGTTTTGATATAAGTGAAATACAGAAAAAGACAATTACAGAGCAAAATCGACCCTTCAGGCAACGACTGAAAGAAAATAATTGATTAACTGAATCCCACATAACCATATCCTAATCCTAAAATGAACTTCATCTTTAACCTAAGAAGTTTCACTTCTAATGCGTGGCGTTCCACGCACTTCCAGTTTTTTTTTATTAACCCCTTAACTTGTAAGCTCGAGTTAATTCGAGCGCACTAAACAGGCCAAACTGTGCACATTCGAGATAATTCGAGCGGCGTTGTATTTTATGCTGTTATAATTTTCACACTCGAATAGAATCGACAATTGAAAATAACAATTTGAAAGCAAAGAAAAATTATTTTTTTCTATTTTGCGTTAATAATAGCGCTATTATTAAACTCGCTACTGTATCGAAATGTGCACATTTCGTAACTAGTGCTGAAAAGTAAAATAGTAGGAATTTTTTTTTCCACTAGATTGGTAACATTTTCATTGATTTTGACAACTGTCAAAAATCATAAAAACAAGATACTTAATATACCGTTTTTCGTACTGATCTTTGGATTTATCGGGTAGTAAATTGCTTCCTGCATTTTCAGCAATTTCCCTTATTTCAGGTGGACTACATGAAAATTCTTCACTCATTGTTAAATAAGCAATTTGGCGAAAAAAACAATTGACTAAGAGTGAAAAATAAAACAATCGAAGTTTCCTAGCTGAATGTTCAATTGTTTTTTTTTTAGTAACACCAACTCCCACCAATTTCCCTAAATATTAAATCTCGCAATTTTTTTGTAAAAAAGGGCACAAAATAGGCAAAATAGAAAAAATAGTAAAAAAACTCGTGTCAGAAGTCGTATATTGCACTCGTCCTTTAGAAAACTCGCGTCTCCGCCGCTCGTTTTCTAAACTTGGACTCGTGCAATAATAGGCGACTTCTGACACTTGTTCTTTAATATACTATTACTGATAAAAATATATTTTTTCCGAAATAGCATTTCGAAAAGAAAGATAAAAAAGTCGATGTATTTGTAACATTGCAATATTCGGCTCTTTTCTGCAAGGTGGATCAAAATCCAAAATTAAAATTAAAATTTTGATTATTTTTGTATTTTTTTAATGTTTTTTGACAAAACAATGTTGTTTTTTATATAAAAAAAAACTGCGTTAAGAGGTTAAATAATAATAAAATTTTACTCATAAAGCTTACCATAGGACGCACTAAAGTGTCGCTCCAGGCAGCTGCTAGTTTTGCTGTGGTCTCGGCCCGGCCCTGTTTATTTGTTTTTATTATTCAGGCCAGGCACTGTAGAGGTAGCAATCACTGCAGTAGTTGGAGAACTTTCTTTTTATTGCTTTTCTTATTGTATCACTTATGCACCTTTTGCATTATTTCCTTTTTTACTCGAATGTTGCGAAGGGTTTAATACAAACAATTAATATAATAAATAATTTACTAATTATCTTCAATATAATAAAACTTCTGTTACAGTAGGGTACTATTATTGTTATTAAAGTTTGAGCTATGAAATGCTGGTATATAACAGCCGTGTAAGGTCGATTTCGGAACTATTTTGAGCTTTAATTTTTTAGTGAATATTTTATAATATTTGGCTTTCATTTTTTTACTATAGGTACAACGTACCTATACATTAATAACTTAACAAATAATAAGATGAATAATAGTTATAATAATAATAATAATAATAATAAGCGGAGACTACCATTTCACATGATCTACTTCTAGTCTACGAATTTACTCCTTTATTACACGTCTATCCAAGTCTTTTTATTTGAAGAAACTCAATAAATTCAATAACTTATAATAAATATTTCAACTATATTGACCCTCTTTTAATACTTCTCAAATACGCTTGTTTTTAATAATCACATAATTTATCATGACTTTTACTGCCACTACGTGAGGTTTTACGTGGCAAATTTTCCAAATAAGCTTCTGGAGCCCATCCTTCTGTAGATGTACCTAAAATTTAAATATATTTAAGAAAAAAAATCTAATAATAATAAATGATTAATAATTCGTTTTGAACCTATAATTTTAACAAACCACCAACCAGCACAACCAACTTTCAATAATTCAACAATATCACCTTCTCGTAAATTAACTTCACTATTCCCAATTGCACAATAATCAGATAACGCAACATAACGACCACTCTGCAAATATATAAATAATTTAGATAAAGAAAATTTAATTACGTCAAATAACGATAAATAGAGAAAACAACAAAATTAAAATATAATAAAATTCGGATATTTGAAAATAATAAAAGCTGAAAGAAACATGCATTTTTTACACTACAAAAAAAAAATAATAATAGAAAAAAGAAAATGTTAACTTACTAGAACTAAAAAAGAATGGAAGGGCGGAATTGGCTATTATTATTTATATTATTATTATTACTATTATTATTATTAACATAAAATGTAGATTAATTGTACTGTCAACAAAATATTGATGAACCAACCCCATTCATTGAATCTGCCAACAGGAAAAATTAGTTTATATAAGGCAAAATGGCTATAAAACGTGCATAAAAAACTTAAATTCAACTCCATTAATCATCTCATCCAAAAAGATTATTATCAATATTGATGGATGAGAGGATTTTTAAGGGTTTAAAGCTAAAAAGCCGAAATTACTATTAAATAAAATGAATGCATCGTTTTTTTTCTTTAGATAAGCGATATAAAAAAAAAAAGATCCTTACAGGTATAGTTGAATTATTTTTAACATCATCATCATCACTATTACTACATTCTGATGACCAATTTTCACCTTCCACATCAATATTATCATCGTATAAATTATGTGAATCAACATCGCAACTCATTGTTCGATGATTATCGTTAAGTGTACATTTTGTTGGTGTATTTTTCTGTTTCTCCCAAGAGGTAGTTTGTCGCAATGACCTTAAAAAATGTTTCTGTTATTCACTAAGTTTCTTTTACATACAGTATTGGCAAATTGACTAGCCATAGATAGAAAGATATAAAATGTAGGCAAATCAAATAGGCACATTAGAAAAGCTACCGTTAGTGGAAATGAAAAAGTCAGCCGCATAAGTGCCTCCTTTTACATAACTCCGATTAGATTATCGTCGAGTGATGTCTTCTTCTACATTTAGTTTATGTGCCTCTTTAATTTGCTGTTAAAAAAAGATCTCTGTCAATTCACCTGTGAGCTGAATACTGTTTGATTTTTTCACCCTTGAGCTCCTCTAATTGATTTAATAAAACACGTTTTATCTCATTAACCCATGATTGTTTCTGTTCAATATTTGATGCTTGTATTGTATAAACTTCTTGTCTACCTTGTAACCAAATTTCAAATTTTCTATCATCACCTTTAACTGTTTCAGTTAAACCAATTTGTGACATTTTTAAATAATGTTTAAATTGATATGTTACTTTATTGTATTGTGTTTTTGATGCCGGTTTACAAAATAACATACATTTTTGATATAAAAATATATGACGACGCATTGGTTTTAAACGTAAACGTAAATCACGTTTATTATCAGCCCATACATTAAATGAACCTTGTAATAATAGATCACCTTGTTGTGATAGATCAATTGCAAAACCGGTTATTGATATTTGATGCATACTATCATTAACACATTTTAATACAATCAACATACAATCTAATGCTTGTTGTAATTCTTTACAACATTTACTTTCATTTGAATAACGTAATAAATCTTTTAATAATAATTGATATTTTGTTATTCTTTGTACTGGTTTTAATAAATATGCACCTAATGGTAATTTATGACCTAATTTCTTCTGGCATGCTTGGAAAAATCCAGTTTTACCAATTAAACTCTCCCGAATATGTTCTGATCTCGGTATATTTTGACAATAGTAACTATATAAGCGATAAAATGTATCCCTCTATAATGAAAATCAATAAAATCAATAAAATCCTTGGGAACTAGTCAAAATGGAATAAAGTCAACTATATAAATGAAGACTCTTTTACTGTAGCAACGACTTATTCAAATTCTACAGTACTGGATGGCCTATTTTCGATGCTTTTATTCTTGAAATTTTGACGTAGGAGACTGTAATTTAAATTCGTAAAACCAAAAAATTACCTAACAATAGATCCGATTACAAAAGATTTGATAAAGACGGTGATAGATTGCCCTGTTGAAAATTTCCCAAAAATGTTGTTTGGAAATAACCAGATGGGTTTTGTGAAATTTACAAAATGTCACGTACCACCCGAACAGGTATATACAGAGTGTCCCAGCTAAGTGTACCACCTCAAATATCTCGTTTGTTTGTGAATTGAAATGGAAAGTATCTAAAGAAATTAGACTACAATGTCTATACTTCAATTTTTTGAAACATAATTTTCGTGGCGTGTCACACATCACAAAAGTAAAGACTAAAAAAATAGAAATATTTATAATTTTTGTAAATTAATTGTTTGTTTATTGCCACTTAAAATACAATAGTTATTTACTATACAAGGTGGTAAAGTGATACTTTATCCACGAGTTTATAAATCGCCGAGTAGATAGAGGGACTTTACCACCATGTGCAGTACAAGATTTTTCTCAATATTTGCCCTTAAAACTCTTTTTAATTTTCTAATAAGTTATGACATTAATTATTCATACAGTTGTCAATAATTGTTGGTTGCTATTGGATTTCTCTGAACAACTAGCAATTGTTTTTTGTCTATTTGCTGTTGGTTGCTATGGTATTGTTATAAAGTTACTCAACGGTAAAGTAAATACTTTACCGTTGAGGTGAGCAAACTAAACACTTCACCATTGAGGTGGGTAAAGTGCTACTTTACCATTGGGTTTTTAGTCGATAAGGTTGGACTTTAACATCAAGTATTGAAAAAAAAATTATCTTTGGAAATCCGTGTCACCAAAAATGAGCTCGCATGTCAGCACTGACACGCGTGTCATAGGTTCGCCATCACTGGTATACGGTTTGCTCTTCAGTGTCGAATGGACGCCAAGAATATGAGCTCAACGTTGGGTTTTACCCCACTACAACCGTATAAACGCAGACTTTGGTAATTATTTTTTCAGTAAAAAAATTATTTACGGGGGGACATAAGTGATAAGATTTTTTATAAGGGGGGAGGCAGAGATAAGATCTTTTAGAAGGGGGGCGTTAGTGGACAAAGTTTGGAAACCGCTGTGCTACACTTTTGGGTTTAATAAAATGGCTGAAAATGTCAGAAAAATAATAAAACATTTCAAAATGTTCATCGTTTTACAATTTACCAAGTCACTTAGAAAAAGACTAGGCATTCTATTAAATGACGGATTTTACAGTACGCCGACGACATACAGAGTATCCCAGATAAGTAGTGTTTCATCTCAAATATCTCGTTTGTTTGTGAATTGAAATGAAAAAGTATCTAAAGAAATTAGACTACAATGTCTATACTTCAATTGACCGATACGATTTTCTTTCTAGCTGTTTTGGAAATGCCAAAACATCATATAAGGTCTCGAAAATGACTCAATATGAGGAAAACAATCACCAGCAATCAATATTGCAAATGAATTTGATACTACGTTTTTTTTATTACTCAAAAAAATATTGGCAAATGTGATTCGCCCGGCGCCTCCACCATTCTGCACGATGATTTGAAATGTTGTTCATTCGCGATATTCATTGGAGGTAATTGGTTTCCTAATATTTAGTTTTGACGTAGGCTTTTTTTATCAATGAATAGGTTATTGATCCCAGAGAAGTTCTAATTTTTTTCCAGCAGCAAATGAGATATTTTTAAAAGAAAAACCATTATTTTTATATGCAATTCATTCGCAGTATTCATTGTAGAAGATAATAAGTAAAAATTTTATTTTATTTTTTTTTGATCATGTACCAAATGAAACAAGTTGAAAAAGAATGGTAAGAAAGTTAATTGAAAAATATTCAGAATAGTCAAAAAAATAAATAGCGAAAAACACGTTTTTTTTTAAAATTATATCGTAGCCCTTTGAGTTTGAAAGCTGAAGGAAATATCTATTTTTACTTATGAATCGATCAGCCACAAGGACTTTTCAAAATCTTTGGAGACAGATTTCACATGCTTATCCATCATTCGAATATTTTAATAAAGGGGAAAAATGAATAAAAACAATAAAATTGGACTAGACACTGAATTTTCACGTCTCTACAGACAAACTAAATAAGTTTTCCAATAAATATTCTTTTAAAATCCTAGCTCATTACCATTGAAAACGAATACAATCGATTTTTTTTCTTAAATTAATCAATCCATTGTTAAAAAAGCATAACGTCAATTAATCGAGTCCCTGTAGGTTTCACGATTTCGTATGAGCAAAACAAAAAGGTCAACTGATTAAAATACTCGATCTCAGGGGCTAATCATCCATCCGTGCTACAGTAGAATGAGTCGTTTGTTTTTATGGGCAAAGTTTTTGACTAGTTCCAGACAAATATTATATGTATAAATATATTTACCCTTTGCACAAAACATAATGCGACTAAATCAATCGATGTTATACAATTTTCTAAATCTTTTAAAAACATGTTTGAATGAAATTCATAAATCTCCTCTAAATTACCAAATATTACATCGATTTGTTCGATTAAATTTGTTGTTAAATAACTTTGCATTTCTTCAGAATTTGTTTGCATTTTATAGCCCTACAAATAAACAATTTAATAATCTTAATACAACAAATAACAATAAATACATACAGTAATTATTGATAATAATTCGCTAACATATAAACGTTCTGTTTCAATTAATTCAGTTAAAACGTGTCCCGTTTTAACATTACTAATATCATCATTTTCCGTATTAACTTGATTCGATTGTATTGAATCTTGTTTCGCTAATTCTCCTTCAGTTGCTTTCGTTATGATTGATTGTGATTGCAATAATGATGTTGTTGCTAGTTTTGTTAATGTAGAAATTCTAGATTCGCACATTACGGTAATATCACTAATTCTTTGTAAAGTCTTAAAAAAAAGCAATAACAAATATCATTGATAAACAGGATAATGTAAATTATTGATAAACAAGACCGTGACTAATAAATTGGATTCAATAATTAATAATTCGTATAAATCTGATTAAATCATATTGAATACGAATTAGTCACGCACTATACGGCTTTTTAATACATACTTGTGCTATTTGTTGTTTTAATTCGTTATCTATTTGGTCTTGGAACGCTAATTTAAATTCCTGTAGATTCTCTAAATTAAATTCGTTTTTATTTTCTGTAAATTGTTTGATTTCATCTAAATATTTTTTACTTAAAACCAACGAATTTGAACAATTCTCTATAGATTGTGATGTTAATAATTGATTACATGTTTCACACCATTCGTCAGCTTTATTAATTTCTTCAATAAATTGTTTATATTTAATTAAAGTATCTTTACGTTTTTTTAAACGTTGTATTAAACAATCTTTCATATGTATTAATTCGCAACATTTCGGTTCAACACATTGTAAAGGTAATAATGTTTTATTTTGCATTAATGTTTCACCACACGAAACAACCTCTTCAGATCGTTCAATATCAACATAACATAATTTTTCAAATAATAAAGTTTCTTTATATAATTGTTCAATACGTTGTAAATTATCACCAATTTCCTTCATATCATTTATTGTTTTTATATGTGAATTAAAATTGATTTGTAATTCACGAAAGTCTTGTTCAAAACGTCTTAAATCTAAACAATGTCGTAATTTTGTTGAATGTTGTTGCCAAAAATCATCAAATGTACGTTCTGTTTCTTCTAATTGCACTAATAATCGTTCAATAACAAATACATTACAATTAATATCATTTTTATTAATTGTTTTATCATTTTGTGATGTTACAGTTGATTTATTTTTAATTGTTGTTAACAGATATTCACCGTGTTTAGCGGCTGATAATATTTCATCTTTTAATTCTGTATAAATTAATGTTTGTTGATTCAACAATTGTTGTGTTGTATCAGCATTGTTTGGTAATTCAGTTTCATCAATTGATTTTGTAAATTTATCTAAGGCAATTGATACTTGTTTTGTTAATTGTGAGAATTTTTCTGAATCATTACGTTGTTGCATCCATTCATCATGTGAATATATCAATGTACCACCTAAATCAGTTGTTAATTGATCTAAATCAATTAATTCATGTAATTCTTCTATTGTACTTAATACGATCATACGAAATTTAAATTCGTCTTTAAATAATTTATTGCTCACTTCAGATAATGCTTTTTGTAAAAAACTTGAAGGCCTTAATACATATACAACATGAATTAAACCAGGAAAGTATACAGATATTTTCAATAGAACATTTTTGACAGAATTCCAACGATCTTTACGGCGATCAATTATTAAATGGAAGCCCAGATCTGCCTCTTGCAATCTTTGAAAGAAAAAATAATTAATAAATAAGGAACGTTTACAATAAGAGAAGTTCAAATAATTTAGAACGCATTTTCTAGTATAAAATACAACAAATTATACTCAATCCCTTCAATTCATCCCAACTAAATGAAGATTTATCTTAAGGAGGACCACTAGTGTGACCGCCTAAAAAAACGATGATATTCGAGAATTTTTTTCCAAAAAAAAAAGTATTACTCTAAATGTTTTAAAATTATGATGACATATTTGGGTACCAATAATGGAAAAAAAATAGAAAATATATTTTCAGTAAGTTATTTGCCATCTAACGCGTTGCAAAAAAAAGAAAATTCTCCAACTACTGCAGTGATTGTGACCTTTACAGTGCCTGAATAGCAAAAACAAATAAACAGGGCCGGCCCAAGACCACAGCAGAACAGGCAGCTACCTGGAGCGGCACTTTTTAGTGGATCTTATACTGGACGTGTAGCGTTTTCTTAAGAAGAGTATGAAAAAAAAATAGAACAGTCTTAACTCTGATGAATAATGGTTGGAAGGAACTGCTGCCAAATACAGAAGATATGATTCAGCTTGAAAAAATAGTTTTTTAGAAAAAAGACAATTATTGCCTTTATTTTGAAAGTACAAAAGATAGCCACCCTGCGCAATTGAATTCTGGCTAGGACCTGTATTTTTCCAAAGCCACTCTTAGGAAGTTTTTCTATAGTTTCAGTGTCAGTGTAAGTGCCAGTGCCATTCAAATAATCATGTTTTTTTCTAATACTAATAGTTTTTCTTTCAATTTTCGTTGCAGTTATGCACTGGAACCAAACTGAATTTTTTTCTTCAACAGTGTCTCATACGAAAATGTCGATTTTTTTCATTGTTTTTAATTGTTTTAAAACGAAATCTTTTCATGACATTTTTCAATAGGACACCAAACTTTTTTATTAAAAAGTCAACAGACAATTAGCATAATTATTTTGGATCTTTTTTTTGTTATCGAAAGAAACTATTTTCGATCAGAAATTTTGTTAAAAAAAATTGATAAATAGGAAAGTAGTTAAGGGAATGTACCCATACTGTGACCTATTTTTTACAATATTTACCCCTCCCCTCACCCGTCGGTGACCGACCGTAGTATATACCAAGACACCTCTTCTCCCAATAGATTTCACGTAGTAATTCATAATATGGTTTTAAATTATTTTTTGCAAATATGAAGTTGAAAAAAATTAATTAAAAAAGAAGATAATGTCAATTTAAAACTTAAAGCAACTAACAGAAGAGGAAGAAGATGATGAAGAAGAAGAAGAAGAAGAAGCAGCCGATTGCAATACTATGACACATCACCTCGATTCAGATGATGGAAGTTTAGATGTTTCTCTAAACAAAACGGAATCATCAAACAATATTTTTGATTTTGAAATAAATGATCCAAGTACATGGCCAAAACATTTATCTATAAAAATTCGAGATCAACAAAACAGCGGAGTTTTAAAAAAGTTTGAAATTTCACTCAAAAATCTAATGGTTTTTTTCATGGGAAAATTACAATTTTTGCCCAATCGGAAAACTAAAGGGTCATTGAGTGGAGAAACAAATATAAAACAAGTTAAAAAAAAATCAAATCGATCGAATGATCTGTTATCGAATTACAACTGTCGCGAGTTTGAAAAACGTAGTTTTGTGAAAACTGCCTTAAAAGATAAAAGTATTGATTTAATTCTTATAAATGGATAAATATTATACCTAGAGCTAATCTGCTATTCCAGACCCATAAATAAGTCGTTTTAGTATCCTAAAGCCTACCATTTCCCAAAACGTGTGACTGACAATAGGGGAAGGCCGGGCAAAATGGGGTAGTGAGCAAGACGGCGCACTAGGCACCCTTAGCTAACATACTTTCCTAAGTGATGAGTAGTTGCTCTTTCGAAGGCGGTAACTCAAAAATTATTTGAGAACCGTAATAGAAATTTTAGAATGTCACTTTTGAAGGTGTAAACCAGGCATGTGCAACGTACGGCCCACGGGAAAGATCCGGCCCTCGATGTGACTTTTTTCGGCCCTCGTAACCATTTTCAAATGTTAATATATATCATATATAGAATCCGGCCCGCGATGTGGTGTGATGTTTGCTTCCTGGCCCGAGGTCTTGCCTAAGTTGCACACGCCTGACGTAGACTATCGAAAAATGCAAAAAAAAAATCGATTCAAGTCCCTTAGGGAACCATATATTAATTGATTTTCTGATTGTTTTATTTATCGCATAAAACAAGGGTTTTTAAAGTTTGAAACGTAGGAACTCGGATTATCAGTTCAAAGGTCAAGATTATAATGAAAATTTCACTACTGTTTCAAAACTTGTTACGTGATCATCGGCTATCGTAATTGTTATTAAAAAAATCAAATTGGGGAGTGTGTCCGAACTGATTGAAAATCTTAAGTTATCTTTGGTTATTTGATTTAATCGTTGTTTGGAATAACCAGAAATAAATTAATTAAAAATCGACATTGAAACATATTTTGGATTAGTCAAAATTATTTGGCTTGTCTCCCATATTTTAGAAATTTTAAAAAGATTATAAATAAAACTTATGGATGTCAGTATGAGCAATCTAACATTTTCCTTGCATTTTATTTTGCTTACTTCTCAAATTTTGTCGCGCTAGGCCCCCGTCTTATGATACGTTAACTAAAGAATACTATAAAAATCTATACAGCGCAAAAAACGCTCCTTCGGATAACACTATAAAGAATTTGAAAAAGATAGTAACAAATGCAAATCCTGACGACCTGCCCGATATTATAGAGGATGAATTAGATAAAGCCCTACAAGATATGAAAATAAATAAGGCAGTAGGAGGTGACGGAATCTTAATACAACTTCTCAAAGGAAGAAGAAAAAATGTCTCTTGAAGGGTAAGCTACCCTTCAAGAGACATTGGATGGAACAACGCTAACACAATATTGAAATATAAGAAAGGTGACCCAGCGAATTCAGACAATTATAGACCTACATCTCTTCTATCAATGTTATACAAAACCTTTATGAAAACAAAATCTTACCCATTTATTAAACTTTACTTTCAAGAAATAAATAATACTTACGAGGGTACTGATGTTAAATATAACATTAATCGTTGATAATCACTATCAGTGATTGAATTAAAATTATTGTTATCAGGAAATGTTATAATAGGACAACCATCTTTTGATTTACCACCTGAGATAATTGCATATTGTGAATTTAATAAATCAGCAACATCACTTAGTTGTAACGGATCCGTATTAACTGTATTTACCATTTCAATTTCTTCAAATGCTAATTCATCTAAAATTATTTGATAAATGTAAATAAGCAATAATGAAAAAAATAATAATCCGATTCCGATACTATAATAAAATGAAGATTTTATAGAAAAGGGAAAAAATATTTTGTATCATCAAACTATTTGATGTAAAAATTTTATTGACCAAAATATACAGAAAATAAAACTTAAGAAATATTCTTTCCGTTTACATTATTTACATCCTACTAAATGTATATGGTGTATGATGTTGACCACCAGCCATTGTTGTTACAATATTACCTTGTTCATTAATCACATAACCAGTATTTGTCAATTGATAGGAATATGCATTTCCAGTTGTATGATTATTTGGATTTTGTGGTCCATTTGGTATTAATTGTGATACAGGTGTTACTAGAAACGTTTGTTGATGATGTTGTGTACCAGTAACATCATTTGATTGTGCTACAACTAACGGTATAACTTGTTGCACTTCATTATTTATAACACATTTTTGTATTTGTTGTTGTTCTCTTGGTCTTTCAATTATTTGCGTTTTTTGGATCTGTTGTGGTTGTTGGATTTGTTGCTGTTGTGGATTCTCTTGTTGTGTTGTTTGTGATTGTTGTGACTGAACTTGTTGTTGTTGAGATTGTTGTTGTTGAGACTGTTGTTGTACTTGAGAAGACTGTTGTCCAGATTTAGGTTCAACTTTACAAAATTTAACATGTGGAAATTGTTCTTTCATAAAATGACGAAATGTCGAATAACCCATTAATTTAACACCAGGATCCAGTATTTGTCCATATTCTTTATAGGCATCATGTAAATTTTTTCTAGTTATATCCCATGGTAATTGTATCGGTTGTTTTGTATTAACAATATCTCTTTCACCTGTGTATTGTTCTAAATACTGTTTCAAGAATTCCGTTGCATGATAATATATATCTAACGGAAATGTATTATGTGGTTTCTTGCCATGATTACCATGTACTCTGGGAGCAACACCATGCGTCATAACATGTTTTCTTATCCGTTTTAATTGATAATGTGTACAATTTTCTAAATATAAAAAAGCATCTAAACATACTCTACGTCCTTGGTATACATATTGTGCACGTAAACGTCGTCTTTCTTTATGTCTTACTGTTGTATCAGGATTTGCTAAACATGCCATTGTTACACCCATTAAATACATATCATGTTCACCTTTTGTTAATTCAGCAATATTTAATCTATGTCGATATACGCTTTCTGGATTTAAACCACGAAAACAACTTTCATCTTGACACTCACATCCACGTTTAAAACGTTCTTTTACTTGGGCAGCACTTTCTTCCAATTTTGTTGTTTCAGTAGCACGTATTTCACCAGCATCTAAATTAATTTTCTTTTTCTTCTTATTTATAATTTTCTTCTTTATCGTTTTCGATTGTATTTTTATTTTTCCGTTATTATTACTACTATTATGATTATTACTATTACTATTATTAGTATTAGTATTATTATTATTATTAGAAGTATTACTATTAGATGTACCACTTGAAACTTCTTTTTTCGCATCGCTTTCTTCAACTGTATCTGTTGATTGTGGTGTTGCTGCTGTTGTATAAATTGTACTAATATGCTGATTGTCTGCATCCACCTGAATCGCATGCCCTTCCCAAATAACCTGATGATTTGACTATATTTGAATGTGATCCTTTTTATTTTTCAGTTTAATTTTAAATAAGATAAAATAAATACATCCTACAATTAACGGACTAAATAATATTTTGCTCAATATTAATTATGTACCTTAAAACGGAAACATACTTGCTAGCTAATATTTCGTTTCTTTTACTGATGTCAGGACGTTAGGGATCGTTGTGTACTTTAAATCAACGATTCCCAACGTTTTTTCTCTCGTGTACTCCTATTCTCTGCAAATTAAAATTCTAAATTAAATTTTGTTATTTTTTTATAAATTTCAACTCTGCTTCATGGTTTTCTAACATCAATATTTTTGTATAATGAGTTGGAAACAGCCGCTATTAGTCCAAGAGCTGATGAAGAATTTGGGGAAGGTATTTTAGGCACGCTGAAATAATTAAAAATCATATTTTACCAATGTACAAATCTAGAACCTTGAGTCAGGAAGAGCGCTCGCGGTTATTTCGCTACTGCGTAGCATGTGACATTTGTAGAAAAAAAATAACTAAAAAATATCTTTTAGGCAACTTGAATTTTTTTTAATATCTTATTTTAGGATTTATATAATCCAGAAATGAAAATCCCAGACTATTTGGTTAGTTTTCAAGTATGACCTGACTCTCAAATATGTTTTTTTAATATACGCAAAATAGTATATTAAAGAACAAGTGTCAGAAGTCGACAATTATCGCACGAGTCCAAGTTTAGAAAACGAGCGGCGGAGCCGCGAGTTTTCTAATGGACGAGTGCAATATACGACTTCTGACACGAGTTCTTTATACTATTTTTTCTATTTTGCCTATTTTGTGCCCTTTTTTACAAAAAAATTGCGAGATTTAATATTTAGGGAAATTGGTGGAAGTTGGTGTTACTAAAAAAAAACAATTGAACATTCAGCTAGGAAACTTCGATTGTTTTATTTTTCACTCTTAGTCAATTGTTTTTTTCGCCAAATTGCTTATTTAACAATGAGTGAAGAATTTTCATGTACTCCACCTGAAATAAGGGAAATTGCTGAAAATGTAGGAAGCAATTTACTACCCGATAAATCCAAAGATCAGTACAAAAACGATATATTAAGTATCTTGTTTTTATGATTTTTGACAGTTGTCAAAAGCAATGATAATGTTACCAACCTAGTGGAAAAAAAAATTCCTACTATTTTACTTTTCAGCACTAGTTAAAAAATGTGCACATTTCGATACAGTAGCGAGTTTAATAATAGCGCTATTATTGACGCAAAATAGAAAAAATATATTTTAGGCATTCTAAAATTTTTATAGTAATTATGTTAATTAATATTAAAAATACTTGTAAAACGCTAGACCAATATAAGGGTTTTTAATAATTCCCTAACGTAAATAAAAATTTTAAATGAGTGCGACAAAAATATCCTATGCGTAGGCATAGACAATAGAGAGAAAGTTAATGGAGACATTCCGGCTGCTTGTAGGGTACTGGCTCCTCGGGTTGTGATGAGTTGCTGAAAGACTCATGTTTACCAGCAGTAGTGAAATAACCGCGAGCGATCTCCCTGACTAAAAATTCTAGATTCGTACATTGGTAAAATATGATTTTTTATTGTTTCAACGACCCTAACATACCTTCCCCAAATTTGTCATCAGTTCTCCGACTACATAGATGATAAAATATAGGTATATACTACATAATATAATAAGGCATCTCGATTTTTTGTTTAGTCTGGAGTGTCAAGTTAAAGAGAGATGCGAGATATCTTCTTTTTACGTCAATATGTATAGTAGACCAAATTTCGTATCGATTTTATGACCTGATTTCTTTATGATTTCTAGAATTATTGCTATAATTCAACAAAGGATCTTGAACTAGTCGAAAATATAAAACTACGTGGGTCAATTTTAGGCTCTTTAAAACCTCTCCCTCCCACCAAGTAGCCTAACGTAGCCCTTACTAGGATTTTTATCATACCGAAAAAGAACATAAGCAAAATTACGTAGCATGACTACATCGCCCCCTCCCCTCACGTAGCTAAGCAGAGCTTTTTAACTAATCCCCCCCCTCTCCCCTGACCGAGCCACGTAGTTTATGGATGCTCCCCAACGAGCTGTAAATCATCATAGACCTAGAAATGGTCGATGGACAAAATATCTGTTCAAATTTTTTGTTGGAAATAAATTCGTTAAAGGTAAACGATCAATAAAAATTCAATAAAAATACAAAAATTAATTATTTCAATAATTCAGTAAGACATAAGCTTTATTGAAGCTACGTATTTTGCTGCATGGATTGCACTCGGGTTTATTGAAGCACCTTGTGATATACGACATTTTCCATTTTGTTGTCGCATACAATTGACTATGAGAAAAACATCGATTTCCTAGATTAAGACCACAATTCGTTTAAACTCAAAAAGCAGATGGGTTGTGATCGTCGGAAACCTCGGAATGAGAACTTCCTCAACTTTGAATTTTCCTTTGAATATCACCGAGTGAATCAAATTGATTATTTGTTGTCACCAAACGCGTTCCATTGCATAGTATTGGTTGATTTAGACTTCGAAGCATGATGACTACCGAGCCAACCTGCAGTTGTAAATTGTGCAGTGCTAAGCCAGGCACATCCAAGGAGTTTAAAAATTCAGTTGGATAGTTGGTGGCTTCGTCTTCGTTTGTTTTACGAATTAATGAAGAATTCCAACGATTTGATTCTGAGTTACGAAATTTAAATCATCTACACCTTTGTTCTTAGCCACCAAAATTGCTCGCTTACTCAATCATTTGTTATTTTGGGAACACTTTGTTGATGAGACGAAATTGCAAAAATTCGTAGGAAATGAAATCAATCCGCTCGATTCGTCGACAGGAATACGATCATTACCGATAGTGATCAATTTGTCGGAGAAATCTTCAGCAGACGGATCATTCACCAATGCAACTCTCATGTTTGTTTCGAATTGAAATATCTTCACATCGAGTCACAGATTTCATGATTTGAGGCAAGTATTTATTCCATCGTCAGCAGTTGATGTTGGAATGACTGGCAATGTTTGGCGGAAATCGCCAGACAGTAAAATCATTGCACCTCCAAAACATCGCGAGTCATTGCACAGATCTTTCAATGTTCGGTCAATTACTTCCAATGCCCGTTTCCGTTCTAATGTGCATTCGTCTCAGATGATGATTGTTGGGAAAGATTAGATATTTTGGGTCGCGGTATTGTTAATATTAACACTTGCACAAAATAAATAAAACGAAAAACAATTCGTAGATTTTTTTTCTTTATATCCTGTTATTCTGTAGTTATGGCAAAATCTTAGGTCAATCGATATTTTAAATATAAAAATGAATTATTGGATTATTATTATAGTTATTCTGCAATTCGGGGCTAAGACCAATCCAAACAAATCAAAAATCAGTACAGCGGTCCTTGAATTATATAGATTATATTCTTTGTGGATATTCATTCAATAATTCATATTAATAAGGAAAGAAATCATTAATTATATTCGACACGCGAATGACAAAATGGTTACTATTCGATAGTAATCGATTCTCAGATGGATAGACATTTCTATCGATTTAATTTATCCACAACTATTTTCGTTTTGTTAGTCAACCACTCGATTTTAAGTTTCAAGTATTCGAATACGAATGTATTCAATCGATTGTTTCGATTACTTTCATTTGATTGCGCCCATCACTAATGAACGACGACGCTGAAGATTCAGTCTTAAATGTAGATGCAGATAGGATTGGTAAAAATAGTAACCAATTAAAGAAAATTATTTGGATGCCTATCTCGGATTTTCCATTTTTCATTTGTAGAACGTGGGGCAATGATGCCACTGAAATTAACCTCTGAGTTCCTAAAAATAGTCAAATCTACAGCCGAAAAAACCATACTAAGAAAAGTTGAATTTATTGAAAAAAATGGAATTCGACGACCAATTTTTTCAATGTACCAGAGCAAAATGAGGTTCCTATAGTTGAAAGTCTCAAATTTGCCGTTAGTTTGCATTTTCATTGACAAGTGAGACATAAAAGAAGGTTCTTCACAGTCTTAGATTCAAATTTAAGAAATTACACAAAACTTAAGAATAATTCGGACAGACCGAAAACAATGCAATACTATTAAGGTATTATTGTATTCATTAAAAAGAAATCTTACAGAACATTTTATCAAATTATCTATCATTTTACAGTCTAAATAATATTGAGACTATTTGTGTAACTATATGAATTAAAAATGTAATATTTAATGCAAATTGTTTATTAAAATATCTTATAGAAATTTCTTTCGAACTTTATCGTTTACCCGTAATAAATTCCTTTCCAACAAAAATTTGAACAGACGTTTTGCCCATCGATCATTTAGTGATTTACAACTAGTTGTATATTTGCTAATAGTTCAAGAACCTTTGTAAAAATTATTGCAATAATTCTAAAAATCAGTCATTAAGCCATAAAATCGCTATGAAATTGGGGTTTAGTTTTTTGGGAGACTTACAACATCATAGTCTACCCCCATTTCTTCTATTACATCTTTTGTTATCGAATCTATTACGGACTAATTTTATTAGTATATGAATAGTCTCCTAAGTCAATGAGGTAAGTAAAATATATTCAACCACATGCCCTATCCACTCTACTAGTCTTGAGTTTTAGTATTATACCACTACTATCCCAAAATGTTTATATTGGTAGGGCAACTGTATAGTACTAACTCTACCGCTTACTCCACTAATGTAAACTAAACTAGAAGTCTAGTACTAAAATGGAAGGCAATAGCATTCATATTTCTTCATGTTTGTGGACGTATAAAAATCATTAATATTATTATTCTGTATTTAATACGTAACGTCCTATTAAGGGAAACGTTCAACTTATTGCTTCTTCATTTACGACAAAATAATGACCAATTTTGGAATTTCTTAAGAATGAATGTGAAATTGTTTGACAAATTATTGTAATTTATAATGGATAAAATGGACGGAATTTGTACAAATATTTTCAATTCATTCATTCATTTTCAAATATAAAGAATTCTGTATCAATCAGTAGCTTGGGCATTCTTATTCCCGATATTCCCGACGAGTTAGTGGGTACACATCATCAGAATACATAAAAAATGGAGTCGCATGCGATAAAAGGCGATACGCCACGTGTGGCATACTGTGTCAAGTGTGTTTATAGGGGTAACAAACTGACTTAAGCTATCAAATGATTATACAATAAAAACCACTAGAGTAGACGGAAGGCTCACGAACATATCAAGCAGTATTATAAAATTGTGTAAAATTTTTTAGCATTATCGGAGACGAATAATAAGTTGAGTCAGTCTTAAGTTCCCCACACACCAACGCGAAAAATCCGCATTGAAAAAATCGCGATGAATATATCACATGGCGGCAGACGAACTTGTTCAAATTATCCAATTTTATACGACTTGTCCCATGAAAATTATAAAAATAATCGGAATAGAAAGAATTCTGGCATAAAATTGGGAAAGTAATAAACGAAAATAGTATTGTATTCTTTTTGATATAGGTTGTGTTGGCAATTGTCACAAATTTCCGTCGCCGCTACCGCTGCGAATTTTTCGCGTTGGTTAGTGTAGACCTGCGAATTTTCGTGCCCTACGCTGCATTTTTCGCGTTCGTGTGTGGGGAACTTTATGCCCTACTGATCTTGCTATTGGCCTGTGTGTAGACTCAAATCAAAAGTGACGTTTTTGTCTCAAAATGATCTCCATTTTCAACCGAAGTTTCCCGTTTAAACGTGGGTAGTTGATTACATGAAAGATATTCTAAATTGTTCTCACGAGCAAGCTTATACATACAATCAATATATATATTTTTTAATTTTAGGCCCTAAAATAAATTTGTTACATTTGAATTTAACTTTTGGCGCCAAAACGCTTGAGATGAAGGGGTTATATGCAGTGAGGAGCCCAAATAAAAGAAGATCCTCATTTTTTTTTAAATAATATTTTTACTGCTACAGTTGACCATTTTATAGAGCTTTTCAAAAAAATGTGCTTATTAAGTTCGTACACAAAGAGACTGATCGATTCAGCGGTTTCCAAGAAATCTCGCCCTTTGACGTTGAAAACACAAAAAATCGCTTTCGATGTTACAAAAGCAGTTTAGTTCGAGGTGTCTCTCAAATTACATGTAACATCAAAAATGAATTTAAAAAAAAATCGATTTTTTGCGAATCCTAGCTGCGTATAACCTCTTACAATTAGTGGGAATGTAGTACTTATAGTACTACATTCCCACTAGTAGTACGTAGTTTATAAGTACTACATACTAGTTATAGGTAAGTTTGCCTACCTGACATAATTAAATAAATGTATTTAGGGATACATTGCATTGAGGGGTTAATCGAATAGCCCAAAATTCATGAAATTCCAAGTACCTATTTTCAATTACAATTTACAATGATAAGTACACAATTTTTATGTTATCAACATAATGTTTTATGATTGATTTCACTGAAATCGATACTATTGTGTACAAACGATAGTTTCTTATCACCTCTCTGAACCAAATCTATGTTTGCTAATTTTTCATTGAACGAGTGGAAATTAAGGAATAATTTTTAGTAACTGAATAGTCTTCTGATCGGATTTCGTTGGCAAATTTTTCCTATTCTTTTATTGTAAACTTTAATTTTCCAAATTTAAGGAGTAGCCTAGTAATTTTCTTTTAAGGGAGTTGACATATGGTCTTCACTCGAGAGAAAGCTGAATGTACAATCTTGCACATAAAGGTCTGAAGACATCGACATCCAATTTTAGCCGCTCATTAAATTTTTTATAGAAACAAAAAAAACTAATGAAAAATTACAATTATCAGGAACAATTCAATTCAGTCTCTCTTGTGTAATGCTGTCTTTGGTACAACATTGAATAATATAATGGAATGGTAGTAACACCATCAATTGGGATGAAATACTGATCTACCTATCAATATTTGGTAAGAACGGATGTCAACTTTTGGAGGCCTAACACTAACTGTTTCAAAATTTCTTTCGTATAAGACAAAAATGAAAAAACCTACAAACGTTATGGATATAATTGAGACCTGAAACTTAAACCTCATCACCCTTATGATAGATCCGCCCCTGATGTTTAAAGACAAATCATATATAAAATAATTAAAAATCATCCTCAACAATAAGGCAAAAATAATATACTCGGTACATTATTGTAATATAAAGTGTGACATTTCCAAGATGTCAAATTTTATGCAACTTAGTATTCTGGAAGTCCCTAACTATGAGGATTTAATTCCGATCTCAATGCCTATTGATAATTTTTTTATAAGAATGTCGCTATCAAAATCAAACTACGATAAATTAAGAAACAAAATAAAACTATGTTAATTTTTTAAGAATATATAAACAAGGGCTTAAGATTTATCACCTCAAGCATGTCAAAATCTGGGGATTTTCAGAACATAAGTTGCATACATTTTGACATTCGTCTGTCAAAATTTTACATTACAATAATGAACCGAGTATACATTCCTCCTCCACCTAACTTAGCAAATTCCAATTAAGATAAACAAAGTAAACAGATCTCCTCTTATTACACTACATTGTTTAATTAATATACATTGTTGCAATTTTATGATTAGACAAACATTTTAAAACAAAAAAAAAATAGATTCAAATCGAAGAAATAACTGTTTTCTTTTAATTTTAGTCCGTTAAATAGAGGATCTATAAACTCAATTTTAATACTAATTTAGACATAATTATACCTGTTGATCTCCAATTTGTGTTTGCTGGAAATGATTATTACTATCCATTGCTGAAAATAATGAATGCGCTGTTAATGTTACAGGTGTTGACCATTGTATTTGTCCATCATTTTCGATAACAGTAACATCATTGGTATTTGTTGTATTTGTTTGAAATGCCGTTTGTGTTGTTGTTGTTGTTTCATTTGAATCATTTTCTTGTTTTTCAATACGTTCAACTGATAATAATGAATGTAATACTTCACTAGCTTCTTTTTCAGCTTCATCAACTTGAGCCATCTAGAATTTTTATTTCTACATTTTTATTTTTTATTATTATCACAATTACTGATAAGTTTTTTCTTATAGTTACTTAAATTAGTTGTCATCACGAAATTAACAGGAAAAAATAATTTTAAATAAAACGGATCAACGTGTGCGGTGATCAACATATAAACAAAAGTGATTTTGAGCGAAAACCGTCTTTAAAGTATTACATAAAAGATCATTTTCGTGTGACAACAGTATATAGCCATACAAAACTGGGCCGTATTGATATTTATAAAACACACAGACGTTTTACCTTTTTTCAATAAAACACCCAATAAAACACAATATTTATAAATTAATATTAAAACTCATTTATATTAATAGCGATTTTTTAATGTTTATTAGTCAATTTTAGTCAAATTATTAAAAATATTTTAGAAAATCTCAAATTTCTGTCGAAAACGTTTCGGTTGTACGATGCGCCATATTCTTTTTCGTCAACAACTTGGCATTCGAACATTGGCACATTGGATTACGCATGCGTACTCAATAACAATCATGCGCACTTATTGTTTCGATTATATTCAAATTTAAAAAATTTTATCAATAAAACCGTCTATTGTTTATTGAACGTTGAAAATAAGAACCTTGACAATATACTTAAAAAAATTACCAATATTTACGTCTAAATCTAATAAAAGAGAACATATAAATAAAATACAGCAATATTTCCAAAACAAATGTTATAATAATAACAAATAACAAAAACAATTAATAACGAAAGTCATTGCGAATATAATAACAGTTGTAGCAGCAAATTACTATTAATTAATAGTGAGGATATTCAAAACGGTAGTATTAATACAGGTGGAATCGGATTATAGTTCATTTATGATAGAAATGATGAAAACAAGTTTTTCAAAAAAAAAAACTGTTTTACAGTTAATTTAGCTTACCAGGCGGTTCTGGATCGAATCCTGAACTTCTCGACCGGCTTATATTGTTTTTTTCATCCATAGCCTTTGATGCATTTCGCTTAAATTGCTCTAAAAAACTATCAATTTGTGTTTCCAGACTCGATTCGGTCATTATATTTTGTTACAAAAACAAATTTATATAGAAATTAATATTTGTTTATAATATTTAATAAACCATTATAGCAAATCATAATAGAGCTATGAATATATGTTTGTTTTAATTGTAATATTTTTACATAGTTGGCACTGTATTTATTGAAGTATTGATTAATTTAGATAATAATTGTGATTAATCGAATTATTTAACAATTGTTGACAACAAATAAAACTCCTTTGCTTATCGAAGAATTTACACAAAGTGACGTAAATAATTTCACTACCAACATTGAATTTTTGCTATAATGTTGGCAGTTCTGTTGTCAATTTGACAGATCTTTAATAGATCACATATTTTGTTAATTCCTTCGCTTTCTGTTACATCACTTATTCGTATAGTTTATCTCTATACAGTTATCGTTTCAAGAGTGTGTATTTTATTGCAACGTTGCCGGTTCTTGAATATTTTCACCAAATTGTTAGTATTAGTATCATGTGTTAAGGTCAATTTACACGGGGACAGTAACTAAAGCAAGTAACTTAAGCATGTAACTAAATTCAGCCACTTGCATTGTGTAAACGTTTGATTTAGTACTAAAGTCAGTAAAAACTTTAATGCTTTAGTACTAAATCAAACGTTTACATAATGCAAGTGGCTAAACTTAGTTACTTGCTTTTGTTACTATCCCCGTGTAAATTGACCTTTAAGCTGTGGCTTGCAGGCCGGCCACAGCAAAACAGGTATACTAAATTCATCGACCAAAGGGTTCCTAGATTTAAGTTGGTACCCTTGAATATAGTGATATTTCTAAGGATTTATTTGTTTGTGTCCATATCTCTGCTAACAGTTATGAGATTACGTTCTTTGTTTAGCCAGATATGTCAAATCTAGTAACTCTTTGGTCGGTGAATTTAGTATAGCTGCCTAAAGTGGCATAATTTTAAGGGCGGCACTTAAGTGCCGCCCTTAAAAATTTTTTAAACAAAAACTTAAAAAACAAATTCTGATGAACATGGGATTGGTGTACTATCTTATAACTCTTTCGAACTGTTGCTAAATATGGAAGATTTCATTCACTTTGGAAAATGTCATTTTTGGAGGAGCTATTTACTGGTTGAAGGTGGAAAAGTTTCAGATGCAGGGGTAAACCATTCATTAATTCTATGTCATCGTTGATCGTCCCGAGTAAAAATTTTAGTCAGAGATCCACACGTCCGCAGCTGGGATACATACTTAAAGTATCTTAGGGATCCACGCGTCTACAGCTAGTCCACATAGCGAACTTTGCAGGTCCACAGCAAGGATCCCGCGCATGTCTACAACTGAGATGCACACTAGGATCCACGCGTCTACAGCTAGGATTCAAGCTAGGACCCACACCTCCACAGCTAGGATGCACGCTGTATATTTAATTATATATCCTATCACAAGTCTTAAGACCTAATTACGTAAAAGTAAACAACAAATTAAATTTTTATTTCAATTCACAAAGAGATGATCAGGAACTTTTTTGGAGCTTCAGACAAATTTTCTTTTGGTGCCACTCTTCAGAAAAATAATAAGACAAATTACAATTATCCATCGATGTCTACTGTTCTGGTTAATTATACAATAGAAAATTCCACTATTTATATACGGTTTTGTAGAATCGCTTTGGGAATCTAGTTATTGGAGCCTCTTATTAAATATACATAGTGCGTCTCAAATGCCTCTTAAGATTGTGAATAGATTCTATAAGACGCACTTAAAAATACCAATCTTACTTATGCTGCTGCAAACAGCGGCTTACTTTGCTACAGCCATTGTTTTGCGAACCGGCCATTAAGATAACTTAACGTCAAAAGCCTTTTTTTGTAGGCATGAAAGGATAGATGCAGAGGTGTTGTGATTACTAATGCGACGTAGATACGTGGGTGAGGTGAAAAGTTCCAGGCCTAGGCAAGAAAACAACGTTTTTTTTTGCTGGTTGAAGGTGAATTTTCGAATGTCAAATGTGTCAAAAAATTCCCCAAGTATATGTCGTATATGTGGAAATATAGGTACTTTTAGGCCGTTCAGTTGCACATTTGACATTTCACATTCACCCTCAACCAGCAAATTTGATATATTTGCAAATCTCTTCGCTCCAAGAAATTTTTTCAGGTTGAGGAACAGATCAAGTGAATATGGAAGATGCTCGAGCAATTCGAACAGCAGTTTGTCGATTGTTGCAATTGCAATGACTTTTGTTTTCACTTCAACAATATTTCCCATTTACTGTTCTACCTTTTTCTAGATAATCGATATAAATTATCTCACGTGCATTCATAAAAAAAATGTCGTCATCACTTTGTTGAAAGACAAAGAAGTCTTTTTTTTGGAGCAGGTTATCCCTTCTCGACCCACTTTTTTGACTGCTCTTTTGTTTTAGGTGTATAGTGGTGAACCCAAGATTCATTCACAGTCACAAATCGGTGAATAAATGATGCTGGAAGAGCTGAAGGCAATTCGTTGAAATCCTTTTTCAGTGTAGTTTTTGTCCAGGAGTTAACAAACGCGCCCAAATGTTCATGTAAAATATTACGGATATGTTCTGTTAACATTTTCACAGTCTCTGCTAACTCATTGATGCTTATTCGCCGATCAGCTAAAACGAGTTTATGCACATTTTCGATAATTTGTAGCGTAGTCACGTCAAGGGGCGTCCATTTCGTGGCTTATCTTTGGTGCTTATTCGTCTCATTTTGAATCCTGCAATTCAACATTTAACGGTCGTATCTGATGGGTCGGAGTCTTCCAATGTCGAAATAAGTTTTTTTTCGATTTCCTTTGCAGACAAGCCTTTTAGAAAATATTATAGTAAAACTATAATGCCTAAAGAAGCGACTTGAAATTTTAACAATAACCTAATAAAGGATGAAACAATATAAAATCGTTGAAAAATCGTTATAATGTTAAATCTGTATCAGACTGGAACTTTTCACCCCACCCTCGTACTGTTTGACGTGACCATTTTATAGGGGTGGAAAAATTTTTCATGAATTCAGTTTACCAGATTAGTTCCTCTTTTGACCCTTACTAAATTTGGCAACAATGCTAATTAGTACAGTAAAATTAACATAAAATTATTTGAAACTATATTCAAGATTAATTGAAGTGCTCATGAAATTAAAAAATCATTAATTATCCATAATTTTAATACTTTATATGATTACTGATTCTAGACCCCGAATTCAGGGACTGTGAAATTGATCGATTACGCTATAGTGATGTCAAGCAGATTTTTCTATTTATAGAAAAAAAAATGTAAACAAAAATTCGAAGTTCATTTACACATTTATTTATTGATTCTTACTACGAATACTGTTATTGTTATTATTATTATTGAGATTATCGATTGAAAAACTGACGACTTACATAATTAATCAATAATCGTTCGTCATCATTACTGTTAAAGGTCAAGCATAAAGTCATGGGCGTCCCATGTAGGTCTAGAAAAACTTTGAAAAATGTAAATAAATTGAATAAGTTTTTAAAAAATAAAGAAAATTGCACGATTTTGTATTTTCTATCTTGATTCTATTTTGACGTTTTTCTAGATAAATGTATTTCTTTACATAAAATGGTGGGTAACAAAAAGGCGTCTTCAATTGATAAAGAATACGTTTTTCAAATTTACCAAGATGTATAGACTTATAAATAAAATCATTTTTTAAATAATCAAACGTTTTTAAAAATTTATTTCTACCATAAAGATCGGTAGAGTTTCTTGTTCAAGGTACACTTAAACTGTAAAGCTTTGGCAATTCAAAGAACCAAAAAGTAGCATCCTAGAATAAATTTGATATTAATTTTAATTATAAAATGTTTTTGCTATTTAGCCCCTATAAAATTAATTTTGATAGCTTCTATTTAGACACTGCAATAATCTTACAACAATGTTAACAATTTGAAGTAAAAGCTTCATTCTCAGTTGAATCTAAAATAAAAGCTCCAATCCTAGTTGAACCTGACGTAAAAGCTGGAGTTCTAAATGAATGTGTAACAACTAAGCCTGAAATTCAGACGGTAGCCACAGATAAAACACTAATTACTAAATCTGAAATACAGACAAGAACTCCAGCTGAACCACCGCAAGCTGGACCTAAGGTATACTGCGTCCAAAAATTAAGTATAAAATTTCAAATGACAAAAATACTACTATCCTAAGGGACGGAAAAATAGTCCCTTCCTTAAAGTATCAAAATTTGATTTTTTTGTTATTGTATTTAATTGAAAATTAATTCAAAAAAGACTTTAGAATCACCAAAGAAATATAGAATAATGAAATGTAAAGTAAATATTTAAAAATCGCCACAAAAATATGTAAACAAACGCATATACGTTCACTGAGAGAACGGACTTTTTTGACAGCTTTTGACAGCCTAGTGACCAACTTGATAGAATAAAGCTTCCTATATTTGATTCTAAACGCAGCTTTTTGTAGCTCTTCTAAGTATTTGGCAGCTTTTTTACCTAACGCATTGAAGAGATTTTCTGTAAGAAAATGTTTTATTCTATTTATTGTATATCCAAGTAGATTTCGCCATTGCCTAAGAGTATTTATAATTTTGTTTTCACAATTTTCGTATTTTGTAAGTAATTTTGAATTTTGCGCCTTAGAACTAGTAACTTATCTAGTTACAAAAAAAAGTCCGTTTACTCGCTGAATTTACTATAGGGTTTTATTCATCAGTAGTGCCACAACAAAATATTATTTTCGTTTCAAGTAAACATGTAAAAGCTAGGAACTTTTGAAAAATTAAGTTGTGTATAACCTATCATTTGTAATTTGAAATTTTATACTTAACTTTTGGACAGAGTACAGAAACTACTATACCAGATAAAGCATTAGTAGTACCCCGAGAAATTGGAAATACAACCATTTGCACCTGTTTAACCACTACCACTGAGGCACAACCAGCAACTCCAGTTGAATTATCAAAAATTAAACTGGACTTAAAGCAAATTGTGAGTCGAGACTTTGCCACTGCAAATAAGTTGGACCTCAAGAGTGTTTCAGGGATTAGCCTTCATTAGACAGTTGCTACCCTGTACATCAATGAATTTTTCTTTTAAAAATATTTCTATTGTATTCGCCTATAGCAATATTAATGCTAGATTGTAGATCATCCAGGAAACTGAACGCCCAATCTGCCACTGGTTTGATAGCCTTTTTGACTCTTTTACTACCTCAACTTTCATAGTATAATACGCATGATATCTAAAAATGAAAATGCGATACATTTTCCAATGTTTTTTTCGGCAAAAAACCTTGGACTTTAATGTGAAAATTCTTTCAAAATATTTATAAAATAATTTTCGTAAATGAATAAATAAAACAACGCATTTTCATTTATACAGGATGTTTTTTCTCAACATGATCAATAGTCGAGATCTTCCATTAATCGTGAAGCAATAGAAATAAAAGTCTCAAGAACGCTACAACGGCAAACATAATACTCGATACATGAAATTGAAATGTTGGTTTCATTTTTTAATTTCTTTAAACAAAACTAAAATTTAAATACAAATTAAAGTTTAAAAGGTAGGTCAACGGTCTAGATGATAAATAATCTTGACCTTGCACAGACATTTATTGATATCGTCAAAAATTCCTATGCAGTATAGACGAATAATAAAGGTATTATTATTTATAATATTTGCAAGAGTATTAACTGTTCCAGTAGAGAACAGTTTATTGTTTAGTTTTTCTACATTCACGTTTTACGCACTTTACAACTATGCAGGAAAAAGAAATAATGAGATATACTCTATCCAAATATTAAATATAAAATTTCAAATTGCAGATGATAGGTTATAGACAACTTAATGTCTAAAAAGTTCCTAACTTTTACATGTTGACATAATAAAAAAGAATATTATATTGTGGCACTCCTGTTTGAATAAAACCCTACGCATTTGTTTACTTAATTTGGTGGTATTTTTTTATATTAACCGTGAGGTTCGATATTTTATATTTCTTTGGAGATTATAAAATCCTTTTCGTATCAATTTTCAGTTTAATACAATAAATAATTTAAATTTTGGGGTCTTAATAGAGGTACTACTTTTCATTGCGTAGGTTAGCTGCATTTCTGTCATTTCAAATTTTATACTTAAATTTTGGATAGAGTATATTAAAATTATAAAACGAAACAAACTTATTATACTCTAAAATAATTTTAATTATTCATGATAAACCTCATCTTTTAACGTAATAACTTTGTAAACATGTTTTTGACGCACATAGAGATTTATCTTGACGTGGCGGAAAAAAAACTAGAATACTGTATTAGTCAAATAATAGTATACTATATAGTATATGCTATAATAGTGGGTACATTATAGTAATTAATGTATCAAGGGCGTTATGAGATAAATAACGCCTCAGTGTCGACAGTATACGGTCCGATGGATGTACGTCGACCGAGGGCGTTATACACATGCTTTTTTTTAAATTTTTTCTTTGACACCTGAAAATTTGAGGTTATGATCACATTTTTTAATTACAGCAAAGTTGTTTATCATAGCAACGCGCCTTAACAGCGGGATATTATTGTTCATAACGCCATCGCAACGCCATGTCAATTAAACAATTATTATTTGCGTATTAATGCGATCGTTTTGATATCTATTAATGGTTCAATAATATATACGAATGACATAAATGTAATTTATTAAATGCAAAAATATGACAATAGTTTCTTATTTATCAATACCTATAGACGTTTGTACCGCCTTAATGATTCTGTGGAAGCAGCTATTGTGCCTGCTCTGTATAACAGCAACTGATTGCATACGTTTGTAACATTGAAAGTCGAGATCATTAACCTTAGATAATATGCAGGCGAGAAATGAAAAAAAAACACTAGAATTTGATATATAGAGAATATATTCTTATGGTAGTTGTGATGTACGAAGCAAGGCATTTGGGTTGAGTTGTCCTGATTTTCTGATTAGCTAAAGTCTACAGAACTCTGGGTTCTTCTTATATTAGACGTTGCACAACCTCTTGTTGCTTCGCAGCAAATAAATCTCGACTACCGACCATGTTTAGAAAAAACACCTTGTATACCAAAAATACAATGTCTCAGTGGCACCGTCTAATAATAAAAGACTATTTGAAAAATCGAAATTTGGGACAAGTCCAGTAAAAACTATAAATTAAGAATATCGGAAAAGTTTGGTAGTTCTAAAATGCATCAAATTTTCATTTGTTTTTTTAAACTAAATGTTTAAAATTACTTTTTCTATCAAAAATTGCTATTTTTGGAAAATTATCGTGGACAACGTTCGATTGAATTTAAATAAAAAACTTAATTATGAATTATTGGAAATCTATGAAGTTCATTACCATTGATAGATTAAGATGCAGTTATCAATTGTCTTTTTTTGATAATAGATGAGTACGCGTGTAAATGCCACCTTGGTCGCGTCCCGCAAGCGCAGAAAATTTTATTTTTCGTCGGCCGGGTCGAGTAGAAGTCGTCATTGCGTTTAGGTTGTATCAAAACATCCAGTCTATCAATACAACATTCTTGTACGAGATAAAATTAAAACTGAAAAAAAAAACTATATACACGCACAAAATACATCGACTTTTATTCGTTTTTCTACTCGATCGTTGGTTTTTCTTTTAATATTCTTAAAGTAAATATTAGGCGACAAACATCATCAAGATAAAGTTAGTTGCCAGTTCCAACTAACATCGACAATGGGAGGAGGTATGTGTATTTAAATTGAATTTTTCAATTATTTTGGGTCGATTTTTTCGTTATTTCCCGACCCAGTGACCTGCTAACCTTGCTTGCAATTTTTCTACACTTATCAAATTGCATTTAATAAAATTCTTAAAAAAAAATCCATCTTATTTTTACGAAAATTGTAATAAAGATACTCTTTTTTTTATCGTTTTGTCCACAAGCAGTTGTGCACTTTTTGCCAAATTTATTGATAAGATTGGACACAATTGAACAGGTCAAACTTGGATACTTATTATTAGATACCGAAAGTATTTACTCATGCATTCGATAAAAAATTACATGTTTTAATTAATTTATTGATAAACAGCTACAATTATTTAACAAAAAAATGCCACCAGAGATTTGGTTTTTTGGTTTTCTTTTTGAGGCGAGAAAAATAACCGGGTGCGCCTTTCTGTTATAATTTTAGAATAAACGTTGGTGTTTTGTATCGCATTAGTTTTAAAAAGCTTCAAATATTACCAACACCCACAAATAAATTTATAATTATAGAAGCAGAACGCATTAACCAACAAGCAATAATTGAGAAATATTCGCAATAAAACCTATAAATAATTTTTAATTACAGGATATGCATGGGTTACATTAGCAACTAACGATTCGTATTCGTTAGGTGCTTTAGTTTTAGCCCATTCATTAAAACAAGTTGGTACCAAACAATCACTTGTTATTTTAGTAACACCCGGCGTTACAACTTCAATGAGGTACTTTCGACTTATGCTATTATCAAAAATTTTATTACATAAAAATAATTACAGATCGAAATTATCGTCCGTCTTTGATTTAGTACAAGAAGTGAATATATTAGATTCGAAAGATCAATCCAATTTGCGTTTATTAAAACGTCCCGAATTAGGCGTTACATTTACAAAATTGCACTGTTGGCGTCTAACGCAATTTGAAAAATGTGTATTTTTGGATGCAGACACATTGGTAGAATCTATAAATATCTATAAAAAAATTTATCATATAATCAATATTATTATAGGTATTACAAAATTGCGATGAATTATTCGATAGAGAAGAATTATCAGCTGCACCGGATATCGGTTGGCCTGATTGTTTTAATTCAGGTGTATTCGTTTATCGACCATCAAATGAAACTTATGAGAAATTAGTACAGTTTGCTTTAGAAAAAGGTAGTTTTGATGGCGGCGATCAAGGGTTGTTAAATTTATATTTCTCCGACTGGTCTTACAAAGATATCTCGAAACATTTACCATTTATTTATAACATGAGTTCAACAGCAACTTATTCTTATTTGCCAGCCTTCAAGCAGTAAGTCTATATATATAACAAGTTCTTTTGTTTTTGAACGTGTATATTTCTTCTTTGTTTTTTTGGAAATTATTTAGATTCGGTTCTGATGCTAAGATTATTCATTTTATTGCCGGAACAAAACCATGGTTGCAATATTTCAATACAGAAACAAAACAAGTACAACCATCTCATGATTTACGACATTTAAATAGTGTTTTACAACATTGGTGGAATATATTTTGTAATTTCGTTCATTCAGACTTGACTTCTGATATGGTAAGCTCTCATAATTTTGAAGTTAATTTAAGTGAAGTATTCCTAATTAACAGTTCTATAAAATTCAACGAAAACAAATTGTTATTGTAGGGATACTTCATTTTTGTCAATATTTTGATTCCGGTATTGGTATTTTAAAATAAATTTTTAAAAAAAATATTGCAAGCCTAACAGGAGAAATTATAATGATATTAAGGTGAGTTATTTGTTCGACTCATTTTAATAAAAATTATTGACGAAATTTCGTTAAAAAAAAAGTAAGTGCAGATTTGTAGAAAGAGTTACCTAGCCTGCTTCCTTTTGTATTTTGAGTTTTAAATGGCATTTTGCTGCATGTATATTAGTTTTTAATTTATTTGTTTATTTTATATTATTTATTTTTAAATAATTTGCATTTGCAAAACTGATGGATGTGTTTTTCTTTCTTTTGCATGATTTTGTTTGCACAGGCTCGAAGCACTACAGATAATCCACCAAATAATATTAATAATAATCCTATATCCATATCCGATTTTGATAAACTCTATGATGATACGAAAATTGAATATTACGATCCTTGGGACGATTATGATCAAAAATTATTAAATCCTATTTATATTGAACATAATCAACAAGAGCCATTCGAAACAAAGCCTATTGAATCTCACAATACAAATGTAAGCAGCTATCAAGCTGTCCATTATATCAGTCAACCAATTTCTCATGAGCCTGATCATCATAATCATCAGCACCATATTGAAAATCCCCCACAACATCACCACCATACTGAAAATCCCCCACAACATCACCATCATATTGAAAATCCCCCACAACATCACCATCATATTGAAAATCCCCCACAACATCACCACCATACTGAAAATCTCCCACAATATCACCACCATGTCGAAAATCCCCCACATCATCAAGTTCCACATGAAATTCACCATCGCAATCCTGAACTTTCTCATACTCATCACCGAAAGATCCATCATGAGCATCATCACACATATCACCCTTCATTGCATCATCATAATCATGATAATCATCATCACCAGCAAGATCATCGCCCACCTTCACCTCCACATTCATCCCATCCACCATCTTCCTTACCGGTACACATAGTAAATTATGAAAATTCTAGTCGAAATTCAAATTCCTATCAAACGAATGCAAATCCTGAAACAAATTGGACTGCACCTCCTGTAGTTGTTGATACCTTTCCCAAACAAAATGAATCACCGTTTGTTGCACAACACAATGAATGTGAAACTACCACCATTAACGAGACCAAATTGCAAAAACATCAAGACGAAAATAATGTAAGTAGGCTTTATTTTGTGTGATGATTTTGAAAAAAATTAAATTAAATTGATTTCGGAAATAAAAATATAAAAATTACATGATTCGATGTTGGCAAGAATTATCATAGTTAAACTCAATAAAAAAAAATTGATTTATTTGAATTGTAATTAATACGAAAAATATTTATTTCCAGAGTGGTCTTGCTGGCGCATTTGCTCAACTAACATTAGGTGTTGCAAGAACACAAGAGCAAATTGCTTTAGACGATCATTTAAGGAGACAAGGATGGGAAGTTGGTAATATTGATTATTTAGGAAGGGATTCATTTGATAATATATGGAGTAAGATTTGTGAAACATTAGCATCAGGACCACCATCGTCAGAACCTTCAGCTCTGTCTAAATCTAAAGGTGTGGCTTAGAATTGCAATGCAATTTCTTCTTTTTTTTTGTCATAACGCTTTATAGTATTATTTATTGCATGATAAGATTCCGTATTTATTTTATAGCTATTTAAATTTAATAGAGTTATTTGATTTGATTTATAGGAACAGGATTTATGTTTACTTTTTTTATATATTTTTGTTACGATTGTTCTTGCAGTGATGTTTTTTTTTTTAAATTTTGCTTGTTATGCTTATGGAATTCAATATATAAAAACATTATAAAAAAGAATAATTATCATTACTTTAGAGCCATCTCCACCAAAAACGGATGTTACACAACCAAGTGAGAGTATTGTTCCAGGTCAGTTAAGTCCAGATTGATAACAGAATATGAATGAAAGAACAACGCTTTTTTAAATTTACAAGAATTTTAAAATTACAGCAACGCTATTTGAAATTTTAATATAAAAAAATGGCCGGCTATTTAATTATTGTTAATTGTATTTAAAATTACTAACTATTAAATTTTAAAGAAATGGTAAAAGCAGAAGGGATATTTTTTTTTATAATCACTCACTAATTAATACGCTTATTTCGCATGAAAATTAAAACTAACGAAAAATATTGGAGTGACGAAATAATTAACAAAATTATAATTCTACAACAAAATTTTGCAGCCAAAGAAACACCAACACAGGCTAAACCAACCGAAGTTCAGACAACACAACAAATACAGACTGATCAAACAAAAACCGAAATACCACCTGCAACTAAAACAGATATACCCTTAGAATCCCAACCACAACAGATTACTCCTTCACCACAACTTTCCACAGAAATTAAAGAAACAACTACTGAAAAAAGTACGCCACAACTTACACAAACTACTGCTCCTGTTGAACCCAGTATTCCAACTGAAACTAGCAATGTTACTGGAACTGTCACTAGTCAAACTCCAGTTCCATCGCAGCCTGAGGTTAAAGAGCAAAGTGAAAAACAACCTGAAAGTAAGTCCGAAAAACTAGCTAAACCTGAGACTATTACAACGAAAAATGAGACTACTTCAGTTGAAGCTGAAGTAAAAGTTCCAGTGCCGGGTGAATCTGAAATAAAAGCTGCAATTTCAGTTGAAACTGAAGTAAAAGCCCCGGTGGTAGCTGAATCTGAAGTAAAAGCCGCAGTTCCAGTTGAATCTGAAGTAAAAACTGCAGTTCCAGTTGAATCTGAAGTAAAAGCTGCAGTTCCAGTTGAACCTGAAGTAAAACCTGCAGTTCCAGTTGAATCTGAAGTAAAAACTGCAGCTCCAATTGAATCTGAAGTAAAAGCTGCAGTTCCAGTTGAACCTGAAGTAAAAGCTGCAGTTCCAGTTGAACCTGAAGTAAAAGCTGCAGTTCCAGTTGAACCTGAAGTAAAAGCTGCAGTTCCAGTTGAACTTGTAACGGTTAAGCCTGAAACCAAATCGGCAGCTACACCTGAACCACTAGTAACTAAACCTGAAGTACAAACAAAAACTCCGTCTGAATCACCGATAGGTAAACCTGAAGTAGAAGTTGATATTCCAGCTAAAGCACCAGTGGAACCCCCAGCAACTAAATCCGAAGTAAAAGCTACAGCTCCAATTGAACCACCAGCAGCTAAACCTGAAGTACAACCATCAATTCCAGTTGACCCATCAGAAGTTAAACAGGAAACACAAGCGACAACTCCAGTTGAAGCACAAATTAAACCTGATCAATCAGCATCGAAAGTTGAAACAGCAGCTATCACCCAAGTAGAATCTCCTGTGCCTAAACAACCTACAACGCCTACACAACAACAAACTCCAGTTGAAAAAACATCAACAAGTACTGAAACGGTATCTACTATACCGTCAAAATCAGAAGATCCAATTTGTGCCAAACCCATCCAACAAACACAACCTAAAACTGAAAAAGTTCAAGAAGCAGCTGCATGTACCAAACCTCCAGCTGCTGACAAACCAGTTACTCCCACAGAAGCTCCAACTTGTCCAAAACCTGTGAAAACAGAAGACGCCGCAACTTGCCCAAAACCTAAATCTCCAGAGAAGACACATCCTTCTAGTATTCCTACAGAGACTCAAACTTGCCCAAAAGTAGAGAAAACGGGAGAAGCTGCAGCATGTGTTAAACCTAAAGGTCCTGAATCAGCAAAAACAGAACATAAATCTAAAGACGACAAGAAATCTACAGAACAAGCAAAATCTAAAGAACCTACAGAACAACCCCAAAGTAAAGGCGGAGAAGGAAGTACCGGCGCAGCACCTACACCACCGCCTAGAAAAGGTAGTGGTGGTTCGAAGAAAACGAAGGCTAAAAAATAAATGTTAAAAATAATTTAATTTACGGAAATCGTGTGTGCTATTTTTGAATTATATTCGTAACTTTGTTTGATTTGAAACCGCAATTTTGGTGATTAAGTTGAAATAATTGAAAATTTTAAATGTAATCCAATTCATTTGCTTTAGTTAGATTTTCTTTGTAAATTAATCTATTTGCATTTTTTTTTTTACGTTTAATACAATATATTCGATTGGTATTGAAATAAAACAATAAATATAAACGATTCGAATTATTTTACCTACAAAATAGGCTGAACTTTCATACATTTTAAGAATGAACACAATTGCTCAATATTTGTGTTTATGTCTATGTTTTTTGGACGATTCAGGTGAATATCTAGAACGATACGGCGATGTACTACCTTTCCGTCTTGGTGATGTAGACCGTCGACTTCTTGGGGATGGTGATCGACGATTCTTTGATCGTGAAGGTGAATGTGATTTATGTGGTTTTCCTAATCTGCTTGGTGAAGCGTATCGACCATTTGAACTAACTGGTGAGAGAGAATCTTTAGATTTGTGTGAACGTGACGATGATGGTGAGTGTCGTCTTATGTGAGGTGGACTTGGTGGAGTTGGTGCTCGATAGCATTTCTTTCTGGGAGGTGATCGACTCCTTGATCTGTAAATTTTCAATAAATTTTTGAACAGAAAACAGTAAACAATGACATGAGATGTTTTCTTAGTTGTACTATGTAGTATTAAAAAAAATCAAACTATAATTCAATACCTATGCTTCGATGTTGAGCCACTAGAAGAACTACGTGAGAATTTTTTTGTTTTTCTAGTTTTACTAAAACAGTCAATTTTAATAATATCTTTTAGGACAATAAAAACTTACAGTTCCCTATAATAGTCGTCATCCGAACTTCCTGAATCTTTTCTATCCGACTTATCATAACCTTTCTTATGTTTATCAATTTTCACTTCTTTATCTTTTCGTTCCTTTTCGCTTTTCTTCAACAATTTTCTTCTATAATGTTCAACTTGTTGTGGTAAGGTCCAACCGGATTTCAAGGCACGATGACCTGATTCCAATTCATCCTGATATTGTACAGCTTTAACTTCAATCTCTCTTAGTTTATTTCGTCTTTCTTCAGTTATACTTCTGAAATTAACAAAAGAACTATTAAAAAATAGATAGACTGAAAACAATTAATTACCTTAAATCATTATAATCATTAGAATCTTGATTTTCATTTAATGACCCATCTTGACTAGGATCAGCACTACTACCTAATAAATCCCATTTACTTGTCGTCATAGCTTGTGCTTCAACTTGTTCAGGATCAACTGTTTCCCATTTGGATAATATAAAGCCAGATAATGGTGAACTGCCTATTTTATTTGGTACAACAACTTCATTTGGATCATCAACAATTTCAGCACCATCTATATCAAGATCAGTACCAACAGATGGTGTTTTATAACGTTTCATTGCACTTTTTAATAATGCAGCACCATCCATTGGTACATCATCATCGGTTTCCGTCTGATCTTGTAGTGGATCACCATCTATATCTAAACTATTATCGATAGTTTCTTCTTTTATTTCCTGCAATAACAGTATATAATTTCTATAAAGACACAGCCTTTTATTTAAAAACCATCTGTATTAAAGTTATTGCCTTAAGTATGGAAATTTTGTTGGCACGGCAGTAGGGCATGTTCATAGATAAATGTCTCAAAGTCAGAAGCGTAAATTTTAGCACGAATCTGTAATTATATTATTCGAGAACTGTGTATCGATGTAATAAGAGCACATTTCACGTATCCGTTTAATTTAAAACTCAGATGTAATAAAGAAAGACGCAAGATATGCTCTTATTACATCACCTGTACTTCAATCCGATGTATTTTTTCGAAGTCTACTAACGTCGTACACGAAATGGTAAGTTTTTTCTTCAACTGGCGACATGTGCTTTTCATTTTGACTATTTTGTTTTGCGGCTTTTTTCACACTCAAAACAATGGTGAATTTTTTTAATTATCCAGCAGGTGTTTTGTTTACGATGGTTGCAATGGAATGCCATTATTACAACTGTTTACAAGATTTTATTTAAAAACAATTGTAGATATTCCATCTGTTGTAAATGACATAAGAATAATGATTCTTACTAGAGATAAAAATTCTAAAATTGTTTTCTCGATTGTACTGTTTATAAATACTATTGGCCTTGCAATTGTTTTTAAAGAAAATCTTGTAAACATAACATTCACATTGCAAGTTTTGTAAACAATTCTGACGTACGCTTTTTTTCATCAAAATGAATAAGTTATTGATCCCAGAAAAGTTCTAATTTTTTTTTTGAGCAGCAAATGAGAAGTTTTTTAAAGAAAAATATTATTTTCATATCAAATTGGTTCGCAGTATTCATTGTAATTGTAATTTTCGAGGCCTTATATGACGTTTTGGCATTTCCAAAATAGCTAGAAAGAAAATCGTGTCGATCATCTAGATACATTTCTACTTCAATATTAGACTGTCAAAAAAAAAAAATTTGTTTTTTTTTTTGAATACATACATCTAAAAAATTTCTTTAATAGATAAAAAAACATCTAAATTTTGAGCACGATATCTTAAAAATTGAGCTGGCGCATGGGGGGGTCCGCTTTCCCATTTAAATTAAAAATTAAAACCATAAATTTTTGTAATTTTCATTTTTTTCCACTTCTTTAACGCTCTGTAACTTTTTTACCATGAGGCTGAGCAAAAAATGGAAGAAACCTTTTTTGTAGAGAATTTAATTTCCTATAAGATAATGAAAACGAAAATTTGTAAAAAAAATTTTTTCGATGATTTACATTGAAAATTAAAAAAAAGTTTTTTTTCAATGTATTTTAAATGGGAAAGGGGACCCCCCCCCATGCGCCAGCTCAATTTTTAAGATATCGAGCTCAAGTTTTAGGAGATGTTTTTTTATCTATTAAAGAAACTTTTTAGATGTATGTATTCAAAAAAAAACAAAAATTTTTTTTTTGACAGTCAATATACAAAAAAACCAAATATTTGAGGGCGAACACTTAGCTGGGACGCCCTATATACCGGGTCTTTTTTCTATCTATGGTCAGCTGCGGATCTCCCATTAGCCGTCAACTAACAGAAATAAAAGTCCCAAGAACGTGTACATCTGACGATATAAGAAGGAGGGAGTCCTTCTTATATCGCCAGAAGTCGCGGGTCACAGTTAGTCTATGAATAAACGAGAAACTTGTCACAGTCTGTTAGAATCTAATCAAAGAGCTAGCTAAGTTTATATTTAGTTTGAAATAGAATTTTACCTGTTCTTTAACGCCTAAAAACACGGTCCTTAATTTATTTACATAGTCTTTATGGTAAATTGAATCATCTAAAGCTTGCAATAACCGTAAAACTCTCAATTTACATCCTTCAGCTTGCAATCGACCTTCTAGTTTATCATAAGCTTTTTTCAATTCTGACATTATATCCAATAATTTCATTTCAAATAATTTTCTGTACGATGAAGCATTATTAATTTTAACACCACAATTATGTAAAATATCCGATACTAAATAAAATCGTGCTATTTTCTTTGTTATTAAAGTTGACTCATTTGATAATGATTCAGTTATACATTCAACAACTTCTTCAGCTGCATCACTGTGTTCTATACAAAATACCATAACTTCACCGATTTTATTTCGTTCAGGTGTTAGACCCCTTATTAAATCTTCCAAACGATCTCTTTGACTATAGATAAAAATAATCATTAATGATAAATCAAGTATATTTTAGAATTTGAATTTTTACGTGTTTGATAACGAGCCTTTTGTATTTTCTTTTCCTTCACTATCTTGAACTAATTCATCAGGCATCCCACTAGTGTAGGAGTTCATTAATGGCGGTTTCCAAATGGAACCATCTGTTAATGTAAAATTAATAAGTTTAATTCAAAAATAAATATAAAATATTACCCGTAAACAGTCGAAATTCTTTTGTTTTCCATTCTTTTTGTGAATCACCTTGCATTATTGAAAATAATTTCCAACGATAGTAAATATGAGCTGGACTTTGATTTTCAAATAAAAATCTATAATTTGGATTATTTATTTCTCTATTCATAATCATTGCTTCTAACATTGGACCTTCTCTAACAACAAATTCAACCATTCGATGTATTAACATTAATAAATTTCGATCGGTTGGTATAACAACTTTAACAACACTACGTGTTAAGATTTCATTTAATTCTTCAGCAGATTTTGGTAATACATCTTTATCTTTAATACATGGTTGTGCATTAAATGGTAAACCGGATGGTGGTGGTGGAAATGATAATTCCAATAAAGCTGGTGGTATATAAATTGGATGTGGTGGTATTATTACTGATTTACCCCAACCTAATTTCATTTCATAACCTAATATTTCTTTTCCATTTAAATTACGTAATGCACGTTCACCGTCTTTACGGCTCATATACGCTACAAAACCACAATTACGTCCACGAGCTTTTTCTTCATCTGAACGTGGCCACATTATTTTAATACTCGCTAATGGTCCATAGCGACCGAAGATTTCCATCAACTGTTGCTCTGTTATCTGAAAAATAGGAGAATATTAGTGAAATACTTATGACCGGATTTCGATTTTTCATCCCTTAACTAACTTAAGAAAAATACCAGGCTTCGATTGGTTGGTAGAGGTGCCCATGTAACTAATTTGGATTTATGTAGATAATCAAAAATGAATGTTTGCACTAATTTTACATAGAAATACAAAAGCGCTATTTTGGTTTTAAAATCTGACATTTCAGTTCCAAAAATATTCACAACAGAAGTATTTGCAGTGGGGTCAATTTATTAAACAATAATTCGATATAAGGTTGCTTGCAGTGCCGGTCCGAGAGGAGGACCACGGGGGCATCTGCCCTGGACACCGTTTCCAATGAAGCGTCGAACCATTTAAGTATGAAGAATATTTAATAGATAGCAAAAAGGGCACACGAAACTCTTGTTTGCCCCGGGTGCAATTTAGTCTCAGTACTGTTGTGACCACTTGACGGTTTTTAATCAATCAACTTTGTTGAAATTCACTTTTTTCCAGAGTTCCGAACCGTTATATTTTTTCGTTCCCGTTTTCGGTTTCAGTTCAATTAGAAAAACATATATTGGCTCAGTTTCGGTTTTCGTATGGGAAGAAATATTAGTTTTTCGATTCTTGCTTCAGTTCGAGTTTAAAGCTCTGGAATGCAGTATACGTTGGTTTATTACAGATCGAACTGTATTTTTTTTACATTCAGGTTAGAGTCCCTAATCCAAATATTTCATTTAAATTATTTTAATTTTCAATTGACTACATGCGCAATTTTATCTGCCAAAGGAAGCCTCGATATTTGACTTTAGGCACTTCAATTGAAGATTCTAACACAAATAAGAGATATAAGAATATTTTTTTAGAAAAATTTAGACTGGAAAGGATTAAACAAATCTTGTTAGTACGTTCAATGGAGCTACTAATAAATAAATGGATTACATTTTACGGCTCAACTATAGTTTTTTACCCAAATTACAATTTTCTTCACTTTTTTTAACTGTGTCAGATTCAAGTCGTCCCTTTTGACGTTTGTTCAGTTTTTATACTCTAAAACGTATTCTGTTATATTAGCCAAACTGAGTTTAAACTTCTTTAATTGTGCTTTCAATTCATAATTTTGTTTAGCTATGCAAGATAGATTGAAAATAAAACAGTCATTATTAGAATAACGTTACTATTTCATTTCACAGATTTCTTTACCTTTTTTGGTTAAATAAACACAACTGCAATATTAACATCGAGCAATTAAACTTCTTTCTAACTAACGGAAAGACGCCTGAAGTGTTTGACAACACTGTTTAAGTACAGAGTTGCATTTTATATACTTTTCTATATAGGCGTATGTACTTTTCTGTGTTTGAAAAATGAATTTTATTTATTTTTGTTGATAAATGTTTTTGTAAAAAAAGTTTTTGGTCAAAATTTATTGTTTGTTGTTAGATTGAATTTGTTTGAAGTATTTTTTAATCCTGCATTGTTTACAGAAAGCTCACAACCTCGTTTTTCAAGGGGGTATGGAGACTTTACTGTGCCACTGTAAGTGCCAAATTAAAAGACTATCGGACCGATAGTTTCGGAGATCTCGTGATGAGTGAGTCCGTCTGTGAGTGGTAAATCGCTTTTATATATATATAAAAGATAGATTGAAGATTACAATACTCCTCTGAAACAACAGCCTGGAGCTTAAGATTTTTCTTTGTCAGTCATTTATGTTTTATCAAATTTAAAAGAATTCAACTACGTCACGATAAACATATGTCGTCGGCGTATTGTAAAATCCGTCATCTAGAAAATGACTAGATAGATCGTAAAACGGTGAATATTTTGAAGTCTTTTATTGCGTGAAATGTTCAGATATTTTACAACCGGCGAACGTAAACTCGGCGCCAAAACTACCTGCTGCATAACAGGAACATATAAACTCGGCGCACGGATTTTAGGGTCATTTTAATCCCATAGGTAAACTCGGCGCCAAAGTAAACTATTATTAAGAGGCAACACCATGGCAAATTTTGTTTACTTGTTTATTAGTGACATAATTAATCTGATGTGAAAACAAAGGATTTCAATAGTAAATAAACAAACATTACGTTTTATTGCGTACTGTTTAATAAAAAACACTCATAATATAAACTATAAATTTGCATATAAATATCTACTTATTTCTCCTAATTTATATTTATCAACAAAATTATTAAGCGCTTCCAATTTAGCTTTTACAGTTTTATCTTTTAAGTTACAAGTTACATTTAAACTTTGTAGTTTAATGTATGTTTCAATTTGACATTCATTTAACTTTTCAATAAAGACGTATGTAGACGGATGAGGTGCATAAAAAGAGGAATTAAACTTCGCATGGAACTAAGGAAAGTGCATTGTATTGTATAATATAAAAACCTTTTTACTTTTCTAAACAGACAAGTACCTAGAAAAGGGCCGGCGCCGAGTTTACATGTTGTGAAGACATACCCTTTTAGAAACCTAGGTAAGAGGGATTATTTTCGCGCCGAGTTTACTACCGTCCTTTACAACCAAGGAACTGACCTTACAAACACCTAACCTGACCTAAACAGCAGTGGCGGTTTCTCTTTATGGTCAGTTGGTCAATGGAACTAAAGTTAATTTAATTATAATAAATATAATTACTTTCGCGATTAAGGTTCACCTTTTTTATGCCTTATTGTCTTATTACTAGATCGTATATGCTTTTAATTTTATATATCGATTATATTTTTTAGCGGTTAGATTACTATCGGGCCGTAAGTTCACTTTGACCATATACAGTTCTTATGGTATATGGGGATATACATGTAAAGGGAAACAGTGACAGATATATCGACTTTTTCGAGTACAAGAGAGAACAACCTTTCAGTCCTATATCTACAATTGAGTCGACGGCCGAAGATTGTAAATCACTAATTCTCTAGAGTTGTTCTTTTCTTGGTACTGGAAAAATGCATTTGTTGAAAGTTTTTTCCTAAATTTAGATTTGAGATTTAGTTTATTACGAACAATTGTGTAATATAAATCAAAATAAGGGCGGGTTTTTTTTTCGAAATGAATATTATACAAGAAATAGTTGCGCTAACTGACTTCAACTATCCAAAATTATATTATTGTCTTATCTTTTTTCATCCGATAATTTCGTTTTTTCCCACTCTGTACCCTGAAAGTGGAAAAAGACTCTACAAATTACAAAAATTTGACCCTCCATGTTAAAAACCCACGGGCCGCCACTGCTAAACAGTATGACAGCCAGGAGCTACAAAAACAGCCCCTGTTAAAACGATAAGACTTATACAGTTTTCTAGATGACGGATTTTACAAATCGACGATGACACAACATATACTAATATAAATCTACCTTTGGATTTAAATTGCCAAGATATAGATTGGTGGTCGTAGGATCTCCATTATCAAATGAACCCAAATCACCACTTCTCATGAAAACGTCCATATCTGACTCGACTGGTGCTTTTAGTGCTCCCTTATACTTATGACGCTCTTCACGTTCTTCTTGGATTCTAAAAAATTCCAGTACTTATACTATACCACATAGTAAAAAAGAATAACTTACTGTCGTAGTTCCTCTTTGAAGGCCTCTAAATTACTCTTGGTATGTTGTTTCTTTTTCCCTAAACGTTCCGGTTTTTTATCCGGTATTAATTTAGCACAAAACTGGGCCTTATCGCTTGATGATGACGATGATGATGATGGTGGTGGTTCAGGTTGTGATAATCTAGATTGTGGTTTATATAATTTGCCTTTATCTTTGGTATCTTCCTCTAAAAAAAAAAATTAAAAATTAAATTGATTTTTAAAGAAAAATTTTATTCAATACTTCTAGCGCCAGCATCATACGTTCCAGCTTTTACCCATACTTTATTTGAGCCACTTATTGGGGCTTCTTGAAATGTTGCAACGAATTCTTCAAACACCTGTGTATTAAACAAGAAATTTAGGTTATGTTAAATAAAAATATGTATTGTTTATATTTACATGTGCGGCGGCTCGTTCTTCTTCTTTTTTACGCTGTTCTTCTAATTCCTTTTTAGATAAATTCCTTTTACCCATTGTGCCAATTGAAAAAGCTTTCAATTTTTGTTCAGGTATATTCTAACAGAATGTAAAAAATACATATCTAATTCGGTAAACACTAAATTATACTTACCTTAATTTTGTCGCCCATTACTTCCCTTGTTTATTATGACCAATAATATTATTAATTAATTAATAAACATGATATTTTTTATGTAAATCAACATTTTATGAAATCAAAACGACTCAACTGTCGTTGTTAACCATGTCAACAATATCTGAAAAGTAACTAGATCTAATTAAAATTTCCCTAGATCATCGCTACCAACCTATCAAATCTGAAGTATGATACTTATATACAGGGAAGGCTAATCAAACAAGCACATAGAAAAGATTTCGTTCCTGATAAATTTCCTATATCAATCAAAAAAACAGAAGAACCATCAAAGGAAATAGATAATAAAATGGAGCTGAAAGTCCCATCCTCCCTTAGAATATATTGGATTTAGGCAGTGGCATAACTAAGCTACTTGGGGCCCGCCCGCAAAAAAATTCGGGGGGCCCTCTTTAAAAAAAAAAGAACTACAAATTAAGGTGATCCATAACATAAAATCATTTAAGTTGCTTATATTGTCAATACACTGCTTTCAAAATGATACTAATTTGTCTCATAAACATTTGTTACACACTTGAACTATTTACAATTATTTTAATAATATGTTTATTCAAAAGCTCGTTTTTTTTTCACTAAATTTCGGTGATAATATCGTCCAAATTAATATTTTGTGTATAATCACTTTCACTCAAAGCTTTAAGTCGAGATTGTGACACTGTGCTTCTCAAATACCTTTTTATCCAATTTAATTTCCAAATAGTATATTAAAGAACAAGTGTCAGAAGTCGCCTATTATTGAGTGCAATATACGACTTCTGACACGAGTTTTTTATACAATTTTTTCTATTTTGCCTAGTTTGTGCCCTTTTTTACAAAAAAATTGCGAGATTTGATATTTAGGGAAATTGGTGGGAGTTGGTGTTACTAAAAAAAACAATTGAACATTCATCTAGGAAACTTCAATTGTTTTATTTTTCACTCTTACAAGGAGAGGGCTCCAGGTGTGGGATGGGGTTTCGAAAACAAAATATATAGTGGCGTAGTGTTAGTTACTAGATGTCTTACCTTAAAGCCTTTTATCCTAGTGAGCCCTCGTTTAGGAGGAATCGCCCGAAAAAGATTTATGAGATAAGTCTGACCGAGTAAAATAGTAATAACGTAATAATATTTCAGTTGATGGTAGCCAAGTGGTAACGGTCTTGCTCAACACGCTGTGTGGTTTGGGTTCAAATCCTCCTCGTGCTTTTATACTTTTTTGATTTTTTTTTCAAATCTCTGTATGCCTAATTTATTGTACTAATATTAAAACTATTCAAAACCAGAATTCGGTAAAAATATTCGTATTTCTTTCGAATTTTCATACTCACGAATGTTTAGGAATATACTGCGGTGCAAGAAACAATTTCGCAAGCTGGCGATAAAAAACCCGACGATAGTACTTTGCATTTATTGAAAAATAAGTGTAAGTGTAATAATGTGTCGATCATTCAATGTTCTTGGTGTCAGAATAATTTATGCTTCCAATGTTTTTATGACAATTACCATCCAAAACATTGTAACTTCAAGCGGAATCTATAAACAAATTTTCCGGCTTAAGAAACTTGCGTTAAACTTCTTTTTATCTGGTTTTAAATAGTTTTTACACAGCGAACTATAATACGTAGAAATATTAAACAAAGTGTAAAAAAAAAGTGAGCTGAGGTGGAATCGAACCTATACCTTGTTGATTAATGATCAATTCAATTCAATTCAAAAGATTTTATTATGTATAAATATTAGTATCAGATTACAATTGTAACATTGATTTTCATACAACTTATTTGCCTGTAACTCCTAGCTAGATTGCTTTATTTACAGTTATTATTTCTAGTTTCACATTATTTCTTGAGAACTACGTTTTCCTTTGTATTGATATACAATTTATAATTCTTTTCAAATTTGATTATGGATTGCAGGAAAAATTATTAAAAAACCTGTTCTAAATCTTATTGTAAATAGAAACAAAATGTCCTAAATATAGGGCTAAACTATTCTATCATTATTTTTCACTATTACTATTATATCACTATCAGTCTTTCACTGTGTTTGTATTTCACTTTGTGTTATTTCTTTTATTATTTGAACACTTCTCAAAACTAACAATTGATGTTTGATGGATTCTTGAAAAATTCCATGTTCTGGTATGGTAATTTGTGTTTTATTGGGAAATCTATTGTATTTATGTTACATTCCCTGATTGGTTTCAAGTAGACGTTGTTGTTCAATTGCGTGTTGTAAAATTTGTTCGACAGCTCGTTTATGTACTCCTTAATCGGTAGAAGTCCAGTTTCTTCGTGTAGCTCACTGATTTTTGTGTACTTATTTCGATTTGCAATTAATCTCATGCATTTGTTTTGCATGTATTGTAATGATCTAATTTGTCTATCTGATGCCGAGCACCAGACAGGTGCAGCATATGTCATAATAGGCCGGATTATTGCTGTATATATGAGTTTTTTGTTTTTCTGTGATGTATATCCAGATTTCAACAATGAATATAATTTTATGAAAATGAACTGAGCTTTTTTCATTGCGTGTTCAATTTGCTTATTGTAGTTAAGTCTTTGGTCTAGATATACTCCCAGATATTTAATTGCCGATTTCTTTTCTACTATTTGGTCTGCTATTTTTAGTTTCCAAAATATTTTTGTGAACAACGTTTTCTTAGCGAATGTGATGATTTCTGACTTTTCCGCGTTAACTTTAATCATCCATAGATCAAGAAACCTCTCTACTTCACTCATGTGTATTTTTATCTGCTTGTTGGCTACTTCGGCTGCAAACGAATGTGAGTATATGGCCGTATCATCCGCATACAGCGCTGTTTTCGTTTTGTCAAATGTGGGAATATCATTAATGTACACATTGAATAGAATCGGTCCCAGTATTGATCCTTGGGGTACCCCCGACTTAATATCCGTTAATTTGGATTTAATTTCGTTTATTTTAACCATAAAGTGCCTATTTTCTAGGTAACTCTTGATTATGTGGCATAGGTATGTTGGCATGTCAGTTTTTATGATTTTATAGAGCAAACCGTTGATCCAAACACGATCAAATGCTTTTTCAAAATCTAAAAGGGCCATAACTGTGATTTTGTCACGGTTGTAATTTGTGCTGATGTCATTTACGATTCTTGCTATCTGTTGTACTGTTGAGTGCCCAGGTCTGAACCCAAATTGTTCAGGTATAAGGATTTTATTGTTGTTGATATGCTTAAGGCTATACCTTGTTCGTTTCTACTCTGTACTATTATCGACTTGTACACCGATGAGTTTCTATTATTATTTCATAAAGGGTTGAATATCCCAAGAAAAAATTTGCTGTGTTTTCAATTGCAATTTAATCAGCTCTTAGTTCAACTAAAGCTCTACCCGAAAAAATGTGTAGTTTTCCCGGAAAACCGTGAAAACTTTGTATTTTGCCATATTTTAATCAATCTTGACGTTTTTCTCTTTCCCTAATCAACAGAATTGAGTGAAATTTAGAGCAAATGATAGAGGACAATGTAATCTGTGTTTGTATGATCTTCATTTTTCCATATTTTCATCCATTTCCAATAATTATTGATTTTCTCGGAAATTATCTATGATTGCAGCGTCTCCAATCTTATAATTATTGGAAATGGATGAAAATATGGAAAAATGAAGATCATACAAACACAGATTACATTGTCCTCTATCATTTGATCTAAATTTCACTCAATTCTGTTGACTAGGGAAAGAGAAAAACGTCAAGATTGATTAAAATATGGCAAAATACAAAGTTTTCACGGTTTTCCGGGAAAACTACACATTTTTTCGGGTAGAGCTTTAGTTGAACTAAGAGCTGATTAAATTGCAATTGAAAACACAGCAAATTTTTTCTTGGGATATTCAACCCTTTATGAAATAATAATAGAAACTCATCGGTGTACAAGTCGATAATAGTACAGAGTAGAAACGAACAAGGTATACCGTTAAGGACACGTTTGTAAATTACTCTTTCTGCAATTTTGGAAAGCCCGTCCAATAAATTTATTGGGCGGTAATTTGTCGGTATCGTGTGATCTTTGTTTGGTTTTGGTATTGCAACGACTACAGATGTTTTCCACAATTTCGGGAAGACCTGAAGTTTTATGATACTATTTACAATATATACAATTTGTGTTATTGCTTTTCTCGGCAAATTTTTGATTATTTTATTTTCTATGTTGTCTCTACCTGGTGCTTTATTAGTAGGCAGTTTCTTTATTATGTCTAGGATTTCTTCGTATGTTGTTATGGTTTTCGAGAGTTGACCTTTCGTCAGAATAGTCTTTGTATTGTAAAATTCTTCCACTATTTTGTTTATGTTTTCTTGTTTTTCGTTGTATGTTACATTTGGCAACTGGTATGTTTCTTCTATTGTTTTCGCTAGTAACTCTGCTTTCTCTTTGTCGCTGTAATAGGTTGTGTTTGTTGTTGGATCTGTTAGCGGTGGGATGTTTTCATATTTATTTTTTAAGTATTTCGTCATTTTCCAGAGACTATTATCCGCGGGCTTTAATTTTTCCAGCATTTCCTGCCATCTTTTGTTTCTAGCATGGTTGACTTGTTGTTTGATAGTTGTTGTAAGATTGTTCATCATTCTTTTGTAGGAGTGATTCCTTGTCGCTTGCCACAATTTCCTCATCCTATTACGTTCTTTTATTAGCTCTATTGTTTCTTGGTCTAGATGGTCTCTTGTAATATTTATGGTTTTTGTTTTAGTGTGTTTTTTCTTCTGTATACTTATCGTTTTTGTAAGATTTTGTATAGCGTTTTCCAAATCTTCTTCTGTGTGTATATTTACGTTGATGCCCAACGTGCTATTAATGTCTGCCCTAAATTCTTTCCAATTGGTTTCCGCAAATGATGTGCATGTCTTATAAGTTTTTGTAATCGGCGGGTGGCCTATCTTTATTGTTACTGGATTGTGATCACTACTTAATTGGCATAGTGATTCCGGTTTTGAAACGTATTGCATGTTTTTGCTTATTGCGATGTCAATGGTGGAGGGTTGTCCGCCGTTAGTAGGGAAATGTGTGGGATTTTCTGGGAAGTGAAAATTGATATCATTTGTGTCCAGGTAGTTCTTTAGAGATGTACCACTGGTGTTTGTGTCACTACAGTTCCAAACTGTATTTCTTGCATTAAAGTCACCAATCGCCAGTACCTTGTTTTTTGTGAATATTGAATTTAAATCGATGGTTCTAATATTATTCCATGGTGGGTTATATATTGCTGTAACCACTACATTTACGTTGACCAGTTCTATTGATATGTTTTCGATGGTGGTTGTTAAGTCAAACTGTAACGGTTTATGTGGAATTTCTTCCCTAATTATGATCGCGACACCACCTCCTGATGTAGTAGTTCGGTCATGGCGGTAGATTTTGTAGTTTTTTATTGTGAACTTATTTTGGGGTTTTAGATAGGTTTCTGACAGAGCCATGATATCTATTTTGTACTGTTGCATAAAATTGCGCAGTTCTGTAATTTTGCCACAGATGCTATGGCAATTCCAGAAGGCAATGTTTAGTGTACTATTCATTATCGATTTTAGTAATTACTTCAACAAGTATGGTGAATCTCTCACCATCGGTTTTACTATTTTTTAATTGCTCCTTCAGCATTCTTACATATTTTAACATTTTGTTTATGTTAATTAGATTACTTAAATCACTGACCTCCTTGATGAGTTCATTAAAATTGTCCACTTTATTCGTGGTCGCCTCATTTTGTTGTCTTCGCTCTTGTTGCTGCTGTTGCTTGCGTTGTTCCCAGATATTGGTTTCAGGAATTGGTGATATTTTGTAGTTTTGTCGTTCCGGCTTGGCCCGATTATTCTTTAATTTGTTCTGTTCTATTTTGTTGATATAAACTCTGCAGTCTGGGGAGTTGCTCAGGTGTCCTTCACCGCAGTTGCTGCATTTTGGGTTTTCCTGTTTTTCCAGGGCACATGTTCTTGTTAAATGGTTTCCCAAACATTTAAGGCAAATTGCCGCTGCGTAACAGTTTGCCGCTGCGTGTCCCCATAATTGGCATTTATGACACTGAGTTAGTGCCACTCTGTTTCGAAGTCTTTCCCATGTTATTTTAACGTTCATTATGTGAGGTACTGTTGTCTTCAACTTATTAATATTAACTGTGGTGTCGGTTACCACTAAGTATAAGTTATTGACTTTTGTCCTCATTTTGAATACATTTTGTACAGGTATACCGTGCACTGATTTGATTTCTTTCATGATGTCTTGAGTGATATCACTGGAAATCGGTATGGATTCCATGCCCTTGAGCACGAAGGAATGCGTTTTTTCACTTTTAAGTGTGTAAGAATGGAATGATACGCCTTTTTCTTGAAATAAAGCTTTTAGCTGTTTCCATTCCTTGGCGTCTTTTGAGTTAATTATTACATTATTTTTTGTATACTTTATGTTAAAGCCACTTTTTAAGATGTCTTTACAAGAACTAAACAAATTTTTAGTGTGTTGTTCTGTTTTTGGTTTGCTATGGACTATGATTGGTGGTGGTGTAACTTTGCTTTCAGTTATGCTTGAATTGGAGTTTGTGTATTTATCATCACTATTATTACTTGTGGTTGGTATATTAGATTTTTGGTTAATATCTGAGTTAGTTAATACACTAAATCTGTTCTTTGTTGTTATTGATATTTCATTTTCATCGTCACTTACACTACTACCGCTACTACTATGTAATCTTTTTCGTTTATGTTGAACATGAATAAAGCCATCATTTACTTTATCCACTTCCATTATTTAAGCACTATTTCACAGTTTATTAATGTCACTATCATTAATTCGATATAGTATGTTATCTCCAATAGATTAGTATCCACTACGATCCTAGTTATTGGCTATGTTTGTACAAAAGTTCCCTGTTAGAGCGTTAAAAACGCTCATAGATCAGTAAAATTGACGAGCAAAATGGTATCTGGGATTCCCAAGCGCGTCCACTCACTGCGGTTGTCAGGTTGAAACTGTTGATTAATGATCAGGGCTCTAACCACTGGGCTATCACCAATTGGAATTATTGTGTTACTTTACCAGAATACATTTATTCTGTAAATCTTTCTAGGCCAATTTCTCCTAAACGAGGGCTCACTAGGATAAACGGCTTTAAGGTAAGACATCTAGTAACTAACACTACGCCACTATATATTTTGTTTTCGAATCCCCGACCCCAACCTGGAGCCCTCTCCTTGTTAGTCAATTGTTTTTTTCGCCAAATTGCTTATTTAACAATGAGTGAAGAATTTTCATGTACTCCACCTGAAATAAGGGAAATTGCTGAAAATGCAGGAAGCAATTTACTACCCGATAAATCCAAAGATCAGTACGAAAAACGGTATATTAAGTATCTTGTTTTTATGATTTTTGACAGTTGTCAAAATCAATGAAAATGTTACCAACCTAGTGGAAAAAAAATCCTACATTTTACTTTTCAGCACTAGTATCGAAATGAGCACATTTCGATACAGTAGCGAGTTTAATAATAGCGCTATTATTGACACAAAATAGAAAAATGACCTTTTAGATGTTGCAGAAGTAATAGGAAGTATCAAAAATAATTGTTACAGTGCACAAGTCATCAAAACTGCTTATGATACATCTGTTTTTTACGAATAAAAAATTTGCCAAATCTTATGTAGGTACTTGCTACATATGAATGTTCTGACAGTATTACTAAACAATATTTTCCGGGTACTGATTTGGAAGATTTCTTGATTTAAAAATAATTTCTTCTTCATTTATTTCCACTAATGTTTTAATCCAAATCTCTTTAGTGATGTTAACAATATACATTTTGTTTAGTTATATTTTTTTAAGATAAGAACAAAAGTACTATTGATTCTATCAGGCCAGGCCTGGGTAGCCAGTCTTAGATCAAGCCTGGTAGTTAGTTTTGGGCCAAGTATGACAACCGGGCTTATTAAGTTTTCCCATGAGACGCGAAAATTCAATTTAAATGGATTTTTTCGTCTTTCTCCTCTATCTATTGATACAATCGAATGAAACTTATGCGAATTATAGACGATACTGTGCTTAATGTCTTTATGGCTTTTTTTTACAAAATTCACAGCCATTTTCCAGAAAACATGATAAACAAAAGTGTGTTCGAAAAAGATTATTGCTTATCCTGAAAAACAAATGCAAGTGTCGGAAAAGGGAATCCATTCAGACTTCAAGTATACTATCCACTATAACTAATATAAATTTTATTTAATTCTGTTAATAGCAAAAGAAAAAAGCGAAAAAAATTGATTTATATAGAGACAGACATTGAATTTTCTCGTCTTTCGAAGAAACTACTTAAGGCTATCAAAAAATTTTCATTTGAGGTTGTAGCTCAATATCACTGGAAACGAACGCAAAGGATTTTTTTTCTACAAAGTATTTTGATTTGTAATGGTTATCTCCAAAGGGACGGCAATGAAAATTCTGACCCGGTCGTGCGAGTAAGTTGGCCCCTGCGTTTTCTAATATATTCAAGAACCGGACCGAGGCTTAATTGCGCCGGGGCAAACAAGAGTTCCCTTTCTGCTATATCTATTCAATAATATTCTTCACATTTAGATGGTTGAACGCCCCAGCGGAAACGGCGCCCGGAGCAGATGCCCCCATAGCCCCCTCTCGGACTGATAGGTGGGATTTACAACTCCAGTTTATTATCGATTTTTTTTTGTCCTATTTACTCTCTATCTTTTTTGACTCATGTACAAATTTTAACAGTAAACGTCAAGAAAATTTTTCGTACCGACCCATTTCAACTGCCGACTTTGTATAGGCTACTATTAGATGGACTATCTCCCTCTAATGATAAATATAAGCGCAGGAAAACATATGTTATACCGTAGCCGACGTCAAATACTAGCCGTGCTGAGAGAAATCTGGCAACAATGCAAGCGGACCTATTTCAATTGTATTTCAATATAAACACGACGTTTGTTGGCGATTTTTCTTTGGCTTTATTTATTAGAAATTGCGTTATTTTTATACCAAATTGAACTGATGGAGGTGTTTAAAGGTTGTGTAACGTGTTGTTGGAAGGAATTCACCCAGTAAGCTATAATAAAAGCGTAAACTCATTTATTTCAGTTTCGAAACATAACCTCAAAATTCGTGGAGAAAGATTGGAATTGATTAATACCTATTTAATTTACGAGCAATTAATTATTTATTCTTGTAATCATGCCCAGTAGATGTTGCGTTACTGGCTGTAAGTGTAATTATGATTCGGTTTTTTAAATTTCCCAAAAACGAAGAACGAAAACAAACATGGTTGAAAGCAATGCCACGGAAAGATTTTACACCTTCGTCTTCAAGTGTAGTTTGCCAATTACATTTCAATAGTAACGACATAATATTGTCTGACAACTATTTACAACCAAATGGGACCATTCTAAACCGACCGCGGTTGAAAGACACAGCTGTTCCCAGCAGGTACTTTTCCAAATTTACCCTAATATTTATCAAAAGTAGCAACTACTGTAAGAAGTGATCCAGAATCCAGACGGGAATCTATTTTACAAAGACAAAATGAGGATATCGAAGCATTTATGAGGTCAGATGTAATAGAAAACTTTGATGATTTAATAAATAGTTTTTCAACCAAATTAACTTTATCTGGATGGGAATTTAAAATCGTTGATAATGGAATTTATTTTTTTACATTGACTATAAATTCATCAATACATATTTGTAACAGTCTTCAAGTAAGTGTCTTTATCAAAACAGAAAAACTAACTCCCATTGATTTAAAATGGGTTTTGCCTTTTCATCTTAAAATTTCTAGGTGGTCCACAGTTGATAAATTTGTTAGCTCGTTACAAAGATTCGTATGATTTGGTTTCTCCACCAGTTCTACATTTATTAAAAAGGGGGTTAAATTCATTCATTAACGTCAGCTCAAGAACAAGCCATAGAACAAAATTTTGAACAAATAAAACAGTTAGAAATCATTGATGATCAGTTACGACAAATTAGAAATCTCAAACCTAAGACTTCTTCTTCTACAGTAATTATGGCCTTTATTTTATATTCTCAATCACCTTCATGCTACGAGTTAATTCGAACTTTTTTAAAGTTACCTCATAAAAGATATTTACAATCATTATCTTCATCATTCCAAATTTCGGCAATTCTGATTCTAGCAATCAAAATTATTTTAAATTGTCTACGTACGTATTGAACTTTTAATATTAGTCTCTTTAGAAATCTCAAAGGCATGGCAGTTTATCATCATCATTAGGGAAAACATCAATTTCCAAATAAAAGTGTCAATAATCACTTCATAAACATTGCCAATTTGTAGCAAGAAATGCCCTCGATCAGACCGATCGGTCCGCTAGTAGAGAGAAGTGCGACGTTGCCTTTTTCTCAGCACGGCTAGTACTTGACGTCGGCTACGGTTATACTAAGAAATAAATTACATTCAAAAAAATTTTGAATGTGGTAGATAGACTTATGAAAAAGTTCTTAGCGGAAAGCCTATTGGTTGTACAGATGTCTCTCTTATCGACATAATCACTTGTCTTCTCTCTCCCATGGCGATCAAATATCGTTATTGCGTTTCGACTTGTGTGAAGGCAGTAAGGTGGTAAGGTGGTAATTAATGCAGTGGCGCACAAAAAATTGTTGATGAACTTGAACTTTGCGCGAAAATTGACGATATTTAAACAACCACTTGGGTTTCGTATTAAAACCTGAAAATTGAAATAATTCGTCTTATAGATATATATTATATTATTAATAAATGTGAATTAATTATCGATTAGATTTACAAACGTTTCTAATAATCTATAATAGGTGGGTAATATTAAAAAAAAAACCGTTCATTCTTAAATCAGCTGTGGCAGCGAAAGTATAGACAACTTATATAATAATCGTGTCAAACCCAACTATGTGGTAGTGTTTATACGACTGTTTTATTTATAGCGAAAGATTTTTATAAATATAAAAAGAAAATGGGTTTGTTCAGTGGTAAATGTTTGTCCACAGCTCGTTTGGACGGAAAAACAGCAATAATCACCGGTTGTAATACAGGAATTGGCAGAGAAACTGTTAAAGATTTCTTTAAAAGAGGCATTCAATTATTGAATAATAAATTGAAATAATTATAATAATTTTCATATAAATTCCAGGTGCACGGGTTATAATGGCATGTCGTAATATTGATAAGGCAAATCAAGCTGCTGAAGATATCAAAAACGAATGTAACAGTGACAATAATTTAGGTCAACTAGAAATAATTGAATTAGATCTAACAAGCTTAAATTCTGTAAAACGTTGCGCTAAATATTTAATTGAAAATGAACCGCGTATTGATTTATTGATAAATAATGCTGGTATAATGATGTGTCCATATAGTAAAACTGAAGATGGTCATGAAATACAATTTGGTACAAATCATTTAGGACATTTTCTGTTGACAATGCTATTATTATCGAAAATATGTAATAGTTCACCATCAAGAATTGTTAATGTTTCATCAATGGCACATGAAAGTAAGTAGAAACTACAGAATGTTCCAATGAGATCGTAATTTCAATATCACAAAAAATGTGTCATCTTTGTGTCGATACACAAATTTTCGACAATATGGACGTACGAATGTACACTATAATCTTTGTGGCATTCAATGCACGCGATTCATCGCTTATTGTTTTTTTGATAAAGGTCAAAATAATTTGCGTCGCATCAATTTTCAACAATTTTATTGAATTATCATGTACAAGACACTATTGTTATTATTTTATCAAAAAATTGCATTGCCTTCGTTTAATGTTTATAATTCTTCCTACAATAAATTGGATGGGATTCAGAGGCAAGAGAGCTTGCACGGTTTACAGATAAACTCCATCCAAAAATTAAGTATAAAATTTCAAATTACAAATCAGAGGTTATGTGCAACTTAACATTTGAAAAGTTCCTAACTATTAAATTTTTACTTCATCCAAAAAGTATATTGTATTGTGGCACTGCTGTTGGAATAAAATCCTACGCGTTTGTTTACATATTTTGCTACTGATTTTTAAACATTAACTCTGAAATTCGATTTTTTATATTTCTTTAGAGATTCTAAAATTCTTGTTAAATCGATTTTCAGTTTAATACAATAAAGGAGAATTTTAATTTTGAGGCTTTAATAGAGGACCTATTTTTTCGGCACTGGTTAGTCACATTGCTGTCATTTGAAATTTTTAACTTAATTTTTGGACGGAGTATAGTTTTCTTATCTTTACTATCATTTCTAATCTGTGGTTCTCATATTCAATAAGGTAAAGTACCCTTGGGTAGTTTACCTTATAGCCTTATAGCCTATTGAAGCAAGAAATACCTTGAAAGTTAACAATTACAAAAATATCAAATCAATGAAATTAAAATCACCGTTTTCTTGGTCGAGCTTTTTCTCTTTTTGCCTTCGGATTGTAGCTGAGAATTTTCTTGAGTAATCTTTCATCTGCCATTCTGTTAACATATTGTTCCCATCGATCTCTGAATTAATTTATTCTTTCAGTAGAATTTTGTATATACGGGGTGTTTTTTCTAAGTGTTGAGGGCTGTGAGATCTCCCATTAGCCGTTAAGCAAGAGAAATAAAAGTCCCAAGAATGTGAACAGCTAACGATATAAGAAAGACACAGGCTCCATAAAGTTTCTAGTTAATCGGGAAATAGGGAGAATTTAACCGAAGTCTCATATAATTGTTCGTACATCACAGCAACTACTACCACAAGAATGATGTCGGTGCATGAAATTCGAATATTTTTATTCATTTCTTAATGTCCTCAATTTCAGTCAGTGTAAGGTTAGTGGCCCTGACCTTCAATGTTGCAATCATATGTTGGTATACATTGACGGCACCACAAGTGATTGCACAATATCGTTAAGGCAGTATAAATGGATATTTTAGATTAATTTTAAAACAGATTCGAAATTATAATTAACGTAAACAAAAAAATATTAATAACACCTACTATCATAATTCGTTATTCTCATAGAAATAACGATTAGTATTATTAATCACGCATGTTTAACTATGATAGATGTGTCTAAAAAACCACGAACACGAGCCGCTTGATAAGTGTGAAGACAGGTAGGCCCGTGACTTGATTTTAATAAAATACCATTTATTGCATTAATGCACACTCCACCGTAGTTGTTGAGAACCGGACGAAGGACCGCATAAGATATTTGCCGTGAAAAGCCATAACTTTAGTCTTCTTGATGAGATTTTAAGATTATATTCTACACATATTTGTCTCAACCGAGGCACCCTTAACTGGAGCTTATCTTCATTTTCTTGTATTATTGCTTTCTCATCCGCAAACTATAGTGCACTTAAATTAGTAGTTAACCTTTGGAATTTATTTGCATTAAAACTTCAAACTACAAATAATACAGCAACAAAAATACAGTTGTTGTGATTTGTTTTGAAAATCTATGTTATCTTTTAAAAATGGTTATTTCTCTACCTGCTTTTGTAGAGAACAAGCAAATGTTGGATTTGTCGGTTCCGTTTGGAATTTATGAGCTAATTGCAATATTTTTATTTATTACCAACTAATAGATATTGAGGGTGCATTGTTAAAACACTTGACTTTATGATTTACGGCGGTAATAAACCTCAAAGTCGTTCCCGTAAATTTTTGGATAAAGTATACTAAAAAATGCCGCTCCAGACAACTACCTGCTTTGCTGTGGCCTCGGACCGGCCTTACTAGAAATAATATAAAATATTATGGCTGAAGGTGACTCCAATTAAATGATAATGTTTTTCACAAAGATATTTTATTTGTTTGCTTCGTTTTTAATCTATTAATCAAAAGGATTCTAATTCCAGAGGACAGTGTGTTTAGTCATATTGAAGGACCCTAAAAATTTATCATAAATTAGCAAAGTCGTGCCGCGATTATGCAATGACAATAATTTTGCAACTTTCTACCTCATCAATTTCTCGTTTTTTATTATAGATTCATATAGAAAACAGTAGATGACATGTCCTAATTTTTTTGCCATTTTCTTTGAAAACCGAAATATTAAAAATAGAATGGATTTCACAAAGAAAATCCTTGAGCTGTTATCTTGATATGTTTGTAAATAAGTGAGAAACGCTAGAGGATGTGCAGCCAGGTGGAACATTCAGTATATTGTATCAGTCTCATATAAATTATATGTTCTGGTAATTAGAGCCTACCACAAGGTTATCTTGATTACTAATATAACATTACTGTATGCAATATAATTTGTTTATTTAAATTTTTTAATAATTGACACAATTTAGGAGGCGCAATGGATTTTGATGATTTAAACTGGGAGAAAAAACCTTATAGTCCTTTGAAAGCTTACTGTCAAAGTAAATTAGCTAACATCCTATTTACAAAAGAATTAGCTCAAAGAATTGCAGGTATATGTTCATGTAATCTGTTAGCTGAACTACCATTTTAATAGTTATGTTTTCAGATAAAAACATTGAAGGTGTTACAGTATATTCTTTACATCCAGGAGTTATAGCCACTGAACTAGGTCGCCATTTAGATAAATTGTATTTCTCACCATTGATTTGGATGTGGCGTAATGTAGCAACATTTTTTATAAAAACACCAATACAAGGTGCCCAAACAACTATATATTGTGCTGTTGATGAAAAATGTGCTAATGAAACTGGTCTTTATTATTCTGATTGTCGTCCAGTAAAGCCAGCTAAACAAGCATTGATTGCTGAAGATGGACAACGATTATGGGATGAAAGTTTGAAATTGGTTGGATTAGAAACTGATTTTGATCCATTTAGTACTGACAATAAATGGACAGTATTATCGACCAAATCAAATACTACAGAATAAAAAATACAGCCGCGTGCACTCATAATCACAACACTACCTATAAGTCTTATCACTTTGATCAAGTTCTTTTCTACATAACACTGTCCAAATAACAACATCTATGAGAAGATTTTATTATCGCTATTAATATATGTATAAGTGAAAATTAATAGGAGTATATCTTAACAATATTTTGTATTTGGCAAATATATTCTTCTAAAATAAGGTGTTTTTCTTTTAATATATTCTTCTATTATTTTCAGATTGAACACAAAAAGTAGTGCTGCATAACGAGGACTGGAAAGGCCATGAGGATCGTGTCATTGCCCAGTCAGCCGTTGATCCTTTTGTAGAATTTTTGTTTCTTAGGTGTTGTTTTTTTTTGATATAGAGGAGCTGCTGTTGTCTAAAGTTAGGACCGTTTTGCAATTGTCAGTCTCCCTCCTGTTTAATTATCAGATGCAGTAAATACAGTGCTCGATAACAAAGTAGATATCAGTGTATTTTACCAAACAATATTTACCATTTTTTATTACCTTTTTATTCCACACGTATTACGTCAAGCTACCAGATGTTTAATGCTTCAACAGTCGATCTAATGAAAACTCTGTTGCTACATTTTATAATTGTTGCTTCAATAGATTTTCGCCGTTTTCCAATAATATTCTTGATGACCACTAGGTTCGCTACTAGTTGTTCGATACATGTTTTGTCTTATTTTTTTGTATTCATACCACGTTTTGTAGACTCTTCCTTTGTCGCATACTTCGCTAGTAATAATTAGGGCCGCTATCATATGTGTTAATTGTGTATTTACTCCTTTGGCCGCTCTACAGCTCTTCGCTCTAGGTCTAAGCGCTTCACGTGAGCGGCAAGCAGCCCGGAGATGCGATTGGAGATGGAATGTTACCAAGAATAATAAAGAAGATTTCGTTTTTTCTCGTTCCTAAACAACGGGGAATTTTTTTTGCGAACAAATTCATAAAACAACAAAACAACAAAAGCCGTGACAGCGCACGCATTTGGGCACAATGTCAGCATCCAAGGCCGGTCCCAGCATAATAGGCGGCTGTCTGAAGCGGCAACTTTTATTATAGTATTTCAGAGATATTTGGTCTGATTTGACAAGACCTTGTTCATGAGTTTTACAACTTAACCCCCAATAAAGTGGTTAGTAAACGACCGCACGGAGAAAGTTGGTCAGGGGGGTATTCAAAAAAGTTAAAATGGGAATGAAATATCTAGATCTCTCTGGAAATATGAATTCTTTGTGGAATCTTAGTGGCTCTAGGAACAGTGAGAATTAAAAAAAAAGGTATATATGATTTAATAAGAGAACATATGATATATTTACAGTTACCAATCTTTCTACTAAGAGATTTCAAATATTTGAGTACGGTCCCTTATTCTACTTGCAACTACCTGCCTATCATAAATATCAATATCTGTCCCTTTGCGGTCAACCATAGTAAGTACTTGTCTGGGGCGAGCCAAATATCTCTGAAAATACTATACATCTCTTATACGATAGAACATTATTATACTCGGTACATTATTGTAATAAAAAGTGTGACATTTCAAAGATGTCAAATTTTATGCAACTCTGTATTCTAAAAGTCCCTAACTATGGGGTGATTTAATTTCAATCCAAATGCAATTTGATAATTTTCTGATAAGAATCTCACTATAAAAATCAAACCACGATAAATTAAGAAACAAAATAAAATTATTTTAATTTTTTAAAAACATAAACAAAGGCTTAAGAGTTTATCACCTAAAACATGCCAAAATCTAAGGACTTTCAGAACATAATTTGCATAAATTTTGACATATGTCTGTCAAAATTTTATATTACAATAATGAACCGAGTATAACTCTGATGAATTTTCTCAATACGGGATTATGGTAGAAATCTTTAGAACTGCTCCTAAAGACGGAAAATTTGATTCAATTTGGGAGAGATGGTCGAAGGTGGCAAAAGTTTCAAATTCAGGAATAAACAATGAACAGTTCTATGACAGATCTTCAAACAAGCGGTCATTTTTTGAAAAATTCTCTCATTGTCAGTCAAAAGTTTAGGATAAGGACCATTTATTTCTAAAGTTCACAATTCTGCAAATAAATTCTGCCTAGGACCTGGGATTTACCAAATCCACCCTTGGAAGTTTTTTTGAAGTTTCCAAGGGCATCCAATTCCTTAATCTGTATTGTGCCCTTTACTTGGGTAACTGTATTGCAAGTACAAAATTGGTCCATTTTCTTCTGCATACGCAGAATATTTTAAAAATGAGTTTCTCAACACCTTTCTATAGCAAACTTTTCTTTTCTAATTTTTGACAAAATTAGTGAAAAGTAAGGAGCAATTTTTTGAGGGTGAATACTTTAATAATTGATCTCTTCGGTGAGGGGTGCCGAAAAAGAGTTTGTCTGGAGCGCTACAAGACCTTGGTCGGGCCCTGTCAGCATCGATGGTACTTGGCCGACGCATACATGCGTCGGTTATTAGATGCAAAGAAGCTAGTTGACATTGATGCAATGATGTGGCGCCAGTGCCTCTATTCTATTAATGCTTCCTTAGCATTGCATTGCAATTTGGACTTATATAACACATGTATTTTATTGAATTCTTTTTGTTGGAAGAATTTTTCTTTATTATTCTAGATAATTGACCTAATAAATCAACACTTTATACTCGAACTTAGCGTTTTTAAATAATTTAATACTTTGAATGTGTTGCGTTAATTTTCGATTATTTGAGGTCATAATAGATAGATAAAAAAATATATGATAAAAAACAATGTCTGGTCGATTTTGATACCCATATCTTTGAGTTCGAAGGCTAAAAGGCCGCACAAAATTCAAATTCAAAAATATATTTATTACGCAATATTATTTATAAATAATATTGTATAACAAAAATTAACAGCTCGCTTATTCTGAATTGTATCTCCTAGTCTAATGCTTTAATCTATAATATAAAGGCGATTTACCACTCACTCACTGATTGACTCATCACTATACATCCGAATCTATCTGTCCGTTAGACTTGTCACATATATTCCTTTCATGATGCGAATGCTTACTAAGAAAGGATTTTTGAAAATTCACCCTCTAACGGGGTTAAAACGGGCATTAGTTTTTAAGTACGTTCACCATAGAACGTGTTCACCTGTCAGTTGTCTTCACGATCAATTTGATGTCGACGTTGTCAGTTTAATTGCGGCGTTGCCATATATATTTTTCCCTTATATATACGTAAATGAAATACTAACAGATAACAGCACATTATCCCCGTTTTCTAATTAAGGCATAAAAGCGCATTATGCGGCATAATGCCCAGCATTGAGTGTCCCAATCATGGAGTCTATACATGGGGCACGAACTCAAATAGGATAAATTGTCAAAATCTGTCCCAAAAAAATCACCACAGGTGTAGCTAATGTTCCTTTTGTACTGCTCATTATAATAATGGTAGGCATTATGCCGCATAATGCGCTTTTGTGCCGTAATTGGAAAACGGGATATGTGACGTACTTATAATCTACGCAAGCAAAGTCGCAGGGGTACAGCTAGTAGTATATAAACTCTTTGATAGATTATTTCTTTAGGTTTTTTAGTAGTGACTTTTGACATACAGGAATAATGTATACGGAAATCTGCACATTTAGAAATTATTTATAATTTTTTGTTTGCGTTACTTATTATTTCGAATCTGTTTTAAAATTAATCTAAAATCCAAACACTAGTTTTTTTGAACATTTTCGGATACGTTTTCGACAATCGTAAATAACAAGTGATAGTAATCCATTTCTACTTGCGCAATCACTTGTGGTGCCGTCAATGTATACCAACATATGATTGCATACGTTTGCAACATTGAAGGTCGGGGCCACTAACCTTAGAAAATATGCATCCAATCTTCTGAATTTTTTTTTGACTGAAATTGAGAAGATTAAGAAATGAAAAAAAAATCGAATTTCTTCAGCATTCTTGTGGTCGTAATTGCTTTGATGTACGGATAATTATATGACACTTGGGTTAAATTTTCCATATTTCCCGATTAGCTAGAAACTTTGTAGGGTCCTGGGTCCTTCTTATATTCGCAACTGTTCACGTTCTTGGGACTTTTATTTCTCTTGCTCAAAGCTGATGGGAGATCTCGCGGCCCTCAATACTTACAAAAAAAAACATCCTGTATGTAGAAAAATAAACAGACACACCACAAAATAATTTTAAAATACTAAACGGACAATATAGATTTGTGGGAAGTGTTGTATTAGATTTGTAAAAAAAAATTCATTAAATTATGTTGTTTGTTATAAATTTTATTATTCATGTATTTTTTTATGAATTGTCTAATAATTTCATGGTCAAAATTTCCATTTGACTTTTGCGTGATTTTTTTAGATAAGTCATTTTTTTATCAAATAATATTATACGAATTGAATGTATTGATTAAAACAATTGATCTTAATCGAAAAATTATAAAAATTAACAAAAAACATCCAAATTTTCTAGACTAACGAATCAAATTACTATATTTAAATTGCACATAAACAAAAGATGAATTACAATCAATTCAGATTAGATATATTTGTGTATTTTAACCTTATCAACATATGTAGATAAAGCGAAAGAGAACGTTAATTTAAGATAATTTACTATAAACGCTGTACGACTATATGAAATAATTCCACTGGTATTTTGTTATGTTGCTCGGCATGTTGTTTTTAGTTTAGTCAACTATACCACACCTAAACGATACGAGCTGTTTAAAACAATCTTCAAACATACAGTGATTAACCAAATAAAAAACCACAGTAATTGTAAGTAAATTTTAATTATAATTAATTATAATATTAATTAACAAATAATAATAGTAGCAATAATGGAGAAGACTCTTGCCGCACAAATATTCGAAATATTTCAAATTATCTGTGATGTATTTGTACTATTTATAAAAATTTTCTATGCGATTTGTGAGAGTATTTATAGGAAAATCTGTCCAGTACCACCAGCACCGGTTAATGGTAAAATTGTTTTGGTACGATTGGCACAAATAGACAATCACTTTCGATTTTATCCATAATAACTTTTCTTAGATTACGGGAACCGGTCATGGGATAGGTAAAGAGTTAGCACTCTTGTATGCTTCTGAAGGTGCTACAGTTGTCGGTGTTGATATTAATGAGAAGAATAATGATGATACAATAAAACAAATCAAAAATCATGGATACACGAAAGCATACTCTTATATGTAAGTTGAACGAATTTATTAAGATTTATAATTAAATTATTAAAATTAAAGTTGTGATGTATCAAATCGAGAACAAGTCATTTCAACTGTAAAACGTATCGAAAATGAAGTTGGAGATATTTCGATTTTAATTAATAATGCTGGTATAATGCCCACGCATTCATTTCTGGATCAATCGGTTGATGAAATTGAGAATGTTTTCAAAATTAATGTATTCGCACACTTTTGGGTATGTAAAATTTTCAATTATAAATGTAACACTTACAGTAAACCATATTTTGAAGCGATTTTACGGTGCAGTAATCTTCAGATTTATTGCAATTTTTTAAAATAAATGATAATTAACATTTAAGTCGTAATTAACTTTAAAGTCGTAGTAACTAGCTGTAAATCATCATAAACCTAAGAATGATCTCAGGGGTTAACATCTGTTGAAGTTTTCTGTTGGTACCGAAAGCAATAAAGCTCAAAACCGCTATAATCAATACAGAATTTGGTTTACTATGCATTTTGTTAAATTTTATATTCTTAAGGACAGCAATTTGCACTTATTATTATTATTAAAAGCTTTTATTTTTATGATAACAAAAAAATGTTGATCGTAGACTTCTAGAAAATTGTAAATTGATAATTTTTATTGGTTTATTTAGTTGTTACAAGCTGTATTACCTGGTATGAAACGTCGTAATGATGGTAATATTGTGGCATTATCATCATGTGCTGGTCTTGTCGGTTTAGAATATTTGGTTCCGTACTGTGGTACTAAATTTGCAGTACGTGGTTATATGGAAGCACTAGCCCAAGAGATGATTGATGAAAAATTAAACATAAAATTAACAACAATCTATCCGTATATTACTGATACTGGTTTATGTAAAAATGTTAAAATTAGATTTGAAAAAACAATGGCACCATTAGATCCGAAATTTGTCGCCAAAAATATTATGCACGCCCAACGTACAACAATAAACGTACTTGACCTATCGATACCCAACTATATGATACCACTTATTAACTATTCAAGGTACTCTAATATTTAGTTATTTGTCTAAAATAATATAAATTCTTACTATTGCAGATTATTACCATTAAAGGCCGGTCTTTACATACAGGAGTTCCTTTCAAGCGGTGTCCTACCTGAATAAATCTACAATTATATGAATATTTACTATTAAATAAATACATATAAATTTTAAATGTTGATTATACAGTCTTTAGCTATATAAACGAGTTTAATTTAACGTATTTTACCTAATCAAAAAAACACTAAAATCAGCACAAGGTTTTTGTTTGAAAACAGTAACACCATTAGATCATTACAGGTCGTAATTATTTATAATGGCTAATTATTAATAGTTGCAACAATTTAAAACCTCTCACTAATTTTCATATGCATTTTTGATAAATCTATACAACGGTCGTCGATTAATCGGGTCACTTTCAAATTATCAAAAATCAACTGCACTGATATCTTACGGACTTAAGTTATTCGATTGAAATATTGAGTTTACATGATTTTCACTAAAATTATTGGTAATTTTTCAGGATATGAAAAATTGTGATTTTTAGTGTCTTTATATTTGTTATCAAAACAATTATAGTGAAAATAAATAATTTAGAAAATTGATTTTTTCTTTAAATTCTAATTGATCTGATAATGGAACCCTATTTTATCTATTACTGAAATATAGAATTTATTGTTGAAATTGTAGTTTAAAATTTGAGGAAAATTTCATAATCACGAATACATTTCAACATTTCAAGGTAAAATATTTGATTTTTATGATATTTTGAAAATTAAGAAAATTTTATTAACAAATACTGGCCCCGTTTAATTTTTTTAAGATTAATATTGAAATTCTTGAATATTATAGAAAACGTTTATATTGTTAGTTTCACTTTGATTTCCTTCAATTGTATCGCTTCTCTTTTTTTACTGATAACTTACTTTCATAGAAAAATACGTCGTTTTGGGGGGAATTAGATCGTTAACTTTTCCAATTTAGACAACCATCGGAACCGTCCATTCCAATGCCATTATAGTTAAATATGACCGTCAAATGAAAGCCTACAATTTAGTAAAGGATATAAATTTATACAAAACACAACCAAAATAACTATCAAACAGATCGTACAGCGCTTAGAGTTTTGTAAAATGACTATTTACGGCAAATTAGTGCAAATTATACTATCAAATTCATAAATCTATAATATCACAGGTAAATTGCATATTATTAATTAGTTCTAATAACATTATATTGATAGGTAAAACATTTTTTTTTCAAATGTACTTTGTTTCTCGATTATGCCTCTAACAATTATTTGCGGTACTACGGTCAAGATCATCCACAATGAACTGGAAATAAACCAAATTACTCTAATTATTTTGAATTACTGCTCTTTCTGTTTTTTTTTTTGTTAACAGTTCTAGTATAAAAAAAGTATCCAAGGATAACTTCTTAATTACTTATAATGCAATAATTTGAAAAATAAATTAATTATAAATTTAATTAGTCGTAGATTAAAGTGTGCATTCTAATTATCTACCAAAATAGCCACACTTATATGCATTTTAAACTGCACGCGGTCTCACTTAGATAATTTGATAACCACAGCTCTTCTGGAGAAACTACAATTTAAGTCGGTTTTAATTTTATTCAATTAACTTAATAAAATAATAAAAATATTGAAATATTGTCAGGTGTGTTAGTTAGCGAGTGGCCTTCTTATTGTGCGCCCAAGGTAGTTTACCTGTTTAATATTCAGAATTTTCGTGGAAAAACTTAATAGTTAGTTTAGATGAGGTCTTAATAACCTTGACTCCTCGAGATGTTTAATTTTATATCTTTTATAATACAAAAGATTTATTTACAAGAATCATCCGTTCTTCTTACTTTATTGTAAAGTGTCCAGATTTCGAAGTTTGAAATTTGTGATTTCGTATTTATAAATAATTTCTTAATTGATATACAAAGCGTCCCACCTCACCTCAAATATCTCGTGTGTTGGAAAACTATCTAAAGGAATTAAACAATATTTTTGAAATACCAAAAAATCATTTAAGGTCTCGAAAATTGCTCAATATTAGGAAGCCAATTGCCTAAACTGAATACTGAAAATGATTTGTTTGTTATTTTTTATTTGTTATTAGCAATCAGAACCAAAATATATTCTATAGGCTAATTTGCTGAGATTATTGGCTTAATCAAGTCTTCTCCAATGAGAATACCTCCTTAATCTGTCTTCAGGTCAGCTGACCAATTTCCTGTAAGTATACTAGCATTTTGTTTGATACTTCTTCCTTATATTTCGTCCCTGACGCAGGGAACCCTCAAGTCCTCATGCAGTGTATTATTAAAGACGTAGTCTTTTTCCACTTTGAGGGAACAGAGTGGGAGGGTCAGCTGGACACTGTGTGATACTGCGGCATAGTCACGTTCTAACCAATCAGCATAAATAAACGATGCCGTGGCAAGGATCTTCTTTTTCAGTGGCGTCCTGATTATATGTTACTGTGAATGTCCGAAATTTGGTGAATGTTGACATAGGCGCTTGGTGTATGTCCGAAATATTTGCTAAATACCCTTATTTCTGAGTTAGGGCGGTTACTATGATGCGCAGAATATATTTCAGTTAGGTTATTTTTAATATAGATTTAATTAATCTGCCTAATATTCCCCACTTTATCTACATTGGTTTCTAGAATCCCATTTTCTAGTTACACCATCAGGTATGCAATTTAGGAATTTTGAAGTCTTAATTTTGTATTGAAATAATGACCTGTGACGCGTGGCGATGCAGAATTTGAAATTGTTCATCGAAAGTCCGAATGTACAACAATGTATTGAAATATTTCGGACATTCACCAATTTCGGACTTTCACAGTAACATATATAAATATTTTTAAAGTTGTATTATCTACATAATAAGAATAAAATGAGCATACCTGAACAACAATGCAATCGTGGCGATGAAAGGGAGTTTTTAGAGATAGCTTGAAAGTTCAATTATAGTGAAAGACTATAGGTAATTCATCGACAGTCTTATCTACTGCAGTACCGCCTCGACAGCTGTTTATTTATTGGGATTCGTTAGAACCTAACTATTACACAGCCTTTTGTAAACATCTTGGTATAAATACTTCACGCCTTTATGCCTACCGTGTTCCCTCATTAAAAAACATACAATACCAGGGGACATTTGCGATTATTCGTAATATCTTAGAATAGCTGTAGCCCCGCGACTTTGTTCGTGTATTATAGATTGTAAGTACGTCACATAATTTGTTTTTATCTGTTAGTATTTCATATCCGTATAAATAATAATAAAAATACACATGACAACGTCACAATTAAACTGAAAACTTCGCAATTATAACTGACAGGTGGATGTCAGATGCATTCAAAGTATTAAGATTTTAATCCCTTTTTTTAACCCCGTAAAAGGACGAATTTTCTAAAATCCTTTCTTAGTGGGCGTTTACATCACCAAAGGAATATATGTGTCAAATTTAAAGTCTATCGGACGGATAGTTTCGGAGATATCGTGATGAGTCAGTCGTAAATCCCTTTAATATCCCCATTATTCAGCTCTATATGTCCATATGGGTTTAATAATTGTTTTGTACAAGAGAACTTTTGTTTTCAAGTGAGGGTTTAGATTTTCGACCTATTAGCCACAGCATTTCTTTCATTTTAGTTATATGTTGCTTCTGTGTATGTCTACTATCTAAATACAATCCCAGATTGTATTGTGTTTGAAGATATAGGTATTTATGTGCTATTTAGATAGACTGATGGAGATTGACCTTTTAGTTTTTTAATTTTCTATTTTTGTGTCCATGCTTGTATATGGTTCAGATGGTTTTGTAATATGGATGATGCTATTGATGAATGTACATCAGAAGAAAGGACTACTATATCATTAGCAAAGGTACACATTGTTGTTTTCCCATTAGTTGGCAGGTCTGCTGTATAAAGGATATTTAGTAGTGGTCCCAAGAAACTACCTTGGGGTACACCAGGGTTTATAGCAAATTGAGCGGACACTTTTTTATTAACTCTAATTGTAAATTTTCTACCGACTAATAGGATTTTAGTAGGTGAAAGTAAGCAATTGGTAGGAATTTCTTAATTTTATATAGGAGCCCTGTGTGTCAGATCCTGTCAAACACTTGGCTTACATCTAGAAATGCTAATGTGCAGTTTTTTTTTTTTTTTGTTCAAAGGCTTGATGTGTTTCGTGACTGACTCGAATGTTTTTCGTTGAAGCCGAATTGATGAAGTGGTATCCAAAATGAATTTGATATGAAAATAATTCTCATGTTTTTTGCTACACATAAATTTTATTGAATTCCTGAACTTAATGTGTTGTCTTTAAATTTTGAATTTGTTTTTAGAATTAAAAAAACATCGTATAGTAATTTCAAGTATACCAAAAAATTGTAATAAACGAAAACTTTACGTAGTAAAAAGGTTATTGAGAGGGGAGTTCTTTTATTTTTGAGAACCAGAGAGATTTGGGAAAGAGAAAAAAATTTCTCAAATTAAATTCATTCTCAGTACTGATTGTGAGTAGGTAATTGCTTTCCTATATTATACATTCTTACTACTACTGTTTTTAGGGACAATTCGGGACGAATTCTATAAACTCGGAAGCAAAAAACGAGATATAAAAATCGGGACATTTAGTCACCTTGTTTACTGTAAAACAACTCAAAAACTTGTGTATATATGAAGTGGTTGAATAGGAGACTAGATTAATCTACTCTGCAATAGAAATGACTATAAAGTCCTAGCCCAGTGCAACTAACCTGTGAAAACACGGTTGGATTAGCAATCACAGGCTGGGGAAGATTCTAGAGAACCCCGGCACCTCTTCAACAAAAAAAGGCTCTCAAAAAACAAAATTTCTATAAAAAGAACAGCGGTCCCTAAGGCCAGTACGCGCCTGGTTAAAAGATCGAAGAATTCAAGGCGTTTGTCAATTTTACGTCCCCTAATAACCTTGCGACCTGATGCAACTGCCTGTCTGAAGCCGCCCTTGTTGAAAGGTGCGTTAATCCGCAACCGTCTGTAGAAATTTATGTTTATCAGTTTTATGCCCCTTACAGCCATGCACCTTGAAACGACTGCGTCATTTGCTTACCAACTGAAGATGGAATTTTTTGAAATTTTCGTTCTAACGTCTTATTTACTTGATTACAGTGCCATCAAAATAAAACCTAGGGAGTAGATGGAATTAGAAAGTCGTATCTGATGGGTACGGTCTAAACTGGATCTTCGATTTCTTCATATTAATTATGTATTAGTGATTTCCAAGTTTTCCTAAGCATTGCTTGGCTACATCTTGATACCCAGCAAACTCTTCTTAATTAATATTATTAACGCTTACATCTTTACAAGTAGCACGGGTAGCAGAAGTGAAAAATCATGATAATAAAGACATGATTTGATTTCAAATTTCAACGGAAATAATCAGGTATTTCAGTTTTTTACAATTGTTTAGGATGTATATACAAATAAAATAAATGCCATAAAATGTGTTGTTTATTTGTCTTCCTAATACTAATGGTTCAAATCCTATTTTATCGAATAAAAATTCGATGGTTAGATAGCACTTTACCCACCTCAACGGTAAAGTGCTACTTTACCATTTTTAAGGATGGACATACGCGCTGCTGTTACCGGGAGTTGGTTGTGGCAGTACCTATACAACCAACGGAAGGTGAAAAGGTAGGGCAATGAAGCGAAATAGTAGTATAGGCGTCCTGCTAGTGACAACTATAACAATAACAATTATACGGGTTAGAAATAATGAACATTTATTCTACGCCACTAAAAGACTGGGTAAATTTAATTACAAACGACGATGGTGATGGAGACTCAGATAATGAAGACTTCTATTAAATTTGTACAATTATTTTTGACGCACAAAGATTTTCCATTTGTTTATAAATATTTTGCTTACAATTAGTCTTGATCAATGAAATATTATTCAAAGTAAGGGTGAATTGACCATTGCTTTTCCCTCGACTCAACTACCTGCTTTAGAAAAGACCTTTATGCACATTTGGTGAGAACTGTAATTTATCTAGTTGCATTTTGTAGGATTTATGGTGCACGAATCCCTTTATTGGACTATCAAAAAGCGGTTGACTTATAAGTAAAGGGCGGATATCTGCTCCAAGATGGAGCAACGCACATTCTAGTCTCCTGACAAATTCGTATAGAGCGTATTGGCCACAGCCATTGTACCTGCATAGTTTATCGTTTCTTCTGAAACGTTTTTCTCTACAAAGAAAGTCCGAACTACTCCGCACATAGAGAAGCAGTGGACCAGTTGAACTGCTACCGTGACGGCGCGAGGTTACGGCGAAAAAACAGGTGCCTAGTTGCACCGTATTTCTATGAATTTCTGGTCGCTCTCTCTCATTCTTTAAAAGACTGGTCGTCAGCGGGAACAAGCTGATGTTTCTGCCATAGAAAATTTAAAAAAAAACAATTTTTGACAAAAATAAATTAAAAAAAAACTTTAAAACTATGAACACATTTTTTAAATTTGTTCTACGAGTCTTTTCTTATAAATTTATGTAAATACCTTCATTAAAATTAAACTACGCCAATGGTGCATTTCGAGCATTGTAATTCTAATCAAATGACCTTCAATCCACACTTTACTTATAAGTCACTACTCAACAAGAAATAAACATATCTGAATCTGCTTCTACCAGCTTTCATTGTGTGCGCCGCCCTAACCAGATAAGAGACTGCTCGACTTGAACCGTAGCCGACCTTGAGATGTTAACTTACTTGCAACTGTCCGCGTCAGCGTTTGTTGTGTCTGTACCCATAGGCTCAACAGAGCATTTTACTGTAGGGATGCAGAAATAGAATAAAAATATTATTTTAATAGTTTATTGATTTTTAACAACTTTAAGTACTCATTTACAACCAACTTAATGTCACAGTCATATAGTAGCAAAACGTCAGCAAAACGCATGCGAAAAAATTAAAAACACAGTTATATTACTAAAAAATAATAATAAATAAACTGAATTAACTTTTATTACTCGAATACTGTCGAATAAAAAATACTTTGTATAGTGTGTATGCGGGTGCAAAACCAAAAGTTCAAGCCAATTTAATGGTATTTTAAAAATATTGCGACCTTATTATAATAATAATACTGTTCGTTATTGATTTATCAATAAACGTAATATTCAAATAATTACTATTCTTCATAAAAAAGTCCACAGTATTATACAAAGTAGAGTTATTACGTAGGTCAGTTCTTACAATCAATAATTATTTTCTGTTTATTACAATTCGCCACCCTTAAGATAGCCTTACTATATTTTACTATAATTTAAGTAAATAAATTACTACTTTTATAATCAAAATCAACTTGAAAGGCTTAAATGGCAACAACACAACTCGACATTTTACTGTATTATTAGATTAAATAACTTATTATATATGTATATGTGTGTTGCAAAACAATTTTGGTGACTAGATAAAACAATCATTAAATTGTGGTAACATTACTTAAACTTGATGCCCACTAATTGAATGAATTGGCTGGAAAACAATAATATTTATTAATTCAATTAAAATTATTAAAAATATGTACATAATATAACTAAAAAACTGTGCTCAAACAAAACAAAAATCTAATTTAACTTATAATAAAATAATAATAACAATAATATAAATAAAACATTGTACCATACACAATAATCAACAAAAATCATTTGTTTTGCTAATCACTTACTCTATTTGAACTTGCCCTTAGATCACTGTTAGCAAAATCATTTTCTTCTATACAAAGATCAGAATCAGAGTCTCTGATAGGTTTATTCTGTCCTTCCTATAAGACAGAAATAATTCATCGCTTACAATATTTTTTATTTAATATATTATCTAATTAACTATATATATATATTTTTTTTGGTAAAATTTTAATAAATTTTTATTGTTTTTCTTATACCTGAGTCATTTGCTCAGTTGTTGTTAACAATCTAGCTATTGGATTACAACATACTGGTAACGTTTCCAATAATGTTGGACGTGAATGTGTTAATAAAGGCTTCATATATTTTGTATCAAATGAACCCCATATTCTGGCTAATACAGCTTTTTCATTAATTTTTGTTAGGTCAGGTTCTGATGTTTCATTCCAATCGGTTCTCGGCGTTGTATTACCCTAAGAAAATCAATTCAATTAAGATACTGTTAATAATAGAATGTGTTTAGAATTTTTTTTCAAACGCATTCTGTATGGAATTTTAAACATTTATTAATAAATGTTTAATTAGTAAATATACCTACCCCTGACGTACTTTCCATAGAATTGTAAAGCTAATAAGTCATTTAATTGAATTAAATCAATTTATCAACAGTTTTATATACAGGATGTCTTATAAATAAACAGCATCGCTTAACGCGATAAATCCGACTACTGCAAGATGTCAACGTTTTTTTTTAGTTTTAAGTCAAGTTTTCTATAAGTTAATCCAATCAATAAAAAACCAATTATGAATCAAGTTAGTCTGGCTGATAAAAATGAAATTTTAAATCAGTGTTGTTCGTTACTGTAATTTTTAGTTTAATTTCAATATAAACAAGTGTGAAACTACAACATGGCTATTTAAATTTATGGCTATTAAATTTATTTCTTTTTTATTATAAAATTTTGTTATATTTACTATCATAATCTTTTCCCATGTTTTTTTGGGGTTTTACATTGATTTTATGGCTTTACGATTTTATCACTTTTCAATTTGGGCAACGTTCAAGTATTACGTAACATTGTTATTAGCCTTATTAGTGTGTTATGCTGACGAGGGGTGTATAAGTACATTATTACGTAACATTATGTATCGATAAGTATCAATAATGAACTAGTATTAAAATTTATCAAAAATAATCCATACCAATTCATACAACTAAATTTATAATAATATATAAAATATAAAAATCATTTATCTTATTTACCAAAATGGTAATGTTACATAACAATTCTTAGAGGGGGTGGGAAAAGACGTGCCCAAAATGTTACGATACGTTATGATAGGGAAGAGGGGTGAAAATTTTGCAAAAAAAAAACGTTACGTAATATTTGAACTAGTGATGGGCACAATCGAATGAAAGAAACAATCGAAGGAATCGAAATCGAGAGCCCTTAACAATCGAATGATTTTTTACAATCGAATAGTTTTACAATCGACGAACTATAACATCTCATGTTTGGAATGTTTCGACGTTTAGTCTAGTAACTAGTATGACTTTCTGAAAGGCCATCTCTCACGCAGTGTTTGTAGAGATATTTGCTATGGTATGGTTTATTCTTTCTCTTTATGTGTCTGTCTGTCTCTTATCTTGGTTATTTTGGAATTTCTTCCATCACACCCCATTGCCCTTATTCAAGAATTATTTCCTATTCATTTAATTGTAAGAAGAGCTATTATAAAGTTGATATACAATTTATAAGCCATTTCCGCTGTTTATAAAAAATAGTAATTTGTCGTAATATAATTCTTTGCTTCTTTTATTAATTAATTAGGTAGATTTGACATATTTGCATCAAATCATGACTTTTGTTATGTTTTTTTGTAATATTTAAAAAAAATAGGTTTACATTCTCATATTATTAAGATTTTGATTTTTTATGACCAATTATATTCGTTCCTAATATTCACTTACAATTAGTACCTAATTCATATTATTAATTAACAGAGAAATCATTCGATTAAATTCGATTCTCAGACGACCGCTCGATTCTAATAGTAAGTTGCAAGTGTTCGAATACGAATGTTTACAATCGATTGTTTCGTAAAGTAGTCAACAATCGATTGTTTCGAAAAGTAGTCAACAATCGATTGTTTCGATTACTTTCATTCGATTGCGCCCATCACTAATTTGAACGCTCCCCTGTTGGTTTTTCCAATAAATTCTCTACCAACAGAAAAATTCAACAGATATTTTGAGCATGAGAAATCTCTGGGCTTATAGCGATTTTCATCTAGGTGGCTATCAATTTAAAATTTTGAAGCTTGCAATAAATCTAATGATCACAAAGCCATTACGCCAAAAGATCGATTGAGAATTTGGTTTACTATATTTCATATTCAACAGGTATGCTTTTTCCCTTTATACTATTTTACTACAAATTTCTTTTTGATGAAATTTATTGGTCTTTTAAGATGTGGTACCTTTTAAATGAAGAAGCTATAAAGGATTACTTTATCAAGTCCTCTGGTTCACCATGTAAAAGGAGGCTGTTTATTTATGAAACAACCTGTATACATACATATATTCTAAAACTTACATTATGACCTTGATGTGACAATGCTTCAGTTTCATCATCTTGTCCAACTCTAATTAATGGAATCAATTAATAAATTGCCAGTAAAATAAATCAATAATGTCAAAGCTTACGGTATTTGAAACCACTGAAGTAGATTCATGGTAGCTCCACCTTGAATTATTACAGTTATTATCACAATTAACGAAGTTGTTGTTAACATAGCTTGACGTGCTTCCGATACAGTATTTCTGATAGCTAAAGCAAACGACATTGCACCCCGTAATCCTAATGGAAAAAATATTTCAATTAAAAAATAATAAAACAAATACACAATCAAATCTGTATTACCGGCAAAGAATAACATGTGTTGGAAATTAGACGGTATTTTTGGTTTACGTCCCAAATTTAACAGAAATGATAACGGGTAGATGTTTGCAGCACGTCCAATAGCCGCACAAGTCTATTTCTTATTAAAGAAAATTTACAAGTCTAATAATAAAAAAAAAGAGCAGGATTGCGAATTGCTGAACCGTCGAAATTATAAGTAAATATAAAAAGGATACAAATCCTGTTAAAATGAATAGAGGATCGAAATGATGTTTTGGAAATGTAAACATTGAAACACCAATATAAGAAAATATAAAATTTTCAGCTAGAAAATTCAGTAGTTCAAACATTTGTTTTGTTCTGGTCCTAGAATCATCCGATAAATTATTGTAGGTATAATGTGCTTGACAAATTCCACAAAATAATACAGCAACAACACCTAAATTACATAAAATTGATTATTAATTGCTATTAAAGAAAAAAGAAAATTATTTTACCTGTTAATTCTGATGCCTCAGCTATTAAAAATGTACTATAAGACATCAATACAAATAATGCTGATTCTAATAGTGGAAAATCACGAACTCTTGTAAATTTTGTCATCAAAGCTGTTACACAACCCATTACAGCACCAATTAGTAAAGATAACATAAAAATACCAAAAAAATCACCAACAGCTTTAAAGAATGCTTTTGTTTCAAAACCACCAGAACCGGATTGATAACGTTCACCATAATTTTGAATCGATCTAAATTTAATTATATTAAAATAAAAAAATAAGGCACATTGTATAACAAATATTGTCATTAATTTAGCTCACCCACTAAGTACAATAGCAACAGCATCATTTAATACACTCTCCCCAAACACAAGTGCATATAAATTAACATCAACGTGTAAATCATTAAATATAGCTAATATTGTTAATGGATCAGTTGATGATATAAGTGCACCAAAATATAATGTATCCAAAAATGTAAAACTATTCCCTAATCTTGGTGGCATTAATTGTACAAAACCATACATTAATGCACCAACAATTACAGATGATACTGTCGTACCAATTATTGCAAATGTTAATATCGCACCCAAATTGCGAAAGAAATATTTCTGAAAAAAAATAATCAAGATTTTTATCGTTAGATCTGAAAGTTGTGCTATGTACAGAGACAGAGGCAGAAGCTAGTTATATCACAATTGTTTTTCTAATAATTAAAAATCCACAAAATCTACAAACTTTATTTTATAATTGCAGATTATTTGACTTAAATTAATTAAATTGTTTGTAACTTTGAAAACAATAAGACACAGTATAGTCTGTTCTTGTCTAACTCATTACAGAATGAGTTGTGTCGAAGAGTAAAAGGGTAATTATTCAAAACTCATTATGAGTACGACAAAGATAACACATGTTTGTTGATACTGTTTGCTCTATCAGTTGAATTCAACCTTGACTAAGTATTGTTCTGTCGTAATCCGTGAATAGGAGAAGACTTCCTCCCACTTTTCTGCTTAACAGTCTAGTTGAATTTGGTACCCGGTATATCTTTTTATTAGCAGTGTTTATAGAGTTTGTAAATCAAAAACAGGAGAATAACTACGAATGAAGTTTCAACAAAAAACATTAACTATTAAGACTTTTAGAAGCTAAAAAAATCGAAATTTCGTATTATCTAATTGTTATACAGCGTGTTGACGGCTAATGGAAGATCCGCAGCTGTCCCTATTTAGAAAAAACACCCGGTATGTGATGATTATTATGTAATAATTCTTAATCCATTAGCCTAGTATTATAACACGTTTCGCTATACCTAATAATTATTTTTAACCAAAATTGCAGTTTTGTGTATTTATTTTTGTTCATGTACAGAGGTGTCTCAGCTAATTGTTTCACCTCAAATATCTCGTTGGTTTGTCAATTGAAATGGAAAAGTATCTTAAGAAATTAGACTACAATGTCTATACTTCAATTGCCAGAGTTCTTCTTTCTAGCTATTTTGGAAATGCCAAAACGGCATATAAGATCTCAAAAATTACTCAATATTAGGAAACTAATCACATACAACGAATACTGCGAATGAATTTGATATGAAAATAATTTTTTTCTTTTAAAAAATTCTCATTCAACAAGTCTGCTATATTTGCAATTTGTATGTTTATTTCATTGAATTTAAAAACACATTGAACGCCAATATTATTTAAAAAAAAAACAATAAATTCGAGTCAAAGTATATCTGTAATAAATAACATACGAATACATTTTAACGGTCAATTTTATTATTTAATTATTCTTATGTATTTACTACAGATAGATTTTCTAGAGTTGTTGTACTAGTAAACAATTCTGACGTCGGCATTTTTCATCAATGAACAAGTAGTTATTGATCCCAGAGAAGTTCTAATGTTTTATTTGAGCAGCAAATGAGATATTTTTGAACGAAAAAACATTATTTTCATATGAAATTCATTCGCAGTATTCATTATAGGTAATTGGTTTCCTAATATTGAGTAATTTTCGAGATCATTTATGCCCTTTTGGCAGAAAATCGTATCGGTCAATTGAAGTATAGACATTGTAGTCTAATTCCTTTAGATACTTTTCCATTTTATTTCACAAATAAACGAGATATTTGAGGTGAAACAGTTAGTTGGGACACTCTGTATATTAGTTACGAGATTTCTTATGGTGTACTGCACAATAAAACTTACACCTTGTTTTACTTTTCTTTGTTTTTTTTTTGGGTTATTAGGAATTTGCACAAAGCGGGCCTAAAAATCGTAGCTCAAGACTGCATGGAAAGGGTCCTGCTGCAGCCTGCCACATCTAGAGAAGTTTGAAAGAATAACACTTCTCAACAAAATGTATACTGAATTCGGCAAAGTGTTTCTTTTTCTGTTAATTATAGTTTCTGAAAATAGCTACATTCATTATGTAGAAAAATATTTTTTGTACCTTTTGCCATATATGCATTACAGAAAAGATGACAATTGTTAATCTTCTTGGAAGTTGGCGGCATTTGTATTCTAACTACCAGACCTCTACGTGGGTCAATGGTTTAATAATGTAGGACATCAAGCGATAACAATTAGGAGAATGAGTTAGTTGTAAAACCATTCAATATAAGTGCAAAATTGTACAGATAGTAATGTGTTGATAATTCTGATTATTTTAAAATTAAGAATATATATTTTGTTCAATACTTGCTGTTAAAGTACTACTTTATCGACTAAAAACCCGATGGTAAAGTAGCACTTTACCCACCTCAACGGTAAAATGTTTACTTTACCGTTGAGGTGGGTAAACTCCAAAGCAACCAACAGAAAATAAACAAAAACAAGTGCTTGTTGTTTAGAGAAATCCAATAGAAACCAACAACGATTGACAACTGTATGAATAGTTAATGTCAAAACTTATTAGAAAATTTAACAAAATAAATAAAAAAGAGTTTGAAGGGCAAGTATTAAACAAAATCTTGTACTGCAGACGATGGTAAAGTCTCTTTATCCACTCGCGGATTTGTCTCATTCGGCCTCCGGCCTCGTGAGCCAAACTTCCGCTCTTGGATAGAGTTTGACTTTACCACATTGTACAGTAAATAGCTATTTTTTATGATAAAGCATGATTAATAACCTGAAGCGATCTTATATACAAAAGTTAATTAAATATTTATAAGTTGACGTCAATTTTGATTGGAATTGGAAACCACAAATAAATTGGCATTTATATTAGTTAACTATAAAAAATTGTAAAAACATGTTTCAAAAGATGAATGATAGATAATTCTTTGTAAATATAATAAAATATTATACGTCGAATTCTTTTGTCTGAGAATAACATTCCGCAATTATAAAATTTGAAAAAATGAGTGGATAATTCTCAATTGTTTTCGGAATTTTTTCAAACTTTACTTTGAATTATCAACCATTCAATTTTTTTATCTTAATAAATTGCTGATAAATTATGAGTCATCAAAAAAAAAAATAACAATAACAGCCTTATTTTTTTTATAATTTACTCATTAAAGCATTTTCTACTTTGTCAGTTTTGTAAGAAAGTCATTGAAAAAAACAGAAATTGAATTGAAGAAATTGAATTGAATTGAATTGAAACAGAATTGAAGACAAAAATATATTTAGAATTAAATATCTTTTGTAAATGTTTTTCAGGAACAAAAATTGCAGGCGTGCTATTAAGAAGAGTCGATATTATTAATCTTAGACCATCTTTAGTAAATTAAGAAATTCAAAAAATTTTGAAAAATAATTGAAATTTCTTAAGAAAATTAGAAATATTTGGTGTTTAAATTGATAAAACTGTAATTTTTGGATTTTTATCGCTCTGTATCTGTAATAACAACAAAATTCTCCCAATTGAGGAGTTTTTTCGAAAAACTTAATTGGTTTACTCCAAAAAAACAAATATTTTAACGTGTCACAGTATGTTTGACTGTTCGTTTTTTGACTTTAAATGCTAATGATAGGAGAAATGCCGAAACCGGTACATTTATAAAATTATGAATAAAAATTTTTGTTCCTGAAGAACATTCACAAAAAAAATATTTAATTGTAATGATTATCCACAGGAATTGATACCTCCAATCAAAAATATAAATAGCTGAGACAAAATGATTGTCTTGAGAATTAGGAACGTTAAGGCTCAATCTAAGTTGCCTACAATGTAATTGTAACTGTTGTTGAGTTGGGCACCGTTGACTTATTTTTATTTATTAATTTTTTTTCAAAAGACAATACTTTAAGATAATATTCTTTTGTATACGTTTCCAGTAAAGTTGATTGTTCGGAAAAATGGATGCGTACAGATATCAAACACACTATTAACTGCAGACAACACCAATTTCAGTCATTTCAACGCAGAAAAACGAATCTTGTTCACCTTAGAGACTATTTGACACCTTTCTGTGACTACCGCCCCAGGCATGATATAAAAAAATAAACATCAACCGTGCACAACTCAAAAACATTCGATTGTTCACAACTCAAATTGAGACTTAAGGCTATATTACGAGGGGAGACGATCCAATGTTTGAGTTATCGTTGACTTCTTTTTTTTTTGAGAGGATTGAACATTTTAAGAAAATCGTTTAACATTTATTAACCGTTTAACATTTAACATTTATTCCCGAAGAATTTGCTTTTCCAGAATTCGTATTTATTTTGCCCTAAACACCTGATAAACAACAATTGTTGGATGGAAAAATGGATTAAGTACATTAACGACTATAACTGACATAAATTGTAACGTGTTACGGGAAACGAAATAAGTTTTCCAAAAAATTTTCACTTGAGATTATAGCTCATTACCTTTTAAAAACGATTGTTAAAGGATATTTTAAAAATGTTCAATCCTTTGTAAAAAAAAAAGAAAATAAAAGTCATCGGTGCACAACTGACAATACCAATTTGAAACGATTTTGACCCAGCATTTTTTTGTTTATTAACAGAATTCAATGAAATTTATGTCAGTGATAGTCGTTAATGTGTTTGATGCCTGTATGATTTTTTTTTAATTCTCATCCATTTTCTTGAAAAATCAAAAAATAATTTCAAACAATTCTTCTTTATCAGGTTTTTTTGGAAAATAAGATCAAGCACATTAACCACTATCACTGACTGCACTGACATAAATTCTGTTAGTAAACAAAAAAATGCTACGTCAAAATCGATTCAACCGGGTATTGGCATTGATTTTTATCGTCTTACGGAAAAACTAAATAAATTTTCCAACAAATTTTCCTTCGAGCTTATTCCTGATTGCCATTGGAAACGAATCTAAGAATGTTTTTCTCAAAATGCTCAATTCTTTGTAAAAAAAAAAATCAAAACTGCACAACATCAATGAATCCTTGCCGGTTAAAAAAACCCGTTAGTAATAAGTTATTGATTTGATTGACAAACGGTTAATACGACACTTTCTAAATCTACCAAATTCTATATTCGAAGACGATATGAAATTAAATTATTTTACGTCTTTTTGTATGAAAATATAAAAAAAAACAACTCTAAATCTGTGTTTTTCTTTATCAACAAAGTAGAAATGTCAGTTAAAAGTCTGTTTATAGAGCAGAACAATTACGATTATCGATTATTTTGTATATTTACCCTTTTTAATGAATAGCCAGCATGGAATATAATTGGTGGTAGTATAATATTGAAGAAAATTTCCGGATCAAATGTAGCTTTTAGATCAATTTCGTTTTCATTTAAATCAACAATTTCACCACGAAATTTATATTGAAATGTCTTATTTGTTTTTATATATGCACCCTTTACTGGGAAATGTAATGATAATGTATCTGGTGGTAAGCTTGAATTATATTTTGGATCATTCGATATAACTTGCATATTCAACACGTGTGAGGAACTTCCGGAATAACGTATGACAGCCCCTACAATTAGACCTAAAAAAACAAATCAACGAAAATAATTAGTACATATAGTATATATTTTCGATAATATTAATAATAACCATAAATAACAGCCAAACCAGTCTCATGTAAAAAGCTAACACGACGATGTTTGAACAGCCATATAGTAAGTACAGTTAAAATTAATAAAAATGTGTACGATAATAGATTTAAACTATCTAGTCGATGGGTGGATTGAGCTTTTGCATCTAATTCAATATCTGAATCAGCCCCATAACAACAAATCAAATAAAATAATAAATAGATTAAACTAAACACAATCTTTTTACACATTTTTTTTTATATATAAATTATTATTCCTATATTTAATTGGTAACTATCAAATAAACAATTGATTAACTAATGTATTAATTTATTACAAACTTATTTTAATACACATTAATTCTTATCAATTTTCAAACCTATTTGTCATTGTTAATAATAAGCAAGTAATTTAACCCCCTCCCATTACGAACAGTCTCGAAACCGTCAGTTGTTTATTTTGATGCCAGGAATTTTTTTTATTGGATATTGGCGGCATTGCCAACGTTTCGTTAATATACCGAGAGACACACAAAATGAGAAACATAGAAAAATCAACTATACCAAATTCATCGAGCAAAGGCACCCCCCTATAACTCCATGTTTCAAAAAATGGTTCGATGTCGGGACACCAGCCAGGGAGCGCTAGTAGTCCTTTGCGCCGATCACCTTTACGGCAGCGTTGAATTAAATTTTACTAAATTTTACTTATTAAGAGAAGTTTAATTATAACATTATAATCATTAATTTTTTATTAACAATAATAATAATATTCCTCATAATATGCACGAAGCAGCAAATGTTGACAGAGGAGACTTCCTGAAAAATTTAGCTCGTTGGCTTGTGATGCCGCATATGCAACGACGTGTTATCAGAATTTTGTTTTTGTTTTGTTTTCAGAAGTGAATTTTATATTTTTTGTGTACATAAGGTATTAGAATTTAAACTATTTTGTTCTTTTGTTATTTCAATATCTAAAAACGTAGCTCGAAATTACGTGATAAGTGGCATTATTTTCGATTTATGCATGTTACTAGATTTTGAATATAAAAAGTTGATCAGATTTTCACATCTTTTTGTTACGACAGTCCTATCATTTGACTTACATATAGTTGTCAAACAATTTGAAATAATTTTGTTAAAAAAGACCATCTGTTAATCTATCCGATATATAATAATAACTAGTAAACCGCGGTCGTCACACACTGCGCAAAGGACCACCAGCGCCCTCTAGAAGAACTAAAATCACGGGACATATTCGTTCACTTTTTGTGCTGTTTCGCCCATTGAAGCTACAGGGGGCTGAGCAAAGGATTACCAGATTTCGCTAAACAAAGTACGTATGCTAGATTTATTCCTAAAACTCCGCCAAGAAAAAGTAGTACCATACTAAAAATGGCGGTAAAATTTAAAATCGACTTAACTCTTTTTCTTGTAAGTATAAAAGATAAATAAATAAAGAAATATGCAACAAGAAGTGAAGATTGTCTTTATTGCAATGAATGAAAAACATGTCAATAAATAACAAAAACACAACGATAATTAAACAAATAATAGAAAAACAAAGACACAACAAAAACACGAAAAACTGCTATACTTACTAGCATTCACTAGACACAATAACGATTATAGGTTATGTGTTTGAAAAAAGCGGGTAAATATGTAAACAAACGCGTATGAATATAATAGCACTAGATTCAGGTATATAAACTGAAATCTGGGGATCCTTTGCTCGATGAATATACAATATACTCTATCCAAAAATTAAATATAAAATTTCAAATTACAGATGATAGGTTACAGACAACTTAATGTTCGAAAAGTTCCTAACTTTTACATGTTGACATGAAAGAAAAATAATGTTATATTGTGGCACTCCTGTTTGAATAAAACCCTACGCCTTTGTTTATATACTTTGTTTTTTTTTTATATTAACTCTGAAGTTCGATATTTTATAATTCTTTGGAGATTGTAAAATCCTTTTCGAATCAATTTTCAGTTTAATACAATAAAGAATTTAAATTTTGGGTGATAATGGAGGGACTACTTTTCATTGCGTAGGTTAGCTGCATTTCTGTCATTTGAATTTTATACTTAATTATTGGACGGAGTATATATAGTCAATTCACCTAGATTTAGTTACTAGATTTGACAAAAGTTTCGTTTAACAAAATAAATAGTGCCAGAATTGTGAAATTTCTGGCGATTTATTCGTTTGTGTACAAGTGTACATACATCCTTTTACATTTTCAACTTAGAACTTATACTTTTTGTACAGTGTATTCAGGAACCAAAGCGTTGCTAGATTTGACAGATTTGTCGTACATAATATCAAGATAATAGGAAAGATACATATGTAAATTAAAAATAACACTAGATTCAAGCATACCAACCGAAATTTAGCAAACCTCTGGTTCGTGAATATACTATCTGATTTTGTGTGCATGTATAGATATGATTTTATATTGAATAAAATATAATAGTAAAGCGTTCACTTATGTCAACATGCAAAAGGGGTTCCTGAGTTAATGGCAAATGAAGGGAAAATTTGAATTTGTATAAAACTTGCTGGTTAAACGTCAAATTTCCAATGTCAAATGTGCAACTGAACAGTCCAAGAAATCCCAACTAGGTGATATGGCGTTTAAAATGCATACAAAATAACATTTCTAAAGATTACTTTGAAACTCACAAAACAGCCGTAACGATATCAAATTTTGAGGCTACAAACAAATATGTAAACAGACGTATAGGGACTTTTGGAGTGATAAGTTGCACATTCGACACTCGAAATTTCACGTTTAACCGGTAAATTTTTTATAGCGATAATGTTATACATTTTAGTAGGGCTCGTCCAAGTTTTCCTGGCGCTTAAGGAAAACTTGTCTTCGGAACCCTTATCTTAGTCGCCTATTATTGCACGAGTCCAAGTTTAGAAAACGAGCGGCGGAGCTGCGAGTGCAATATACGACTTCTAACACGAGTTTTTTATACTATTTTTTCTATTTTGCTTTTTTTACAAAAGAAATGCGAGATTTGATATTTAGGGAAATTGGTGGGAGATGGTGTTACTAAAAAAAAACAATTGAACATTCAGCTAGGAAACTTCAATTGTTTTATTTTTCACTCTTAGTCAATTGTTTTTTTCTCCAAATTGCTTATTTAACAATGAGTGAAGAATTTTCATGCACTCCACCTGAAATAAGGGAACTTGCTGAAAATGTAGGAAGCAATTTACTACCCGATAAATCCAAAGATCAGTACGAAAAACGGTATATTAAGTATCTTGTTTTTATGATTTTTGACAGTTGTCAAAATCAATGAAAATGTTACCAACGTAGTGGAAAAAAAAATTCCTACATTTTACTTTTCAGCACTAGTATCGAAATGAGCACATTTCGATACAGTAGGGAGTTTAATAATAGCGCTATTATTGACGCAAAATAGAAAAATAATATTACGATATTACTATAATATAAAATTTTGGCAAGTATGCAACTGAACGCTCCAAAAATGTCTAAGTAATCTAGAAATTTGTTATTATATATTACGATTGTCTGGTACTTTTGACAGTTTACAGGAACTTTTGTAATCTTAAAAATAATTTCCTTCAGCGAATCACAAAGTTATTTTATATGTTTTTCAAATGCTCTATAACACTGGGGATTCTTAGGGCGTTCAGTGTAGATGACTTTTGAAATTTCTCAAATAACCAGTAAATGTCCGATATCAACGATATGTGCCTTTATAATATATACCATATTTGCTGATTGAAGGTGAATTTTTAAACGTCAAATGTGTCAAAAAAATTCCCCAAGTATATGCCGTATATGTGGAAATAAAGGTATTTTCAGGCCGTTCAGTTGAACATTTGACATTTGACATTCACTTTCAACCACCAAATTTGGTATATCCTGCCTGCTTCTTATGTTTCCTGTTCTTTGAAATTGTCGGTATATTTTTTATACATGCTTCAAATATTATTCATCAGAGGCCACTGTGTATGAAGTCTAAACGTAGCTCTGATATAATTATTATCAAATGTACTTCAAATTCGTGACCCAATTATATATACAGGTGTCCCAGCTAACAGTTTTATATCAAATATCTCACTTAGACTACAATGTATGTTGCATACCTTAATTGATCGATACGATTTATTTTCTAGATATTTTAGAAATGCCAAGTATAAGGTCTCGAAAATTACTCAATATTAGGAAACCAATCATCTGCAATATTGCAAATGAATTTGACATGAAAAGAGTTTTTTTCTTTTGAAAATTTCTCAAAAACAAAATAAAATAAGTGAGAATCGCCCGGCGCCTCCACCATTTTACATAGTGCGGATACTATGAATGATATGAATATCAAATTGAGAAAAGCTGGAATTTTACGGGATGAATTGTAACATCTTTCATCTGAAATACAGCCTTCAACGCGAAATTCTGAAAAAAAAAAATTTCATATCAAGTTCATTCACAGTATTCAATTCAATTAACAAACGAGATATTTGTTGTGCAACTGTTAGCTGGGACATGCTGTATATTTATAGAAATTTCACCGTATAGGCTGCCATCTAGGAAGAGATTCACAAACTAAAAACAAAAAACAATGACAGACATAGAGAAATTAGTCGAGCCAGGTAAAGAAGGAGTATTTTTGACATTTTTGACATACTTTCGATAAGTTTGGGTGGGTTGGATGGTCAACAAGTGTATCGGCCACATGTCATATTTTTATTTTAAGTTCACCTGTACATTAAGTTCAAAGTCCAAAGTTCTTATTGTGTTTTCGAAACGAACTGTTATGTTAACAACAATTTTATTAATATAAACACGACCAGTAAGTCAACATAAAATTTCGTACAATATCTAAGACTAAAGAGTTAAGTAGTAAACAAGCAAAATGTTACGAATTGGAAAGTTTTGTGTTCAAAATCGTGGTACTATTGAGAATGGAATCAATAAAAGGTATAATAAATCAGTTATTGCCACGTGAATATCCTTTTAAATATTTATTGGATCATATTTCAGACTATTTATAACTACCTCAGTGCAACGAAAAACTGTACAAAATTCTGAAAAATCATCCCCTACTGCCACAGAAAATCACTCGTTTGTAATGAACTTATTTAGAGGACAATTAGAGAGTCGTCAAGTCTTCCCATATCCAAATGTTCTAACAACAGAACAACGAGAAACTCTCCAAATGTTGGTTGATCCGGTTACTAAATTTTTTGAGGTATTAGGGAAATTATTGAAAATCCGTTTTATAATTATTGTAATTATTGATACACAACAGGAGGTGAATGATCCATCAAAGAATGATGCTAATGAGAAAATCGATGAAACAACATTAACTGGATTATGGGAATTGGGTGCTTTTGGTTTACAAGTACCTCAAGATTTGGGTGGTCTTGGTTTGACAAACACACAATATGCCAGATTAGTGGAAATCGTCGGTGCTCATGATTTAGGCGTTGGTATAACATTAGGTGCACATCAATCGATTGGTTTCAAAGGAATTCTAATAGCCGGCACGCCTGAACAAAAAGCTAAATATCTACCAAGAGTAACATCCGGCGAATATGCTGCATTTTGTTTAACAGAACCCTCATCCGGATCTGATGCTGGATCAATCAAGTACTCAAATAAATTTTATTTTTTTGTATAATTGACACAATTTTTTATTTTGTAGATCACGTGCTGTTTTGTCAGATGATGGTAAACATTATATATTGAACGGTTCAAAAATTTGGATTAGTAATGGTGGTTTAGCTGAAATAATGACTGTATTTGCACAAACACCAGTAAAAGACGCAAAAACGGGTAAAACAGTTGATAAAGTGACAGCATTTATTGTTGAACGTTCATTTGGGGGTGTTACAAATGGCCCACCAGAAAAGAAAATGGGTATAAAAGCATCAAATACAGCTGAAGTGTATTATGATAATGTTAAAATACCTATTGAAAATGTATTGGGCGGTGTTGGGAATGGTTTTAAAGTTGCAATGAATATATTGAATAATGGTAGATTTGGTATGGCGGCCGCATTAGCTGGTACAATGCGTTCGTGTATTAGAAAAGCGGTTGATTTTGCAACGCAACGTACACAGTTTGGACAAAAAATTCAAACTTTCGGTACAATACAAGAGAAAATTGCTAGAATGTCAATGTTACAATATATAACTGAATCAATGGCGTATATGATATCTGGTAATATGGATCAAGGGTCGCAAAATTATCATTTAGAAGCTGCTATTTCAAAGGTAAACCCTGTTAAATAAAATTGTTTTCAATTTTTATTTTGATTTTATCGAATTTTGTAGTGTTTCGCATCAGAATCTGCATGGTTCGTTTGTGATGAATCAATACAGATAATGGGTGGAATGGGTTTTATGAAGGAGACTGGTTTAGAACGTGTTTTGAGAGATTTGAGAATTTTCCGTATATTTGAAGGTACTAATGATATTCTTCGTTTATTTGTTGCATTGACTGGTATACAATATGCTGGAGCTCATTTAAAAGAATTGCAAAATGCTTTCAAGAATCCAACAGCAAATTTAGGTTTAATATTTGAAGAAGCCTCAAAACGTGTTGTACGTTCTGTTGGTTTATCATCACCACCATCTATGGACCATCTTGTTGCCAAAGAATTATTAAATTCATCTCAATTATTGGCCAAAGTAAGTTAATTAAATTAAAAATACTCGTTGAGTCGTTTTGTAATTATTCTTTTGTTATTAGAAAATTGACGATTTTGGTCAAGCCGTTGAAATGGTTTTAATTAAATATGGAAAAAGCATTGTTAATGAACAATTTATATTAAATCGTTTAGCTAATTCAGCAATGGATATTTATGCTAGTGTTTGTGCATTATCAAGAGCTTCTTTTACAATAAAACAGGGTTTACCATCAGCTGAATATGAACGATTGATGACTGAAGCTTGGATTTATGAGGTAATTAATTAATATCTAACAATTGAAAATATTATGGAAATTCATGCTGTTCTAGGCTGCTGATCGTGTCGATAATAATTTGAAAGCAATAGCTACTGGTAGAAGTCTCGATAATTTTACTAAATTTTCTGCAATATCTAAATCTGTATGTGGCAATACTGGTGTTGTACAGTTGAACCCTTTGAATTTGTAAATTATTTATTGTTATGAATTTTATTATTTTTTTGTATATATGAATATATATGATTGTAATCGCCACAAATGTATAGCATATTTTTATAATAAATTAACAACAAAATGGCTGTTGATTAAAACACATGTTTTGGACTTTTACTGTCTTTATTTTATAACTTTTATAAAGTTTCGGACGTGTATGATCACTGATCACCGTCCGTTATCAAATATATAATGATCTTAAGGCTACTCTACGTTGGTTTTTATACTATTTGAAATGCATTGAAACGAGATAATCAAATTTTTCGCGTCAATGCATTCGTTTATAATCATCAAATCAACAGCGTAACCAAGGTTGCAGCATTGTAAAACCTTGTTCGAATGAAAAATTAGGAGCGGGGTTGAGGGCTAGGAGATGTTATCATAGACAACTGTTATTTCATAATATAGACGCATTCTTTTTAAAACAGTTATAGTCTAGGCCACGGAATATAGATAGTAACAAGTGGATTTATTAAAAAAAAGTACGGCATACGATAAATGTTTGACTTCTAAGTTAATATTTGATAAATATTCTATCGATTTAGTTCATAATATATTAAATTTTTTAAATAATTACGGAACTATTGAGCTCTTAAGCCTATTTTTTTATTTATTGTTATAAACAAAAATTGAACACGAATTTCGCTTGGCATCAAACACTTTCTCATCAATTAAGGGTCACGGAAACATATTTCCAAAAGAAATATTGCGTCGCCCCCTCCTTGCATACTCAAGTATAGTATATCCATCTATTTAGTAGAGAGGCCGGGTGATTTATTACGGCTGTAAATCATAAATTTAAGTGTCTTCACAATGGTCCCTCAATATCTAGTAGTTACTAATAAATAAAAATATTGCAATTAGGTCATAAATTCCAAACGAAACCGACAAATCCAACATTTGCTTATGCTTTACAAAAGCAGGTAGAGAAATTCCTATTTTTAAATCAAATCTCAAGCAACTGAATAACGACAACAAAGAAAAAAATAGATTATAAACACTTCTACTTTAATTAATTCTTATTTTCAATCAAGAAGGTTTCTTTCACAATAAAATGATCTATAAAAATTAGATACTTCACATTAATTTGTTTAATTTGTCTTGCGTTAACGAAAGTGATCAATTATTGATACTTTTCAATATCCAATAATGTTAATTGACAAAATTCCGATACTCTACATTAGTCAGTTCAGTTTGTATTATGTTAAAAATTTAACATCAATTACTTCTTGCACAAACAGTTTATGGTGACGGTGTATAAATAAAAATAAATAAATAAAATAAATTAAGTAAATTAAAAAGCACAATTTTTTAGCTCTATGAATACATATTGAACTGTCCAGCAAGAACCATCGGGGAGGTTGTAGAGTTATTTCTGACCAGGTGTCGATAAAACAAGGAAAAAGGATAGGTTGGACAGGTAAACAATGTGAAATTGTTTTGCGAAATTGTTGCTGAAACTAAAGAATTTCGTCATCCGTATCAATTTCATCATTGACACTGATTATAAACTCTGGTGCCACCCCACATGTCATGAAGGAGTTTTCAATTTTTATCACATGACTAATGCAGTTGCGCCAGTTTTCAGCATTAATTTTGTTAGCTTTATTTCTGATTAAGTCCACAACACTTGCACTTAATCCTGGTGTTCGATTAGATTTTCGGACAGCATGCTTCAACTGGCTCCATATCATTTCAATCGGATTAAGAACGCAATGATGGGGGCAGTCTCAGTACTAAGATTTTTTTGTTCTGTCCACTCTACAACCTCCCCGATTGTTCTTGCTGGACAGTTCAATTTGTATTCATCGTGCAGAAAATTTATGATTTTTACCGAGAAACTAAATATTAACGGTTCATCCTAGCAAATTTAAAACATTTCGTTGTATTTGACCGTTCACTGTTTTTCAATGTACCTTAATTAAAATAGAAATGTTTATAATCTATTTTTTTCTTTGTTGTCGTTGTTCAGTTGCTTGAGATTTGATTTAAAAATGGGAATTTCTCTACCTGCTTTTGTAGAACGTAAGCAAATGTTGGATCTGTCGGTTCCATTTGGAATTTATGACCTAATTGCAATATTTTTATTTATTAGCAACTACTAGATATAAAAGGACCATTGTGAAGACACTTGAATATATGATTTACAGCCTTAATAAATGAAATGACAGTTCTACTAAATCGGTAGATGGACCATACCTCCAGCGCCGGGACTATTACCTATTTCAAGTAAACATGTAGTTTGTAGTGTTTGCAAATTCTTTGTATTGAATAACTAACAAGTTTGAGTGGTAGATGCTTACATTCTTATTTGTTGAGGAAATAGATGATGTAGATTTTGAAATTTATTCTTATTCAACTTCTGTAGAAGTTTCGATAAACTAAAAAGAATAAAACGGAAGGATATTTTTTGAAATTGTAGAATGAATAATACAATTTTGGGGCGAATAATATAAAAAATAGAAAATAGATGAATATGACCATTTCAATGTAAGAGTAAATATAGCCGTCGGGCTGTCTGATCATTATGATCCATTTTTAATTTTCTATACATTTTATTTATTCCAAAAACCACCGCAGTTGCTCTATTGCACATTCAAGGCTATGTCGTCGATAGAAGGTTCGAAAATATGTCCTGTATGTGGCGACAAAAAATGAAGATCTTTAAAAAAGCAAAACAAAAAAGATAGGTCATCTTATATTCGTATATTTAATTAATTGTATAATAAAAAATTATATAGAAGAAATTAAACACCATCTCCTCTTAAATGTCGAGCCAATTCGATGTTTTCTGGCGTAATTATGACGCGTTTAGCATGGGCAGCACACAATTTGGAATCTTTAAAGAAATCGACCAAATATTGCTCACTGGCTTCTTGAAGAGCCGTTACAACACAATTTTGAAAACAAAAATTGATATTGAAATCTTGGGCAACTTCATGTACTAATCGCTTTAACGGTAATAGCGGGCTTTACACTAAGAGACTTTTACACGGATTTTAGGAGAGACCAGACTTTTATAGTATGTCCCTGGGAATAGTAGAGTCAGCGTGACGCTGTAAATCTAAACGGAAAGTGAACTGACTAATGTAGCGACTCAAATTTCTATCAGCCAATGTTTATAAATTAACAACAATTGTTATTTGGCGGTATCAGAATCTGCATAAAACAATCTAATAAGTATTTGTCTTTTTAAATATTTAAGTGAATAATACCATATAATTAAGGATGCTTAAATAAAATTATTGAAACTACAAATGATATTATGTTAACCATCTGTTTTTAATTGCAATAGTTTTACTCGTGGTCAGCTACTAGTCACTGGGGATCCATTGTGAGGATACTTTGACTTTATGGCTTTAGATTTTACAACGTCATACTGACTCTACTATTCCCAGGGACATACTATAAAAGTCTAGTCTCTCCTAAAATCCGTGTAAAAGTCTCTTAGTGTAAAGGCCGTTAATATAGGTATCAACAATTTGGTACTTTTTTGATACTGGTGGATTTCACGCACAGTTGCTCGACTGATACGACAACCTTTTCTTACGCCACCAATAATAACTTCAATTTACGAGGTGCTTTACCGTCAGTAGATTTACGAGGAGTTTGTTTATAGTGACCCATGTCGCAAACGACAGCACCATTCAACACTACAAACGAAAATAATAATAAATAATAATAAGGATTCTGCCGCATTATTATCCATATCATACAATAAACTCGAGGACAAATTAGCAACCCGGTTCAAACATCATTCAAAATTTTCATAAGCTGATGCATTCCTAATTTGATTGCAGCTCTTTTCATCGCTTTTTCCAACATTATGATGTATGCACACCAAAAATATGTAATGGCCCGTTAAGAATATCACGCTTCAAATTTTGAACCTTTACATGATGTAAAACATCTTCTTGTTTCCAAAATTTAGTTGCAGCTACAATAGCTGTTCTAAATCTCATAATTTTGTTTAGAGTAAAATGTTTTATTCCCGGCTTACTTGATAAAAATCTACTGCACTCTCTTGGTTTATTACAATAATTCCTCAATACGTGGTTTCGATACTCAATTTTTTCAATCTGAAAATGTGGTCTGTATGGTTTTGCTTCACATAATTTTCTATAAACACTGAAATCTCCATCTTCAATCAACTTACCGTATCGCGGGTTGTGCATTTGCATTCATTTTTTGAAACCCTCCACAATTATGTCGCTTTCCATTGCTGTAGAAGTTTTATGGAAATTTTTGAAACATTTATAGCTATTCTCCGTACTTTTCTGTTTATTGCATTCACACATCCTACAATACTTATTTATTACACCTATAAATAAAATTGGCTTCAACTGCCAACCGAAATTCCTCTTTACCGGCTTCAATCATGTCTTTAAACACCAACTCTTGTGTCTTTTCAAAAACGTCACCTTCTTTCTTCATTTAGGTATGCTGAGATATCGTAGGTACGTTCAACGCAGCCATTATTTTATTTGTTTGACTTCAGCCAATTCCAGAATCTATTGTTTCTGCAACTGCTGCACCATTTAAATCCATATTATCATTCCCAGGCAGGAATTTACAAGAGGCCCACTCTTGGTCCAAGCTTGTGCGAAGACTTGTCATACTTGGGCCAGGCCTGGTAACCAGTCTTAGGTCAGGCCTCGCTTAACTTTGAAATGATATCCACGGGCCAAGCCTGGGCAGCCAGTTTTGGGCCAGGCATGGCAAATGGCAACCAGTTGTTCGAACAACTGAAAAAAAGAATCACTGAGAAAATGAATGAAATAACGATCAGAAGAGTGGGAAATAGTATTCCAACAAAAACAATCTACATAAGGGACCTAGATTCGATCATGTCAAAAGTACAAGAAGCTCTAAACACAGTATTGGGACAAGAAACAGAAATCAAACATATTGGAGAGTTAAGATCGACAAGAAACAATACTCAGATAGTTACAATCAGTGTATAGTGCATCCATCAACTTAGTAAAGAGGCCGGGTGATTTATTACGGCTGTAAATCATAAACTCAAGTGTCTTCACAATAGTCCCTCAATATCTGGTAGTTGCTAATAAATAAAAATATTCCAATTATGTCATAAATTCCAAACGGAACCGTCAAATCCAAGATTTGCTTATGCTCTACAAAAGCAGGTAGAGAAATTCCCATTTTTAAACGATAAAATACATTTTCAAAACAAATCACAAGCAAATCAATAACGACAATAAAGAAAAAAATAGTTTATAAACATTTCTATTTTAATTAAGGTACATATTCTTATTTTCAATGAAGGTTTCTTTCACAATAAAATGATCTATAAAAATTTGATACTTCACATTAATTTGTTTAATTTGTCTTGCGTTAACGAAAATGATCAATTATTGATACTTTTCAATATCCAATAATGTTAATTGACAAAATTCCGATACTCTACATTAGTCAGTTCAGTTTGTATTATGTTAAAAATTTAACATCAATTACTTCTTGCACAAACAGTTTATGGTGACTGTGTATAAAATAAAATAAATTAAAAAGCACAATTTTTTAGCTCTATGAATACAAATTGAACTGTCCAGCAAGAACCATCGGGGAGGTTGCCAGGTGCTTCAACTGGCTCCATATCATTTCAATCGGATTAAGGACGCAATGATACGGGGCAGTCTCAGTACTAAAATTATTGAATGTTGTGAAAAGTTTAAATTAAATTGATTAGTTTACCTGTGTGTCCATTATCTTCAGCAATTTTGTCTACAACATAAATTTTATCTGGAAGACCACTCGTCTCGCCAATTCGTCGAAGAAGTTCTTGTTTAGTCACCTTTGATGGCAATGAAATTCCCTTTTTTTCCATATAATTAAGAATGTCGCTCTTTTTTGTAGACATTTTCGGTACACTTTCTAAAATTCGGGAATGGTATGATGCATTGTCCATGACTATCACATTTTGTAATAAATTGTTTGCAAACCATCTTTCAAACAATTGTGCGTTCATATCTTGATGATAATCAGCACTACATATGGCGATGTTTTTAGCCGACAACAATAAGCAGTTTGGCACCCATCCATTCTCGGTGCCAGCGTGTAGTATTATCACCCTTTTCCCTTGAGGCGGTGGAGTAGCCAAACAACAATTTCTACCCAGCCCATGGCTCCAACATCGTGTGTATCATACCAGGTTTCGTCAAGGTAGATGATGCTTCGACCTTCCTCTCTATATTGCCTCACTTGAGCGATACATTTTCTTCTTAAGACGTCCATGTGTAACGAGTCTAGGATTTTAGCTCGCTTGTCAATTTTTTTAAAAGAAAACCCCATACGCAATAATACTTTACGTAAAGTTTCCCTTCCATAATTAAAAGGAAGTTCACGGTCGTGAAATTCACATATTAGCGAATCTAGTGTCGGAACCTCCTTTCGCTTATAAATTGAATAAATCGTCTTTTATTGTAATGTCTAAGGTATCAGCTACCGTTCTAACTGACATTACTTTTCTTGCTAAAGCTTCTTCTGGTTTTGTTACTATCTTATGTATAGTGCTATAGGGCTTCTTTAATAAAGTAGCCGTTAATTTAATCGCATTCAGCTCACCGCGCTCTACTAACGAAGAATGCAACGTTCGAATTAACTGCTTACAGTCTTTCTCTCGTATTCGTATTTGTATTCGTGCCTGTGTTGAGGAGATTGACAAAGAACTGCGGGTTCAATTTTGGTTGTCAAACAAAATGATCTATTAATTTACCTGCAATGTCGTCAACCCTATCAGCAACTGGTGCAAGCTGTTCCTCTTGTGGAATAATATCGTCCGCAACAATAATTTCATCGTCTTCGTCCACATTAACGACATCAATTTCTTTTTCATTGTCACTATGTGATTCACAATCTCGCGACATATTAATATATTTAATAAAAAACACTTTTCAAAGCACTCTGATGCACTTGTTCACATAAGAAAACCTGGACTGAACTGAAGACTCCAGGCACGTACATTTTATACTTGTACCTGTTTCTATTGAAATAAAGGGTTGAAGAACTTGGACAATTTAGAAAGTTGCCTACTTTGTATTAAAAATAGTTATTTTCATTTACAACTATTCTTATGGAAAATACAGGAAAAATGTTATTGCATATGCGTCCCGCTTACAGCTTTACCAACAATTTTGCAAAACAATTTTTTTGTTCTATACACTCTACAACCTCCCCGACTGTTCTTGCTGGACAGTTCAATTTGTATTCATCGTGCAGAAAATTTATGATTTTGTATGTATGTATGTATTTTATCGTTTAAAAATGGGAATTTCTCTACCTGCTTTTGTAGAGTATAAGCAAATGTTGGATTTGTCGGTTCCGTTTGGAATTTATGACCTAATTGTAATATTTTTATTTATTAGCAACTACTAGATATTGAGGGACCATTGTGAAGACACTTGAGTTTATGATTTACCGCCGTAATAGATCAAATGACAGTTCTACTAAATCGATGGACGTACCATAGCTTCTAAATCGGCAGCAAACAGACGCCCTCAATAGGCATAGTACGTGCAAAAATCGAAGAAAAAATAAACGTTATTCAATATTACCGATGTCTACAATATGGCAACCACTCTTGGGCCCTTGGGCCAGGGCTGGCAACCAGTCTCGGGCTTGGGCCAGACCTGTTTAAACAAAAAAAAATCCTTAAAACTTAAATTAATAGAAAATAATCCAATCAAAAAAAAAATATGAAAAAATTCAAATCGACTTTAACAACTCAAAATAATATAAAAGCCAATACACGATTGATTTTCTATCAAACACACTTCGCCAACACTTGGGCCATGCTTGTACCCCAAGGCTTGGCAATTAACAACCGGCCCAAGATTAGCTCTGTTGTGAGTATTGGGAGTTCTTACCTGGGTTGTACTCTATTTTCCCTTCTGTATTACACATCTTACATTTATAAAATAATGTGGTTGATAATCCAACTCTTTTTTCTTAAAAAAATCAAGGTCGTAAAAACTACAATCAAAACCGTCATGTCTTGTAGCTTGTAGTGATCGCACAAAAGAATTAAGATGGACTATGCGATTTCCAATTATTAGATTGTGTTCTTCACGATGTTCTCGTTCAATCTCTAAAGCGTCATTCACATCCACCTGTAACATAACGTAAAAAACATGAAAAACGTGGTAGACCGTTCACATCAGACTAGTCTAATTCCAACACCCAACATGTCCTACAGCGCTTGCGCGCATCTATTTTATCATAACATTCTACTTGCGGCCAATTTATTTTCATGATTTAACTTGCCTTATTATGATTGGAAGGTTTATTCTTCAAAAACAATAAAAGAAAAATATCTGTGTTTTGTTTTCTAGGTGCTATGGTTTAGGTAATAAAACGAGCCAAATGATAAATTGAATTTTTATTAAAAACTAAAATAACAGAGTTGAGATAACTGATTAAACTATTGTAATATATATTCGAAAACTGAACAATGTTCTGAAAAAAAGAAAAAAACGAAATAAATTGTAAAATATTATAATATCGTTTAATATTTTTGTACGTAACATAAACACGCAAAAATACGCAAACAATTAGTTGTCAGCGGACTAACAATTGAGAATCGTGCAAGCACTGTAGGAGATGTTGGGTGTTGGAATTAGACTAGTCTGTGTAAATAGGTCCTTTTGTTTAAATCTGTCATAAAATCAATTACTTTTAAAAGGTAGTTACAAGATCTTGTCTGGAACTATAAAAATGTGATATTTAATCCAAAATATTTATTCATATATCTTTTAGAAAGTTCTGTCGACTGGACACTGTCCCATGAACCAACACCTACACATGCTTGGCATCAGTGATGACGAGATGTGTAGGGCGTGCTTAGAAGAGGAGGAAACTCCTCACCACATACTCCGCGAATGTCAAGCACTAGTTGGCCTCAGAGAACAACATTTGGGATGACGATTTTTGGAACCAGAAGACATTCGGAAAGCCGAACACGGCAGGCTATTGAGGTTCAATAGAGGATTGGAACAGCTGTGGTAAGGCTCTGGTAAATGGAGGTGCACACAATGGGCCAGATAGCCTCAGTGTGCGGCTCTCATGTAGTGCCCCTCCCAAAATAAAAAAAAGGCACTCTACAAGATCTTGTCTGAAACTATAAGCATGTGATATTTAATCCAAAATATTTATTCATATATCTTATTCAAATTTCCTTCGAACTTTATCGTTTTTACCCCCAATTAATTCCTTTCCAATAAAAACTTTGAACAATTTCTAGATCTATGTATAGTGATTTACAACTAGTTCTATATTTGCTATTAGTTCAAGATCCTTTGTCAAAATTATTGCAGTAATTCTACAAATCATAAAGTCATCAGGCCATAAAATCGATACCAATTAGTTTGTATAAGCTCTTCTTATAGGAGACACTCTGTAATACCATCCAAATGTAGCCACCCTGTACATTCAAAGGTAGCAGTTCTAAAAAAGGCCTCTAGATGGTACTTGCACTGCTGTGCCGTAAATAACTGGATCGAATATTTAAAATATATTACGTCTCATCGAAATGTACACCCGTACAGTATATGTACATGAAAATATTAAGATCAACAGAGATGAATTGTATTTTCTGCAAATATCTTAATAATTTAATCTGATGATGAAATTAGTTTCATTACTATGTATTACAAGCTTGTCTTTTTTTAACATCCATTACAAGAAGAAAAATCCAATTAATGCTTATCAATTATTTTGAAATTTGCATAGTATTTAGTAAGGTTTATTGTTAGAAGTTTAGGGTGAATATAACTATTATCGTTTGCGACGCAAACTCAACATGGATCAATAAATGTGTTCATGTCACGTGGCTGGTACCCTCGCGTGTAAATTATGAGGACCTTTCGTATTATATACAATATAGGGAGTAGAAGAGACATGGGGATGCAATTCTAATTGTCTGATATAAAATCGATACTGCATGGTCCACACTCTATATGTATATATAGAGTTTGTCATGAGAATATTTTGAAATAATCTGATACGTTCACCAACCAATTAAATTTCGCCTTCAACAGCATTATTTGTGGTGTATTCTTAATCAACGTAGTGAACTTTTAAAAATTGTGTTACTGATAGAATAAGTGGAAAGTGCGCCAACAAGTGCCTTTTTCTTATCAACAGGTATTATTAACAACTTATTAATTGAAAGCATGTAAATGTCAGTGGATTACTTATTTACGATTCTGTCAGTCATTTCTTTCTTAATTAAGTAGATTAATTAGAAGTAGTAGTTTAAAATTTAAGTAAAATTAAAGATTATGATATTATGCATAGTTTAACAGATGTTTTAAGTTGTTATTATGTAGATAATGTTCCATGATTAGAGTGGTTCAATTAACATCATGCCACAAGGTTCCTCATCACCAGCTGATATGATCCCGTTAGAACCAATGGGGAGGTTTAAACAAACCCAAAACGGCAATGTACGGGTTCAAGGTGGGTTTTCTATTTCATTAATTGATTGTAATATTTAACATAAAGTAAAAATAGACAACTCCACAACTGCCTCATTTGAACATCAAACAAACATCTTAGAAACGCTTATCGTTTTTTTTTTCGTTTCTTTAAATGATTACCGACAAATGCATGTGGAAAATGCATGTAGAGATAGATACCTTTTGATATTGGGAATATACGTTTTAAATTTAGCACGTGTTTGCATGTGCGCAAATCAGATATTTGAGATGCAATTTATAATTTAGGATTTTGTTGGAAATAGTTTCTTTTTTTTTATCCTGGTAGGACATGCGTGGAAACTGTAGGAGAAAGGACGCAAGTTTCCGGGTTCCGGTGATTTGATGGTGCGGTAGTACAGTACAGTTCCGTCTAACGCTTTATAGGCTCTTCATTTCAATTTAATTCAAAAATATTTATATTTAATCTATATTAATCATTATAATAATAATAATAATAATAATATTGAATTGAAATATATCAAATTATAGTACAACTAATTATATAGTATTTAAGAGTCGATAAATATTTCTGAATTATCTGTTAGATTATCTGACCAAAACGTGGTGTTCAATAATTACTAGAATGTAGTTCTTCCTAAAGTGCTTCGTATCAAAGATAATAAAATCCATCCATAAATAGAAAACAAAAAAAAGCAAACAGATATTATAGGATTTAATAATAAATAAATAAAATATTTACTGTGGAGGGTAGCAATCGAGAGCCATTGGTTAAGGTTTCTGTAGTTACTGGAGACCAGAACGTTGAGGCTGTTGTTTGGAGACGTGGCCAAAGAGTGATGAGCGATCAGGATGTTGATGATGTTGCCTTTCTTACAGGTACAATACATAATACATCACAAATCACACATAACATCTGTCAATCACCATCACTTTTATTAAATAATACCTGTGACACAGGGGGTGTTGCAGGCACAGAAAGTCCAGCTGCTGCAACAAAGAAAAGTTTATATGAAAATAATGGTGTGGCGGCATGTTCCCATAATAGAGCATTATGTATTGCTACAGTGGTATTTGCATTATTATTTACAATTGCTGTTATTATTGCATTTAAAGGACCTCAAAGTGGTAAAATAAACAATTATAATTAATATTAAATGAGAAATTAATAATAGATGAGATATTAGATTGTACATGTGCCGGTGAGAAGCCTCCAAATTTCATTGACCAAAATTGGAACGTGACAAAAACATTCATTCCACGTGCTACCAATGGACAAATCTTCCCTTGGAACGACATACGTCTTCCGTCATTTGTAAAACCATCACGTTATAATATTACAATTCATCCAAATCTAACCACCTTAGATGTTAAAGGTAATAATTAATTCAATATCCGATAAAAGATATTGGAATAAGTAATTAATTTTTTAGGACAAGTTTCTATTGAATTTCACGTAGAAAAAGATACACATTTTATAGTATTGCACAGTAAAAATTTATCAATAACTGACAAAATGGTACAAGACCGTAAAGGGCACAATATGAAAGTTGTAAAAATATTAGAATATACGGGAGCCGAACAAGTTTATATTGAAATGAAGGACAAATTTAAAAAAAGACATAATTATACATTAATGATTAGATTTACATCCAAGTTAGGTAAACATTTTCAAGGTTTTTATATATCAAGTTATATTAATAGAGATGGTGAACGAAGATATTTGGCAACAACACATTTTCAACCAACTTATGCTCGAGCTGCCTTTCCCTGTTTCGATGAACCACTATTTAAAGCCAAATTCAAAATGTCTATTTTTAGAGATAGATTTCATATAGCACTATTTAATACACCTGTTATTAATACTGAAGATGTTGGTTTTTATATGGGAACAGGACTTGTTAGTACCTACATGTTTCTTATATTAGCCAAATGATAATAACATTAATTTTTAGTTAAGGGATGATTTTCAAGAATCACTTGAGATGAGTACATATTTAGTCGCCTTCATTATATGTGATTATAATACTAGCCTTTCTGGACAAACAAAACATGGTGTTTCTGTATCTGTTTATACACCACCACCTTATATTTATCAAGCTAGTTTTGCCCTAAATGCGGCCAAATACGTTTTGGATTATTTTCAAAACTTTTTTGGCGTACCATATCCACTAACAAAACAAGGTTTATTTATGATTAATATTATAATTATTATAATTAGTAGCATTTATGTTTTAAGACTTGGCGGCAATCCCAGATTTCGCAACTGGTGCTATGGAAAATTGGGGTCTGATAACTTATCGTGAAACTGCCATTTTATATGATCCAAATGAAACATCAACAACAGCACATCAATGGATTGCTAGTGTTATTGCACATGAAATTGCCCATCAATGGTTTGGAAATTTAGTTACAATGAAATGGTGGAATGATTTATGGTTGAATGAAGGTTTTGCCACTATTCTGGAATACATGGGTGTTGATAGTTTATTTCCTGAATGGAAAATGATGGAGCAATTTATTATTGATAAAACACAACCGGCATTAGCATTAGATGCATTATCTAGTAGTCATCCTATATCTGTAACTGTTCGTGATCCAGCCGATATTGAAGCGATTTTTGACACGATATCATATAGCAAAGTAATCTTTTAGACAAGGTGTCTGGCCTAAAGGTGGCAATACAAGAATTAATACATTCGATTTTTGACAGTGCAAGCCTTTACTTAATCTTGACTCCTCTTTGTGATGTGTATTGAGACTGACCACTATTATGCCAGATATCTTAGATAAATTCGACAAGAGCATATCTAAGTATAAAAAAAATTGCAAAAATATATGAAAAAAAACTGTATATGCTCATTTTTGATTTTTTATCAATGTAATATAATTTTTTTGTTACTTATTTTAAAGGGAGCTGCCATTTTAAATATGATGAGTCAATTTTTACAACAAGAAACATTACAAAATGGCCTTAATGACTATCTAAACACATATAAATTTAGTAATGCGGATACTAAAGATCTCTGGAACGTTTTTAGTAGAAATACCAATCAGTCATTAGAAGTCAAGGTAGGAAATATAATTTCAGAGTATGTCTGTCTTACACGACTGAAAATATAGTGAAGCTGAGAGTAAAGCAAAGGTTAACGCTGAAAGCAAAGCGCTAAAGGAACAACGAGTATGCAAATCCATAGTGAAGCAATGGTGTGCTGTTTCTACAACACTGAGACAAACGAACAAACCTGCTTGAACGCATAGCTTTGCTCGATATTAACAGCGCTGCTAAATCTCCGCACTGCTCGTCACTAAATGTCAAACAATTTAATCTTTGTGTGTTTGTTTTCCCAGCATTTTTCTCAACGCTGCTCACTGCTCTGCTCTCCGCTCCGTTCCACTATGTGCTTAGCCTAAGACGGGTTCTCGATATAGGACTGATTTATTGCCGATTTCTCCGGTTAAAAAGATCCATGGGCTTGTATTTCGTTTTTTCCATTGTCAATATTCTCAAACTATCGATAAATCCGACCTTATGAGTTTCTTTGTGGAAACACGTCACGTGAAACCACATAATTATTTGTGTTTTAAACGAACGTCCCTTCTTGAAAAATAAAATCCAAATATGGGCTTACTTAAGGAGGAATCACGATGTTCGGCGATACAGTGTTGTTTAGTTGTGCAGCGTTGAATTTTTTTACAAAGAATTGACCATTTTAAGAAAAAAATTAATAAGTAATGAGCTGTAACCTTGAACGATAATTTGTTGGAAATTTTATTTAGTATTCTCCTAAGACGTTAAAATTCTATTACAATACCAATCTGAATCGATTTTGATGACGCATATATTTGTTTATTAACAGAATCGAATGAAATTTATGTCAGTGGTAGTCATTAATGTGTTTGATGTCTGTATGAATTTATTTTTACAAAATTTTCATCCATTTTCTAGAAAAAGCAATTCTTCTTTATCAGGTTTTTTTTTTGAAAATAAGGGCGAATTTTGGAAAAGCAAATCCATACAGACATGAGCACCATAACTGTTGTAAATTTCGTTCAAATTTGTTAATAATCAAAAAAGAATGACGACAAAATCGATTCAAATTGCTATTGTCTTTGAATTTTTACGTATTAGGGGAAAACTAAATAAAATTTCTAACAAATTTTCATTCGAGGTTATGGCTCGTTAACATTGGAAACGAATATAATAAAAGTTTTTATTTAAAATGTTCAGTCCTTTGTAAAATAATTCAAAGGTAACGCTGCACAACTCAACAACAGTGGATCCTTGTCGGCCGTGAAACCCCGTTAAGACCTTACATACAGGTAGGGTGAGCCAAAATGACTAACTTATCGAATTTATGGTCTCAAAAGGGCCTATATGTTGGAAAAAAATTCTCCCATTGGGAAAAATTTTTAACTCAATTTTAAAAGGTGTCGGTAGCCATGAAATTTCCCATTTAAATAACACGCAAAAAAATTTTTGTACATTAAAAATGAAATAACTTTTGAACCGTTTAAGATAAAATTTTTATATAGGCATATTCTTGTAGGGCATTAAATTCTCTTAAAGATGCTTTAGAGCTGATTTTTTTAACTCAAAAATTCATATACTTACGGGCTATGAAAGTTGATGAAAAACAGATATGTTTAGTTTAAAGCTATTATGGAAATTTTCATTAAAAGTGCTATAACTTCTGAATCGCTTGAGATAAAGCTTTTATTCAGGCATATTCTTATAGGGAATTAAATTCTATAAAAAAAATACTTTAAAGTTGATTCTTTTAATTTAAAAATTCATATACTTACGCACTATAAAAGTTGAAAAAAACATATCTATTTTTCATCAACTTTCATACCTCGAAAGTATATGAATTTTTGAGTTAAAAAATCAACTTTAAAACACCTTTTTAGAGAATGTAATGCTCTACAAGAATATGCCTGGGTAAAATTTTTGTCTCAAACGGTTCAAAAGTTATAGCATTTTGAATGGACAAAATTTTTTTTGCATGTTATTTAAATGGGAAATTTCAAATGGCCACCGACACCTTTTAAAATTGAGTTAGAAATTTTTTTAAAGGGGAGAATTTTTTTTCCAACATATAGGCCCTTTTGAGCCCATAAATTCGAAAGGTTAGTCATTTTGGCTTACCCTAATATACAGATGTTGGGCAAATATGTTTTCATTCAAAACTATATATATATGTATATTATACATATATATATATATATATATATATATATATATATATATATATATATATATATATATATATATATTAGGGTGGTCGTTAAAAATTATTTTTTGTCAGCCGCCCTAAATATATATATATTACAATTTTAGACAATTATGGACACTTGGACGAACCAAATTGGTTTCCCATTGATAACAATAACACGTGAAGATAATGAAATTATTGCAACTCAAGAACGTTTTTTGTTAACTGTCGAAAGTGCAAACAGTTCTGTAAGATTGTCACCAAAATCGAAATATGATTACAAATGGTACGTTCCGTTAACATATTTTACAAATAATGATAGTGAAGTCGTTTACGTTTGGATGAATATGAGTGATGGTAAATGATTTTTTTTTTATTTTGAAAGAAATTGTTCGAAATAATTGTAATTCCAGTTCGATTTGAATTAGATCCAGAAATAAAATGGATTAAAGCCAATGTAAATCAAAGTGGATTCTATCGTGTAATGTATGATGAATCTATGTGGAAATCTTTGATAACAATTTTAAGAGAAAATCACACGACTTTTAATCCAGCTGATAGAGCAAGTTTAATAGACGATGCATTTACATTGTGCCGGTAATTGAAATGGATCTACAGTGGTTGCCCCTTAATATCACTAATTTATTACAATCTCTTAAGCAGCGACCACTGTTGAGATTTTTCAATGGAAACATTAATTGATTTTCACGACTAGGTCTGGATTGTTGAATGCTAGTATTCCATTGGAATTATCATTATATTTGTCAAAAGAACGAGATTATGCACCATGGGCAACGGCAATCCAACATTTTGAATCATGGAGTCATCGATTATCTGAATCATTAGCCTATAAATTATTTTTAAAATATATCAGACAACTTATCAAACCAATTGCTCAATATGTCGGATGGTATAATAAAGGATCACATTTGACAAAGTTATTTATAATTTTATATTAAAAATTCGAAACGGCTCAAAATGTTTTCTTGTGATTTTCTAGATTAATGCGTCGCAATATATTAGCAACAGCAATATTATGTGAATTAAATGATACAGTGATTTATGCAAAAGATCAGTTTCATCGTTGGATGACCTTAAATGAATCAATACATCCCGACCTAAAAGATGTTGTATATGCAGCTGGTATTAAATATGGTGGTATGACGGAATGGCAATATTGCTGGAATTTATATAATTCAACAACAGTACCAAGCGAAAGAAGATTATTATTAAAAGCATTAGGTGTTGCATCTGATCCGTGGTTATTACAAAGATATTTATTAGAAACATTAGATAGAAATATGATCAAATTACAAGATGTTAAGATTGTATTAGAAGCGGTTGCTGCAAATCCAGAAGGACGATTATTAGCATGGCGACATTTAAAAGCTTACTGGCATACAATGTACTCAATGTTCGGAAATGCCACATTTATGATGGGCAATCTTATATCAGCAGTTACAGCACATTTATCTACGCCATACGATTATTATGAGGTAAGTGACGAATAATGTGAGCCTTAAATGTATCGTGAAATGTGGGTCATATGCGCACTATGCAAAAAAGTCCGCAAAGACTCTATAAAAAAACTAAGAAAGGTAGATCCAGTTCGAAAATATGAAGCCCCTCAGTTCAACAAAATATTTAGGCGCCGGTGTTGAAGAATTAAATCAAATACATAAATAAATACATTGATAGAGTTAAAACAATCAATTAATAAGTAATAAATAATTAATAAATAATAATTAATAATTAATTAACAATCAATTAATATTAAAAACTTGGAAATTTAGATTGCAGAAAGTATTTTTGAATCAAAAAAATACAATAGTTGTTGTTCTTCTTGAACTTGTGCAACGTATAAAAAATTTATAAGGCGACAGCGGCTGCAGTCGCACACTTGACATTTATATAGGATGTTCCTGCCGCGCGACTAGTGTCGCGCGGCTTCAGCAACAGATGATAGCCATAACAAGAGTGATATTTGTTTTATTTCGATAAAACGAATTGAAACTACACCTGTTACGATTTGTACAGAACAATACGTTGGAAATTGTAAATGTTTAAACGAGAAATTTCGAATATAACTCTAAACAATAGTAGATTTTACGTGCGAGAATATAATTCTCTGTGACTACAAAAGCATTAACAAATAAAATACCCTTTTTGGAACGATACAGGACTCAAAATAAAAGTAGTTATTTCATTTTGAATCATATGACTTTTTACATATTAAAAATCCGATTGTTTTCAATACATTTTTGGAATATAAATTTCAATTCACAATGTATTCGAACGTTTTTTTGGACATATTTAGATTCGAGGCTTATAAAACGTCGAGACAAGATTCAACCACTTGGATTTGAAGTCATCCAGGTCCCAGATTTGAATTTAAAGAATTTAACTATCGACATTTCATAAAATTTATCTTTAATTCGTCTAAATTTAACTTAATAGAGACATTATTTGTGTCTATAAAAAATCGTTCTAATTTCCACTATAGTATAACTAGAACTCGTATTCAGAACGATTGGATTATTCTCAGAATTATTTAAAATCGAACTGTCGAACCCGATAAAGATAACGAGTTGTCGCAAACAGACTTCCGAGAAGGGCTCTATAGTTTTTTATGTAAAGTAACTTGTCGATATCATCCATATTGACCTTTGTCTTTGTACCCTTTTGTTAGACGACATTGGCCGGATATTATCTTGAACTTTACAATTATCTCTGTTGAGAAGTTTCATCTACTAAAAGCTATCCCATCAAAGTTGATTATTTCTTTGATTAGTCTATATAAGGAGACTTTAAATAAGTGTTTTAAAAAAAAGTCTGTATATTGTTTTTTTTTTTGGTGTTTGTTGTTAAACAGGTATCGACCTACTTTAGTGGTATGGATGTTGGTTCGGCGGCCAGAGCTTTAGAACAAAGTTTGGAAACAATAAAGCTCAATATAAATTGGGTAGCACAAAATGAGGCTGAAATAAATAATTGGTTAACTATTTATGTTAATTAGATCGTGTGATTCTGTTATTATTATTATTATTTATTTATTTATTTATTTATTTTGATTTTTTTGGTAATTGTGTTCTTCTAGTCGAAATTTCGCGTACTTTTGTCTATTTTTTTAAATATGTATATATAGTAAACGTACTATTTTCTGTATAAAACAACAAAAATTGATAATAAAAAAACAATTTTGTCGATGTTGATATTAAATGTGAATTGATACTTTATTTTTATAAATTTAGATACTTCAAAAATATCGTCTTCTAAACATATGACTAACATTTTATTTTAATAGATTAGATTGTAATTAAAATTTTTTATAACAATCGTATTTTATATTAACACATTCAACTATTGTATGAATGTTCTATACTGGTATTAATAAATAATAAAAATGTTCTAATAATAATTGCCTTTTGGTTTTACTTTATTACACAAATCTATCATGATTGATGAGAGAAATCGCTGATTGTTTCCTGTTTTCCTTTAAATTTGGCCAATAAACTGGAGTCGGCGCTATCTAATATCGGCTTATAAAACATATCACCCTACAGATGGCATCCTTATACCTTTATCCTTAATAGTAATAATAATGATAATAATAATAATAATAGTAATAATAAATTATATCAGAACAAAGGATTGATTTTTCAACGATATCCGACAATAATCAATACAAGTCCTGATGTTTAATTGAAAAGAACTAATTCTGAAGTGCCATAATGGACGTTTAAGATTAGGAAATTTCCAGTTTCCGAACGAAAAATTTCCAATATTAATTAATTAATTTTTCGCCTACTTCAAATTTCATTAATTAATAAATGAAATTTTCTTTCGTAACTAGCAGTTGAGGGGGAAAAAATCAAACTTTTTTCTTCGATTTAATATAGCGCAATTAGTAAATTTTGATTCATTCAATAAATCTTAATTATTTTGATAAAACGTGCAAAATGTACGAGTGATTATGGGAAAGATTAATTTAATGTCAGAAACAAATTATTATGTTGGCCGTCCATTTGGTTAACTTTGAGTAAAAGCTTTGATTGTTATAAATAGATTGACTAGCTTTATCAATTGATCTAACAGAGATTCTAGAACAATGTGATTCTATTATAACATAATTGTGTTTATTAAGGTAATTGATATACGGAAATTGCCTATAAAGGAACTAAAACAGTCAATTAAATTCCACAGCAACAACAAAAAACGAACATAAACAAAATAAATAAAAAGAAACGAATATAACATTAATAACCAATTTACGAACTGTGTTAAGGTTTCTTTTGATATTTATATTGGAATTTTAGTATCAAAATATTATTGAACAATTTTGATATCGTATTACAACCAATTCGAATATTGTCTTGTTATTTACAGGAAATTGAAGCAACATTCAGATTGGTGAGAATGGATTCTGCATGATTTGTCAGTATTAAATATTCCACCCTTTTTTTATCAATAATCAATACTGGTTGCATAGAAATGACCAAATAAACACTAAACAAAAATATTAAATGTTTTGACAAATATTTTATTTACATTAATAAATCTGTTTTTCACTCTTCATTTCTGTTTCAATGTAAATTCAATTATTTTTCCACGAGATTATCTCTATATTGTAGCCGGTGTGGATGAGTCATCTTATTAAATTTAACTGATGAAACGGAAATTTAAAGTAACTCTTTATAATAAAATAAATTTGATTTGGACGAGTCGAGTTAAATTAAAGCAACAAGGAATAATATAGACGATACGTACTGCTGATAATTTCTCAAACAAAAACTTTATCCTACAATTATTGATCTAACTACAAACTGCCAAGTTGATCTTGATTCACTATATGTGTACCATTAAAATCTAGGAATTATTGTTGATATGGTGCACTACATTCAAGACAGTTGACTTCATTTCAGAGTAACACGATGCGAATAGTTATCTATTAATTGTAAGCAGAGCCAGCCCGAGCTTTCCTCTAGCTCCAGGCAAGCTTATTGTCGGCGCCCCTATCCAGAAATTAATAATGGGTGCACTAGTTTTGCATATTTCGTAATCGAATTCATTGGTGTCTTCGTTGATTACTTTCCTATTTATCAAAACATTTTTTAACTACATTTCTGATCAAAAATAGTTTTTTTTTGATAATAAGAAAAGTATCTAAAGTAATTCTGATAATTCTCTATTGAATTTTAGATAAATCCGTAATAAAAAAGTTTTGTGTTTCACAGAACAGTGTCAATAAAAGACTTCATATTAAAAGACATTTTCGTATGAGACACTGTCGAGAAAGAAGAACTCAGTTGATAGTTGGATAACTACAATGATTATTTGAAAGGCACTAACGCTTACACTGACTCTAACACTATACACAACTTAACACTTCAAAGAACTAACAAATCTAAAAAGGGTGATTAATATAATCGTCACAGTAATAAAAAAAGGTGGAAAAATATTAAAAATATGTTTTTTTTCTATTTTGCGTCAATAATAGCGGTATTTTTAAACTTGCTAATGAGTTCATTTTGATACACTGTATAAAAATGGAAAATGTAATTTTTTTTCCCTTAAAGTTGGTAACGTTTTCATTGTTTTTGACAACTGTCAAAAATCATAAAAACAAAATACATAGTAATCTTTTTTTCTTTGGATTTATCGGGTAGTAAATTGCTTCCTGCATTTTCAGCAATTTCCCTTATTTCAGGTGGAGTACATGAAAATTCTTTACTCATTGTTAAATATACAATATGGCGAAAAAACCAATTGACTAAGAGTGAAGAATAAAACAACTGAAAAGTTTCCCGGCTGAATGTTCAATTGTTATATCAGTAACACCAACTCTCACCAATTTCCCTAATTTCCAAAACTCGCAATTCTTTTTGTAAAAAGGGCACAAAATAGGCAAAATAGAAAAAAATAGTATAAAAAACTCGTGTCAGAAGTCGTATATTGCACTCGTCCTTCGCCGCTCGTTTTCTAAACTTAGACTCGTGCAATAATTGTCGACTTCTGACACTTGTTTTTTAATATACTATTTTTTAATACTTGCTGGTAAAGTCCTACTTTATCGACTAAACGCTCGATGGTAAAGTAGCACTTTACCATAGAGTAACGTTAAAGTCTTTACTTTACCATCGAGCACCCATAGCAACCAACAGCAAATAAACAAAAACAATTGCTAGTTGTTTAGAGAAATCCAATAACAACGAACAACCATTGACAACGGTAAGTATTGAAAAAATCTTGTACTGCACACAGTGGTAAAGTCTCTTTGTCCACTCGCGGATTTGGATCACTCGGCCTCCGACCTCGTGAGCCAAAGTTGATGGATAAAGTATAATTTTACCACCTTATGCAGTAAGGTGGTAGGGTTAACGAGGCAATTGGAAACTTCAGAAAATCTTCTAAGGGTGGATTTAGAAGATTCCAATTCCTAGCCAGAATTCATTTGCAGGGTTGCTACTTTTTGTAGAGAATTTTCCAAAAACTGAATCCCTTTGATGATCTAACATAGAATTTGACTCCTCTAAAAATAACAAACAATAACAAACAAATTTATTAGAGTTAAGACTATATTTAATTATACTTTCATATTCCTCTTAAGCAAATGCTAGACGTCCAGAATATGATCTTTTAATAAGTGCCGCCCCTAAAATTATGCCGCTCCAGGCAATTGCCTGCAGTCGTCTTGTGTCGGCCCTGGTCGTAAGAGTTTCAAAACTGAAAATAATTAGCTTTAATATTATTTAGAAAAAAAAAACCTAAAGCAGTTGTGGCCATTTGTACACATAAAATCTGCTTCTTACCATAAAAATTTGTTGCGATCGACTTCCCAGGTAGGAACACCCAATACTCGGTTATTAATTACCAAGCCTTGGGGTACAAGCTTGGCCCAAGGCTTGGCCAAGTTTCAACGCCAATGCTCAACCAAGATAAGTAAACAAAAAAATTTTCACTAAAACTAAAATCGTTTTTCATAGATAATAAATATATAATATTTTGAACTCAATTTTTACAACTGTAAAAATCGACTCATTTCTTAAAATAAAAAAAAAAAATTGAACGACTTAAAGTGCAATGTCTAGGCTTCCCTTGACCATGTAGTTAATTTGGAACTATGAAAAAATATCCATTAAAGAATCATTGACCACTAAAGATATTAAAAAATTTTTAGATCACTTTTTATATTAAAATCTCACTTTAAAATCATTTTCAACAAGATGGTTTACTTTTGAAAATTTAAATTTCAAAATTGAAACTGAAAACTCCCAAATACGTGGTAACGAAATCTATTATTTTTCATCGAAGATGCTGTTATCGTGAAAATATTTCAAATATAAGTAAAAAAAGCACCTTTCTATCAAAATTAGTCTGAGAATCAAGGTCTAGAAATGAAAACTTGATTTTTCTTTTTTTTTTCTTTTCTAGGGGAATTAATTATTGGTTGAAGATGCAAATGGTTCAAATTGACAACCCTACCATAGAATTCTGCCTAGGGCTTGGAATTTATCAAATCCACCCTTGGGAGTTTTTTTGAAGTTTCCAATTGTCTCCTTAGCTACAATTCTTCTATCGCATTGTATTACAAAACACATTTTTAACTAGCTGATACCCGCCCACTTCTCTGAGCACACGTTAATATTTGATTGTTGAACCTAAACAAAATGTTTAATACTGGTCACGACTATAGTTCCCCGTAAATCGTAATCCTTTTAATCCCTGCACCGTTTCACCAAGGCAAGCTATGAAGCAGCCACCTTGACGTACTTGAAACTGATACGGAAAGAGCCTCTAAAGCCGCCATAATTTCACAAATAGATCCATACGTGTTAGGTTTAGATATTTTAGTAACGTACAAACCTACATTATCATATGGGGCGCTAGATATTATTTTAGTATAGCATTTAAACCGATCCCAGTTGCTAGACACGTGAGAAACAATAATATTTCTCATTTCATTAGACGACGATTCGTCACCGTACACCAGTAGAGACCGAGAAGAAAATTTAAAATTTAACAAATTTTGAAAGGAGTAAATATATAATAAATATAGTCAATATCCATTTTCAGAAATTGTTACCGCAAAGAATATATAAAAACTCATTTTTTATTATCCTAACGTATAATATAATATTTAGTTTCAAAAACCTAATAAAATATATTTTTTTAATCAAAAATTACTAATACAAATAACGTAAAACAAAAATTTTTAATAAAAACTTACCAACTCAATAATCTCTAAATGAATTTCAAAAAAGTTGATGCAAAAAACTTACCACAACGGCTAATGTAAAATTGACTAAATAATTGAATATTAAAATTACATAGTAATAGAATGATAAGTTATTACTTTAATTAATTAGACTATTGTAACCAAAAAAATAAAATATAAACATATGTATATCCTTATCAACGGTTACTATTGTTAAGCCTAGTTTACATTAGTAGAGTAATCGGTAGTGTAAGTAGGTAGAGTTGGTACTATACCGTTGCTCTACAACTAAAAGCATTTTGGACTAGCAGTGGTAGAGTACTAAAAGTGAAAACGAGTAGAGTAGAGTGGATAGTGCATGTGGTAGAGTACATTTTACTTGCCTTACTCCTACCACTAAGCCCACTCTACTCTACCGCCACTTGACCCGTCAGAACAGGTCGGTAGAGTAGAGTATCTAATAGGCTAAACAGAATATGCTGGTTTTAGGTTATATCTACTATACCAGAGACGGTATAGTAGTATGAATGAGTACTCTAATATACCGAAATCAGTAGAGTAATGGTAGAGTTGAGTAATTGAGTAAAGTAGTACTCTTCTGACAACTCTACTAATGTAAACTAGGCTTCAGAATCAGGCGCTCATGATGACAGCTAAACGTCTAGTGTTAGTGCTAGTGTAAGTGTCAGTGCCTTTCTTTCTATTTTTGTTCCAGTTATGCAGTTTTCAACTGGAACCAAACCGTAAATCTGTTTCTTTTTATCAACGGTGCCCCATAAGAATTGAATTTTAAAATATTTTCAATAGTATAAGTATTCACTTTATTATGTTTCCGTTGGAGTGCGCTGAAAATAAGCTTGCCTGGAGCGCTATAAAACCTAGGCCGGCCCTGATTACAACATTTTTCCTAAATAATTAAATCGAAGCGCAAACGATTCAGCCTCAAGCGGGCCAGATCGATAACAGATAATATTTGATTATGTGACAAAATTAAACGCACAACTGTTGAAATTCCAAAAAAAAAGGAATACAAATTTCTAGTCCTAATAATAATACGTAACGAAAAGTGAAAAAATCATTTGGAAAAAGTGTTTTTATGAAAAACAAACTTCTTTCTAAAGCAAATGCTCAAATTATGAATTAAATGAAACGACTTATTTCGTCCTGAGATGAACTGGCCTTAAAAAACTAAGCTACTTTCTAAAGTTAATTACCTACATGACGAATATAACAGGCAAGATAACTAGCAATTAGTCCATTTAATTTTTTAAATAAACGGCAGATTTTTCCCAAAAGTAGCTTTAGGAATCACCATTATATGATATTTTATAGTTTATGATAGTAGGAGAAGCAAACTAGAAGATCATCAAATTCCGTCAAAACATATCTTTTCACATTTTCAAGAAAATTCCGTTCTGTTGAAGTTGTTTTTTTTTCACTATACTTCTACAATTGGATTTTTCGAACTATTGTTGACACGAACGCATTAAACGCTAATCGGCTGACTTGACTTAAGGATAACAAGATAGCAATAGTTATTTGTTGACAGTAAACAAATTTGCGTTCTCGGAATTGTAAATTCTTAGAAATTCTATTCTAAAGGTAACACAAAAATAGTAACGAGTATCGTACATGCATATAAGCATAAAACGTATGGCATTTTTCGTTTTCTTACAAGCAATAAAATAATTCAAGCAGCAATCGTTATCATTTTCGACTATTGATTATTTATGACAGATGTTTAATTAAGCGAATGATTTCGAGTAGTTGAGGACACTGAACTAATTTTTCGAATACAATACAAATAACTAGAATAGTATAGTATGACGGACTTATAAGTAATGGACGGATATCAGCTCCAAGATGGAGCAAGGCAAATTCTAGTCTCCTGACAAATTCATATAGAGCGTATTGGCTACAGCTGTTGTACCTGCATAGTCGATCTTTTCTTGTGAAACGTTTTTCTTCACAAATAGTTTCCGAATGTAGAGAAGCAGTGGACCAGTTGAACTGCTACCGTGACGTCGTGACGTTACGAACAAAACAGGTGCCTAGTTGTATCGAATTTCTATGAAATTCTTGTCGCTCTCTCTCATTCTTTAAAAGCTACTCGTCAGGGACCACAAACTGATTCCCCCATAGAAAGTTTACAAAAACAACTATTTTTGACAAAAATAAATTTAAAAAAAACTTTAAAATTATGAAGACATTTTTGTTGATTTGTTCTACATGACTTTTCTTATAAATTTATGTAAATACCTGCATTAAAAATAACTACGCCAATGGAGCATTTCGAGCGTTGTAAATCTCGCCAAATGACCTTCAATCCGCCCTTTACTTATAAATCATTAAATTACGTTATTACTATCAATTGCCGAAAGATAATTAACAAGTCTCACCAAATGTTGCGGAAACTCTTTGGTCGTTTCTTTAAAGCAGGTAGTTGTTAAAAAAAACGAATAGAATATCGAAATATATTTGGTAAAAGTTGTAAAATTTTTTGTTTGTTAAAATCCATAATAACATACGGCAGTCTGCTAAAACTAGTCGTGCACTATAAAAAATGATTACGATGTGATTTACTAAAAATTAAACTAACTGTATTTATAATATAAAATGTGAGAAAGCTAAATCATTTGTTTATCTCAGATGAACAATACATATTTAGTTTATTTGAGTTAATTAATGAATGGTTATTAATATAATTAATAACGTCAATAAATAATGCTTTATTTTTGTAAGAGATAAGAAGAGAAAAGATTAATAAATAATCTGTATGTGAAACTGATTGTGTTTTATTCAACTATAATTTAGTTATCTATATGTCAACAAACGAAGGGGGGAAGATGATTTTGTAATTTATTAATAACCTATACGATAATGTTGGAATTAGATAGGTGAAGTAATATCCGAGCTCATCGCAATGACCACATTGTCCATTAGTAGCACGTTCGAGTGATTACATTAACAGGTGTAATATTCATCTTGTTGACGACAACAAATCGATAGTAGTAATTGATTACATTATAAAGACCCATTTTCACGATATACCTGCTCTTTGGGCTTTGCTTTTTAAATAACCATCTTCCTTAAAAACGATATTTTTTGCATTGTTTTTTTTGTGTTAATGCAAAACAACTATTACAGATTTTAAAATATAGGAAATAATATTTATTTGCCCACACTACAATTACATTTACAATTATCAGAGCCGGCTCGAGACGACAGCAAAACAGGCAATTGCCTGAAGCTTCATAATTTTAGGGGCGGCAATTTTTTGTGCGTCCTGAGTGGAATTTTGTTAAAAATCCTCTATTATTAACAGAAAAAAAAACAAAGTACAGTCTTAAGTGTGATAAATTTGCTCAATTAGGTAATTACCTTAGAACTCTTGGGAGCAGCTGCCAAATACGGAAGATTATTGAAGATGAAAATATTCCAAATTCAGTAAAAAACAATTGATCGGCCCTATGTCAGGTGTTTAGACTTCGTAGATCGTAAACAAGGTTCAATTTGCAAAGGTTGCTCTTTGTTTATGTATCCGTATTCTCATTTACAAAACACATTTTTTTATATGTTTGCGATTTTTTTGTTAATTAATAATTAATTGTATCTAGTGCTAAAGTTCGTGTAACTGGCCAAGCTGAAAGACTTCAGGATTCCTATGGAAATGGTAAATTTTCAAATAAGTATATTTTTTTATAATACCAACAGTTTTTCTTTCTATTTTTGTTATAATTATGAAGTTATCGACTGGAACCAAACCGTGAGTCTTTTTTTGAACACAAACGATTATTGCTTTTTTTCCTGTTATCAAAGGAAGAACCATTTTCGATCAGATAAAGTTTACTGAAGGTTTAATTTTTTCAAAATTTATTATTTTGTGATGAATTATTTTCAAAATGAGTAGAATAGTATATTGAAAAACAGGTCTTAGAAGTTTACAATTATTGCACGAGTCCAAGTTTAGAAAACGAGCGGCGAAACGCGAGTTTTTTAAAGGACGAGTGCAACATACTACTTCTGACACGAGTTTTTTATACTATTTTTCTTATTTTGCCAATTTAATGCCCTTTTTTACAAAAACATTTGCGAGATTTGAAATTTAGGGAAATTGGTGAGAGTTGGTGGTACTGATATAACAATTGAACATTGTTTGATTTTTTTGATTGATGTATTAGTAGTTGTATATGTTACCAAAAACTACTATATATTTTGTTTATGATTTTTGATAGTTGTCAAAATCAATGAAAACGTTACCAACGTTAGGGAAAAAAAAATTACTACATTTTCCATTTTTACACAGTGTATCGAAATGAACTCATTTCGATACACTAGCAAGTTTAAAAATAGCGCTATTATTGATGCAAAATAGAAAAAAAGTAATTAAGAATTCGGTTCCGAAATAGATAAAAGTAGTTCTGAAGAGGGGCGCCGAAAATAAACTTGCCTGGAACGCCAGAAAAGCTCGTGCTGGTCCTGCATATTATTTGCACTTTCAACAATTCGAAATGAAACATACCTTATTTTATTTCGAGATAAATTAACAACAACTCATTGATTACGTTATTAAATTTTATAATTAAAAATATAAAAGTCAGAGGTTATCGGAATTCCCAAGAAATACGGTTCAATATTATACACAGCGTCACTTATTATAATTGCGCAATATCGATCACGTCGCGATTTTAATCACAAATATTTGACATTGATTTATAGTGAGTCGAATTATATTCGATCGCAAAATCCAGCTCTTTATAATACTAACTATATGTATATATATATATATATATATATATATATATATATATATACATATATATATATATATATATATATATATATATATATATATATATACATATATATATATATATATACACAGCCTTGGCCAAAAGTATTAGGCACCCTAAATTTTACTTAAAATAATGGAAAAAAACAACTTCTACTTTTTGAATTGATTTATTACCATCTAATTGCACAAAAAAGAATAAAAAAACTTAAAATCTAGTCGGTCCACCTTTGGATTTAAGTACTGCACTAATCCTCGCTGGCATGCTGCGTACAAGCTTAGTATGATCCTCCCTAGTAATGGCATGCCATTCTTGCACTAACGCAATTTTAATGCAGTTTGCGATGTAATACTTTGCTCTTTAATCTTGCGCTTCAAAATGCTCCCAAGATGCTCAATTGAGTTAAGATCTGGGGACTGCGCTGGCCAATCCAGTTTTGTTTTGTTTTCAGTAAACCAGTGCATAGAAGTCTCTGACTGTCTTGTTGGAATATGACTCCATCTAAATTGGTGTCGCCGAAAATACTCGTTAGTGAAGGCATCAGCGCAGTTTCAAGTACTTCTATGTACTTTTCGCTGTTTATGTGACCTTCGCAAACAAACATTTAGCCCACCCCATCAGTAGCCATACAGCACCAGATCATTGTACTATCTCCTGCGTGCTTTACCGTTGTTACGCAGTATGGATGGTACTCTTCGCCCACACGTCGCCCCAAGAAGGTCACACCTGGTGTTCTAAATACCTGTAGAAGGAAGACAAAAAAAAGATTGCACGGTGCAACGCGAACACTTCACCGACTTAGCAATTTCATTTTGCGACTTCTCTTGTTTATGGAAAATTTGTATTTTCACTCGATTTTCTAAACTAATTTCACTTTTTTTCGGAATTTTTAAATAAATTAGGCGTCAGTTGAATCGCTTCCTTAGAGATGAAAGTTTGTTTACTGATTAGAATCCTGAACACAAGTGACTAAACATTGACTGATAAAGCCGGGTCCAGACGAGAGCAATGAGCACACACAAACAAGGTGAGCACGCGTAAATGCTCAAGTGTGGACGGTAAAACGAACGCGAGCGCACACAAACAACCTGAGCCGGCGGCTGTCGGTTTTTTGGAATTGCTCAAAGGAAATGTGCGCCTTGTTTGTGTTTCGACTTGCTCTGTCTGGACGCATTTCATATTAGTGTTATATTGTTGATGGTCCACATACAACTGGAGCAGTAAGAACACTAAATATAAAACGCACAACGAACACACTACATTACTGTTTACGCACACAACGAGCAAATACATATGCGTGCTCGACTCATGTGTGCGTGCTCAGGTTGTACTTGCTCTCGTCTGGACCCGGCTTAAGACCGCAAGAAAACCAAAACCTTTGTTTTCAGGTACCACGTGTTTAATGATCTTAACAAATAGCCGCTTGTAATTCTAGGAAATTATTTATGAGCTCGACATGTCATCTGGGATAAGTATGTATTCATTGTTCAATTAGTAAACATGAATTGTGCGTTTTTCTGGGGTGCCTAATACTTTTGGCCAAGGCTGTATATATGTATTTGTTTGATCAATGAAGACAAAGATCAATGCTGGTATTATCTCAGAATTGCGCTTTACATTCCAATAACTACGAGTATAAACAAAGAATATTTTTTTAATAGAAAAATTTTACATGTTTATCGAATATATTGTTATTTTTACGATATGAGTAATAAAATTGCACAATTAGACAATTTTGAAAAAAATTCTTATCATTTAACGAATATTCAATTTTGAAAATATGCTGACACAGAAATCTATATTTTCATTTATCGCTTATATCGAATGTTTAATGTTGGATAGTGATAAATCAATTTTCGAAAATACATCGATAATCGTTCTAATCGAAACATGCTATGATCAATTCAATTATTTGAATATTAGGAAAATAGATTGAAACGTGGAGAGAGGGGTAGTTTTAGTTGTTTAGTATTTCAATTTAATGAAAATTGAAAGTTTATAAACTTTGTACAAGTTGAGAAAACATCACCATCCCTTTTGGTGATTTATTCTTGAACGGTTCAATTAATTCGAATTGAGGGGTAGATATAATTTAGTCTTTGCAACTGTTATAACTGATTATCTTTGATATGTTTGTGACATTTATAAAGGATAGTTAAGAAATTGTCTTGATTTTCGTTTTAATATATAGTTTGTTCTAGTTGTAGTTGGGGATGTTTGGTTTATAACAACATATAGTAGATTTAATTAGTAGTGTCGAAATGGCTGATGCATGTATATTAGTTTGTAGCGAATATTGCATAATAGAATAGAATTGAAGGCAATTGAGGGAAGAAGTTGGTGGTTTATGGAATACTAAATCAATGTACGTTTGGTGTAAATGGATGTTAATGTAAACGATAAATTCTATATAAATCTATATATGTACATAAAATCAAATTTTTTTTAAACTTATTTGATACGTTTGTCCACTATTATCATATATTTAGACACGATTCAATCTAATTGGTACATCTGGTGGTGGGATAAGGGAGTACATCGAGACAATAGCGAAACGATTAGTAATACAAAGCATACAATTTGTGGAAATGTAGCTAGTGACGTAATTGTTGAACTTTACTCGATTCGACTGCCTAGTATCGTATTCGAAATTACAACTCTCTATTATTCAATTTTACTGGCACGACCCACAAATGTAATCGTAGATCAATATTGAACTATAAACAAGCAAGTAGCTAGCTTTCTTATAATTCAATACTTCTTAATTCAATGCAATTTATCTACGCCAAGGGGACAATTACCTTATCAGTGGCTAACTATCATCAATTCTATCACACGATTTTTATAGGTGTGCTTCAATAGATTTTAACCAAAAACCTTTCCAACTAGTTAGTGATATACTTGTGGCTATACATAGCTACTAAATAGTAACATAAAACAAGTAGTTGGTAGAAACAAGATTTATAATTATGGCTGAAACTGTTTCGTAATGAGAAATATTTCAATATCATTCTAAAACAATGTTATACGATTATACGACTTACAGTAGAAATGTTTTCACCTTCCAAATGGATAATCAAAAATTTGTGTGTAGTATACTTAACTATACTTATCTGTAATTAATTAAACAAAAATTAAAGGAACGTTTGAAATATTTTAAAACATCCTTGATAATCAGACAGTTCCCAGATTGATAATTAAGCGAGTTTATTTGTAGAATTAACCCTACGTCCGGATCAAAACAAGTCTCTCGCCACAATTTTCATTCATTAGTAAACTCTTGTCGCTTTTTACAAGCTATACCATAACTTTAAACATGAATCACATGTAATGTATAACGTTCGTAGTGTTACTCGACCCACTAATAATTATATTAAACATTTCATTTTGCCGGTAAATTAAGGTGTAAACTAGAATACAACATTTCTACTAACAGGTTCGTGAACTTTCCCGTTATATTCTAACGACTTTATTTAAATCGTGTTTCTGCACAATATTCAAACTGATGCTAATACATAGACCTTCTAACTACCTAACTTAGACCCTAATACCTCATTTTAATGCCCTCACTGAATCCTTTTAAACTTAGTTTTTACGTAAAATTATGACACCCTTTGAAACGATTACAACGTCAATAAAAAATAAAAGCTCCATCAATGGAAAAGTTAAATTTTACATTTATAATAATTGACCTAGATCAAATATCTACAGACAATGAGATGAATTGACATTTACTGGAAACAATAGTTAAACGCAATCTTATTGTAGAAAGATTACGTATTTTAAATGATGATAATAGATCATAACTAATTTTTTTTATGTTAATACTCCTGGGAATTTGTTGAAAGAACTTGTTATCTATTCAAATGAGAATTAAAAGTAAAATTCTTTTAGTAACAATAAGATATCAAATAGATCCTTTGCAAGCTTAACAATATTATAAATGCAGAACCCTTTGTTTCCTAAATACATCCCACCTAGTTTAAGTTGGTATCCTAAGATTCTATCAGTTCAAATGATCTCAAACAGAATTAATCTAACGGTTTTTTTTTAATAGAAATTGATTTACTTACAATTTACATTCACGATCACAAATAATTAAACAAATTATCGTAAACGAAAAACTATAACAAAAACAGGTTGTTAACAGGAAATTGTATATCATTATGATAATAGGAGTCGTTTTCTGCTTGCATTGTTACAAGTTTTCGTGTTGTTTGAAATAAAACTAGAAGAAATAGACAAGCAATTTGCTGGAAATCATGAAATTGTGGAGAAAAGTGCGGTATAACTAATAATATACATAAAATGTTTTCTTTTTGTTTTTTTGACGCATCAGCCGTCGCCCCACCTAAGACTATTATCGTGCGGCTAGTCAATTCCCCAAATCTGTATAAATGAATTTTAAAGTTATAGTAAATCTATGTTATTTTATGTGACTGTAACTAGTTTCAATAAAATTCTATGTTCAATGTTGAATAGCAACAATACTCGACTAGAGTATTAACATAACATATTTTGTTCCCCAAAAGCATGTATTTTTTTTCCATAGATTGTAAAATGTATAGACGAAATTATACTACTCCAAAATAACTTAAAGTCGTTTCGATGTTTTTATATTAAACACGCTAGAATAATGAACAGAATGGAAAAAAGTTCAACCTTCAAAACAATATATGGTTAAATTTAGAAATTAATAAAGAGTTTTGATAGCTGAGAACAGTTAGGGAAGAATAAGTAGGGGAGAACGGGATCAATTGTAACATTTTCCACATTTCAATATGCAACTCAAAAAAGTTTTAGAATTTTAGCTTCAAATTTTTAAGCATTAAACTTTATCGTTTTATCTTTAATTTTATTTTCTAAATTTTACCAAATGTGCAGTTCAAGAAGGAGAAAAAAATTGATAAAGTCATGGCTGCAAGATTTGACCCCGATTCGAGGTCAATTGTAACACCTCGTGGGGTCAATTGTAATAAAGGGTAAAAAAGAAACAAAATCATCAAAAACAATATTTATTTATATTGTTTAGATTCGCAATTATAACAATAGTAATAGTTATTTACTTTACAAGGTGGGAAAGTGACACTTTTCACAAGAGCGGATAGTTTGGATCTAAATCCGCGAGTGTAAAAAGACACTTCCCACCGTGTAAAGTACAAATTTTTTTTTAATACTAACGACCTTTGATTTAATCTAATTTTTTAATATATTATTTATATATACAGGCTGTCTCGTAAGAAATGGATTACCTCACGCGCTTGTGTTTTCAATTTTTTCTCTGGTATAGCACGCACCCGAATGGTTATTGAATTTAATTAATAGTAAATTATCTATGCATCATTTAATTTCATATCAGACTCTGCAAGGTGGTCCATTACTTCAAGACATTCTGTATATATGGAATCTAGAATTTTGTTATACATAAAAATAGAAACATTTGTTTACATTTTTGACATTCTCGACAATTCGAGAAGGCCATTGTTATTATTCTTATTTTTTTTGACCCCGAACAGCATCGGATAGCACAGTCAGACCGAGACAGTTGCCGTGTTTAGTTGAGGTTTTAGACGATCTGTGGTATAATATACGCAATTGTTTTTAATCGAAATTTAAATTCAAATTAACCGAAATCAATTTAAATTGAATCACTGGGAATAATTAATATATAATTTAATTGAAGTTAGAGGCATTTTAATTCTCAGTTTTTTGTTTATTTTTTTTTCTTATATTCCAAAATTTAATCTGTGTATTTTTGAATTGCTAAAAATGTGTAGTATTGAGAAAAAAAGAATTGCGTCGATTTTGTCCCACAAAAAAAAACTTGTTGAACATCATTTTTAGTACCCCCAATGGAAACTAAAAGTCAATAGTGAAGAAAAGTCACTTTTCTTCACTAGTCACTTTTCTTCACTAGTGAAGAAAAGTCACTTTTCTTCACTACCATTAAGATATTAGTAAAGTAAAGTCAACTTTCAACTGTTAGTATTAAGAAAAAATCATTACCATTAGTGCACTTTTCATGTGACCATAGATTGCAAATTAGACATCGAACCCACTTTTCTCCACCTGCACTGTTAGACCATGCTTGTATACAAACTTGTTTAGGCACCTTGCGGGCCATTTTATCCTCTTGTCTCGTTTCCAGTGGCGGCTCGTGAGGAAATAAAGTGGTGAGGCAATAAAGCACTTGATCAGAAAATTTCAAAAATAGTTCTTCATCATAATCAACACGTCTCCACAATGCAAAGATTGTAATTGGGCGGCAAAAACCAACGAGAACGTGTAGAGTTTACGTTGTCAGACATGCAAGTTAAAGAGAGTCTTCCACTGCGTTTCTGTTCGAAAAATGTTTTTATGTTTTTTTTGTTAAATTTTTTATCTTCAACATACAGGGGACCAAATTGTACTAGGTACATTGGAAGAAAAGTCGGATGAAGTCTCCTCCTATTTACAGCATACGATAAAACAATTGTGTGGTCAGAATAGGTTGAATAGGAGGAGTTTTATATGTTTATTAATTAGTTAGAATCAAATTTCAATCAATATTTATTACAAAAAACAACTTATAGAATCACGAATTAAATCCGTACACAAGTAAATTATCTAAAAATTCATAAGCACCAATTATGGAATTGTTAAAATTACAAAAGAAAACGATTCTTTACCAACCAGACAAAACTACCTAATAAATGAACATTGAAATGAAAAATCAGATGTCTAGTTACTTTATTTTCGAATTATCAGATAATAGTTCTAAGAAATTATACATTGTGTGCAAAATTTCCTTTCATTCCATAGCCGCCAGTTATATGTTTAATTCCATGTATAATTATATTTGATTATGCATAATCATAAATGATCTCATATATAGCCATATACATTTATATATAATTAGATAAATCTTTTTCATCAAGATGTCAATACAATCTCAATTGTTACAATTGACCCCGTTCTTCCCTACTTATCTGCACTTAAATTTATAAAGCTCTAAATTTAAATAATTCATGAAAATTTCATTATTAATACAAAAGAAATGATTGTCTTTTACAATTTTTATAAACTTATAGCAATAAAATATTGTTGAATATATGTTACACAAAATTTACTAAAATTAAAATAACCGTTGACTATAAAGGATGAGTTTAGATATAGAGGCTTTAACAAATATAATGAGGCAAATATATAATTAACCCTTATACCATGTATACATTTGGGTTTTCATTATATACGGTTATTTTGGATATTTGTAAATTTTGTTATGTAAACAAGGTGATAACGAAAAATAAATAATCATTAAAATTTCATTTTTAACATTATACCATATCTGAAAATATGAATCATTGTGAAAGAATTATCTATTGAAATTATTTTACAATTATAGATTATTTCATCAGATTTCTATTTATAATTGGAAAATTTGCGTAAACGCATCTTATTTGTTCGATTTAAAACCGTACGTGTCGACAGGAATAAAGCAGAATAATTCGAGGATTCCGAATCGGAATACATAATAAGATTATGGTCTATTCATGCATGATAAAAGGAGACTATCGTGGGATATTCGAATTTGTGTTTAGAAAATTATGGAAAATGCATGATACAAACAAAATATGCGAAAGATTGTATTCAATTGTTATATATGTGATTAGAATAATGGGAATTGAAGAGATCTTACTTTACAAAAGAACTAAAATCAAAAACTGGTTGAACAATTATTGGGGCGGAAAATTCTAAGAAACGTAATAATATAAGTCAATTAGGAAATTAATTTCATATGAGTTTTTCATGTGTACGAAAATTTAATTAAACCTTTTCCCCATTTTGCAGTTTATTTTGTTGACGGATTACGTTGAACGACTAGTTGCTCATAGATAATAGCGGAGACAGATAATTAAGATCAAAATTCTGATAATTCTAGTATGAAATTGTTAATTTGCAAATCCAATAAATTTCGATTATATTTTTCACGCCTTCCTTTTGTAACGTTTAGTAGTACATAAATATTTTATTTCAGGCATTGTCAACCATTTGAATATATAACTGAATGGCTGAGGAATAATTGATGTGGTACGCACGAGAGAAACAGAAAACGAACTTCGTTCAATGATATTCTTATCAATGTTGTCGATTTTGGCTTTTGACCTTAAAATTGTGAAGATGAAACCAATATCTTACTAGTTCGTATTTAACCATCGAAGATCATTTGTCACAATTTTCTTAGTGCTTTTAGTTATTTAATAATTGTGATTTTGAATTTTTCCACAAAAAAGTTCAATGCTGATAGTAAAATGAAATCGTTTCTCTTATTGTTAGTTATAATATTTTCGTTAACAACATCTTCGAATGCCCAGCACAGTAAGTAGAATTTGTTAAGTTATTTTAATATCAAAAGTAAATTGAAAAAAAAAATTAAATACACTGTCCATTACTACCTGAACATTGAAAAGACTTGCTTTCAATGGAAAACCTGTAAAGAAAGATGTAAGGTAAAACCTACAAATCTATTAAGTGGCAATCTTGTGATTTTATAAAAAAAGCATTTATCTATTTTTTGGAAAAAACAGACATTGCATATACATTTAAATAGAAATGAATAGTAAGTGAATGATATCAGATATCCTGTTGTTGTTATTAATCCGGGTCAATTTTAAATCTTATCATTACATTACATTACATTTCAATTTATTATGAAAAGGAGAATGTATCTTGGCTTTTTGATTTCTAAAAACCACTCCTATAGTGGATATAAAATTGTAAAAGGGACTCGATAGGAGTGGTTTTATTAAGAAAAATCGTGTCCTTATAGAATTTATTTAGAAGATAATTGACCGTCAATAGCAGTTAAAAGGACAAAATTGTTTAGTACTTGTATTAACATGAAATAGATTACAATCGCAATTGAATTCTTTTAGAAATTTTGTTATTATCAAATTCAATTTAACGAAAATACTTTACAAAGATTTTTAATTTTCTATTATTATTATTATTTATTATAATATAAATATAGAATACTTAATAGAGAATTTAGCTTTGTAGGTTCTTATAATAGAAGACTTTAATACATATCCTGATACTGTTGATGCAACAGAATCTTTTAATAAAATAAATTAAATCCCTGAGTTTTCCTGAAAAGTATTACAATTTAATAAAAAAAAACTAAGTTAAACAATTCTAAAAGAAAAAGTTACAGTGCAACCTTTATAGTCCGGACTAATTAAACCAAAGCGATCCGGTTTATCAAAATTTCGGATAACCGAATACGATCATTATATTGTTATTAAAAGCTGTAATGAAGACTCCTGTAAATTCAATAAACATACAAAATAACTCCAAAATAGTCTTATTTAAAAAAAATCACAAATAGTACAGCTTGTCAAATCTAGCATTGCGGGTGAAATAGTCCCGCCCCTGGTTGCGTCGTAGAAAAATTTGATGCACGTGACTAAAGTACATTCAACAGCAAGAGAATTACTGTAATTTTTGATCTGTGTATAGATTCCCGTACGATTTATATCGTCTACAGCAATTGTATAATCACCCTTTAAATTATAGATACATAAACCACTTAATGACTATCGAAACAATTATAATTATAAACAAGAGTGAATTTTTGGATTTGTTTTTTTTTTAATGTTAGTAAAACTGAATAAATATTCCCAGAAATAAACTTAGCTTTGCTAGAATTTTATTCGTATTTTCAGTGGATTTTTGTATAAGATAAACGCTCTAAAATGAAAAAAAAACCGAAGCAATTGGCTATGTGTAATTTTTATGTTAATCTGATTAATTCAATTTTATATTCTTTAGCATTCTATAATTACTAATTTTATTTCATTGTTTCTTTTATTAATTAAGTAAAATTTTATAAGTATGATTTAACTGATCTATAAATACTTTATTTTTTTTCCAAATAATTCTACAATTCATAGAACAGAATTCTGTCACAGACTGTACTTTCGAGCGTCTTATATTTCCATCGCTCTATTCCGAATACTTTCTCACTTCTTCATTTGCGCATGCCTTGAAATTTACCCGCAATGCTAGATTTGACAAGCTGTAGTTTGTTTTCTTTTTTCGTAGTTTCTAAAATAAGATCAGATTCTCTCAAGCTTCTAAGAGCAACGTTGTCTTATCGAAATAAATAAACAATTGTCCACGCGGTATTGTAGATGATGAGATTTTTTCTGCCATTGAGAATTGACCTCACTATGTTTCCCATTCTATAGGAATCGTTTATGTGTTTTGATTCGTTGAAACGTGTCTATCACTAAGTAAACATCATAATATTACATTTTACTACTGACACGCCTAAGCTGGCCTAACAATCTATACCTCAATATCATTTTGTACGCTATCACAAGTTTATTCTATAGGAAGTAAGTATTTATCTCCATTGATCCATTCGTTTCACCTTCAGTTAATTGTTCCTCTGAAATAGAACTCAACAGATTTCTAACATCTTCTAATTCTGAGCACAATATTTGCCTTAATTCCGCTAAAGGTAGTAAATCGTCGCCACGGTATTCTTCATCTTGATTGTTCTCTTCTTGATTTGGTAGAATTTGTTTTCAATATTTTTTTTATAACTTCGTCTGAAGCCTTCTGCCAAGCGTTCTGTTGTGTAAGAAACATAACGAATATTTGATATTTATGCTTTTCAAACATTTGACAACATCTTCATTTGATGATATAATTTCTGCCATTAAACTTTTTTGATACAATAATTTTGTAATCCGAATCACATTTTGATCTAACAAGGACAGGTCACGACATCGGAAATGAGTTGGGAACGAGCTTATGCAGGCTATTAGTATATCTTTAGATTAACAACATATTAAAAAACTAAAGCGCAATAGTCAGCTAATCTTGAGAAAAAAACGTTCAAACTTTTTTGCGTCCATTATTAAGTTATTCAGTTAATTGTAACTTGAGATAGCTCAGTGGTTGCGTCGTTGTATCGCACTCAAAAGTACGGGTTTCTATCCTCATGCGGAGAATTTTTCTTTTATTTATGGAAACAACTTTTATTATTATTTTACTTCATAAATTAAAGAAATAAATAATTTATTGTTTTTTATTTCTTAAACGATTTTTCTTAGTATTTTTAATGTAAATAAAAAACAATAAATTTTTGAGTTCTTTAATTTATAAAGTAAAATGAAATTAAAAAAATTTGTTTCGACAAATAGAAGAATTCTCCGCATGAGGATTGAACCCCGTATTTTTGAGCGCGATACAACGACGCAATCATTGAGCCAATTTAAGTTACAATTAACTGAATAAATTAATAATACTAAATGGACGCAAAAAACTTTAAACGTTTTTTTCTCAAGATTGGCTGGCTATTGCGCTTTAGTTTTTTAATATGTTGTTAACCTAAAGGTATACTACAAGCCTGCAAAAGCTCGTTTCGAACTTCATTTCCGAGGTCGTAACTTCTCCTTGTAAGAAAGCCTTATTCGCTTAATACTACTGAAGGACTAACAAGGTAGTACTGTACTTATTGAAATCTACAGGTGTCTCTAAAAACTGTAAATTATGAATTTATTTTATACCGTCAAATACAGGGTGTCCCAGCTAACAGTTTGATGCAAATATCTTGCTTGTTTGTGAATTGAAGTGGAAAAGTCTATGAGAAAATTAGACCACGATTTTCTTTCTAGTTATTTTGGGAATGCTAAAACGTGATATAGGATCTCGAAAATTACTCAATATTTGGAAACCAATCACCTGCAAATGAATATGATATGAAAATATTTTTTGAAGTGAAACTTCTTTAGGCGCGCTTGGGTGTAAATATTTTTCAATGTATTTTCCCTATGAAACGAAAAATGCGACGCGGTGAGGGGAAACACTTCCCATCTAACAGAAGAGTGGGGGCGTTACCAATGGCGTCGCTTATACTCTGTCAGTTCCGCCAACTGCGTAAAATAAACACTGGGGTCTGAAGTTGGTGGCATTGATTGATGTAGAGCGCCCTCTGGAACGAAACTAAAATTTCAAGGCTTACCGCGATCATTTTTGAATTATAAATTAACTAGCACATCCGGCAGACAACTGCAGAAAAAAATCGAGCTTTCAGACAACGACAGAAAGAAAATAAACCAATCAAAAAGTTAAACTTCATCTCTAACCCAAGAAGTTTCACTTCTAACGCGCGGCGTTCCACGCACTTTTAATTTTTTTTTCCTTTTACTTTTTATTTATTTGCTTCTCAAAAAGAAAATAAGAAAATGCGATTCGCCCGGCGCCTCCACCATTTTACATAGCGTGGACACCAAAATTGATAAAAGCGAAATTTTACGCAATGAATTGACGTCTTTCATCTCAAATCCAACTTTTAACTCGAAATTTTGAAAAAAAAAGTTTTCATATTAGGTTCATCCACAATATTCATTGCAGGTTTCCTAATATTGAGTAACTTTCGAGATCTTAAGTGATGTTTTAGCATTTCCAAAATAGCTAGAAAGTAAATCGTACTGGGCAATTGAGATATAGGCACTGTGGTCTTATTTCTTTAGATACTTTTCCACTTCAATTCGCAAACGAGATATTTGAGATGAAACTGTTAGCCGTGACAATCTGTATACTTGTCATATAAATGTTGTTAAGCATTTCTTTTTGTTTATCTTTCTGCACTAGTATTATAAATAATACTCCGTCCAGAAATTATGTATAAAATTTGAAATTTCAAATAATGGCTGATGCAACGTAATGTTTGAAAATTTCCTAAATTTTACATATTGATTTGAAACAGAAAGAATATTATATGGTGACACCCCTGCTTAAATAAAACCCTACGTGTACATTTATATAAGGTGGCATTTTTATAATATTAATCTTGAAGTTATATTGTTTTAGAAGTTCTAAAATTTTTTTTGATTCAATTTTTAGTTTAATATAATAAAGAGGAATCTAAATTTTGGGCCTTTAATCAAGAGACTACTTTTTCGGTGCGTAGGGTAGCAGAATTTCTGTTATTTGAAATTTTATACCTAATTTTTGGACGCTATTTTGTATAAAATAGCCGGAGAGTGTTTATAAAATGTGGTTTAAATTGCTTCCAAATTTGCACAGAAGTGGAAAATACGACAAATATTAGAAACTAGTTTTATAGTGATGTTTTTTAATCGTTTTTGTTTATTATCTTGATAATAAATGCGATATTGTTTGATTATTTTTACTGATTTCTAATAACAATAACTTTGTGTTATTTTGAATTTACTAATGGGTTGTGTGTACGTGGAATACAACACATGCAATCAATTGTTCTGAAGTGCAACTTTCGCCACAAAATTTATTTCAACTATATGTGAATTATAAAATATAACGGAAATAATAATAAATACAATCTAATATTAATCTTATTTAACAGTATAATTCGGATCCGATTTATAGTAAATATTAAATACACAAATTGACCGGTAATCTTGTTTCTGTTTCAGATCCCTTGAAAGATCCAAATGTTTGTGGAAGACCTACTTGTAAAGGTAAACTTGACTACTATTTGTATTAATAGTCAATTATAGTTGTTTAATTTCGTATATGAATTTAACAAATTTGTTGAATTAATAGTAGAAAGAAAACATTATCTTTATTTATCTCGCTAGATAAAATACGAGAATTACTGCAGAGATTCGTTTGTTATTTTTAAGGATAATATGGTTTTGCTCTAGAGATAGCATATAAGGATTTTACACTCAAGTCACAATTTTCATTAACTAAATCGAATAAATTGAATTGATTCCCATCGTAAACTGTTTTTCTGTAGTTTATTATTAAACAATTGAAAATTATTTGTTCTATTAGAGAAAATCTAAAAATTTATTTATTTATTTATGATTTATTTCTGTCTGTTCTATCTATTCAGTAAAAATGGAACATAATTTTAATAAAGTAATAACTTTACTTTCCTAACAGAAAGTTTTGATAGGTGGACATTAATAATGTAGGGAAACTAAGTGTAAGAAACTCAAGTTATTGTCTATAGCTCTTCTAAATGACATAAATTTTGTCATCGAAGTCTTACAATTTCAATCAACCTATAATATAAATCTTTCAATATAATTGTGCATAATTTTCCTATAGAATTTTTTAATCGAGTTAATTTATATGCCAAAATTATAAAACCATTTTATACTAATGCTATTTATGAAAATCGATATCTTGAAGGATACAAAGAGAAAACAATTCCATCAGATTTATGATAAAGCCTATCGTCGATATTAATAAATACGAAAGATATCGTTCAAATTTAGCCTTTATAATGTTTCACTTCCATCAATAAATAAGGCATACTACATCACAATGAAAAAGGACAATTTTTTTAAATTTAATAAAAGGCACATGCAGAACCGTATTAATTCTTCATCGGGTCCTGGACAAAATACAAAATTCGGGCTATCTCTTGATTATACTTATAATATAAGCTTTGCCACAAGAAGGGGTTCTGGATTCGAGCCCTAGACCTTTGTTTAATTTGTTTGTTGATTAATCCAGCCCTGGTCCATGGGAGGGGCGTCGTTTTCAGTGGGCCGCCGAACCATCTGAAGAATATCATTTAATAGATAGCCTCGGTCCGATTTTGCTCTGGAGATATGATCGATTTTCATCTTCAGCAATTCTATGCATTGGATTCGAAAATTCGAATTGCCAGAACTTTGGATTGTAAGACATATAAGCAAAAAATACAAATTCAGCTTTGACTTGTACGATAACGATTTTCTTCTGGTTTTTTTACATAGCCCTTACTAGTTCAAATTGTTGTAACTATAAAATTTCTAGGGAAGCTTTTATCCATCTTTTAGTGATGTTTCGTATCTCGTTTCGCATCGTCTTGTCGAAACAAGTCAAGAGACCAAGAATATATTTATTGTAAAATCCATAAGAGACGGAAGAGCAGGAAAATACACAACTAAAACAATAACGCATAGTTATATGTACTGTAGGATGAGCCAAAATTACTAACCTATCAAATTTATGGCCTCAAAAGGGCCTATATGTTGGAAAAAAAATTCTCCCATTTTTAGGTCCATTTTAAAAGGCCATTTGAAATTTCCTATTTAAATAACATGCAAAAAAAAATTTGTCCATTAAAAATGCTATAACTTTTGAACCGTTTGAGGTAAAAGTTTTTATCAGGGATATTCTGGTAGAGCATTACATTCTCTAAAAAGGTGTTTCAAAGATGTTTTTTTAACTCAAAAATTCATATACTTACGGATTATGAAAGTTGATGAAAAATAGGTATGTTTTTTCCAACTTTCATAGCCCCTAAGTATATGAATTTTTGAGTTAAAAGAATCATTCTTAAAGTATTTTTGTATAGAATTTAATGCCCTAAAAGAATATGCCTGAACAAAATCTTTATCTCAAACGGTTAAAGAGTTATAGCATTTTTAATGAAAATTTCCATTATATCTGTTTTTCATCAACTTTCATAGCCTGTAAGCATATGAATTTTTGAGCTAAGAAAATCAATTCTAAAGCATCTTTTAGAGAATTTAATGCCTTACAAGAATGTGCCTAGATAAAATTTGTATCTTAAACGGTTAAAAAATTATAGCATTTTTAATGGACAAAATTTTTTCTGCGTGTTATTTAAATCGGAAATTTCAAATGGCCACCGACACCTTTTAAAATTGACCTAAAATTTTTTCCCAATGGGAGAATTTTTTTCTAACATATAGGCCCTTTTGAGACCATAAATTCGATAGGTTAGTTATTTTGGCTCACCCTAATGTACTGGTTATGGTGAAATATATTAATGCTTTTATGTAGTGATGAGCAAAATTGGTCTTGGTCTTGCATTTTTGCAAGACCTAGACTGTCTTTATGCAGCAAGACCAAGAAGAAGACCGAGCACACAAGATCAAGACCAAAACCAAGACCGAATATGCAAGACCAGGATCAAATACGCAAGACTAAAAGAAAATTATTATTCTGGTGAATTTATTAGTTAAACTATTCGAAACACTTTTAGTCCATTCTTTTCTTGCCACGAAATATTTTTTGTACGTAAAAAGGCATCTACAGGAATCTCCTCAGAGTAAATGTTCTTTGTTCCTATGTCTGGATCAGGGCCGCTACGTGGGTATGAGCCCCCCGTGTGCAAACTGTCTTGAAACCGCCCCCTATCAAACAATTTAGTATACCTACTAACAAAAAACTAAAGCTTTTGATGCCGAATTTAATAAATGTTTTCTTCGAACTGTTTCTCCATTTGGGAGCTTTGCATAATTTATAATTTATACCTATAAAAGTCCTGAAAAGTTTCCCAAAAAATTATATGTAATAGGCCAAATGGTTCAGACCAAGACCAAGACTAGAAACATTTGTCCAAGACCAAGACCAAGACTGACTAAGCACGACCAAGACTATTGCAGTCTTGGTCTTGGTCTTGCTTTGCTCATCACTACTTTTATGTACAGTTTCTAGTTTGTAAAATAATTAGGTAGATCAGAAATTATCTATAGTTGATTAGTAATTATAGACACATACCAGCTAAGTCTTTTTGACACAATGATCAGCAAAATTATATGAAACAGTATTTCGTAAATCAACAAATTTTATACTTTAGTCGTATTTGGCAAATGATACGAGACGAGAGACGAGACAAGACGAGAGTCCTCTTTGTCTCGACGATTTATCTCTCCCGACTTGACGAGTATATGTGGTAATCTGCCAACACTGTATGTTGGATAACTTGACTAAACCAAAGAATTGGCGGCGAATTATAGGCTATACTTAAAGTAACTATAATAATTATTATTTAAATTCAGTTTATTCAAAAGTCAAGTTTATACATTCGTAAGTAATAGAGTTTAAAAGTAATTTTAGTAACGTTAAGTTGATGATGTTTGTCTTGTACTTAATGAAATCCATCTAAAATATTTTGAACGGTCGGTGGCTTTTATATTACGTCTTGAATACAAATAAGTCTAAATGGTAATTCTAGATAATAATCAACTGTTTTAGGTACTGGAAAATTTAAATACGCTCCAGGTACTCAACAAAATTACAAGTATTCGATAGATGTTAGATCATTATTTAATGGTACAAGTAAAAATGAATCAAGTTTTTTTATTGAAACAAAAGTAGCATTAGATTTTTTAACACCATGCGATGGTATATTGTCACTATACGATATTAAATTAAGCGATAGTCCAATAAATATGGATGAAAATTTTCAACAACATATTAATAGTGAAGTATTTGGTGGAATGCTAAATGAATATACATTACGTTTTGCTTTCAATGATGGGATTATCTCGGAAATATGTCCTCAAGATGACGAAAAAAATTGGGTTCTGAATTTCAAAAGAGGACTCTTATCTATGCTTCACAATACGATGAAACGTTTCGATTTAGATCATTCAACAATTGAAGAGGATGTTAGAGGGAAATGTACCACACAGTATATTGTTAAAGGAGCAAAAGAGACGAGTCTAATTATTGAAAAAACGAAAGACTTAAATAATTGTCAGAATCGTGCTAAATTACATTCTATAGTTCAATCGGTTCCGTACAATTTTGGTTCGGTAAGTAAATATAAAATGAAATTGGAAAAACAATGTCAAATCAAATTTTCAATAAACGAGCGTTTTTAACATATTTATTTGTTGAATTATCAATCAGCAATGATCAGTATATATCTACATCTTTGTAGATTTAGTTGTATGTATATATTGAAATTTGCATCACATTTGAAATTGAATAAAAATTTAACGTTTCCATTAAATTATACGAAATAATTCGTTGATTGAAAAAGTCAATTGAAAGAAGCTATTCAATGAAAAAACATTACGGTTTTCGTTGATTGTTTGATTTGAGGTATAACTTGAAAGTTGTTCCGATCCAATGGATTCGTTTTCGTATATTGTTCTTTCTATTTTATTTTATTTTATTTTATTCTACTGTTCCGTGTTTTTTTTTTCTCTTTTTGATTTTGTCTTCTTTTGTTGTTGTCTCTAGTATTGAATTGTTTTAGAAATTGCAACAGGGGAAAAACTTGCTAAAATCGTCGAGTAAATGTCAACTATCTATTGATCATCACATTTATAATGAAATCACATGCGAAGAAACACATTTCTTACAATTATTTTCTAATCAAGAAGCAGGTGCAACAACAATTATTAAACAACGATTGAATTTATTGAGCGAATTCAAAAATGCTGTGGATGAACAATCGATGATAATACGTCGTACATCATTATTATACGATCATATACCATCACCAAAACCAACACACGGCGAATTACGTACATCGAGAGATTTGATCAAGAAAATGTGCGAGCAGAGTACAGACGATGTTCAAATAGAGTTCTCGGATTTATTCACGAAATTTATTCAGACCTTACGACTTTTATCCTATCCGTCACTAGCGGCATTATATGGACATTCTGGCACAACATGTCCTACAGGAAAGTACGTTTATTGTTTTAATAATAACAAACAAATTCATTGTCAAAATAACAACAAAATTGCTAAATTTATTATTATTGCCTAATACATACTATAAACGTACAATACATGTTGACAATGAATCACACAGTATCTTCGTCTTTTATTGCAACAATTTCCTTCGTATTCTGTGCAATCAAAACAGGGAAAACTACTTTAGAAATCATGAAAACTATTCACGATTCAAGACAAAGAACGAGAGTTTACAACAAATGCATTAACGCAACTTTAAATTTAATCAATTTCACTTTTAATTTAATATTATATCGAAATTAACGATTTCAGGAAACATCTATTAGACGCTCTACCTTATGTTGGTAGTTCAGCGTCCGTAATTCTGATGAAAGATATAATTTTACAACAAGGTATACCGGAAAGTACTGCTAAAGACTGGATGATGTCGTTGGCATTTATTGTTAGACCCGATGAGGAAATGATGAATGCTGCAGCACAATTGTTGCAAGAAAAATCGTTTGATACCAGCGTTATACTTAGTATAACTGCCATAACTCATACGTATTGTTCTCAGAATGTCGACTGTATGTATAATGATGACGTTAAAGCAATTTTACAAACAGTTGAGAATTACGTTAGCGAGATATTTACGAAGAAAGACCTTACAAGGGATGAGCGCGATAAAGTGAATCAATAGAAATTAAGTTTGGTTGAAATAATTTACAAAATAACTTTTATAGGTAATGGTTGCCCTGAAATCTTTAGGAAATTTAGGAATAGTTTCAGAGTACTTCAAAGTTCAACTAAAACATATTATTGAAGATGTTGATGTAGATGTAGCAATTCGTGTAGCTGGCGTTGAAGCTCATCGAAGATTAAATTGTGAAGAATTTCGTAATTATTTTGAAAATTTATTTAGGAATCAATACGAAGACGTCGAAGTTCGTATAGCATCTTATTTACAAGTGATGCGTTGTCCCAGTTATTTGACAATACAAATTATCAAACACAGTTTAGAAAATGAACAAGTCAACCAAGGTAGACAATTAATTTTATTTTAGTTTTATTTTAAGTTTTGTTCAATCTATTTTGGTTTGATAAAGTTGGTTCGTTTGTCTGGAGTCATTTGAGCAATTTGATCAAGTCATCAATTCCAAGTCGTGTCGAAATTCAAGGTCTCCTATCCGACATGAATCTTGAAAAGAAATTCAGCAGTGATATACGAAAATTTTCCCACAATCGTGAAGGCTCAATCTATTTTGAAGAATATGATATTGGTAAATTATCATACATATATGTTTCCATAATTTTATAAAATATTCAATATTTCAGGTGCTAGTTACGATAATAATATAATATTTTCACCGAAATCATATGTGCCTAAATCAGCAATGTTGAATTTAACTGTAGATTTATTTGGTGAATCGATAAATTTATTAGAGGTGTGTCAATATATTTTATGGATGGCATTTCGATATTTTGTGATTGGTTGCAGGTGTATGGTCGAATGGAAGGTTTCGAACATTATTTGGAGTCAATGTTCGGTCCTAAAGGACCATTAAACTCGAAGAAACTTGTGGAGAAGATACCGAAAATGCGATGGGGCAGAAGCACGTCGGGAGATGAAATCTTGAAATCTGAGATCGATAAATTACCAAACGTTATAGAAAATTCATTTAGCGAACCAAAAGTAATATCTATGTGTATTATTTAATAATTAAATAACATTCATTTGATTGTTTTTTTTTGGGTCTTTATAACAGATATCATTGGGAATGAAAGTTTTCGGTAATGAATTGAAGTACGCTACATTTGATGGAGACGAAGAGATAAAAGCCGCCTTACAAACCCTCAACCCAGTAGATCACTTGAAACGAATCCTCTCCGGGAAAGTAAGCATTTAGCGATTCGGTTTCAAGCAACCCGACCACGACAGCTCATTTAATTACTTTCATTACAGGAAATCAATTACAACAAAGCGGCAATGTTTCTAGATAGTAACTACGTTATACCTAGCAGTGCTGGATTGCCGATTTCATTGAGTGCCATTGGAACCGCTTCTATAAACTTGAAACTATTTGGTTCTTTACACTCTGCTAATTTTGCTAAAACCAAAGAATTAGATTTGAAAGCCGACCTTAGACCTAGTGTATCACTTGATTTAACTGGTGTTATGTCTGTTGATGCTTTTTACGCTACTACAGGAATTAAACTTAGTTCAAGCATGTATACATCGTCAGCAATTGAGGGTATTATTAAAATTCGTGGAACGAATTTAGTGAGCGTAAAATTCAGTATACCTCGTCAAACATCCGAAATACTTGGTGCAAAGTAGGTGACATTGTTTTTGAAAATTAAAAAAAAATAAAATAAAAAGGAAAACAAAGGAAATCCCTTACCAAATAAAATTTTCTAGATCCGAACTTATAGTGATGAAACACGATGTTGAACAAGTGCAGAGTGGTCTTTCCGGTCGGCGTGTTTTCAGATCGATCTGTTCTTGGCCAGCTGTAGACAAGACTGTGGGCCTTAAGCTCTGTGGAGAATATCATTTTATAAACGTGACTAAAATAAATACAGCACCATACTTTGTCCTGGCAGGACCGGCTGGATTTAGAGTGTTTCTTGAAAAATCTGATCCAACCGCTAAAATTTATTTATTCGAGTACAAATGGACTGACAGAGATGATTCGAGTGTTGTTTCATTAACATTCGATACACCTGGATCAACAATTAAACATTTAATGGCGGCTAATTTCACAATTGATAAACAAAGCCAAAATTTAACATTATTTCTACAATCGTCGGCTGGTACTGTTTTAGCACGTGGCAAATATAAAAATACAGATCAAGAAAAATATTTACAATTAGCTCTTAATATAAACGATAAAAAACATTTCGATTTTAGTGCATCATTAATTCGTCAAGATAGTAGACATGGTTACACGTATTTCCCAAGGATATATTTAGGAGTCAGTGGGGAACGTGTGTTAGAACTTCAAGGTTTGTAGAATTTCTCAAAACCTAATCGGTTATCTTTGAATTAAAAGTAATTTAACAAAGAACGAAAATCTGCACAATTGTGAAACTTTTATTTTCGTTGATTTATGATTGCGATCTTGTTTACCCAAATTACTTTTATAAAAAAAAAACTTGTCTATATTTGTTTATTGTAGTTTAAAATCCAAAAAGATATATGTTTACCAATACAAAATTAATGAGAATCAATCTATATTGTTTAGTTTTATATATGTATGTAGCAAATATAAAATAAGCTTACTCCACAATATAGATAAAATGAATAGAAAGACGGGTATACGGATTTATACCGGCGCATCCACCAAATGTTAATCAGTTTTTTTATAATCCTCGACTAAATCGAAACTACATAAACACACTAATTTATCGTTGCGACCTGTATCTAATTCTTTTATTGTTTTCATTATTTAGGAACACTAAAATTGATGAGTAAAAAGGGCATATCAGAATATCATGTGGATTTGAAATTTCAGACAAAACGTTTAACTTCAAAGCTTTTTGGTTATATATCGAAAGCAGAAGCATCGATAGCATCAAATATGAAGTTAGATTATAAATTTGCTACAACCAAAGAACAACGCGTTATGTGGAAATTTTTATTAGCAAATCGTTCCCCAAAGAATATGGTCGATATACGTGGCAGTTGCAGCCTTTACAGTACATCATATCCTGAATTTAATTTCGACGCTAATTTGAAATTTCAAGTAAATTATTATTGAAAAAAAAAACCACGAATTTCCTGTTTTTCTTTTTGTAAATTTTTGTTTTGTTTTATTATTTTAGAAAGGTAATGGCCCAATCGAGTGTAAATTTGATTTGAGTACAAATCCATTACCGGCTGACCATCCTGATGCCGAATTGCATAAATTGAAGTTCGAGTGGCTATTTTCCTATAAATCATTACCTGACAGTACACGAACATTAAATACAATTGTATCTATTACAAAACAGTTTACAAATTTGAATTTAAGAGGACGATTCTCTTACGAATCAAAAGGTTCCAATATTAATGTATTAACAATTATTAAATACGGTATTGATAAGGAGATATTTATCACAATATTCTGGTCTCATCCAAGGACAACCTTAGAACAAATGGAAGGACGTATTAATATAACATTACCATCATTTACACCGATGATATTAGAGGGAAGATTGCGAGAAAAAGTCGCATCTGACTATATTGTAAGTTTTCACATTAATTATTGATCTGTCACGGATGGAATTATTTATTTTTTTTGAAACTTTTTTTTCTAAGTAATGTTTCTCTAGGGATCAATTAAATAAATGTTTTAAGATGATTACCATAATATGACCCAAACTGTATATTTATAGCTGAATAACATGTCATATTATATTGTGATCATGATTGATATTGGCTAATATCACACTATTATGTTTTGACAGGTCGAGATACAAGGGACTTGGTTTAGTGGTCATAGTGCCTCCGTTTTAGGCTTTTATCAAGATCGCAGTACACCAAGATCATTAGATCACCATTTGAAAGTATTCCTAAAATCGCCTAGTTTCAAAGATATTAATGCCGATTTGAAATTCTATCGTAATGATCAAGAAATTAAGCTCGATTTTAAAGTGATTTAAATTTAATTTCAATTTGACGAGAGATTTATTGGATTTTTTTTTAGGCAAACACTGACGGTAATGACTATGGTCTACTGTTTAAACATAATACAATTTCACCTGATGAAACTAATACTCAAGTCAAGTTGAAATATAAAACCAAGTATTATACAATGTCTAGCTCTGTTTATTTAGGAGATCACCGCCGTATTATCGTTGAATTCCATATTGACCAGTAAGTTTCTATTAATTCAATGAAAACTAGTTTTTGTTAAATCAATATTTTATTATAAATAGACTTCGTGATATATATATTGCTGCATGGGATTATAATAAAGAAACAAGTAAAGCTGTAGGTTTCGAAATAAAATGGGACGCTAACCGCGACAATAATCAGAAACTTATGATTACTGGCAACTTGACGAAAATTGGATCATTTGAATATGAAGCAAATTTCCTCGTCTCTTATCCAGGACGAACGATTCTTGGCGATTTTAATTTCTTGTTAACAAGTAAATATTATATAGAATTGTATTTCTCAATCCAATCACTATCCAAAATTGAATCATACACCCGAGAAAGTGCTTAGTTATCTATTCTCGTTTTTGGCATAAATTCGATTCCTTTTATATTATTTATACATTTGATAGGTCACGATGACCAAAATATTGAGAAATACTGCTTAGAGTAAATATATATTGAGTAGTAAAATTGTGGAAAATGCCAGAAATCACTTAATATTTTTTCTTAATACTAACAGTTGAAAGTTGACTTTACTTTACTAATATCTTAATGGTAAAGTGACACTTTTCTTCACTAGTGAAGAAAAGTGACTAGTGAAGAAAAGTGACTTTTCTTCACTATTGACTTTTAGTTTCTATTAGGGGTACTAAAAATGATGTTCAACAAGTTTTTTTGTGGGACAGAATCGACGCAATTCTTTTTTTCTCAATACCACACATTTTTAGCAATTCAAAAATACACAGATTAAATTTTGGAATATAAGAAAAAAAATAATAAAAAACTGAGAATTAAAATGCCTCTATCTTCAATTAAATTATATATTAATTATTCCCAGTGATTCAATTTAAATTAATTTCGGTTAATTTGAATTTAAATTTCGATTAAAAACAATTGCGTCTATTATACCACAGATCGTCTAAAGCCTCAACTTTACACGGCAACTGTCTCGGTCTGACTGTGCTATTCGATGCTGTTCGGGGTCAAAAAAAAATAACAATAATAACAATGGCCTTCTCGAATTGTCGAGAATGTCAAAAATGTAAACAAATGTTTCTATTTTTATATATAATAAAATTCTAGATTCAATATATACAGAATGTCTCGTAAGTAATGAACCACCTTGCAGAGTCTGATATGAAATTAAATCCTGATTCGAAATGTCTTTTATAATTTACTATTAATTAAATTCAATAATCATTCAGGTGCGTGCTGTAGCAGAGAAAAAATTGAAAACACAAGCGCGTGAGGTAATCCATTTCTTACGAGACAGCCTGTATATATAAATAATATATTAAAAAATTAGATTAAATCAAAGGTCGTTAGTATTAAGAAAAATGTTGTACTTTACACTAACTATCCGCTCTTGTGAAAAGTGTCACTTTCCCACCTTGTAAAGTAAATAACTATTCCACATTTTTGCTTCTCACACCAATATAAATAAAATTGTTATTGATTAAAACAATGATTTAGATCAACATTTTGATACAATGGCCCGAATATCATGGGCCGATCAACAATCATTCGCCTATAGTTTTCAACTCGATTATGATATCGATAGTCAGACATTCTTTTTAATAAAATCACAAATTGTTACACCATTTGAAGGTTGGCAAAAGACATCATTCAATGGAAGGTAAACGATAAATAGTGAATTCGTTTTGAATAGATTGAGTATTTCGGTTGATTTTTGTCAAATGTTGCAGTTATCATCACAATGGAAACATGTATCACATCAATGGCAGTCTATTTTGGAAGCATGATGAATATGTAACCGTAGATTTATTTGAAGATTATTCTGTAGGTGAATCATCATTTGATTGTAAATTGAAAAGCTCGTTAACCAGCACACTTTCCAATATACCATCATTGAGTGGTTTATTAATTCATAATCAAAATGCAACAAAAATTGATACAATTTTAAAATTAATGGTGAATTGACAATTGAATTCAATTAAAATTATGTTAATAAACAATTATTATAGTATGATCCACAACATATGATCGATATCAAAAGTAATTGGAAAATTGAAGAGAATGCACAGCATACGAACATAACCGGAACTATAATTGCAACAACACCATTCAAAGGCTACCATAGAGGTTATTTAATTGGAAAACTTGGCTATACTAATACGAAATACATAAGGGGATTTGCGGACCTTGATTTAGACCATAAAAAATTCACAGCCAGTCTCGAAGGTACGATCACACAAATGCACCAATTCATATATACAAAAACCTAATTGTAATCCCAAATGAATTCGAAACGAGATTTTTTTCTCTCAAATTGATGAGGAAAAATAACCGTACGACATAAAATCTAAAACAAATAATTTTAACCTACATTGTATTTCAGGTAATTTACATAAACTAACAAACAGTATGGTTGTATTAAATGTAACAACTCCAATGGAAAAATTTAAACAACTTGAGGGTAGATTTGGTTTCTCTGAAGACCATAAACATTTAGTTGCACTTGTAACACATCCAACTGGTGCTTTAGGATTTGAAGTCTTATTTGACGTGGAAACAATTATCAACTTTGATGTTAAATTAAGTTTAGCTACACCAATATCGTTTTTACAACAAATATTAATTGTTGGAAAACTTAAGCCAGATAGGGTAAGTTTCTGTTGCGGTTTTTGTATTAATTTTATATGAAATTCTCTTTATATTTAATATAATTAAACAGCATATCACAATTCAGAAATATTCAAATGAAAATAGGAACATAGTCGAATACTGACGGTCGTCGAGACAAGTCAGGGTTGTAACATTTCAAATCACTACCACTTTCATGATCAAATCACGCAAGGAACAAAAAGCGTATAACTAGAGGATCAATTTAAAAGGATTTCATATTCAAATGCATGCAAAACTCGGAAATGTCACAATTAGGACGAGGATATTTCTATTTCACCCCGGCGATTTTATAGCGGTTTTTTTCCTCATAATTTTTTCTGTTTTTTCAATGAAAAATAAACGGTTTGTAAATTGTGTAAAAATAACAATTTCATTGATTTGTAATTGTAATTGTTTATTATTTTGTTCAAAGAGTACTTCTAATTAATTGGTTTAAACTGCAAAAAGGTGTTACGCATGCAAATTGCGGTTACATCAACATTTTGATGTTTTGAAAGTGTACACTCTATGCACGATTGTAATTTTATTGTTGTAATGTTAACAGGCCGATTTTCGCATAGGCTGGAACTCGTTGATGTTAGGATTCACTGGTGTTTGGCATTATGTAAATGTCATAGACTTCGAATACTCATACAAGATTTACACTCCCATCGAAGCGTTTGAAGAAAATGGTATCGTTGCTAAATTCATATTCAAAGAAGGTTTAGACTTTGAAGCTTCCATCAAGTTATCGAAGCACAAGGTTTGTTTATATATTTATATATAAGTGCAAAATATATATGTATATATATATATACCAATCTTTCATCTATTGAATGACAAGATTTATAATTTATCTTATTGGATAATGTTCGGATATCCGTGGTGTTTTCAAGTAACATCCAAAGTTTGTTTACTAACTGTGTCGTTCTTATTGATCCAAGTTGCGTTTAAAGTGAAAGCTATATAATCTAAGTCCAAGATCTTAGACTGCTAAAGCTGCTATTTTATCGTTTTCGAAATAACACTACTCAAGTCACGTGTAATACATCTCATTACTGTTATCGTTCAAATCTGGTCCATCTTTACGCACAACCCTATTCACTATTTGACGGATCTAATAAACAAACGAATCCAATACATCACTGGCAAACTATTTTAGATCCTTTCGATCTTGTCACCCGAGAAAAGTAAATAAATCAATATCTCTCGAATTTGATTAAACATTGACTTCCCTTGTATCCTCACATATATTGGATGTTCGTTAATTAATCAAGTGTAAAGAAAAGAATGAGGAACCGTCACAGCTTTTGTCGTAACGTTTAAATTGTAATTGTGAATTGAAGGGAATTTTGGTATTAACCGGATATGGATGTCCGTTTCCGGTATTTTCACACAATTGAAGTAGCCTTTCACTAGCTTGAAACATTATTTGAATATTACCCCATTCTTTTCTTTACAAACAAAAGCAAAAAAAAACAGATTAAAACCAAGGATCTATCTCTAGAATTGATAACATTTCGTATGCACATATTTTCTTGACTTTCAGTTGGGATTAGCAATACTTGGTAGACCTAAGCCAAAAATACTAGAAGAACTCGGTATAAAAACGAGTAGTATTTATGGTCGGAAACAATCGAGCCGTACTTGGTTAAAACAGAAAGATACAGATAATGATTATCATGATGACAAAGACGAAGATGATGAGTACGATGATTTACTTAAATGGACCGGATTTATCGAAATTGATGCTATTATATATCCGACAATGAAGGGAACACTTGATATTGATCAAGAAGGGCCATTATACATCTTACAAGGCAAATTATCAGTACCGGATGGTACTGCAACATTTATTGACGAATTTGAATTTATTGTATAATCAATTAAATAATATATTATCAATTATTAGCAATGAACATATATAATTTTTAGGATGTTTTAACGATGAGAAATGAATTTACTATAACAACACCTTATGAAAGTTGCAATTTGATTACATCTTTTTATAATTTAGAAATTGTTCCAAATAAAACGTACAAGCTCGAATTGAATTTAGATTATCAAAATAAAACACGATGGATTGAGGTAAGCGTTACAATTTCGTTTTTATCAATTTATAAAGAAACTGTAATTACTGTTTAATGGGAAATTGACGTTATTCAATAGATAATTACATTACTAACTATTTAGATTTCAATTGATAGCAAAACTTTTATCAATAAAATATTTTTTGAGTTATCATGATATAAAACTTTTGAATAATTGAACAGTTTCATTATTTTTATATATTTGTTTATCTATCTAGTAAGCAATAATAGTAATTGCACGTATATATTACGTATAATATTTATTATACCGATAATTATGATGAATTGTTACTTTTATTGTATAGATTTAGTTTTAAATAAGAGTCATGTAAAATGGAAATTATGTTTCAGACTGGTCTATTAGCTCTATACAATATCAATAATGGTAATGATTATGAAGATTACGATGTGATACTACAAATACGAACTCCTTTAGATAGTTTTCCACGTTTGGATTTGAATGCAACATATGAAACTAAATCGAATCTCTATTATATAAATTTATTAGCTGTTACGAATAACAGTAGAATCTCTTTGAATACTAATACGAAGGTAAATATTATTGTTATTATTACTGTTATTGTTATTACTGGCAGTGATTTATTACGATTAAAATTGTTAAAAACGAACAATTTTCTTCGCAAAAAGATGACAACAAATATTTATAAAGATTTTGCAATAATTTATGTCCAATTTCGGCCCAAATACGTACAATAATAAACAAAAAAAAAAGGATCACATTTTCTAATTACGTATTATGCCATAGAAATCCAGCATTTAGTTGTTTGATTCTATTTACATTAAAGTATACAGGGGACCGAATTGTACTAGGTACATTAGAAGCAAAGTGGAAGGATGTCTCCTACTATTCACAGCATACTATAGAACAATTGTGTGGCCACAGTAGGAGAAGTTTTTAGTGCTAAAATTGATTAAAATGTGTAGTATATCTATTTTTTTTTACTTTTAATAAAAAAAAGAGTGTAATAAATATAATCGATTTATTATCTATCTATCTTTAATATCTAGAGAATCGATTATTAAAAAAAATAATGGATTAATATAAAATCGATTATTTTTTCACATCTCTAAACACTTCCCACTGGAGTCAAGGTTAATCAATAGTACTTATACGTGTTGAATTTAATATAACTGACAAGGCAATATATATCAACAAATATCTGTTGTCCTTGTCGTACCCATTATCAGTGTTGAAAATTGTCCACAGCCAACTAGGTACATCTTATGCTGTAAATCAGTTAGACAAAGATATGTCTTATTCTTTTCAAAGTTACAAACAATTTAATAGTCTGTTGCTAGATAGACATAACATCTAAATGGCGTCAATGGAATTAAAGGATATTTTGCACACAATGTATAATTTCTTAGAACTATTATCTGATAATTCGAAAGTAAAGTAACTAGACATCTGATTTTTCATTTCAATGTTCATTTATTAGTTTTGACTGGTTGGTAAAGAATCGTTTTCTTTTGTAATTTTTACAATTCCATAATTGTTATTGAATTTTTAGAAAATTTTGTTGTGTACGGATTTAATTCGTGATTCTATAAGTTGGTTTTTTAAATAAATATTGATTGAATTTTGATTCTGAAAACAAACAACACATGTTTGTTGATATTGCTGTTTTGACAACAGTGGGCGTCTAACTAATTAATAAACATAAAAAACTCCTCCTATTCGACCTACTTTGACCACACAATTGTTCTATCGTATGCCGTGAATAGGTGGAGACTTCATCCCACTTTTCTTCTAATGTACCTAGTACAATTTGGTCCCCTGTATGTTCGATAACGTGTAAATTATGAATTGATCTTATACCGTCAACTATAAAGGCTATCCTAACCCAAACGGCCACATCATAATTAGTTAAATTATTAAGATATTCGAATACAACCTTCAAAAGCGTAAACTAACACAATTAAGGAGTACCTTGAATAAAAAAAATTACTAGGCTACTCTGTAATTGGCCTTTAAGAGAAAAGTGTAGTGTGCGGTCGTCCACTCCATACGACGAGAGAACAAGAGACTAGATGCTGAAAGCAAGGTGGGCGAAAGAGAGCTTGGTAAAAATCATGCTTCTCGGTGAGTATGACTGGAATATGTTGGCAAATACGAATGTGGATGTCATGCGGATGAAAGAGAAAGATGAGAGACAGATGTCCCCCCAGGTGTGAAGTGTAGCACATTTATGTAATCTTGATTTGAGGGGGAAACCGCTATGATGGTTGTAAGTGATGCGGTAGGGGCCGTTCTACAGACAAGCGAGGTATGTACGTAAGTTGAATGACTAGTATGAAAGGGAGAGGGGTGTGATGAATCAAAGGATTCCGTCACACCTGGTGTGAGGGGAAGTTTTTTTTTAGGAATCCGACGCTATTACTCGGCCGGGTGGTCTTTATGAAGATTTTCTCCTACTGCACGTGAAAAAAAAGACTACTCTGTAAACTTGTAAAATCGACACCAGATTTTTAAAATTTATAATAAAGGGACCAATAAACAAGTCAACAGAATGCTATTAGAAGTCTGTATTCACCGACAAAAAATTATTTCTTAACTTTCACTGGTTCGGGCAAAAATTAAAAAAGAAAAGTTTTCTTTGTATAGGTGTTGATAGACTACAATTTTATGACAATCAGTACATAACGCAGCGTATTCAGTGATAAGAGACGTAGCTAATAACATGACAATTTCCTGTCTATTAATGGATTATAGTTGAAAATTCGTTTACTGAGTTTGCGATATTTAAATGAGCTTTCTTTAAATAATCTTATATTTAATTATGTAATCTATAAATACCACAAGCCCTGTTAAAAATCAGTTTTTTTTATTAAAGAAGTTAATTGAGCATGCGATAATTCTGTATTGGTTAATAATAAATTAAAATTTTTTATCTTAAAATGTATCGATTTAGAGCGAAGCGATAAAAGGAGATAACGTTATTGCTCTATTCATTTATGGTTGAAGCTGTTTTTAATTGAGCAGGTTACTTTCTTTATTAAATAAAATTGATTTTTAATAGAATTTGTGGTATTTATGGATTACATAAGTAATCTATAAGTAATATAAACGTAATTTAAAAGCGACTCATTGGAATGTACCAAAAACCGTAAAAGTCCCAAACGAACTTTCAATTATAGTATCACATTGGTGGAGTCCAAATTTTAAACTTATTAGTATTGTTTTTTATTACTGAGTGTACTGCATTTGATATTATTCTGGATAAAACGGTAGTGTCGCAACACCTCTCTAAAACAAACTTTTCTTTTCAATTTTTTGACCAAACTAATTGAAATTAAGCAATAATTTGTTGTAAGTGAATACAATCGATTTTGTAAATTTACAGGCAGATTTTTTTTAATGCAAGCTGCTCCTTAGGTGATCTAATTTACGTTCTTGAAGGTTGCATAATAGTTGAAGGTGCTATAAGAGGTGGCCGCTTGGGCTGAACCAGTCTGTATAGACGCCTGAGTATACAATATGTATATTTTACATGTGCCTATAATATACATTGTGTGGCATTTTCTAACAGAAACAATTCACTCTCTGGCTCTATTTCGCAACTGATATGCTCAACTTATTTAGATATATGCGCACATATTTACATAGTTTATGTGAATTCACCACAAACCGTGATCACGATTATGATGCTCTCTAACATCAGATATCACACTATTATAGACGATAGTCGACAAAAATTTTAGATATTAAACAATATTTATTAAATACAATAGAAGGAATTTCAAATGATTTCCAGAGTGTATTTCTTTTTTGTCGTTTTGTTCGTCCTTTTTATAAGAGAAGAGAAATGAATCTGATGTCGTTGGCAAAATCGTTCCTAGTGATGACTCTAGTGAAAATTTATCCTGGACGTTTTCTGATAATCCTAGCTAGTTGAACAAGACATTTTCTATATGTTACTATTTCATTCAAACAAATCCAACAAAATTGCCTTCAAAGTTGTTTGATCGATAGTAATTTTTCTAATAATTTTTTAATTATAGCTATACAATGGTGTAATCGATACAAATCTATTATTACAAGTGAAAACACCAACATTTCAAATACCGCTAACTAATGTGACCGTTTACAAAAAAACCACACTTGAGGATGTTGTATTAAATATACATGTCGATGTATTGAAATATTTGAAGCGAGGAGTAATTTAAATGAATTAATCCCAAAAAATGTGTTTTATTAAAAAAATTAACGATTTTAGATAACATTAAAAGGAAACTGGAGACTACAATCACTTACTGATTTCTATGTATTTGTATGGTTTGATTCACCATATAAAGGTATGGAAAATACTACGATAGGTGCTAAAAATATCGTAAAAGGAGGATCAACTGAAACGTTTCTAACAATCCATTTACATCCGTTAAAAGTCGATACAAATTCAATTATAATTGATGATATCTTTACTATAACATCAAATATTAATTTTAATGGCAAAGAGTAATCAAATTTAAACAATTATTAGTTTAAAATAAATATTGGAGTAATTATTTTAGATTTCCTATTACGTTAACGGGTAGTACAATCCAAACCTCAATTAATAAGAAGGATTTTGTTGGGAATTTATTACTGAAAGATAAGGAATTTAGTTTGAAAGGGTACGCAAATATGATAGGAAATGTTCCAGTCGATGTTCAAATAAAATTATCACCTAAAGATGGTAGTGAGTCATTGGACTTCCAATATAGATTACAAAATACGGACTCGGGTTATAGCCTTGATGGTAGTTTAAGGCATGCTGAAAAATATATTGTATTTCACATGAATGCAATTAGTAGACAAGAATACGATTGGCAAATAGATTCACAGGTTTGCTATATTGTAAATTAATGATTTTATTATTGTTTGTTTTTGTTTATAAAGGTTGATACGTCACATAAAATTTATAATAAGTTTATATTTCAAACAAACGCCACAATATCGAATACTGGAGGCAGTGTATCAATAGAAGGATGGACTCCTTTACGTAAACTAGAAAATCCAAAGTTGGGAGCATCTGTAGTGTAAGTAAATATTAACTCACAAATACTCTAATTTTAATTAGAAATTTTAAATTAATTACATTTTTCCCGACATTAAACTAAATTTATTCATTATTTATTCCGCATTTTAAACTCGTTCGAATAAATAAATCACAGTTATTAGTTAATTATGGGATCGTGCCTTTTTGCTATTTTTTTATTTCAAAATATATTGTGGTTTTATGTATAGTATGTATATATTCACCCTTTACATTCATGATAAAATAGGGATACTTTAAGCCGAAACATCCACTCGTAACATACAACCTCACAATTTGTCGCATACGGTAAAAAGATGATTGATTTGAACAATCCCCAACGCCTGAGGTCTCGACATTACACCACCCTTTAAACCTTTCATCGTTCACCAACATTAACATACACAGTATACGATATATTATATAGATTTATAGTAAAACAAAATCAACTTGACTTTCTGTTATTTAAGACATCAATTATTGGAAACAAATCTATAAATATTTTAGCGAATATATTTTTTCGAATGAAAACTGACTTGAATTACAAAACAAAAATATATATCGCGCCCTAGCGTTAGCAACGGTTGAATGGTGCTGAAAATTTCCAACAATATCTCACATTTTATACATCAAAATAACGTATTTCTCTCATGGTGATTCTATATCTATTTCTTTTTCAATAAAGCAACAACGAGAAAAAAAAACTTAAGAAATTATGATCAATAAAAAGAAAAGAATTACTATTTGTCTCTCGACCTCGATATGTTTGATTGAGATAAATAACTGCTAGTTTCAAGACAATACAAAAACCCACGTTATTTTCGTGGTTTAAATCTATAAAATGTTCCAATTAACTTTACAAACACTTACCGTTAGACAGTATACGGGCGTCTTGTCACGGTTCTATTTGAAAATTTCTTTCCGTTAGATAACGAATGTCTTAGTTTTTCTTTTTTATGAGATGCGATAGATTTGCAAATCGGTTCTCGTACAATGGATGAGATCGTCTTTCTGGCTTCTAGCTACGTGCAAACGTATACCTTAGAGTTTTGGAGTTGGTCGGATTAACTCAAATCAATAAGTTCAAATTATAAATCTTTAATGGTCGAGTCAGTGAATAGTGAGTTTTAAAATAACTCAAACCGCAGATTAATACGTTGATCGTGTAGCGCCTAATTTTACTAACTGTAATCAATAATCGCTTCATGTCCTGCTTAATAATAAAATATAAAACCGACTATTGCTCCATTTACTTTCAGTCCAAATAAATTCAAAATTAATCATAGATTTAATTATTGAATAAAAAATTTCAGTAAAATCGTCCTACAAAACTACAAACAACGGTAACGTTGCACTATCAAATTATGGTATGTGAAATAATTTCTCGTTTCTTTTACGACACTTTAATCCTGAATTATTATTGTTAATATCATAAAACCGGCGCCATCTAAATTCGTCCAATAGTCAATTTGAGCCTGATTCGAGTGTCATGTTTGTTAGTGGTGGTATTTTTCCATTGCTCAAAATATGTAAAATAAAGCGATCTTACAAATTAAATTAATATCCCCTTTATATCTTATAACAAAATATAAAGACAATTTTTCCATTATTCGATTTAGTCGTGTTGATAATAAGGGAATATATACATCGATCTTCAGACAAACCATAAGACGGGCTTTTGTATAACGTGTTTATCTTTAATCTACTCTGGTATTTGTTCTGTTTCTTTTCATTTTCAGTAGTAGTCTTGTTGGTTGCAAAAAAAAAGTAAAAGATAATTTTCCTTCAAGTTACTTTTCTTTTACATTTTTTTATCACTTATATACTTATCTTTTTTTCTCTTCAAAGATAAAAACAATGAATTACAATATTTATAATATTTTAAATATATACTGCAATCGTCCTATTCCTTATATTACTGCAGTATCGTGTAATGGTCGTTGTTTGTTTACAATCACTGTGAGTCAGCATTTTCAATCTTTTGGTCCCCTTGAGTCGAGTTTTCTTTGTTGACGATATTCACTTAGTGAATTTTCTATAAAATGCACCACTAACAAAACACATTTATTTTATTCCATTTCTGTATTATAGAAAGTATTCGTTGAATTTTAACGACAAGTAACAGCAAGCTTCCTGTTATCCGTTAATTAATTTTCTTATTTAATTTGTTTTTCATTAAGCAAAAAATATATATTTTTGGTACATCTTATCTTATATTAACACTCGACAATTATCAAACATACAAATTATTTTCGGTCATTTAATATACTCTCTTTCATTCCTTACTTCTATAACGACTCAACTGACCTACTCACGCACCATTTCCTGTTACAACATTTAAAATCGTCATCTAAATAAGACAATATAGCTATGAAATTTAAACGCAAAACGTACACTAATAAAAATTAAATGATTGAAAGAATCATATTGGATATTGTTGGTTAGCTTCAAGGCATTCTTTTAAAATGAAAACTTCCTTGTAGATAACAGATTTTTTTTTTTCAAACAAGATCATTTTAGGAGTCTGTGGACTTATACGTTTTACGATCTAGTGTTTCCTAAGTGGCTAGCCATAAAATGCTTGTCTAGAACATTTTTTCTTGCTTTAAAGACTGATACTTGTGAAGGATCTTTTATGATGTACATATAATCCCGACAAAGCTTCATTCGCAATCTTCATATTGTTTAAGATCTATTTATTTAAATGTCTACATTTGTACAACAATTTTCTTTATTAAATAATTTATATTATTAAAATTAAGGACTATATCAGATAATCTAAAATATCGAAAATATTAGCATACAAAAGAGATTTAAAATGTTTTTATATTGACAGAATTTTTACTACATTTTATCAAATATAATACGGAGAGTAGAAAAATTTCTTTAATTAGTAGCTTAATTAATCTATCTGATTGTTAATTGCACTTTTTATAAAATACAAACATACGAGGGTGATATGAGCCTGATATAGAAATTGTAGCGGTTTTTTACCAGTCCGTTAAATTGAAGTATTCAGACACTTTTCGGTAAGATGGAAAAATTGGAATTCGTGCTGCGATTAAATACTTCTTTCTGAAAGGCTTAGCTGCAAAATAAATCAAAAAAGAGTTTGATTCAACATCGGGAGAGTCCGCTCCATCAGATACGACCGTTAAACGTTGGGTTGCAGAATTAAAGATTGGTCGAATAAGCACCAAAAATGCGCCAAGAAGTAGACGTCCCCTTGAGGTGACTACATTAGAAATTATCGAAAATGTGCATAAACTCGTTTTAGCTGATCGGCAAATCAGAGTCAGTGAGTTAGCAGAAACTGTGAAGATGTTAATTTATATGATTTTATATACTTTACATGAACATTTGGGCAATAGCAAGCTATGGCAAGATGAGCGCCGCGTTTGCTCACTCCTGAGCAAAATTGCACAGGAAACGCATTTCAACGAATTGATTTCAGCGCAGTCTGGGCGTATTTATGCCCTGTTTTGTGACTGTGGATGGAACTTGGGTCCACCACTATGCACCTGAAACAAAAGAGCAGTCAAAACAGTGTATCCAGAGCGGACAACTTACGCTCCAAAAAAAAACCACTTTGTCTTTCAACAAAGCGATGGCGACAGTTTTTTGGGATGCACGAGGGACAATTTAAATCGATTGTCTAGAAAAGGGTAGAACAATAAATGGGGAACCCTACTTCAGCGTAGGGTTGCTGAACGATGAACGATGAACTGAAAACAAAACATCTGCATGTGGCTAAGAAAAATGTGCCTTTCCATCAGGATAATGCTCTGACTCACACTTCAGTCATTGCTCGAGCATCCTCCATATTCAGCTGATTTCCGAGTGACAAAATGACTTTGAGAAGAGAAATTTTCAAGTAATAAAGAACTATAAGCGCCATAGCTGCATTAAAAAAATTCTGAAAAACCGTTGTTTTCTTGTCTAGGCCCGTAGCTTTTCACCCCACCCACGTACAATAAATTCTTGGTTTTACTGTAATTGATAGTATGAATGAGAAGGAAAGATTTGTCTCTAGACCCCACTGCATGAATTCTCCCTCTTTATCATTTGTTTATTAAAAATTTTACTGTAGATAATTTGAATGATCTTTTTATAAAAAAAAGTCACTATTTCATTTAAAGTCGTTTATATCAAGAGTCGCCTGTATCAAAGTCTCCTTTAACGAGAATTCATTGTATATCTACCGGGTGTTTTTTCTAAGTGTTACTACCTCAAATATCTCGTTTGTTTATGAATTGAAATGAAAAAGTATCTAAAGAAATTAGATTACAATGTTTATATTTTAATTGTCAGATATGTTCTTCTTTCTAGCTATTTTGGAAATGCCAAAACGTCATATAAGGTCTGGAAAATTACACAATATTAGGAAACCAATTACCTACAATGAATAATGCGAATAAATTTCATATAAAAATAATGGTTTTTTTTAAACTATTTCATTTGCTGCTGAAAAAAATAGAACTTCTCTGGGATCAATAACCTATTCGTTGATGAAAAAGCCTACGTCAGAATTGTTTACTATAGTTGCAAATTGAATGTTATGTTAACAAGATTTTATTTAAAAACAATTGCAAGGCTAATAGTATTTATAAACACTACAAACGAGAAAACAATTCAATCTGAAGTAAGAATAATTATAGATAGTTGCTTTCTTGAATGAGCTATTTATAAATACTATTGGCCTTGCAATTGTTTTTGAATAAAATGTTGTAAACAGCTGTAATAATAACATTGACATTGCAACCATCGTAAACAATTCTGACGTCGGTTTTTTCATAAATGGATATGTTATTAATCCCAGAAAAGTTCTTTTTTTAGCATCAAATGAGATGTTTTTAAAAGAAAAAAGACCATTTTTATATGAAATGCATTCACACTATTCATTGCAGGTAATTGGTTTAATAATATTGTGTAATTTTCGAGACCTTATAAGACGTTTTGACATTTCCAAAATAGCTAGAACGAAAATCGTGTCAGTCAATTGAAGTATAGACATTGTAGTCTAATTTCTGTAGATATTTTTCCATTTCAATTCATAAACAAACGAGATATTTGAGGTAGCAATACTTAGAAAAAACACCCAGTATATTCATACATACTATATTATGAAAATTGTATGTGTAACGAACCAAATTAGTCAATATACAAATTTGGAAATTATTCAAGAATTTAAATTAAATATTTTGCTAAATATATTAATGTTTCTATTGAAATATGAATAGTTGATATTGGTAGTTTAGTTTATATTACAGAATAAAGTTCTATAAAGACTATTTAATATATAAATCACGTTTCCTATACATTATTTGTTATTATTAATAACAATACATATAATATGTTATATTATAAATAGTCGTGGACAAAATATTACGTTTATAATTTCAATAAATTCACATCTATTTCCGATAAAATACTATCCACGATAATTTCGCTATTATTGATGATAATATTGTTGTAATTTAATATAAGATGGTCGAATTTACAAAGATCAAAAATCAACAAAATTAATTTAAAAATTAAATTTACAGGGGATCAGGACAACAACGTTATGGTCGTGCATATTTCCAAATAACAGATGCAAAAGGTGACGTACAAGTTGATTGGATATGGTTGTATTTAGAGAAAATGATGATGAAAGCTGTTGGAAATTATCAAAATCGTCAATATAAAAGCGTATCTGATATTAATGTATTTTATATGAATCCAAATCAATCGTATAAATTTATTGAAGCTGGTGGCGATATTAATATTGACACTTTATGGTCGTACGTATTTATATCATTTAATAATATATCTGTACACACGGCCGGACTGGCGATCAGGCATCACCCGAACGATCAGTGCCTTCTAAAATGAATTTGATAAAGATTTTAAACTTTTCTGTTAATTTTTGAAGTGAAACTTCTTTAGACGCGATAGGGTAGTAAACTTGTTCGAAGCGTGACCCCGTGAGGGGAAACTCTTCCCCTCTAACAGACAGCTGAGAGGTACGAGTGGGAGCGTTGCCGTAGCTTCGCTTCTAGTCTCTCTGTCAGTTCTGCCAATTGTAAAATAAACACTAAGGTTTAAAGCAGCCCCCTATCACTCCATGTTTCAAAAAATGGTTTGATGTCGGGACACCAGACAGGTAGTGCTAGTAGTCCTTTGCACCGATCACCTTTACGGGAGCGTTGAATTAAATTTTATTAAATTTTACTTATTAAGAAAAGCTTAATTATAACATTATAAATATTAATTTTTTATTAACAATAATAATAAAATGATAATCACCAATCAAAATCAATAATTTCTGTCCGATATCTATCCGATATAACACGGTGCAAAGGACCACCAGCGCCCTCTAGAAGAACTAAAATCACGGGACATATTCGTTCATTTTTTGTGTTGTTTCGCCCATTGAAGTTATAGGGGGGTGGTTTAAAGTTAGTATCATTGATCGATGTACAGCGCCCTCTGAAACGAAACTAAAATTTCCTGGCCTACCGCGATTTATGATTTTTGTATATATAAATCAATTAAGGGCGTTAAATTATATATGAATATTGTTTTGACATAAGTGCAATTCAGAAAAAAAACAACAAAAAAGCAACGACAGAAAGAAAATAAACCAATAAACAAATTGAACTTGATCTCTAATCTAAGAAGTTTCACTTCTAACACTCGGCGTTCCATGCACTTTCAATTCTTTTATTGAAAAAGCAGCCCATCGTTGGCTATTAAACGCTCGAGCCGATTTACACCGCCAATCCGGCTGTATTTGCACATCTTTTATTATCACCAATTAATTATAATTTTATTAAAATCTTCTAGGGCTGGTTCGAATATATCATTATCATTGCCAAATTATCAAAATATGAGTTTAGAAGCTAATTTAAAATTACCAGAACCAGTTAAAGAGGTTTATACACTTTTAGGTAAATTATATTATGATAGTTACAGAATAATAGAATATTTGTGCAAATATCGTACAATTTATTCAAGAAAAAACTACGGATCTTGGGGAAATGTAAGTTTATAGTTGAATGATATTAGTTTATAGTAGTTGTAAACTGTATTGTATTCAGGTCTTGTTAGCTGATAAGACACAATTCGGAGGAAACGTTACAATAGAATGGAACAGTAAACGAATTAACAATTGTTTAAATTTGAATCGAACAGATAACACATATTATTTTAATTATAAATTAAAAACACCAAATTATATAGAACGTAATACATTCGTTACAGAAATGAGTTATACTAATGTTGACCAATATCATAATGTGACGTATGTAGAAATTGCTATTTGAATTTTATTATTTGTAAACAATTTCCTGTTAATCGATTTGTGCAGGTGTGAGGTATTCTATCCTGAACAACGTTCAATTGGTTTTGCTAAAGTGGATTTCAAGGAATTTGCCAATATGAACGGAACAGCTAACGTTACGATCCCCTTTAGAAACGTAAATTATACTGGTGCTCATTTCATTACAAAAACTGATGCGTAAGTAATTATTGTTCAGCTTTTGTTTTTTAATTCCCCTAAAATAGCAATTAACTGAAAATATTTTCAAAACAACAATATGGTTTGAATTGTTAAAAACTGAATTTCTATACCAATTAAAATTTTTTTGGATTTATTATTGAATGAAAATTTAAAACAGATCATAATATTCTCTTTTAGACACGTATATAATCGTTATTTAAATGTGTTTTGGCCAAATGATAACGCGCTTTTAGATTGTAAATGTTTAACACAAACCGGCGTATCACTGTTGGAGAGTAATACAACCGGTGTATTATTAATTGAAGTACCTTTAGCAACAAGACATGCAGCCAATGTGGACTTTTCATATCAAGTAAATACACCAAAAACGTACATACAGTTTTTTCTTTAAATAAATTTATTACAGAAACAACCACGTTATAGCGTTGGTACAACAACGGTAGATTACAACGGTAATAAAGTTCTAGATGGAAAGTATAATTGCCTGTCCGAATCGAGGGCTGGATTCGATAAGGACACAATCCACGTGGAGGTGCAGAATAAGTTAGTCCCCATTGGGGCTGACTATATTCATGGTTACGAATACGGGGCGTCAAGGGACGGTACCGATGCTCCAACTAAGGTGAGGTGCATCAAATAAATCAGCGACTCCTATAAAATCCACTGTAATCTATAGTCACTTGGCGTTCTTACAACAACAACGACTACTACTACTACCTAATATCGTGAAGTTCTTAGCCCCAACGTTATTTTGTACTTTAAAATGAAACGTAGTCTTTTTTATTTTATCTTTTCTACTGACCGTTATTGCTTTCCTTATAGTACAGACGAAGAAAATTCTACTTTTTTTTCCAAACCAACGATCAATACCTAGAGAACATTAATTTTTTACGTTAGTAAATTGAAAATAGAAAATAAAATAAAATCAAAAATAATCGTGAAACTAACATGTGGAGTAAGAAATTGTATTCCGGCGCATCCACCAAAATGCACGTTTTTTCTGGATCATCATTTTCTCACGTAATCGTTCTAGAATCAGTGAGATTTTATCTCATTGACAACTATGTATCTTATCGGTAATTGATTGTGTTTTCATTTGATTTGAAAAAAAATACATATATACAACGTATTGCACGTTGGTGACGAGTTAAATAGTATTATCTACATCATTCAATACTGTCATATATCTATCTCAGTGCATACACGAACCGCTATTGATTTAAACTTTGGTATATATCCCGAGTGATGAATGTGCACCATGCTGAGCTATCCATTTACTTGTTTGAAACATGAGCCGGTCGAGAAAAACGAACGACCACCGGACACAACTCATATGTGTATACAATGTGATTTCTTAATCTATCGAAATTCGAATTACTGTAAATTAAAACTCTTTGACATTCCTATTAACATGAAAAAATTATGTTGAATATATCTCGTATCTACAAAATCGTAATTTTTCAGGAATCAATAAAAACTGTTTTTAATATCAAAAATACATAAAAGTAATAATAAATATCAAATTCAGACTCTTTTCGTGTCAATTTATAAAGATCAACGAGAATTTCATGATTCACATTGGCAATCAAGAGCTGATGATGATTTCTGTGAATGATTTTACGTTTATACGAGTTTTTGCTATAAACTTTTATGTAGATACGAGGTTATAATTAAAAAAAAAAAATTATTTAAGATCATTAAAAGAGATTTTTTGACACAAAACTCATCTATCAGTTTAATTCAAGTATTATTAGAAAGTTAAAACCAGTAAGCAATGCGTTAGCCTGCGCCATGTAAACAATTTCTGCGGTGTTTAAATCAGAGGGTGTATATACGAGGTAAATAGAGACCACTAAAAAAAATTCTATTGTCATTCTGCACATTTTAAGTTGTTTTACACTAAATTAAAGTACTCACCGATGTTTTCTATTAAAAATCTCAAGTTCGCAAAAAATGTAGTTACGAGCTATACTTAGAAAGGGGACGATATTATATTTTATCTAAATATAAAATAATAGGCTTGAAATCTGAAAATATATATACATATTATATTCAATATGAATAGTGAATTGAGGTCGTTCATTCAAAATTATTCTACGATGGAACTCTGCAACTAGTATCGCATGTACTTAGAATCGTGCAGTATGTCATTAAACTACGTGTCGGACATAATTACACCCTTACCAACCAGAGGTTTAATAAATTTATACTGCACAATAAACAAAAAACAGACACACACACACACACACACAGAAACACCTTTACTTTTATACCTGTACTATTTTATGCAGAAAAAGAACATTCATGGAGAAACCTCGAAAATAGTGCTGTTTTATTTCATAAAAGACATAAGAGCAAACCAGCAATAAAAATATTTTTTATAGGACACAAAACACTTACATCTTTACCACCTGAAAAACTCCACAAAGTTTAATATAACTGGTGAAATGAACGTGCGAACAAGTTCAACTGGTCGTCAGATAGCACTTCTAGCGACCCATTTGAATCGTACAGTTAAATTGTGGACAGACTATGAGGTTTTAGACCAACAATTTAAACAGCACTCAAGACTTGAATTGAGTTCGTCTATTTGGATCGAATACGATCTCAATCTTCTTAACAATACTATGGTAATACATGTCATAAAATATATATATATATATATAATCATATCATAAAATCGAAAATATGTTCAGGATGAATCGTTTAATGCACAACGTGTTCAAATCAACCTGGCCTATCCTCGTAGGAACTTTACAGCCGAAGGCGCCTATAACATAAGCGACTCGTCAATGTCGACTGACATCTCTTTAGTTTGGGATAAGGATAAGAAAACAGTACAAGCAGGTTTAGATTGGAGAAGGGTCAACCCGCATCGTGAAGAGATCCTATTTCAACTCAAACATCCATCTTTTCAAAAGGTAAATCTTTATGTCCCCATATATCAGTATAAATTATAATGGTATATTTTAGGATGTTAGTTTTCTTGGAGAATACGAATATAATGAATGGAAACTATTTGATACATGTTTAACAGTTGATTATTCATTAGATCCGAGACAAACATTTAAAATTGGTAGTAGAATTGACGATAATTCAAATTCACAATTATTTAATTATAGTTATAATCTATGGGCCGTACATGATGCCACTAATCTTAAGTTAAATACACATGGTGGTTTTTATTGGAATCCATATCGTTACAGTACTGCCCATTACACGGACTACAAACGATCATATCTACCATTACAAACGGTTGAGGCTGTTGCCAATTTTGACTTGATCTTATACGAGATAGAAATGAAGGTTTGTTAATAGACATCTAATATCCGACGAAAATCATCCACCCTTAAGCTACACACATTTCTTAATCACCATTACGCCATATTCTTATTAAATAATAATAAATGTTACAATTGTTGGTATTAATAAATATCAAAATGTGCTTTTATTTGTTTTTAGAAAAGAACAGGTCACGATTTGTCTTATTTGTGGGCAAAATATGCTGGGGAATTTCCTATTTATACAACAAATATGTCAACGTCCCATGAGATGAACAATGCTTCTGGGGAGTTCTACTTGAATTTCGCAGAAAAGTTAGTTCAACTTAACTTGAATATGACCACAGGTATGAATTATATTCAAAAATGGCTTAGTATTCTAGTGACATATTCAAAAACTTGAATCTATATAAAGTTTAAACAATAATTTAATAAAATAACAGTAAAACAAAATTATTTCAACTTTTAGATGGTAGCCAAAGTTTACATATGTACGGTTATATACCAGATGCACGTAGTGCAATTTTTGATATTTGGCGTAATTACGAAGATATTAGAGTATCAGATGTTGCATATTATTTACGTTTAAATCATTCAAGATTAATTGTTTCAAGCTTATTATGGCGACCTGATTTGATACCTGACATACAGGTAAATCACTTATTGAATTTACTATATTATTTTATTTATTTATTGTTATCTGTTTCTCTAGACTGGAATTCGTTCAAGTCTTACACGAATGTACAACGATTTATTAGAAGGTATCAATGATAGTAAACAATATATCAGAGCAGAAACCAATGCTGCTTTACACGGTGTTTGGGACGACGCCAAAGTGATAGTTGAAAAATTCTTGGACGACCTTAGGTAAGAACATGAACGATTTGCTAAATAATAGAAATTTCGTTTTCTCTATGCAAAAGAATTTCTAATACAATTGAGACACATAATAATAATAATAATAATAATAAACAGCTGATTTATTTGCTAAACTGTGCACACGAACCTCGCTAATGCAGAATCCAGTTGAGATCATATTCAATAAATCTGCCGTTATATCCTGATGATCACATGAAAATGATAAAAACTATTGTAGATAATAACATCAGTTTTTATAAATCTGCTAGCAAACATCATTACTTTTTTAGTTTTCTGTTAATTAAAAAACTTTTCCCTATAGAGATTAGATGAAAATTACTATGAAATAACTGAAAAATTTTCAACTAATATTTTATTTGTCTCACGTCTTGTTTTTATCATTACTTACCATAAAATATGAAATTATCATACAAAAAATTTCGTAATTCTAGTGGTTTATCCACCTACAACACGCCGTACTGACATGATTTCTATACTTATACTCGTAACTTTTTAAATTACAACGATAATAAAATGCATCGTTACGGTGCAATTAGATAATAATCGAAAGTTATTGGAGAGAAACGAATTGCAGAGTGATTCAAGGGGCGGTAATATTTGAGAATTTTTGAATAATTTCCAATTTTCGAAATTTATGAAATTAGGGGATTTTGCCATCGAACTTCCGATGCTTTCATATACGATGGAATTTTCACACTAGGGCCAATAAAGACGTATCATCATAATTAGCTTTGATTGCATCGATTTGTAATAGTACGTGTACTATTATGGATTAGGCACGAATGGAAACTAAGGTAATTGGGCAATTTTAAAATTATTCAAAGAGGCGTTACTGTAACAGTTCGTTTGAATACGTCAAAATCGGTAATGACTCCCTGATCATTCAATTAGATCATTCAATTAGAGCGATATATAGGGACGAGTAACTTTATTATAGCGCCCTTATAGTTACTATTGTTGTTATAGGCGTTCTAGTGTTTCAAACATCCAATTAATAAACTTCTCTAAATATTTGCTTGTTATTTTTTGAATGGATGAATGCGAACGTGGTATATATTTTTAAAGCATTCACCCAATGTGGTTCAAAGTTCATCTGTCAACTTTAGAGAACCTTCAATACATTTCTTTTAGATTTAAAATGGACCTTAGATAACTTTGCTCTGATTTCTGTGGAACAATACAGAGTGTTACACCTAATTCTTTGACCTCAAATATGTGATCTCTTAGTGAATTGAAGTGGAAGTATCTAAAGGAATTAAGCTTCACGTTGAGACTTTATTTGTTCAACATGATTTTCTCTGTAACTATTTAGGATATAGGAAACATACAAGATTCCTAAAATTACTCAATATTGGGAAAGCAATCATTTGTAATTACCGTTGTGAATGTATTCGATATGAAAATAATTTTTTCTTTCCCAAATCTCAGGAAGAAAATCGTACCGTACAAGGAATGTCAGGATATTGAAGTTAATTTTTTTCAGATATTCTTCCATTTTAGTTCATACACAAACGAGATATTTGACCCCAAAGAGTTAGGTGGGACAGTCGGTATATACCGAATGAACCATACGATCTGTAAAAATTTAGAATTTATGTCATATCTTCCATATTTATGGACAGATCTTGAAAAAAATCAATGATTTAAAGACTTCTTTCAATAATAAAAGCGCAGATAATTTGGAAATATAAAAAAATTACAAAAAATTTTGGAATTCATGTAATTATCAAAAAGACTAATTGACATTGAATGTTTGGAACATTTTTGATAGCAGAGTTTTTTGCTAGTTTAGAAAATCTCATATTTCGTGTTTAAAATAAAAGCATTTGTAGCAAGAGAAATTGATTGAAAAATAACTTGGTTTCATGGATGAGATTTTTGCTGTCTCTATTTTAAACACTTCTGAGACTAAAATATCCGACTTTTTAAACTAAAGAATAATATTTTCAAATCAACCACATGGGTACTATTAATAAATATTTAAAGGAAACTTAGATATTGGATTTTTTTGAATTTTTTCAATTTTCTTCGAGATCCGTCCAAAAATAAGGGAATTATTACATCAGTTCTAATTTTTTACGACTTAGTTTAGTTTCCCGGCTGACAGTTTCACCTCAAATATTTCGTTTGTTTGTGAATTTAAATGGGAAAATGTCTAAAGAAATTAGGCTGCAATGTCTATAGTTCAGTTGATTATTTTCTAACTATTTTGGAAATATCAAAAAATCATATAAGACCTCAAAAATTACTCAGTATTAGGCAACCAATCACCTGCAATGAATACTGTGAATGAACTTGATATGATTTTAAAAACCCGATGGTAAAGTAGCACTTTACTCACTTCAATGGTAAAGCGTTTACGCTATAGCAACACCATAGCAACCAACAGCAAATAAACAAAAACAATTGCTAGTTGTGTAGAGAAATGCAATAGCAACCAACAACCATTGACAACTGTATGAATAATTAATGTCATAACTTATTAGAAAATTAAAAAACTTAAATGAATTAAAAAGAGTTTTAAGGGCAAGTATTGAAAATAAACTTGTACTGCACACGGTCGTAAGGTCCCTTTCTCTGCTTGTGGATAAAATATGACTTTAACGCCTTGTACAGTAAATAACTTTCTTTTCAACACTATGTAAAATGGTGGAGGCGCCGGGCGAGTCGCGTTTCCGTATCTTTTTTGAGCAGCAAATGAGAAATTTTTATAAGAAAAAATATTTTCATAGAAAATGGAATTGCAGTAGTGATTGCAAGTGATTGATTTCTTAATATTGAGTAATTTTTGAGATCTTATAGAAAGTTTTGGCGTTTCTAATATAGGTACAAAAAAATTGTGCCGATCAATTAAAGTATGAACATTATAAACTAATTTTCTCATATAGTTTTCCATTTAATATAAACATATATGCAGTATAGTTTGATATGAATTTTTGCTATCACCTCTACTTCTTTGAAATCATCGAAATCACATTACTAAAAGACAAATCTGATTTAACACGCAAGGTATTTCCACGCTACACGCTCAATATAATGCACACCATTCTATAAAAGAAATGATTGTAATTTCTATTGTTTTCAGTGCGTAATTCATTAATCTATAAGTGGATTTATAATTAGAAAAGCAATTGGATTATTCGTATAATACTTGTTCAACAGCGTACAATTTAATTGTAGTTTTTCGTTGTGGTAATTTTTTTATTTAAAGAAATTCTTATCAATATAAAGAGCACATTTATGATTGTGTTTGCCATGTTAAAAGTATGTTTATCTTGACTTGGACCAAACTCCATGAACAGTTTCTTCTGTTTATATTCAGTTTACCAAAATAATTCAAGTATTTTGAAACAATGTATTTCTGTAGCTTTTATTCAGTTTTTCTTGATATTAAAGTACCACTGAATGTTTGAGAAGACAAGTAAAAGATCTTAATCTTATTGTTAGACCGTAGATACAGTTAGTTAATTGGAAAAATGCTAATCGTCTTCGTCATATATTTTTTTTAGAGAATTACGAGTGATAGAAAACGACGTAGAAGAATTTAAATTGTTCTTAAATAAATCGTATCATGCGAACGAATTTTATATTAAAGATATCGTAAATATGTCAATGATAATGTTCGATGAGTTGGCATTGAAAGCACATTTAGAATCACTTCCGGCTATTGTAGGTGAAATATGGGAAGTTATGGGTGAATCCGGTATGAAAATTAAAAAGAGCATTATATGGGCAATTGAAAAGGTAAAAATCGTCATTATAATGACCTTAGTTGTCGGAAAATTTCAATAGGAAATATTGATTATCGTTTTTCTATTCTATAGATTAAAACGTATTATCAGAATACGGCTGATTTTATAAGGGGATTATTAGATGGAGATCCTATTGATCATCTTTCTGATGCATTTAAAAGTCTTGTTGAAAAATATGATGATTTTATTAAAAATTTACACGTTACATTTATTCAATATTTAGAGCAATTATGGAAACAAACAATTTCATTAATTGTTGATAATTGGCATAAGTTATTAGCGGCAATAGAGCCAACATTTTTGAAATTAGTACATTATTTAGAGACCATTATATGGAATACTGGTCGCGATTTTCTTGATTTTCTCTATATACGCAAGAATGAATTAATTGAATCACCATATTTTGTCAAATTTTCAAACTTCTCAATGGATTTGGAACGTTTTTATAAAGATATAACCGGAAATAATACAATTGCTAGCATCACAAAATATACAAAAATAGTGTGGAATTTTTTGAAAGAAAAATACTTTAGTATGGTACCGTTTGGTAAAGAACTTCAAGATGTTGTATTGGAAATTTTAGCCGAATTGAACGAATTGAGAAATTTACCATCAATTCAATTTATAACTGAAAAACTGAATGAAGCTTATAGCAACATAAAGTGGTTCTGGGACTATTTTGAAATTGAAAATCGACTACATTATTTTATAATGTTATTACATAAAAAATTAACTGATATGTCACAAACTGCGTTGGAAGCTGAAAATCGGTAAGTTAACGATAAATATTGTAAAACGGAAAGAATATAATCACTTAAAATTTTATTAAGATATCGTGTTGCTAAAACGAAATTTATATTTGAACCAAATGATGGTATTATGTTGCTTGAACAAAAGTTACCAATGTCGTGGCATGCGTTCAATGAAACACCAAAATTCCAGGTAAAAACGCTTGAAAAATAATCATTGTTGATCTTAATATTTGGCGTATAAAATTTTAGGAAATACCCGAATTGAAAACATTCTACGATATACAAAATTATTTCGTAGAATCTCGTGCTTCATTTTGGGATTTCTATTATGATTATAAAGCTTACACGGAATTATCAGGATGGTTACCACCTTTTAAAGGTTTGCGGTGTAAATAATAGATATTATAAAACATTACAATATTGAAATTGTAGCTCAAGCTTTATTGGTGGGTTCGCGGTATTATGTGACTTTTGATGGGAATTATTATGATTTTCAAGGCAGTTGTTCGTATCTTTTAGCAACTGATTATATCGATCGAAATTTCTCAATTATTGTCTCTTATGATCGAAATAATCGAAATTTACATCAACTTCAACTTTTGATCAACAATACAGTAATTCATGTGAATATTTTTACAAATGTAAGTTGACATTTATTCGTGTCTATAATAAATCAATTATTAATTAAAAATTAAAAATTTTAGAATGTAATTATTGGTGACAACAACATATTATTACCAGCACAAATCGGCAATACATTTATATATCGTGAATCAGAAATATTAATTATCAAAAGTGAATCTGGTTTTCAACTTGAATGCAACATGAAATTGAATGTTTGTGCATTTGAAGTAACCGGTAAAATTTAAATGGATTTATTAGTTTTAAGACAATTGACTTTGAATTCTCCCATAGGATGGTATTTTGGTAAGACGGCCGGACTCTGGGGTACAATAAACAATGAAGCATCAGATGATTTCTTGACTTCTCAACGAACCAGGACACAGTTAAGGGAATTGCATCAGTTTACAAACAGTTGGGCACTAGAGAATTGCAATCAACCAAAAATACAAATCAATAGTAATAATAATAATATAGAAAAATCAATATTGCCAAATATAAAAGAATTATGCGAGGAATTCTTTGTCAGTAAATTATCACAATTGTCAACATGCTTCCCAAGAGTATCGAACAAACCGTATCTGTCTATGTGTTTGAATAGTGTAACCGAAGAAGAGGCTTGTTCATCAGCTTACGCATATATAAGTGTGTGTTCATTTGTGAATACACCATTAAGAATACCTGATGTTTGTGTTAAATGTAATACACCAAATGGTACAATACTAAATGAAGGCCAAACAATCCATTTAACTGAACATAATCTATCACATAGTGCTGATATCGTATTTATAATTGAAGCAAAAAATTGTAATAAGAATTTAAAGAGTTCAAAGAATTTCGATTCTGTTGTAGAATTACTCAATAAAGAACTATTGGAATTGAACTTAACAAATAATAGGTTTTCTGTTGTTATATTTGGTGGTGATGGAGTTTACGATGAACCGAGAAGTCTAATAATAGACGGAAACGTTTTCATGGACTTTAGATCTCTAATTACTTACATCGATTCAATTCCCACTGGTAAATAAAACCAATTACAAATATACCAATAAAAATCGCTCATATTTTTGAAAACAAAAAATTTCTTTTTCTTTTTCAATATAGGTAATGGCAATATTGATATTTTCGGTGCACTAATCTACGCTTCAAAGCTATTATTCCGACCTGGTGTTTCTAAAAACTTTATTCTAATGCCATGTTCTGAATGTAAAGAACACAACATGAAGGTAAATTTATTTATTAATTTCATAAACAATACTAATATTTTTACTTAATCCAAATATTTGATCAAATTTGTTACAACAATTTCGTCTTTCTAATTCACCAACAGTTTTGCTTAATTGTTTCTAAATTGTGTCCTCGAATTGCACGAACAATTTTCACGTACATAAATCTACTCTAGGTGAATTAAATGTTTCGTAACGAATGTTTATGTTGTTTAAAAAAAAACGAATTATTTCAACAATATATGTAGAATTGTTTCTTTTTTGTAAATTTTATTTTCATCAATCAACATAATTGTTGAAATTATAAATTTATTAATGGTGGTTGTTAAAATTTGAAATAATCTAGTAAATCTGCCCTCAACCGCATTGGCCTTAATCCAAATCGTTTACGCTAGAAGGCAAGACGTTGTGGGCATAGTAGAAACTGAGTTATTTTGTAATTGCTTTTACAGCTCGACTATGCCAGCCTACACCAGTTGCTATTAGAAAGCGACATCACTTTACACATATTAATGAATGAAGAATTTTCCCTACAGAAACTACGCGAAAATAAAACACCATTTGGTAAGTTTTTTTTTTAGATGTTCTATTTGTTAAGTTATTTCCTATAGATTTAATGACACCGAGTACAAGGAATTGTTTCATAACTATTACATGAATATTACAATAAAACCACAATAACGTCAAAATTCAAATTCGTATAGTATCGAAACTCTTTCATGTACTCTGTATTTTAATTTACACAACCCTAACAAGACTTCAATAAGTTTGTGTTTCGGTTAATCAAATGTGGCAAGTTCTATAGGAATCTTACTCAAATATTTCCATTTTAACACAGTAAATGTTTACTATAAAATAAAATTAGATTATCTGAAAATTTCCTCCAATAACAACAAGAATAATTAAATATAAGCAACTAATAAGGAAAACTTACTACTCTTAATGATAAAAAAATGCCATTGTAAGTTTCTAATATCAATGTTTACATAGATTATTTATTTTGTTCATTAGTTGCTGTTAAAGTCCTACTTTATCGACGAAAAACTCGATGATAAAGTAGCACTTTACCCACCTCAACGGTAACGTGTTTACTTTACCGCTGAGCTGCGTGAACTCCATAGCAACCAACAGCAAACGAACAAAAACAATTTCTTGTTGTTTAGAGAAATCCAATAGCAACCAATAACGATTGACAACTGTATGAATAGTTAATGTCAAAAGTTATTGGAAAATTTAAAAAAATAAATAAAAAAGAGTTTGACGGGCAAGTATTTAACAACATCTTGTAATGCACACGGTGGTAAAGTCTCTTTATCCACTCGCGGATTTGTCTCAAATCAAACTTCCGCTCTTGGATAAAGTATGACTTTACCGCCTTGTACAGTAAATAGCTATTATCCCATTGATTTCTCTTGAAGTTCTCATTTATTTAAGATATCCGATTTTAAAATAGTTTCACAACAAATCGCCGGAACCTGCGAGAGAAGGTAGTAAGAACTTTGTGCTTACAGACATTTCTATAAGCTTCACAATAAGCTCTCCTCTTCTCTTCTCTCTCTCTCTCTCCCTCTCTCTCTCTCTCTCTGTCTCATCTCCAACGCTACCTACTATCCACAAGCCACGCCTTCAAATGGCCTAAGTTAGATGAAACGGCTTATAATAGTATCAGTGCCCGATTATTTATAGATTGACGATAACAATGGTCCTTTGACAATATAATAAATAGACAAATACACAAAAAATAGTCTTCATTTGAAGCCATAAACAGAATACAATGTATTGACATCAAAAGATAGATCCAAGAAGCTGCATCTCCGTCTAAATACCAATTAAAGAGAAGCTAAATTTGATCTTTTGGTATAAAATAGCGAACAATATGTATATCGATGTGACAAAATATCTCTTTGAAAACAAAGACGCCAGCAAAAGAAACCTGATGTGATACAATAAATATTTGTGAAGAATATGAGCTTTCATGTATCTGGATTCAAAGGAAAAAAAAAATTAGTATTGAATGTCGGATAACATTCAAAAACTGTCACAACACCAGAACTTGTGGCTAAAGTTGTGGGAACAGAAGATTACGTTTATATCTTCTGGTAAAATATGCTTGTTGTTGGCTAACAATGGGAAAAAATGCGTTCATAATTGATTTTTATCAACTAGAAATGAAACCGTGAGTTGAAATCTAGTCAGTATGAAAGGTCGTGATATCAGTTTTCTGACATATAAAAGCTGTAGAATAACTCAAGCATACTGTGCAAATTATTTGGTTCAATTACTTATATTTTGCCATATTTGTTGACAGAGAGATACGAATGATAGGATCGAACTTATAAGAGCTGACATAAATATTGAATAAAGTTTAACAACTATTGTACGAAAACAAAAGTCAAGTACGAAGATAAAATAAAAAACTCCTACAGAAAACTACTTATTGACCCGTCCTTGTATATACTGCCATTGACCACTTTAACGCAAAACGCCCTAATACAATTTTTTATTTTTTTCTATTCAACATCCATTTATTTATGTGAAATCGATTTTAAATAACAAAAAAAAAATGAGCTTCTTTCCGCACCATGATTAATGTCAATTTTTGTTCAATTTAACGATATTAAGAGAAGGGAATTCAATTGAAAATCGTTATATATAGCTAAAGAAAATTCAGCTTTATTGCAATTATGGTAACCGTCACGAGCACACATTTATAGGTCTATGAACAATATTTGCTATAGTGCGCACAAGATTCCATACAAACTAGCCCCAATAAATTGGAATCGTATCAAAGAGACCACTGTTGCTGTATGGCATTCAAAATATGATTTTTGTGTAGTATATATATATACTACATGTGTGTGGTATGTATTGAAATGTATGTGTGTTCAGGACGTGATCACGATTTTCTACTACTAGAGATCTGTATAGAGAATACACCTACAGTTTGCTTTTCAGCAAGCAGTCTGAATTCAACCCCAACATACATGTAACCTGAGATCGTTCAAACCAACAAACTATTTTGAACACTATCTAGTTCTCGAGTACGCGCTTTAATCCGCTAAAATTTTAAATGATTTTAACGTCAAAGGACAATAAAATAATTAAAGCTTTTGTAAAGGTTTTTGAAAGCTCTAGTGCATTCCAGTTATAATTCCGAATTGAATTTATTGGCACAAAAAGACTAATTATTTGATTAAAAGTCACTTTTAATCCAACTATTAGTGTTAAGATACTCTTTTTTTTAAATTTATATAGAATGAAGATAAACTAATTTTTTAATATTATAAGGTGATAACATGTTTATACGAAAGAAATTCCGTTATTTACGATTAATTACAATATTAAGAACTAAAGAGGCACTGCATATAAAATCATTTACTATCACTACTATGATCGGCTGAAAAACTATTAAGTAATAATAATAATAATAATAATAATAGAGACAGAAATTTCCGTTAAGAGTGCTAGTTACTAGTTAAAGGAAAAGATGAAGTATAACTTTTAAAGTTTTAAAGAAAGTTGAACGACTTTCTTTTCAAACTGATGGTTTTCCATTACATCGAGTGCATGATCTGATGAACATATTGCAGCTTTGACAAATTTCATTCATTCACCTTGGTATCAAATAGGATTAGTTCAATAAAAAAAAAACAGTATGGGAAAAATATTTGTTTAAAATTTGCATATTGAATCAATACAGTTAATTCGAAAATGTCACTTTGTATTTGTTAGAAATAAAAAAAAAACATTGAATGAGAAAATTTAAAACTTGTAAATAGAATGTTTTTTTTATGTTTCGCGTATGTGTAACAAACGATTTATGAAATTTATATTCACGAAATGAATTTCAAAGTATTTTATGTATAGTTGAGTACTAGAAGTTTTGGAAAAAATTACAATAAAAGCCAAAAAAATATTGTCCAACGGAAAGTAAAGCGAAATTTTGCGTCAGTATTTTGACATTATTATGCATATTATGTATGCAGATTCGGACGGTTAATTTCAAATATATCGGTTGGAAAAAAATCCGACAATTTTCAGTTTAATTTTTGTCATTCGTTTACAATTTAAATTAAACCAAATTTATTAATAAATATAGTTACTTTTAATAAGTATTGTTGTTTGATGAAAACAGTGTTTACAAGTGAATGTACGTTTGGTTGATAGGTTAGTAAATTCGATAACGAGACGTTTGCAATTTGTTCTATAATTTTAAGCTTCTATCTCGCAATATATGCTACACAGCGTCGCATTCTAGAAACATTCTCCCTTCATTATTTACAGTCTGTTCCAGCCCAAGCAATCAACTTTCATCACTACTTTAATTATTAAAATATTCGAATGCAACCTTCAAGAACCTAAACTAGGTCACCTAAGGAATAGTTTGAATAGAAAAATTACTGTAAAAATTTGGCCACTAGGTAATTTTTTAAACTTTATCATAAAGTGACCAAGAAGCTACAAGACTGTATACATTTACAAAAAAATGTTTCTCAATTTCCACTTGTTTGGTCAAAAATTAGAAAAGTTAAGTTTGCTTTAGAGAGGTGATGAGAAATTACAGTTTTATGCACAATAATATCAATCACAGTACAGTCATTGATAAAAAAACGATATTAATAAATTGAAGCTGTCTATTAATGTGATATAAAAATTGTGAATTCGTTTGGAACTTTTACGGATTTTGGAGTATTCCAATGAGCCATTTTTAAATTATCTTACATATATTTAATTATGTCAGGTGCACAAACTTAAATAATGCATAAATACAACACGCCCTAATAAAAACCCATTTCATTTATTAAAGAGGCTTAACAAACTATACAGAGTGTTCCAGTTAAGTGTTTCACCTCAAATATCTCGTCTGTTTATTAATTGAAATGGAAAAGTATCTAAAACAAATTGACTACAATGTCTACACTTCAACCGACCGACATTATTTTCTTTCTAGCTATTTTGGAAATGCCAAAACGCCCTATAAGGTCTCGAAAATTACCCAATATTATGAAACCAATTACCGATAATGAATACTGCAAATAAATTTGATATGAAAATAATATTATTATTTTAAAAACTTCTCATTTGCTGCTCAAAAATAAACTAGATCTTCTCTGGGATCAATAACCTATTCATTGACAAAAAAAACCTACGTCAAAATTAAATATTAGGGAACCAATCATCTGCAATGAATATCGTGAATGAACAAAATTTCGAGTTACCGACTGTATTTCAAATCAAAGACGCAACAATTCATCATGCAGAATGGTGGAGGTGCCGGGCGAATCGCTCTTTCCCATTTTTTTAGTAACAAATGAAAAATTTTTAGCAGAAAATAGAATTTAGTATCAAATTTATTTGCAATATTGATTACAGGTGATTGTTTGGCCCATATTGAGTCATTTTCGAGACCTTATATGACAGGGGTGGGCACATACTAGGACAATGAGAGCCGCAGTCCGGTTTTTCGTATGTTATAAAGAGCCACACAATTGTAACATAGTAATACTTAAATACAAAATTCGAATTTAATTTCAAATTAAAGCCCAACAAAGAGCTGCATGCGGCTCCGAGAGCCGCATTTGCCTACTATTGTTATATGATGTTTTGGCAGTTTCAAAACAGCTATAAAGAAAATCGTATCGGTCAATTGAAGTATAGACTTTGTAGTCTAATTTCTTTAGATCCTTTTCCATTTCAATTCACAAGCAAACGACATATTTGAGGTAAAACACTTAAATAAGCATGTTCGCGTAGATTATAAGTACGTCATGTAATGCGTTATTTGTTAGTATTTCATTTCCGTATATATAATAAAAGAATACATATGGCAACGTCGCAATTAAACTGACAACGTCGCAATTATAACTGACAGGTGGATGTCAGCTGTTTTCAAGGTATTGAAATTTTAATGCTTTTTTCAATCCCGTTAGAGGGCGAATTTTCAAAAATTCTTTCTTAGCGAGCGTTTACAGTACCTAAGAAATCTATGTGTCAAATTTAAAGTCTATCAGACTGGTGGTTTCGCAGATATCGTGATAAGTCAATCAGTCAGTGAGTGGTAAATCGCTTTTATAGATATAGATTTTAAAAAGTTGATGTAGATTTTTCATGTTTAGAGTAGGCGAATTTACAGAATACTTTTTTTTACTCAAACTACTTCTTAGGTTTAAATTCTTGAAGGTTGCATTCGCATATTTTAATAACTGAAGGAGTTATGAAAGATGATTGCTTGGGCGGAGACAGACTGTAAATGTTCATTCCAAGCATTTACACAGATAAGAATAGAGTTGTTTGTGTATAAAGAAATAAATTAATAAGAATATGTTTCCTCTAACAATAAATTAAACAATTATTGATTAATCTTTCCCTAATTACAGTAAGTCTTCTAAAATTCAAATCTTGAAAGAGATCAATTGATTGTAATCCTATTTAATTTAAATTTAACAGCAAGTATTTGATGGAAGTACTTAATTAAACGTACAAAACAAATTAAAATTGCTAATATAGTTTTGTTTTCAATTGTTATTTTCATTTAGATCTCCAGTTTTGATTTATCTTTAATTTTCGAATGTCTCTTATTTGTTATTGAATATTTTCTGTTAGCAACTGTCTGTTGTCGAGAGATTTTAGTTTATTCCATTGAAATGTGAAATGTATTCTGTCACGCGAAAACAATAATTTTAATTCAAATGACAGATGTTGATAAATTTTCGTTAGAAAACCATCAAGAGAAGGATTTAATGACAGATGTATAAAATACAAAACATGAAAGTAGTCGGCTACTATTCAAACTATTCAATAAAATCTTAGAAGGTTTATTTGTTAGTTGATATGTTAACGATACTTATGTCGTTTGTATACGATTCCATCTAACAGTATCGAAATTAATTTGTATGTAGTTGTTTTGTTTTGTTTTGTTTCACTTAAAATATTAGTAATGACTATTGTTTGTGTTTGCTTTTTTTTGTGTTAAAATGTTCCTTTTATTTTTCAGGAATCGATCGAGTTAAAGCTTACACAAAGAAGGATATTCGCGAATTGGTCGGTGATGTAGCATTGAGAAAGCAAGTTTCTCTACCAAAATCCACCCTCGGTATCTGTACCCCTTTAGCACTAGAAACAAATGGTAAGTCTATCTCTGTTTGAATATATTCTATAGCAGTACATGTAGTCCGAAATGGGCCATTTTCTCGGCCAGCCGCCGGTCAGGATTCTAGATAAACCTGATGTTCGTTCACTACCGTTACCAACCACCGTCTAATACTACCACTATCATGATCATCCACCCACTTCTATCTATATTCCGAGTTTGTTGAAGTGGTTTCAGTAATGTTTAAGTTTTTCGATAAATCTACAACAACATAAATGGATATTTAGTGAAGAAGGATGCTTTGTTTTAACAGTTTCTGTACTCTTTTTTAATGTTTGCTTAACTGACTGACGTCAATTTGATTGAGTTCCGATCATTTCACGCAACGTTCATTCTTCGATTGCTAGTTAGTATAAAATCTCGAACAACTTTAAAAAAAAATCAACCATTATTTTTATTTACTTTCAATCCATCTTTGGTTTATATAATAAATAAATGAATTGTTTGTTCTGCTCCAAAGTACTTTATTTTTTATTGTGAACCGGTTTCGGTTTTGCTAATCTGTTTATTGACGTAATTGTGCTGATGATGGTTTGATTAGCAAAACCGAAACCGGTTCACAATAAAAAATAAAGTACTTTGGAACATAACAAACAATTCATTTATTCACTATTTTTATTAATTCTCCATGTAATTGAGAATGCGCGATTAGAATATAATTTATTATTTGAGACTTGTCGGTATATTATTGTGCTAGTAAAAGGATCATTTTCGTTGACCGGCTTTGTTTTAATCCTAATTCAGTTTTAGGTATGTTTTCCAGTGTTTCATAATTCGCAAACAGGGAACTATGTGATCGTGCACTCACATCACGCTTTGTGAATGCTAGCTTGTCTCTCGCGTCATATGTAAATTACCGTTCATTACGCTACGGTCCTATTAAATTAACCGCTTTATATCGATAATTCTCTAGATCTAGAGTATTCACTAAGCGGGAAGAGATCCTTTGTTTGGTGCGTCGACAGAGAGTGCTTCCATTTCAAATATGAAATGACTAGAAAGCATTTAATTAATAAGAGACGCTTTTTATTAATATTAATAGTAAGTCTCTCTTTCATATTTAATTGATCGTTTCGGTTATTTCTCGCAATTGATATTTTCGTGCATAAATATATGATATATTTACAATAGTATTATCTATATGGAATCGTTTCTGTTTTTCATATACCTCGTTTCAGATCACATTTACATATTTTGTCGTTCAACTAGAGATTGTTTCAAATTTTATTATGACATTTAGGTTTCTTTTTGTACTATAGTATACTGACATATCTACATTCGAAAGAAACTGCCGCATACGTTACCGATTCGATAAATTCAAACGAGTAACCCCAGCTTAAATTTATTGAATGAGAAGTTGAATCGAAATGTATGTCCTCACCTGACCAACATCTATATATCTTAGTGAGTGATAGATTGATAAATCGTTGCTGATCAACCAGGAACAGTTCAAGACAAATTACGCCCCCTTACAAAGAGTCGCTAAACAGATCGTTGTTGTAACAGGCCAGGGCGGGGCAAGGCCTACGAAATTTAGACATTCATCGTTATCTTAAACGATCGCACCAATTTATTGATGGAAACTGTTTTTTTTTTGTTTTGTTTATATAAACGTGTATATCGTATCTTTCAGGTACGATTTTCAGTAGCAAGAATCTTGAAGTCGACAAAAGAGGCAATATCAAGAAATTCGCAACGGTATTTGCTAAACGTGTAGCAGCCACTGCTCATCCTACTAGTTGTGTCAATTGTGAATGTACTGCTTTTAATACAGCCGTATCTTTTATGGAGTGCTTTCCTTGCACTTATCCTACACGGAATAACATCGATTATGTAAGTATATATATATAGCTATAGTTTATTAAATTGTGGTATTTCAATAGCACGCACACTTGTACAAATACTTGAAATGAATCAAATTATTACTAGTTTGTCGATTGCTCTTATTCTTTATATAAACCGCCTAACATCGATTCATTCGAAAATTTATATTCTAGCAAAATTTATACGACACTATGTCGACGACCTCCTTTCAAACTATTTATTTCCTACTTTTTAGTATTCGCTTTGCTTCAACCTCTCTTTATTCTACTGAAATTTCCCAAATTCGTTAATTATATGCCACCTCCTCACGTCATTCATGCAGAAATTTAAGATTAATTCAAATAATCGCGAATAATAGTAACATGGAAATTATTTAATTGTTACAATGGATTTAAACGTTCACATTAGACTCATATCTATTGTATATTATCAATAGTTTCGTAGTTGTGGAGGATTTTGACAACAAAAAATAAATAAATAAATAAATAAAAATAGTCTTCTTTCATGAGTATATAACTATAAATTTTCAGGATGCTCGGCATGATAATATTTATGTGATATACGACTATAACCTGCTTGAAATTTGTAGTTAGTAAGCGCAGATTGTAACTAATTCTATTTCCAGGGGTTCGACGAGGATATAGCGCTCTCGTTGTTGCAACCAGCTGAGGACATTTTCGGTTCATTCGAACGTCGATGACAGTATGATCGAAAATCTATTTACATATAATTTAAATGATGATCATATACCTAATATCATGAACTAGTTAGTATACAATTCGTTTTAATTATTATTAATATATTAATTATAATATTAATATACATAAATAAAATAAAATAATATGATAATGTAGTTTTCTTTATGCTGTTGGTCTTGTCTTAGTCTTTTATAAAATAACAATTGTTAAAGTTGACAGTGATGTACGAGAATAATTTAGGTGATGTATAATATAATAAATAATAAAGGTTGTCAGTTCGGATATTAAGTAGGGTCGGTTTATGGGACTTGTACATGAGCTTAGTCAGTAGGCGCTTCCAAAATCTTAAACTATATAGTCTCACACATGCGTTCACTATTTATGAAGACTACTATTTGTGTAACGTTCATTAAACACATATTTGCTACAACCGCCTTGAGTATTTCAAAAGCTGTTATACATTTGCATACTTTCAATAATTAGTATAATTCCACTTGCAAATTTTAGATTATATACATATGTATACTGTTAGAAACTTAATAGTGTTTCAAACTTTTCCTTACAAGTATAGATGAATATTATGTCGAAGATGAAGTATTTTTTTTTAATAAAATAAGAAATACACTATTTACTGATTAATGCAATTATTCTTTGACTAAGATATATTCTATTGTAATTGATGTAGTTTAGTTCTAAAGTTGACTTTCGCATTAATGATCCAATTGTTTATTTTTCTGAGACGACGTTTTGAAAAATTGAAGCATTAGTATTCAAGTGAAGGCAGCTAGACAAACCTCGGTAAGAGGTTGAAAGTCAACTCTCAAGGGAGTTGAGAGAACAATCTTTCGCATGACAACCAGTACGAGCTTTCGCTACTACCTTCCACCTTTCTACCTATTTTAGAAAGGTTCACATCTCGTCACCTGAAAATTGAAACTAAAATATATATAATAAAAGTTACCGTGTCATCTTGTATCTGTGCGCTCCCACAATGGAACTATTAAACAGTTGGTATTTGTTCCCGTTTTTTTTCCTATATTTTTATATGTATAATTTCTATAATGTAACCTGAGATGTGAGAATTTTGGTGGATGCGCCGGAGACGCGTTATTAATTATCCATAACATTTGTAGGTAAATAGTATCTCACATAGCAATTCTTAAAAGCATATTTTCGACAAATTCACATGTGTGTTAGTGTCTGTTTCCGCTGTATCATTGGTCGAAATAGTCGAGTCGACGATGTTAATATAGTTTCAAAAAGAATTGCTAATTTGCCGTTGCAATTTATTGATTACAAATAAAAACAAAATATTATGGGAAAACTTAGAATTTTATTTATTATAATTAAGACAATGATAAAACATTGAGTTAATGTCTGCCGTACGTTAACTTAAAGGGTATTACAGCAATGATTTATTGGCATCAGGTATGAGAAGACAAGCTTATCTTTTGAATGATGGTCCTTGTTAAAAATCCCTAGCCTATTAGAGTGTCAGTAGGGAGTACACCAATAAAAGTACGTTTACCCTTACAACATTGTTCTACATCAGCACTATTTCTTTAGATATTTTCCAGTCTAACATTGGAGAGAGTATCTATTTCCAATAAAAAAAATTTATACGACTCTAATATATCATGTTATCATATTCATTTTCACAATGGGAATTTGTCCCTTTTTTCATTCTTTTTTGAGAAGCTTTCAGTTGTTTAATATTATGCATATCGCTAATTTTTTTTGTCAATTCGAAAATTATTAAGCCACCAAACGTCGATTTCTTGTGCAGTTGACCGTATATCAAAATTTCGCCGCAAGTCAGGATCAATTCAAGTGATTCGTACAATATGATTTGTTGGAAAATCAATGTCAGACAGACGAGTTTATGTACGACCACTACATTCAAAACTCTAACAATTTACATAGAAAAGATGTTAGTTCTTCATTTAATATTATTATAAGTAAAATAGTTAAATACGATCTGAGTTGGAGCAATTTAACAAGGTATCGTACCGGAACGATATGCTCTACCTAACTAAACCATAATGTTAAAATACCCCAATTGATTCAATTTTACCCGAGAGGGTCGAGAATAAAAATGTTTTCGATTCTCGGCCTTCTCCACTTCCACTACGTCTTTTCTAGGCAAATCATAGCAGAAACACGGATGAGCAAACAGGGAGCTATTATTGGATAAGTCGTTAATATAAATCATTTTGATGCAAGCCCGTTCTGTGACAGAGAAAACGAACAAAACGTACAAATAGTTTTACAATACAAAATCATTCGTTTTATACGAGTGCAAAAGGGACACTCTATCCTACATTGAATGAACATTTAAAAGATAAGATCGAATACAGAAAATGATTATTTTTGATTCGTATAAGAAGAAATCAAATTTTACCGTATTTGAATAGTTACATGGATAAAGTTGAGTTTTGTAAACTGAAATAAGCAAACTTATCAATGGAATATGGAGTCTATAAGATTGTCTGTAAGTTTACACGAAAACTTACTGCTGTAATACAAGTTGTTTTAAGATGGTAAGCTAATAAACAAAGGACTTGTAATATACTTGATTAAAATAATTTTCTTACGAACATGTTTTGACGAAACATTGAATTGAATTAAGAACATGTTTTCAATCAAGGTGAATCTCGGGGTAATTTTGAACGACACGATTATGTCAGGATTATCCTTAAGGGACTATTAGTTTGGTGAAGGTGGTTAAATATAGTTCGTGCAAAGTATTAGTTATTAGTACCAAGCCTGATCAATAATTCTCATTGTTTCCAAGTAGTAGTATTGAAAGAATTTCAACGAATGCTGAAGAACTGACTAATTTGTGATGAATCTTATTTCGTTATAATAATTGAAATTAATTCTAATTTATGATGAGACACGTCAAGAATAGTAGTAGGGGAATTTATGAGAAGATTGTGGATAATAGTGGCAGCATGTGGGCTGAAATGTTCGTTACGTTACGGTATGTTCAGTGGATCTAGAGCATGTCGACGTGTGAACACCTGGGGGTTAGTTATGAACCTCTCGATTGTTGATTGCACTTACAAGTAGGAAATCGGTGCCGAAACATGGATTCGTTTACGCAAAAGATCTGCGGGGCATAGGTTTTGTGAGGGTGCGCGAGACCTCGTCTTAGGGTATATGTTTTGCACGCCTGCGCTTAACGACGACTATACGAGTATACGAGTTGGGGTGGCAAAAGCCGGCGGCTATGTGATTTAGTTTCAGTTTTTGGCTTCCTAACGCGATGTCTACAACTCGAACGTTCGCTAACAACATTAGAAAACGTCAGTATTCTCTCACGCGTTTATCGACGCTAGAATTGTTTAATCGTCTTTAATTAATTAACATGAATTATTCTGTTTTTGATTTACTAATGGTGATTCATTTATTAAGTAAAAATGTGATCGTGTCTTGTATAAAATATAATGTGAGAATCTAAAGTGTTAATCCGGCGGCATAGCTATGTGGACGTTTTCCTGTTATCTCCTCATTCTCGCAACGTGGGTCTACACGTACGAAAAACGCATCTTTGGTAAGATGCGCTCCTTTTATCAACTTACCAATAATTTATTCTTTTTCTACTCTAACAAAAAGAATGTGTGCCTATGTGAAATAATGCTATTAGAGTTATACCAAAGAAATCCGACAATTTTATTAGGAAACATACCAAAAAAAAGAAATTTCATATAAAACATAAAGTGATGCGTATATATTTTTATCGAAATAAATCATTCAAGAATAAAGATAAAAGCTCTAAATTATCTCGGCTTGATCGAGAATCGTCGGATCACCAAGCTTTATCTTTATGACGTTGTCCCGTCTAGTGTCAGCAATAACACCATTTCCTGAATTCAGAATCGTTCAATAGCTTTTTAATGATAACATATCGCTGAAATTGCTTTGTATAGGCGCCCTAAGGCAAATCAGTTCAATTAAATTTTATTAAATGTCTGTATCAAAATAACGGTGGATATCTTTTTTTTTCAATATTATTAAAGTGTACCGATTTTTACGTATACATATCATAAATAATTCGGATACTTTACGAATAATTCATTGATAATCGAGGCGAACATTTTCATCGGTGTATCCTGTCAAAATTTGATGAAATTTCTCTATACACCAGTATTATCGGTTTAAACAAAATTGACAAGATATTAAAAGTGGCCTTGTCATTCTACATGCATCTGTTATTTATTAATCATTTCTAGGTGTGTATTTTATTTTTTCAAACAGCTATAAAAATTTAATTCCCCAATACGGGATCATCAAATTGGTATTGTTCAAGTAACCTACTGTTTACGGTTTTTTATAAGCGAAATATAAAATAAAATACAACCATTTTAATTTAAGTCTTGGAAAGAAAAGCTGGAGCTTGCTGAAATTGAGCTCTACGTTTATGGTCTTATTATTTTCAACAAACCACTTGGAAACTGTGAATTATCTAAAATATTTCCATATTTTAAAATAGATCGAAAAATGCATACAAATACAAATATTCTATCAAATATTGGAAGAGTTATTTTTAATTAATTACAGATGATATTTACGTGAAAAATGTTGATAATTTCAACTTATAGAGTTAAGTGAAAGTTTATAAATTCAGTACACGTGATCGTATTCTTACGACAACTACGGAAAACTCTTTCAGAACAATCACAAAAATAATTTTCTCGCATTGGACACGGGTAGTTTTATTATAGAAAAACTATTATATACAAAACATTGGAATCAAGACTCGACTTTAGTCGAGAATTATAATCCATTATCATGCCATATTTGTGAAATAAAAGTTAACGAAAATTGTATAGAATTCTTATGAGAAGGGTGGACGTTGAAAGAATAAAAGCCGTCTAAATAATTTGCAAACATATGAATTTGAAGGAAATGGCCAATTATTCGCTAACTAAATATGGATGCGGTATTTTCAAGAATTATGCCTAGGAAATAACATCGAAACTGCTGCGGTAGCAACATATATTACAAAGATAAATGGATGTAGAATGAGAACTGAGTGAAACAGTGGATTGAAATAGGTGAGAGCAGAGAAATGTGCGGAATTAGCCTCGAATATAGCCAATGAAAAGAGGATTCAGTCTTGCCAAAAACTTACAACAGCCGTCGGATCTCAAATAAATATAGCTCACACTTGGATGCACCATTTCTTACCCTCTGTTTAATACTACTTTTTCATATTTTCTTTTTATCTAAGTTTGATAAAAGATAACTTACTACTTCAAGAACATAACAGTTGGAGGGCACTCTAAGATGTTTTGTCGTCTTTTATAACCATTATTCTTATAATTAATAATAATATGCATCCTATTTGATTGCAACAAAATATTATTTTTTTTCCCTCAACATTATTATACTTCGTTAAATCGAAACGAAAAATTCCTTTGATAATGATTGCTGAAGAACAAACAGAAGAATAATAAATCACTGGAAACGACTATTAAAATCATTCGAAGGAAATATTCAAGGTTCAGTGGTGCTTTGTAGTTTGATCAAAACACAAAAGAATTTGACTACAACATTCGAATAATCCTATTGTAATTTGAAAAAGAAGGATTCATATATTACGATACATGTAGTCATCAGCAACCACAATCCTTGCCATTAGAATCCCAATAACGGAGCGGATCTTTATTCGTCTGAATATTTGGGTTGTACAAGTTCAGGATAAGAGTCGGGATAGATCCTGGGAATAAGTCAACCGATTAGTTTCATATCGAGTAACTTAACCTATATATTTACTGTAATCTCATCTTCAAGAGAAAATTTACATAGTAAGAAGTAAAGATCAGGGCCGGCCCAAGAAATATAATAAAAAAAGTGAAGAATTATCCATTAAAGACTGTTCTAGTATTTTATTCCTTTTTGAATTTATGTAGCCAGAATTCTCTCAACAAACTGCTACATATTAAACTAAGTATAGGACATACTTAAAAATGCCGCTCCAGGCTTTCTTGCGGCCTATTCAAGTATCTATTTAAGGATCGCAAGTACCCAACAAATATTTATAATAAGATGCTTATTATACTTTTACATATTTCGTAACCGAATTCTTTGACATATTCGTGAATTAATTTTCTATTTATTTTCAAAATAATCAAATTTTGAAAAAATAATAAAAACACAAAACAATGATAATTCGGATTACGTCGTTTTGTTTCCAAAAATTAAAATTGCGCAATAATCTCGATAATTATTTGTTTTATAAAGCCTTAATAAAAATAAGTCCGGTATTCCATCAGAAAGTGCCAACAAGATTTTGGATTAAAACACTTCAAAAGAATTCAAACCTTTTTGTACGGGGCACCGTTGAGATGAAGAAATTTTAACATCCTTATTATCAGCCTAGAGCCTCTCAGCATGGGATGCCTGTTTTTATACCAAATGCACTGGTACTTACAGTAACACTAACACTATCACTAGACACATTTAACACTTCAAAGAGTGGAACACAACTAAACAAGAACGAACAAATCTAAAAAGAGTATTAAGTAAGTGTCCTTAGTTCCGTTCTTATCAAGAACGTATACATATATGCCATTAATCTAATCTTCACTGTAACAAAAAGAAAGGTGTAAAAACATCGAAAATGTTTTTTGTAAATAATACGGCTACCCAAATAAAGAACACAATGCAGATAAAGGGATTGAGACTAAGAGGGCAATTGGAAACTTTAAAAAAACTTTTAAGGTTCGATCTGGAAAATTCCAAATAGACTTCAATTGTAGGGTTGTCATTTTTTAATAAAGCCAATTGTCCTCATCCTAAAAATTTGATTGAGAGAGAATGTTCCAATATTTGCCATAGACTTGATCAATGAATTTGAAACTTTTCCACCTCCAATCAGTAAATATTTTTTCTAAAAACAACATTTTCCAATCTAAATCAAGCCTTCCGTATTTAACAGCAATTCCGAAGAGTATTCCAATCTCATATTGAGCAAATTCATCAGTTTTTTTTTTCAATCAATAATAGAGTACTCTTAACAAAATGCTACACATAAAATCCACAATAGGACGCATTAGAAAGTGCCGCCTTTAAAAATATGGTGCTCCAGGCATCTGCTTGTTTTACTGTGGTCTCGAAACGGCCCTGATCAAGGTACACAGTTTGATGAAAAAGGGAGATTATTAAAACCTTGCAAAATAAATAAAAATCAATACATTATAAAATTCCATCTCCGGTACATGGAGGTTTGTTTATACGAAAAAAACTTTTTATTACATTTTATTAATTTTAAAAAATTTAATAAATGTATAATCAAGGCGACGGAAAGCATGTTTTTTAGATAACTTGAATTTTAAGTTTTGTTGTTGAATTTTATTTGTCAAAAAGGTCCGCTTTATTTCGTTGATAATTACAGATTAATTGCATTCGCTTTCCTATCGTTATAACAAAATTGACAAAATTGATTATTTTGCAATTACACAGGAAATCGCAATGACACTAACATTTCATTAAAAGAAAGTATTTGTTAATCGAGGATTATTTGCCGTATTAAAATTGTTTTTTTTTAATGTTTTTCTTTCATATCCTTAGCAGTTTAGTGTAGTTACAATTGTTTAACAAAAAAGAAAAATGATGCGATCGACTTAGTCACAGAAAAAATAATTAATTACACTGCAAAGGGAAATACTCCAAAGAATATAATGTAAAAGAACAATAATATAAATGGGGAAACAGGCAGCAGGAATGAAACGTTGGCAATTCGAAATTGACGAATAATCAAAAAGCGTTAAAACGTAACGAGCAATAACCCAGGATTAAACTTCGGAATAAAATGACACAATAACAAACTAAAATTTATTTTGTCGACTAAATATATTTCTAATTTATGATTTTCTTTCCATATATTCGAGAAATATCTATATAAAGAAGCATTAGCTGATGATAAGTTTCCTTATTTTAATAATCAAATGGTCCTGAATATAGCAAGGGCATCGGATATTGAACAAGTAAAAAAAAAATCTATTAAACATTTTCAAGTAAAGGAACCAGAACGAATATTAGATGAGTTGAAGAATTTTTTAATTTAAAGAACGAAGAAAATTCAGCGATCGATCGGTTTTGGCTTCTTAAATCCACCCTTCACTATAGTTTAATAAGCGAGAAAATATAGACGGTAATTGAACAGGATTGAGATTAGATTGAACGAATTTTATCCTAACTGTTAAAAATGGTGATTTTATATGGCAGGAGATTTAAAATGATCAGACCACAAATTTCTCTTCTTAGTTGTCTTTATCTTAAATCAGGTGAAGAGCAGAAGGATCTTTAAAAATGAATGGAGACAAAAAAATCCGGATGCAGAAAAAACTAGAACCGATTCATTTGAATCTACAGATTTTCATGATGTATAATTAATCTACAAATATATATGTAGAGTTGAAGAATTTTGAAACAAATAGCCAGCACGAATTATTAATTCGGTTGACTTAAAAGGAAAGTTTGAAATTGGAGTAAATACTTTAAATATCTGCGAGTAACTAAGAAAACTAATAGAACTCAAAGTGGATTGGAACGATTGAATGATTTGTCGTTGTAATTGGATTTAAAAGGACAATTTTTCGATAGTATGACTTGAAATATATTGAAGAATTTTGTTAAGTTCGATATGACACAAATCAAGCACATCAATGTGACAACCGTTTCAGATGTCACGCTCCTGACATTTATATTGCTTATTTTTTTATTTTTTATTTCATATAGATATTGTAACGTTGTAAGCACGCTCCAGCATTATATATTCGGGGAATTTGCCCCAGAGAAATTCCTTTTATTTGAGTTGTCAAGGTGATTTTTTTTTCCAAAAGTATAACTGAAAAATGAATTCCTGTCCATTTTATTTTTGTTTTCTGAATATTTAAATTAACTATATCAAAGAAACAAAAAAAAAATAGTATTTAAATTTGCCAAACATGTGTGTTGTTTTTCGCTTTTTGTTTAATTTTATTTTACAGATGTAACAAATCTTCCTGTACAAAGTATTACTGTAAAAGCTGGCGACAACAAATCTCTTACATGTCCTGGTGTTAATGAGCATTCATTAGTATTGGCACTTGAATGGCATTCGCTAACACATCATCTGAAACTAGTAGAATTTATGAGTGATTCTACAACCGTCTGGGATAATCAGCATCGGATATCGTTACTTTCTGATACATTTGCATTAAGTTATCATCCTGTTGTGGCAGATGATAGTGGTGATTATATTTGTTTAGTTAATAGTCGACCAAAACCGGATGGAATTGTACGTCTTATTGTGCAAGGTAAGAAATTAATATATATTTAATCTTTGGTTCTGTTGGGGATGTAAAAGAAGTAAAAAAGAAATACAAATGTTCTCATCCAGAGAGCAAAGTTTATTAAAATTTGAAAGGCCATCTTCAGCACACTGTAAACATTATCAAGTAACAGATAAATTGATACTTTTTGCAACCATTGACAAAATGTGCTGAAGCTGACCCTGCACCGGTTCACAAAGGATATTTTAATAAATTTGATTCTTTTAATTAGTACATTCGAATTTCCTTGTCACTTTTTTTACTTAATAAAATGTTTTTGATCGATTTTTAGTAGAATATTAATACTTTGGATTCATTCATATACGAATGACTACAATAATACTAGTAAATCATGTTCAATTTATATTTTTAATTAAATCTTTCATTGACTGTCAATTGTATATTAAATCGATTAAACATTTTATTTAGATTTATTTGTTGGTTGTCTGTTAAATTGAATTACTCACTGGAATATTGTTGAAAACTTAACGAAATGTTATCAAATTTTTTAATTTTCGAATTTTGTTAAATAGTAGAAGTATTCCACGTGTATAACAGCTTATATCTATCCTAATTTCTATATTATTTGTATAACAAATATCATCAACTATCTATCGAAATTTTCTCTATTTATGAATAAAATAACGATGTGTTCAACTACGAAATATATTTCGTTTTCAACCTATATAAATGATAATCTACGTCCTTTATTGTACAACTATGTTCTAAATATAGGTATTGAAGGGTTTGTAAAATCGTAAGGGTTAAGGGACGGACAACTTATTATCTGAAATTCACAAGTGAATAGTAGAGTTTCTTTAATCTATTCAATACTGTTATGGAAATTTAAATTATAATAGATAAATGATTTTCTATAGATGAATTACGACTAGAAATCAAATCAAGAACTTATAATTATCAACAAAATGTTTATAAAAAAATTTGTAGTAAATTTTCAGGGCCGGCATAAAAATTTTTACGTATCTCTTATATCTATTTTATAAACTAACCGAGAAACTATAATGGAATCATAAAACAATCACACACGAGGGCAACCACAATATTTACAGTTCTGTTACTTGACTCATGCACAAGTTCGTTCTTATGTACAATCCATATTTATAACATGTACATATTATAATAATTCAGATTCCTAAGATTTTGAAAACACCTAAATATCTAATAGAAAATCAACGTATCTTTTAGTATGGTTGTGTAAATGACTTAAGATATTGACGTTTTAATTCGTAAAACCACAAAATTACACCACAATAGATGCGGTTGCAAAAGATTTTATGGAAATGATGAAAGATTGCCCTGTTGTAAATCTCCCAAAAATGTTGTGTTTGGAAATAGCGAGGTGAGTTTTGTGAAATTTAGAAAATGTCACGTATTGTATGTTTTTGAATCAGGGAACACAGTAGGCGAAAAGGCGTGAAGTATTTATACCAAGATGTTTACAATAAGGCTGTGAAATAGTCACATTCTAACGAATCGCAATAAATAAACAGCTGTCGAAGCGGTACTGTAGAGGATAAAGGGATGGTCTTTTTTCAGTGGCGTCCACAAAATTTATTTAATTTACTTCAAATAACCAAAATTATATTATTGTTTTATCTTTTTTCATCCGATAATTTCGTTTTTGTTTCCTGTAAATTATTATGGACACTACAAGTTTCAGATATGCTCATTTTATTCTTATTATGTAGATAATGCAACTTTATATATATAATCAGGACACCACTAAAAAAGAAGATCCTCGCCTTCGCATCGTTTATTTATTCTGATTGGTTAGAAAGTGACTATTCCACAGTATCACACAGTGTCCAGCTGACCCTCCCACTCTGTTCCCTGAAAGTGGAAAAAAAACACCCAAACACGTACTTTTTCAACTACAATCTTGGATCTTTTGAAAAAAACGACAAATGATTATAAACTGATCAAAAATTTGTTTTATATTATTAAGCAGTTCAACGTGTACACAGTGATTTTGATAATTATAGGATTATAATTATAGTCAGTTATAATAGAACCAATAATTTGTTTTTATTAAGCATGATAAACATTTTTTTCAACATTTCGTTTATAGTGAACACCTATTAGTAATTCGAAGCTAAAATTTTTATTTTGGAGAAATTCCTTCTCCTTTGAAACCTATTTAATTTTGTCACCCCTCTTTATTGTTATTATTATGTTTTTTTTTTTGATAATTCACTTTACGTTTTCCCTTTTTATTTAATCTAAAATACCGCTAGAGGAATTCTATATTCTCTGGAATATTTTGAGAAACCTATAAGCCTATACCATAAATCTAAGAATCATGAAATCTCCGAAATTTTTAAATAAAAGAAAAATTACTTGTGTAGGTAGAGCGTCGATCTTGAACCTTTTTAAGGAATACGACAATTGACTATGACTTAATAAAAATTTTGCTTTAAGCTATAAAGAAATAGCAAGTGTGTGCAAACGCCACGTGGTTTTGATACAATTGTAGTCAATTATAAGAAAAGCAAAGATTTGTTTTTATGAAGCAAACAAGAAATTTAAGCAAAAAGACTCCGAATGAAATTAATAGATTCTATTAATTGGTTAATTATTGTCGAAACGTTTTAAATAATTCTCTTTAGTCATTTTGCTGTCCAAATGTCAAAATGAGCCTACCTACTCTATTCATTAGTAGGAAAATAATCTTAACTCCCAAATAAAATAGAGAAAGGCTTGTCTTCTCATCACAAGGATGAACGATTTTGTTATATTTTGTTTATAACAAATATTAGCATATCAAAGCCAAAACCCTCACAAATTTGACTAAATAAAGAAAAAATAATAGCTATGTCCAGATAGCACCCTTCAAAAAGATTCAAGATTGTACTTGAGAAGGTACCTGTTTAGGTGGTACGTGAAATTTTTTAAATTCCCCAAAACTCATCTAGTTATTTCCAAACACAACATCTTTGGAAATTTACTACAAGGCAATCTATCACCATTTCCATAAAATATTTGTTACGGAATCTAATATGGAGTAATTTTCTGCTTTTACGGATTAAAACGTCAATCTCCTAAGTCATTTACCCAATTATACAGGAGACTACTTTTCGATGGTATTGCAGGGTATCTTCTACAAGGAAAATCCGTACAAAATAACTGATAAGACATTCTGTGTTATTTTTTAAGAATAATCAAATAGTGTAATTAGATTTTTGGTAAATTCAATTGTTTTCAAATTGTTTTTCATTTTTTTGCTATTTTGGGATTGTTGTATATCTTGTAAACTATTAAAAAAAAATTGAGAATATTGTTTCGAGTGTAGTTTTTATTGCAGTCTTTATTTACTGAATAGAATGTCGAGTAGCTATTGTCATTTTTATAATATAACACAAACATGTTTTTTTTTAAATCTATAATTACTGACTGACTTACTCACTCATTACGATATCTCCGAACGTATCCGTCCTTTGGTGCTGTAAGCGCTCACTCAGAAAGGATTTTTGAAAATTCGCCCTCTAACGGGGTTAAAAAGGGCATTGAAATTTCAATACCTTGAAAACAGCTGACATCCACCTGTCAGTTATAATTCAGACGTTGCCATGTGTATTTTTTTAGTATATATGCGGAAATGAAATGCTACTATTACCTTTTAAATATAATTTTGGTAATTGTTGTTCAAAATAACTCTAACATTTTTGAAAATAACTGTATCAAAATATACAAACTGTCCCAGTCCAAGTAGTTAGCTTTCATTCTTCAATAAATTATTACAACATTCGAGTGCAAACTTCAAGAACGCAATCTAGGTTGCCTAAGGGGTACTTTGAGTCTACTTCTTAGATCACCTAGTTTGAATTCTAAAAATAAAAACGCTTTCAATTCTTTTAATAATATACAAAATATAGAGCAAACTCAAGATAGAGAAAAATTGAAATAATATATAATTACATCATTTGATTACTACCAAAAAAGTAGCACACGAATGGACTCTCCTTATAGGAGATATCGTTCAATACCGTCGAAAAGTAGACACCCTGTACATTTTGTAGGAGAGGCAATGAAAATTTTTGAAAACTCGGAAATCAACAAATTGAAATGTATAAATGTATGAATATGAACCATCTTAGATTTGTTTACTAAAAATTTCAACATTTCTATAAAATCCAAATATAAAGAACCGAATAGAACATCTGGCTAGTTGTATTTATAGACAATTCATTGGTTAGACTTTTTTTTCCGTATATGGAAAAATTTCAATAAATCGTTTATAAAACAAAAGAATGTCGGAAAAACCACCATACTAACGAAAAGAAAAAAAAATAGAAGATGATTAATTACGTTGACAGTACATTGTTTTGTGTGAAACTACGTATTAACCGAACGAGCGTCGATCTTTCGTAGGAAATATTAAAATAAAAAAATGAAAATATGAAATAAAAGCTCTGCTGTTGGTTTTAACAACAACAACAACGACAACAACAACAACAACAACAAAAAGATTGTCTAACAATAGCTTTAGGTTGTTTTAATAATCGTAAAATACTTATCAAAGAACACCTAGAGTGAGATTAAATTTTAAAATCAACATTCATATTTTAAAAATCATTTAGAAAAATGAAAATAAATCAAAATGAAATAATAGTTTATAGTTCTGTTAAGTCAGTTAAATAATACTTGAATATATTACGTGTTGTTTGAATAAGGATTGGCTAATACTTCAATAAATTGTTGGTAATAGTTTGGAGCTTTTCTAAAGCAAAAATTCGTGAAATTATTATTTTTGATCGAAATGATTGATCAAACACGTGCTACAACAAGAATATTCGTGTACTTTTGTTATTTTATTGGTTTCTAATTTGTACTCTACTAAATAGTAATTTCCAATATAAATGACTGTTTGTTAATATTAATATTTTATGAAACTTTTCCTTTGAAATTCACCGATAAACCTTTATTTATACCGTCTCTTTTTGTAATTTTTTTACTCGAAATCAATAATACATTTGTTTGCATTGTGGAATGAATATGATTTTATCTATCTGTATCGTTAGCATTAATTATTCACAATTAATTGAGTCAGATCAGTTATAGATTATATTGTTTATAGTGGAAAATAAACAAAATAATTTCAAGTTATAACAATTTCAATTGACACCAAAAATAATTGCGCTTGTCTCAAATCGGAGGCTTTATGGAATAATTTGTTTTATTTTTCGATATAATTACGTAAATATGTAAAAAATTCCTTTATCATTATTAATGAAAGCGCGTAATTAAATTTATGTCTTTAAATCGTTATAATGTACATTAAATCTTCTTTTATTGTCCTCCTTCTGAGGATTAATTGATATAAAAATTTTTATAGTAGGATCAGCGCATTGTGCTACTACACATTCCAAGATCAATATATCACGACGTAAAAAACTAGTTTTGTTTCATTTAGACGCTTTATTTAAAATTTTATATATTTTATAAATTTATTGTCTTGATTTATATTAAATAATTTATTAGAAACTCAATTACCAAAACAAACTTGAATTCAAAAACTTTATTATTTATTAAAAGACAACAAACCAACAATCAAGGGAACTAACACGTTCGTGATAAAAGAGAATTTTAAGAGATTTTTTAAATTAATACCATTTCAATATGAAAACAACTAATGGAAAATCGGCGAAAAAAATAAGTGTTATTTACTTTTAAGATTGTCCAAGCTTATCGGTTTAAAAAAAAAAAAAACGATAAATTATCTACGTGTTTGTATCCGGAAAATTGTGAATTTTAAAATATTATCGATAGATTACAAGTGCCGTATAAGCGTAATATGACCAATCAAATTTAAATTGACTGACTCATTTTTAAGCGAAAATACGAACTCAATATAACAATAAATAAAAAACGCTTGATAAAATAATTCACAAACTTGTCAGGAAAATACTGAAAGTAGCTATTTAGTAGCGATGTGAAATAGAAAATAATAAGTTGAAATCATTGGAAGCAAAACAATTTTTTAGTTACTATTGCGTCCTAATGAATTTCAAAAAAAAATTGAAAGTTCGTGGAACGCCACCCGTTACAAGTCAAACTTCTTAGGTTAGAGATGAAGTTCATTTTTTTTATTGGTTTATTTTCTTTCTGTCGTTGCCTGAAGACTCGATTTTTTTCTGTTGTTGTCTTTTTCTGCGTTTTACTTATCTCAAAAGGCCATTAATTAATTTATAAATAGAATAATCATAAATCGCGGTAGGCCAGGAAATTTTAGTTTCATTCCTTAGGGCCAACTTTAGACCCTAGTGTTTATTTTGCACAGTTGGCAGAACTGACAAAGATAGAAGAAGTGACGCTATGGCAACACCCCCACTTTTCCCTCTCAACTGTCGGTTAGTGCGGAAGGGTGTCCCCTTACGGGGTCACGGATTTTCGTTACGCTTCCAAACAAATTTTCTATGCTAGCGCGCCTAAAGAAGTTTCACTTCAAAAAATGGACACAAAAATGTGGTCAAAATACTAAGTTTATACTTAAAATTTGTAAAATAGAATAATTAATTTCACATGTATTTTATATATTTTGCTTTGTTATGATAAATATCGGTTCCTTCATTAAATTTGGTTGATTGCACACATCTATTATATAAAAACCAAAAGAATTATATTCCGTAAAATATCTTACATTTACAACAATACGGGATTATAGTTTTCCAGGGTTGTTTCTAAATATTCTACCCAAACAAAAAGAAATACATCACAGTAACGTTTAATTGTTCACTAAACACTACATCAAACTCAATTAAAAATAATCAATTTATAGGTGATACAATTATTGGTCGTTAAAACGAATTCTATCACATGAATTGTACATGTGTTTTTTTTTGTTTTTTTTTTTCTTCAGAGAGTTATCTGATTCTGTTTCCCATTTTAGAAAGTACATAAGAAGTCATAGTAAAACGTGTTTTTACACTTATCTAAGTAAATACTCAAATTCCAAAGTTAATTATAGGAATTAGGATTACAGTGTTAAATTATCTTAAATTTCATCTGTCGCAGAATAGTTTTGACTGTGTTAAGGCGTGCAGTGAAATTTTTGGATAAAATTTTATTTTACCAAAAGTACAGATTAAGAAAATTTCTGCCGAAATATTTGTATCCGATTCTGTCAATAAACAAATGAGAAAGACGAAAAAATCGAAAAATATTCGAATCTTATAAAAGGTAATCTATACAGCGCTCAAACACATAGACAACTCTAGACGCCCCACTAGTCCTTCCTTTTTGCTTAAAGAAGTATTCAGAGGGTGCTAAAGATATATACAATAATCTGTAATTTCGATGCTTCCGATTGTTTAGAACCAAACTAATTTTTTCGTTATGAATGCAGGTACATTTTTGTGTAATGTTTATTCATTGTAAATAAATTTTCTGGATATAGAAGTTGTACATCTCTCTAGCAACACCGTGACCCACAAGCCCTATTGTCATAATTTGGCGTTAAATTTTATTATTTTATGGTGGGTCATTTTATCGTGGTCTTACTATATCATTTGCAGCGACCCCAGGGCTCGAAAGCTGACACTTGGTGGTGCTGCAGAAGTGCCCTCTGAATATCAAGCCAAATAACATTAACCTTGGGGGCGAGTAGTCTGACTATTGAGTGGAGGGGGCCCCGGCTCAAACACACTACACTGTATAGCTGACATAAATTTCATCAAATTATGTCAATAAACAAGAGCGATAAAATTAAGGCAAACATTGAATTTTCACGTCTTTTTGGAAAGCCTAAATAATTTTTCCAACTAATTCTCATTTGAGATTACAGCTCATTATCACTGGAATCGAATAGTGGTGTGCGAATAATTCGAAAATTTTCCAATAATTCGAAACTTTTGAATGATTCTTCAACTTATCGAATAATTCGAAAAATTCGAATTATTCAAAAAAATTACGAATTATTCGAAATATTCACTAATTATTTGAATATTTCGATCTCTTCGAAGTTTCGAAGTATTCGATTCAAAACTCGTATCGAATAGTACTATTCGATTCGATTCGAATGCTATTCGTACACCCCTGCAATCGAATAAAAAACAGGTAATAGTTATTTATTTTACAAGGTGGAAAAGTGACACTTTTCACCGTGTAAAGTACAACATTTTTTTTAATTCTAACGACCTTTGATTTAAACTGATTTTTTAATATATTATTTATATATACAGGCTGTCTCGTAAGAAATGGATTACCTCACGCGCTTGTGCTTTCAATTTTATCTGAATGGTTATTGAATTTAATTAATAGTAAATTATCTATGCATCATTTAATTTCATATCAGACTCTGCAAGGTGGTCCATTACTTCGAGACATTCTGTATATATTGAATCTAAAATTTTATTATACATAAAAATAGAAACATTTGTTTACATTTTTGACATTCTCGAATTCGAGAAGGCCATTGTTATTATTGTTATTTTTTTTTTTGACCCCGAACAGCATCGAACAGCACAGTCAGACCGAGACAGTTGCCGTGTTCAGTTGAGGTTTTAGACGATATGTGGTATAATAGACGCAATTGTTTTTAATCGAAATTTAAATTCAAATTAACCGAAATTAATTTAAATTGAATCACTGGGAATAATTAATATATAATTTAATTGAAGATAGAGGCATTTTAATTCTCAGTTTTTTGTGTATTTTTTTCTTATATTCCAAAATTTAATCTGTGTATTTTTGAATTGCTAAAAATGTGTGGTATTGAGAAAAAAAAGAATTGCGTCGATTTTGTCCCACAAAAAAACTTGTTGAACATCATTTTTAGTACCCCTAATAGAAACTAAAAGTCAATAGTGAAGAAAAGTCACTTTTCTTCACTAGTCACTTTTCTTCACTAGTGAAGAAAAGTGTCACTTTACCATTAAGATATTAGTAAAGTAAAGTCAACTTTCAACTGTTAGTATTAAGAAAAAATATTTGTATAAAATTTTTTTTAAAAAATCATCAATGCATAAGTTAGCAACATTACATTGTAGAGTAGTGCGGTTTCAGCATTAATAGGTCTAAATTTGCAATGGTTTCATTAAAATATTAAATACTTTAAAATAGTATGGTGGCTCAAAATATTCATTAATGTTAATTAAATTTCAAGCAAAACACGAATTTTATAGCTTGTCACCAACAATACTTCAGTATTCTTTCAATGAATAAGATTCACAACAATAGCGTTACGTTATTAACGTCAATATTCGACGTTACACAACAAAAAACATCAAAAATTCTTATTAAAAACTTAATAATTAATCTCTATATCTAGGGATCGTTCACTTTTTTTCTTGTTGTTGATCGAAAAAGTTTGATAAAGTTGTCTACTGAAATATTTTGAAAATGATTTTCTTTTTTCATGTCAATAATAAAAGTGTAAGAAACCGCTTGATTAATATTTATGAAGCGGTATAGGGACGTGAGAACTTCCATGAATTAAATTTTACATTGCCTAAGTTTGAATAATTGTTATTTATTAATGTGTAAATAGATATTTGACATTCGAATTGTAGTAATATAAAACTTTTTCAGGTTCTTTAATTTCAACATAGGTTAAAATATAATTCATCACTAACTCTACAATAACTATATAAATAAAATCTACGAAAACTTTCAACTAAACTTATAACATGCAGATAACAGTAACATTTGCTATCATCTCGTTCCGTTGTAGATAAAATAGGATTATTTTCTGTAACAATAAGTTTTCTATTTATAATCAAAACTTTCTATGATATTAATATTTCCTGAAGTTTTTACAATAATATTGAATTTTATGTATGTTTTCCAACACTTAAAACTTTACGAAAGATCGAGTTAGTGTATTGAAGTTGATTTTAGTATTGTCTTTTTGGGTTCCATTCACTTTACAATAATCTCTAGAACTGTTTCAAAAATTAAATAAAAATCATTCTTCATTAAGCTTCCTTAAATAATAATAAAAATAAATATATAGGGCTCTTAAGAAGTTTCTCTTCTGTTGATATAGCTCTATTTTTTTATTGAATCTAAGGGATGCGCAGTTTGATTCGATCAATCATTCACTACCAAGCCGTAGACTTTTTGTCTTGTTCCTTATATCTATCGTATAATTTTAGTTTTTTCCTTACTATCTAATCATCTATGGTAGAACCTACCGTGATTCTGTTCGTATATGTATTAAATCGAATATAATACCGAGTTAGATATCACCGATAAAAAATCGTAGCGCAGCTTTTTACGGTCCAGTCAACCCTAATAAATATACAAACATAGTGAAAATATAAAATTACAAATAAACGAATACATGTGATTATTTATAAATACAGAATATACGAAAAGAGGACTTAAAATAGTCCTTCGTTTATGGGTCAGTTGATGTTTTACATCATCTAAAATCCTCTTGTTTTGAATAGGCGAGCGTATTTGACGGAAATTACCAGTGTCATAGTCTTTTCGCAATTAAATGTTCTGTGAGTGTAAGAAAGATGAAACCCCAAATTTTATACACAACAAAAAGGATTAAGTTCAACTCAAACATTACTTTCAGTATCAGTTGCTAGAGAATCAAATTTATTTCATTTTGTTTTATTTCCTGAAATCCGTTGTATTATAATTGTAATAAGAGCATGCTTACAATTTCACCTAAAACCCTTTATCTTTTATAAAAATGCGATACGAAGACACCACATACGTTTAGGACGAAACAAATTTCACATAAATAACTGTGGGGTTTGTGGGAATGGTGTTGTTGAGCGTACCACCCTCATGTCTCATTAAAAACACTATTCAAATTCCAATAGCGTATACTCAACACGATTCGACGACCCTTTCTGTTTACTTTTAATCTGACTATCGGATTAGCAAGTTTAACGTATATAGATATTTTCCGATATCTGGAAACGATTGAGTTAAACGCACGTATTTTCAGGCAACTGCACACTACTGTTCTTTGATTTTGTTTAAATGTATAAAATACATAATGAGGTGTTAAACCGTACCGTTTTAAATACATAGATAAAAGAGGGTACCTATTCGATTTAGCTAGATTGTCCCCAATGGTCGGATATGTTTCTTCCGGTGAACTGTAAGTATTAAACAGGATCGATTTGAAACAACACCCTTACTAGCCTACTGCTCATTCTCGTATCCATTATCGATAATTACACTGTTTAACTAAATGGAAAAAACGCAAATTGTTTCCTATAGAATAAACTGGCTTTCGCGGTTGATTGTCCCTTCACCACCAATTCACTTATATATTTTTACCGCATTACTCACCCCCTTAATCTTATTTGAACAAATTGCATATACAGTTCCATACCAATAGTGGACAAAACTCAATGAAAATCGATATTAAGGATACCTTACGTTCCAATCCAATACAACACTAGCTTAAATTCCAACTCTTATTACAATCCCATACCATCATTTGGCGAGACTGAAACACAGACAGGGTCGTCACTTTCAATACCGACCAAGTGTTCTAACTAGTTTTGACATAGATTAAATAGAATATTGGTTGATTTTAAGAAAACTTGATACCGTATTTTCCTTTTCTTTCGAAATAAAGTAATTACATTTATTATCCACTATTTTCATTTACGAATTTTTTTATATAAATGAACGATATGGCACGTATACACGAGTTTCATATTGTTCTGTATTTTCGTCTGTTTTTTTTTTTGTATTATCAACTGTGGGAGAAAGCAACTTTGACATTTATTGATAATAAATTCCGCTCTGAAGAATCCTTATGGATCAACTTCCAGTATCTTCTCATATCTTCATTTATTCGTGATTATTAAAATATTTCTCAATATATTTGTCTAAGTCGAAAATATTTATTGTTCTTTGAATTCTATTTGTGGTATATCCTATTCAATAAACATGTCGTGGAATGTTTTAGATGATTTTATTTCACAAGTCTCATAAAAAAGTAGAAAAACATTCCTCCTATTTTGTTATAAAATATTATTCTAAAGTTTAAAATTCTACAAAAACGTTGTAAAAGCGAAATATAATATAATTCACTGTGATGGTTCCATAAAATACGACAGAGTTATAATAAATATATTCAAATATACCAATGTATATTTTAACTTATTTATAATCTTTTCTACTGTGCAAGAATGTAATGGAACTTCAATCTTTATGTGAAAAGTAATTTTAAAATTATAAGTGAAGAATTATTATGAGAACAAGGGAACACTGTCAATTTTCAGTTAATTCGTTTAAGGGCGAATACTACAATTCACTTAGGGCGAATTTTACAATTCGGTTAATATCGCCAAAGATTCCCACATATTCTAAGTCGGTATAAATCGTAATTTTCGTTTCTACAAGTTGAGAATAAAACGTTGTTAGGTAAATGTTGGATTTTCGTTAATTGCACTGTTATGACCCAAAATTCATTCATTCTGACTTTAACTCTCTTCTCTATTGGCTGCTTTTTTTCTGGTGACAAAAAGGTGGACCGAAATTTGAAAAACTGAGTCTAGACAAATGAAATTATACTTGAAATTTCTGGACATAAAAATTATGTAAATAAACCGACAAATATATATTAAAAGGAAAATGTTTGATTTAGTGGGTAGAAAAAGAATATATAAATCTATGAAAAGTGTTGAAATATTTCACAGTCTAAACTAAGATTCGCAATATTAGAAGAGTCGATTTTAAATGGGTGATCTACCTGCAAATTGAGAAATTCCATGGTTTTATAACCGGTGTATCTTATTTTTTTTCGAATGATTAAGCGTCTCTTCGTTACTAGTCAATAAGTTATTCTTGCAATTATGTAAATAAACAAAGAAATACAAGAATATATTGTAACAAGAACTTATTTAATTTAGTGACCCGAGAAAGAGTTTAAAAAATATGCAAAATAATTTTCGAATTCTGCTCCTCTATATGTCATTATTTCAATACCAACTTACGTCCTTAAACTTCCTAAATAGCATAGCTGATGGTGTAACTAGAAAATGGGAATTGTAGAAATCAATGTAGTGGGGAATATTGGTCAGATTGAATATATGTTAAAATAACCTAACTGAAATATATTCTGCGCATTGTAGTACCCGCCCTTAATTCCGCCGGATATTCCCACATATATTATCTGTCGGTATTAAAAAGTAGGATTTTCGCTTCTACAGATCGAGAACAAAACGATGTTAGGTAAATGTTAGAATTTTCGCTACCCGCACCGATTTAACCGGAAAATTTTAATTGAGTTTTATTCAATTTTTAACTCTCCTCTTTATTAATTGCTTTTGCTCTTGTGCGAAAAATGAAGGGAAATGTGAAAAATGAAGACTGGACAAGCAACGTTTGAACTTGTAAATTTGTAAAAGAGTTATTGTTAAAAGCATAAGCATTTGGTAGGCACTGAAAGAATATATAAAACTATGCGAAATAAATAAATCTTTAATAATCTAACGTAAGAATCACAATATTAGAAAAAAATTATTTTAAAACAACGGTCTACCTGTAAGCTGGATAATTCCAGGGTTCTATTACCGTTATATCATATATTATATCATGTGTCTAAATGATGAAATATCCCTGCATTATCAATCTAGTCGTCATTTAGAGAGCATCAGTTCAATATTTTAGTGAACGACAAAGGATCAATAATGAATATATTAGACATTTCAAATATGTTGTAAATCTGATTTCACCCGAACTTGGATGAAATGCAAAAAGAACTAGCTTTCGATCAACAATTTGTTATAACTTTCGGATTCTGTACCGCCATTCGTCATTATTTCCGTACCATCTTACGTGGCCGAACTTCCTAAATAGCATACCTGACGGTGTAACTACGCTATTGTAAAAAGAAAGTGGGAATTGTAGAACTCAATGTAGAGTAAAGACGAGTGACTAGCTGCAGACACGTACCCTCCAATTATAACACGAAAACTGTATAACCAATGTGTTATAATGAACATTTCAAATGTCAACGCACATTTTGTTATTATATATACTTATACATAAAAATATATACATATATTAAATATTTTTTCAACGTTAATAATTAACGTTCGATTATTTTGGTCGATACTACAAAAATCAATTAAATCTTCAAAAAATAGCTAATATAAACGCAACTGTTACAGCAGCTACTTCTACGTCTGACGGTATATTTAGCTTGATCTAATAAACGTAACAATACATCATTGGATATTTAGAGCTTTGTAAAATTGTTTCTATAACTGCTAGAATTACTTTCATTATTCTATCTCTATCGGCATACGACAATGGTTTCTAACCTTGTCTATAATCAGCGTACTACTTCAATTGACCTCAAAAAGCTATCAGCGTTTAGCTGATGAACTTCTTTTTCTTGACTTAGAATAGGTTCGCATATAGTTTGTTTAACATATATTTTCTGTATACAATAGAGTGAAGGTAATAGATAATTTGGTACAAATATCATGTTCTCCAATTTTACAATTTCTGATATGAATTGGAAGGAGAGAACGTGTATCTGATAGAAATGTCTAGTTCTCAGGATTGTGTATTAGCACAGAGTAGTGCCTTTATTCTCTTATCCTTATTATAATTTTCCAGTTAGCAAACAAAAATTATTGCGTTTATATAAATATATTTTTTGAAGATATAATTGATTTTTGTAGTATCGACCAAAATAATCGAACGTTAATTTTAAACGTTGAAAAAATATATAATATGTGTATATTTTTATGTATATAAGTATATATAATAGCAAATCGGCGGTTGACATTTGAAATGCTTATTATAACGATTATAACACTATTGGTCATACATTTCTCGCGCTACGATTGGAGAGTACGTGTCTGCAGCTAATCGCTCATAGAGTAAAGTGGGGAATATTGTTCAGCTTAAATATATGTCAACATAATCTAATTGAAATATATTCTGTGTATTGTCGCATCCGCTCTAAGTTGATTTCAAAATATAAAAATTTATTTACTGCTTGGTTGTTCGATTTAATATTATGAGATTGCCTTATGAAAATTCTCAGAAATTCCCCTTAATATATCTACCATAAAATTGCGACTGGTGCTTAAATTTAATAGGAACAATTAAGTAATTGGAAAAATTGAGGGTCAGACGTTCATAATAATTCAATCTATTTGGAGGAAACACAATATCCGCTAGAATTGTAAATATGTAAGGCAAAAGAGAACAGACATCTAAATTGCAAATAATATTATAATAAATTTTCATCAGATGTTGAAATTTATATGTAATCTTTTCAAATATAACTAACGATTTATAAATATCTTAATTGTTAGTTATAGAATTTCATGTTAATTAGCACAAAATAATTTGCTATTGTTTTATTGTACGAGTATAAACTAAATGATAATGGTGTTATTTTAGTAGGAATTTTTACAATTTTAAAGTATCTTCCAATTAACTTTATATCCTATTTGAGAAATAAACTTAATTTATAATTGAAAATATTTATATTAAAACTCTTTATAAAGTAAAATTTCAAACAGTAAAGCACTTTAATTGAAATAATGATCCATATTTAATTGATTTGTCTTTTCAGATCTTTCCATTTAAACTTTAAATCTTAAATAAATTGGAATATGCTTAATGGTTTTCACCCATTGTTGTACACGATCTATTTATTTTTTGCTGAACAATAACTGACAAATAATGTTTATTTATAGATGTACCAGATCCTCCAGGCCGTCCTCTTATCGTCAGTTTCACCTCACGTTCTGTCAACCTGTCGTGGGCACCATCACAAGATGTACATCACAGTCCTATCTTGCACTATATCATCCATACACGGTAAGTAAAACAAATATAGTAGGCAAAAAAAAAGAAATAAACATATTTATTGGACAGAATATAAAAGTCTGAAAGAATTTTGCATTGTAAAATAATATATATTTGCATTTTTATGGAAAATATAAAGAAAGTGTAAAATTCGACAAGTTTATTTTTTGATGTCAACTCTATGACGAATTTATATCAGTTTCTCGAGACGTTTAATCAGTTGAAATGATATTGTGAAATCTGATTTTTGACAATATCGGATTTATAACAAGACAACAGAAAAGAAGAGGGTGAATTTTAGATGTCTTTTATATTTTGTTTTGGCTCAGCTAACTGTAAACGAGTAAATAGATGGGACATGAAACCCACGAATTCCTGTTAGCCTTCTGACTACAATAGTTTTTATATCAACCTTTTCTGTCTCACAACAAACTTGAACTTGTATATAGGGCACACTCTATGTTTGAAGTTGAATTTTGAATAAGCCTACTTCGAAATTTTCACTGGATGCAAACTTTTTTCATACATACATGATTTTCAGAGCGCGAGAATTTCTGCGACTTTAAAAAAACATCTAAAAGTATATCCTTTGATATTCTAAAAAACGGTTTATTTCTTCTAAGTCTATTATACATTTCTACACTTAATCTAGACCAGTGCTATTAAAACTGTGTTCCACGGAACCCTACAGTGCCACACATAATATGAAGGGTTCCTCATGAGAAATCGTATATAAGAAAATTAAAGTCATAATAACGAATATGCGGTTGGTTACGGATTCCACCGTTAAGTAGAAAGATCAAATCCGTATGTTATTAAAGTTTGAAGAGCACTGATTAGTCAAATGTAAATGCTCAGGCAATATTAATATTGTCCCTTATTTCGTGCCGATTTATATATAATGAATTTATTCTTTCTTTCGGAAATTGTGTAAATGATGGCTTTCATAAATTTTGGCGACAACCGAAACTCTTTCACTGGTCTTTGATGTTCGTGCTATGCTGCGCTAAGATCTTAATCGGCATTAATTTATTAATATTGCACATAATTATTCTGTAGATTTTCATTGTGTCCGGATTACGATCACAGATATAACTGAGCTATTATTCGACTGGGTTTAACAAAGTTATTTTCAATAATATGTACATTAAACATTCAATTCGCTTTATATACACGTACGTTAATATTGACATCATCTATAAGCGTAATTATTTTTCATTATTAATAAAGCTAATTTATTACAAATTTGTGAATATTTTATATATTTCCATATAATTAATTTTGTGCGTACGATATGTATTAGGTGTGTGAATTAGTTTTGAGGGATTTACAAAAGATGGCGTAACTCGTGCTATATCGCATCAGACTCTTATCTAACTTTATTGTCATGTAAGCACTATGAATAGGCTTTACTGTTTAGTACGTAACTTTGGGCTGATGTGTAAGAAACACACTTGTTTGCGAGTCCGAACATGTCGAAGTACGAGCCAACGAAACACCATTTGCGGGAAGTGTTACTTTTCCTGTTTAATTCGAAGAAAAGTGCTGCTGAAAGTCATCGAGTGCTATTGGAAACTTATGGCGAATATTGTCCGTCGATAAAAACGTGCGAGTATTGGTTTCGACGTTTTAAAAGTGGTGATTTCGATACAGTTGACAGAGAACGCCCAGGTCAACCAAAAAAGTTCGAAGATGCGGAATTGGTAGAATTACTCGACCAAGATTCATGTCAAAAGCAAGATGAACTTGCTGAATCGTTGAATGTTGATCGCACAACCGTTGCTAAACGTTTAAAGGCTCTCGGTATGATTCAAAAGCAAGGAAATTGGGTGCCATACGAGCTGAAGCCGAGAGACATTGAACGACGATTATGCACCTGTGAACAATTGCTTCAACGCCAAACCAGGAAGGGATTTTTGCATCGGATCGTCACTGGCGATGAGAAATGGATTCGGTTCGATAATCCTAAGCGGCGAAAATCATGGGGTTTGCCTGGTCATGCATCGACATCGATGGCAAAACCGAATATTCATGGTGCAAAACTTATGCTCTGTATTTGGTGGGACCAGCTAGGTGTCGTGTTTTACGAACTGCTTCAACCGAATGAAACAATCACAGGTGAACGCTACCGAACACAACTGATGCGTTTGAGTCGTGCATTAAAAGAAAAACGTCCGCAATTCGAGCAAAGACATGATAAAGTCATTCTTCTGCATGACAACGCTCGACCACATATTGCTTCTGGTGTAAAAACATATTTGGAAACGTTGAAATGGGAGGTTTTACCCCACCCGCCATATTCACCAGATCTTGCCCCATCGGATTACCACCTGTTCCGATCCATGGAACACAGCCTGGCTACGCAGCGCTTCCAATCCTACGAAGATATGAAAAATTGGATAGATGAGTGGGTTGCATCAAAAGATGAGTCGTTCTTTCGACGTGGAATCCGTTTGCTACCAGAAAGATGGGAAAAAGTAGTGGCTAGCGATGGGCAGTACTTTGAAACCTAATGCTGTATTCAGGTGTTCATAATAAAGCCTTAAATTTAGAGAAAAAACCCTCAAAATTAATTCACATACCTAATAGTTAAAATCCACTTGTAAACCGTCTTAAAACAGATGTATTTGTTGATATTTCTTTTACACTTGATAATCGCAATAATGTGCGAATATAAAAATTCCAATTAAACTGAAAATAACTTACAATAATGGACGAAGGTAAATAACAAAGAAAATACATGCTGTTGGTAACCGTCTGTTAACAACAGAACATTAATTTTGTTACAAGGCATATTCTAATTTTGTCGTAATTTTCGTTTATATTAAAAATAGGAAAAAATGTTATTTTTTTGATACAAATGTATTTTTGCTATTTTAACTCCGGAAAACAAAACAATAATACGCACATTATACGATTTAAAATAGTTAACAATTTTAATGTGTTGTTATTTATTCTAATTTATTAAAACTTTTCTGGTATAAACTACTGTTTTTGTACAACACGAAACAGTTCATTTGGGAGGACTTTATATGGAAGCTTACAAGCAACTGTTGAGAGTTTATTTTCGTTATAGTTATAAAATCGCAAAATGTTTATTTGTTGAAATAACATTTCTCCACTTTGTAACAGTTATCAACTCTAAATTAATCAAAACAAAAAATATGTATAATTTTTAATAAATTAAAACTTTTCAAAAACAAATAAGAACCTTATATATTTCAAATTAACGCATATAAGATTGCATTAGTCAAAAAGTTGGCTTTTAACGATTTCCTTAAAGTATACTAAAAACATAGGACACAAAGAATTCAAACTTTAACACATCAAAATCTAATCATTTGGGAAAGTATCACATTGAACGACGTTAAAATCAATTGATTTCGACTTTATAAGCTAGAACTGGATTACTGTTTTTTTTTCTTCGTTATTCTTTCCACGTAGACTCTTTTGTGGTGTAAGATTGAATAAAAACTAAGAGCATCCAGCAAAATCGTATTTGATTGTATTTTAAAATTTTTAAAATCGATTGATTGTTAATCGGCTGTGTAATCATAAACCGTATAAATTTGTATAGTTGCCTTTTATGTAAAGTGGAGGGTGATATTTGGGGATGTTGAATGCGTCATATCGACGACACACAGTGAATATGTTTCATTTGTATAGTGAGTAAAGAAATTTTACCACCACAAAGTTTATTCATGAATTGTGCTGAATTAAATTACATCAACACGTCGTTGTTATTATTGTTCACCTACAAATGGATGTTTTAACATTTTTTTTAATACTCACAATAATCGAATATTTGAATTGACACACCCCACATAAAAACACTTGCAAACCCAATATTTAATAGAAAATCTAGAAAAAATATGTACATTCGACAAATTATCCATCAAGTTATATACATACTACATGTACATAGGGGGATGGTAGAAATGATAAATGATTCTGATGAAAAAAGAAATCGGATACGCTTCCATCGACCTTTTCTGTTAAGGGTGCTATGGACGGTTGCTTTTATAAAAGAACATTTACTTTCTAATCAATTTTACGTTGTGATAAAAATTTAAGGTCTCACATTTCCATTTTTAATTACTGCTCATTCAAAGGAGCTCTACCACAGATTAGATTACTACATAATTATTGAATATAATTATTCTAACAATTGTTATACGAATTTGATCTGCCTACCTATTCCTATCCCACATAAAATGTGACCTAACCTGACCTGATCGGATGGATTTTATATTCTGTTCACCTTGTCAAGATCTGTATTGACTGATCTTCAGACAATCAATTTTAAATAATATTTCTCTACGGTTTTAATTCACCTAATGTTAATTTGTGCTCTATCTAGAAATGGAACAATACATAATAAATAATAATGATAATAGAAATCTGTACGAAAAGAAATGAACATTGGGAATTGTGGATGTTCAAAAGTGATAACGCTGTTATAAGTAGTAAATCGACTTGGTTCTCTACAGAATTCTTCTACAATCAGTGAAATCTGCAATTAGCAATTTTCTTATATAATCTAATTATTCTAATTTAGGATACATTTGGGAATTCTTTATAAATAAGAAAAAAAATTACAAGACCTTTCACGGACTTTACTTAAATCCAGGTCCACTCATATTCTCTTAGTATCCGTTTTATCTTCATATCTGGTTAGTTTCGAGGAAAACCAGTGGATTAAGTTTAAGTAGATAAAAGACAAACTTTATCTTTTACACGATTTCAATTATTTTGTACATATCTACAATGGGAATTGATTGAAAACAATTTAAAAAATTCTAATATCGTTTTAAAAATATAATATTCAACTCTTATATTATTTCGAAGCAACTGTTTGAATATTTTACGACTACTTTCCCACTAAAGTGTGGTTCGTTTAATTGCTTGAAATCCTCCGGAAAAAAATACCAAACTCAATATACACATTTCAGTCTATTTAGTTGTTAGTTTTAATTACTACGTTTAATGTTTGTTGAATAGGGTTGTAGTGGAGATATTCAGTGTATAGCACGCTTTAACAAAAATAATCCCCTTACTTAAAAATGAACGTGTATTTATGGTTGGAATTGTTGATTATATGGACTTATTTTAAAACAACTAAGGCCAATAACACAATGGACACCATTAGGCAACGTTGAATTGTTAATCTGGGTCAGTGAATTTTCCCTTAAGCAACATTCACAACAGTAATATTAATGGCAGTATCCACTATCCAACAATATTAGATGGATTTCAAATACAATTCTATAATGTCCACAGAATCGTAAACAATATTGTGCAATATTAAATTTGTTAAAAAGTCACAATTAACAGGATTAACTTAAAGTCATATAATCTGAATTGTACGTTATTTCATAAATTTCAATCATGTTGAACAGTTTAATGTAAGATGCTTTGTAGGTGATATCATGATTAACAAACAACATTTAAAGGTAAATGGATAATAAAGAGAACACTCAATTCCAATCTTTTTATTTTATTAAATTAAATTATTAAAAATATTATAAGTAATTTTATGTACTGATATCGTTTAGTTTTGTCAGAAAAAAATATTTACGAAAGGCTGATGATGGCTGAAAACTAATTTCAAAATAAAGAAAACGCTGCAACTTTATTTATTGATTACGTAACACCAGAGATGGATCGATATCAAAAATTATTTGAATTACTAACTTTATTGTTTAATCTCTACTAATAATTGCCAAAGTGAATCAATGGTATAAATACAATCTCTTTTACAATATCCAATATACTCAGTTATTTTATCGATTCCAACTTGCATCAGTTTATGCAGTTTCTAAAAGTTTTATAAGATGTAGCATATCCTTTAAGTTTCCTATCTTTCTACAATACACTTGTATCCAACTATTCTTGTTCAAGCAATATATTTTGATGTTTCTATTTTAAAATACCTGTACCTATATTATTATACTGTCCGAAATAGTTCAGTTGTTCATAAATAATGCCTAGATTTAGATAACCGTAAATTTAAAATTTCACATTCAAACTATTCAAGACAAAGTTTATTATCGTTTATTGATTTATCATGTGTGAAAGAATGAGAAAGAAAAGGAGAAATAGAAAATACCAGAGAGTGGATAAGATTTTCTCTTAGAAAACTTACAAAATACTTCTTTCTATTTGAAAGATATAGAAGCTTCATCCACACCAACAAACCTACAACCAATTTTAAACAAAATCCTTTATCTTTTATGACTGACATCGAAAATGTAATAAAATCAGTTACAATTCAACTCGAACTTTTTCGATATACTGAAAAAGCTTCCGTTGCAAAATTATAAATTGGTGTTATATTGTGTCGATAACATATCAAGTGTGTATTGTTAGACACAAAAATTATATCATATTACATTTTTTTATCATATAACAATTAGCTTATACTGATATTATTAGTAATTAAAATTAATCGACAAACTAATCAAATGATTTTTTTCGATATAAATCGCTTAAATCTATATTTTTCTTTGTAGTAACAGTTCTTGTTTAGTTGAATCTAAATGTATTCCGCCATTTGCTGATGATGCTTCTTTATTGAATCCAACTGCATTTACAAGTTTTTGGCTTACCAAACAATTTTTCTGTTAAAATTATTTTCCAGATTTAGAAATTCCAATTGTTGGCAATTGGTAATGAATTAATTACAATGAAACTGGATGAATACGTTAATTAAGAGAATCTGATATACAAAAAACACATAATATTAAGCTATTGATTATAGAGAATAATAACAGATTAAATAGAGCTGTTCGTGATATGAAGTAGTAACAATAATATTAATTTCAAATGGATCTATTCAAATATATCTGAACTCAAAATAATAAATGTTAACGTAGATAGGTTTGATAATTATTTTAGATACTATTGATTTCTTGAAATAAGTTGATTTTTTGTATCTGTACAACGTATATTTTGAGAGTTATGTAAATTGTATATGTACATACATGTACATAGACAGTTATATTTTAATTATAATTACTGCTGGCGTTAAGTTGAATATAACGTGCATAAGGGCAATTTAAAAAATTACAAGATTCGAAAATCAACCACACCAATAATGTAACGATCATTTAATTACTATAATAATGATTCGATTAAGACACAGAAATACGCAAAATCAAATAACTATTGTTCTCTAACAAAGCATAAATTTTACCTCTGTATATACAGGATGTCCTAGCTAACAATTTCATCTCAAATATCTCGCTTGTTTGTGAATTGAAATGTAAAAGAGTCTGAGGAAATTTGACTATAATGTCCATACTTTAATTGAATGACACGATTTTTTTCTAACTATTTTGAAAAAACGTCATATAAAATCTCTAAAATTATTCAATATTAGGAAGTGACCTGCAATTAATACTGAAAGTGAATTTGCTAGTCAGAAAGAAAATAGGCAAATGCGAGTCGCCCGGCGCCTCCACCATTTTACATGGTGTCGAGATCAGCGGGGTCCCACTCTTATTTGAGAAAGAGGTTTTTCAGTATGACCAACTGGACGGAAAAAATACGTTTTTTGTTACTGTTACAAGCACAATATTGGTAAGCTAAAACATAATCAAATCACTCGAATTTGAAACTAGCTTAGGAATTAATTTTAATTGAAAAATAAATTAAATAGTAGGTCATCTGTACCAACAATTTTTTCTTACGATAAATTTAAACGTTGGTACCACTGAAAAACCTCTTACTAATTCGTTCATCTAAGTCGAGATCAAATTGAAAAGCTGGAATTTTACGCGATGAATTGTAACTTTCGGGATCTTAAATGACGTTTTGGAATTTCCAAAATAGCTAGAAAGTAAATCTTATCGGTCAATTGAAGTATATATATTGTAGAATAATTTCTTTAGATGCTTTTCCATTTCAATTTACAAACAAACGAGATATTTGAGATGAAATTGTTAGCTGGGACACTCTATACACGATGATTATTGAATCTGTTCGTCTAAAAATATAAACGACAATTTCAAGTAATTATAGTAGGTTTTTTTTCTGTTGTTATTGTAGAACGTAAACTTCACCCCTATCACTATTACAAGTCTCTTGAGATTAAGCAACCGAGGGAAAAATTTAATTATTCATGACACGTGTAATAAAAGGATAGAGAATATTGATTCACCAGCTATCAAGTTCACACGCTATAATTTAATACGGATTAAGATAATTCGTATTCTAATAATGTGAAACTACATTCAACCATATGATAAAATTATTTATTATCAACACTATACATTGCACTATAAACGATAAAGCTATTGTCATTTTGTATGTATGGAAAATTTATGGATTATCTAGCGTCTTAGCGTTGCAAAGAATTTTTCGTTGATGAATATGATTCGTTTGAAGAATCATCAAAACGTTATTGTTGTTTTCATATAATTCGCTAGCACGAGTTGTAATAAACAAGTTGAATCTATATATTCTCTAATCGTGATTGCTTTGAATTAGGATGTTTGGAATGATTTATGTAGCGAAGTTTGTTGGTTCACAGCTTCTTGACCAGTTCAGAACAAAACCACCTCTTTTTCTACACTGAACGAACTAATGAAAAAAGGAGTAGAATGAGAGAAAAAAACCGAAACGAAAACTAGGTTGAAAAGGCCATTGAAAGAAACAAAAAAAAAACACCGAGAATAAAGATTTCGACAGAGCAGAAATAGCTTCTTAAATAGAAATCGAAAATTAGGTGTGGCAAAAACGTACATATTTGAAGCACCTGTTTTATAAGTCTTCAGCACGTTCGAAACATTCATACACATTGATATATCAACAAAACGAACAATAAAATGGAAAAAAAAATCTATACATCGTTGTGTCGGTAACAATCGTAATGGTGGACAATAAGAAAAAGGAAGTGAAAATAAGAGAATCAATCGGTAACGACGATACTTCCAACACAAATCGACAACAGTAAAGATAATGGTGTTGTTTAGTGAAATGAGGACCTAGACCAGAAGAGTATAGAGAACTTCCCTAACAGTATATCCGGTTTCAATTGGGAATTCACAATAAAACTTGGTAAAATTGAACAAATAAAATCACTGCATTCGACATACATATATATTTCAAAATCTTTCACTATTTTATTCGTTCTTATAAAAAAAAGTTTTCAGCTACCAATTCTTTCTTTCAAATTTTTTTCTTTTGTCAGTTTTTCTTATAAATATATGCTTGGATATATTTCAATTCGGTTCAACATAAAATCGAGCAAACTTTAAATAAGGATGCAACAAAAAGAAAAAGCATCTTTCAACTTTCACGAGTTGTATAGTAGATTCGATTCATTTAATTTCAGTCATTATCAAATAATCAAATGCAATTTATTACAACATTAATGTTTTCGAATTAAGTTATTTTGTTGTCTAACTTTGCATTCACTATTGTACTGTTGATTAGTAAAGGAAATATCCAACAATATGAACTGGAAAACAATCGGACATGCGTATGTAAAGTTTTGGTGGTAAAACTTTGGCTTATTTGAATGTTAGCTAACAACAAACTAACAATATTATAAATGCTAACTGCATACTCGTCTGATCGAATAGTTAGTTGGAAGGATTTATATTCAGTTTGCTCAAAAAGTATTTGAAAGTTAGTAGATACAATATGGAAACACTATATTTTAGTTGCATTAGAAGAATAAAATTTTACAACTACTAGTAGTGCAAATTGCGACGTATATAGTCAACTAATTTTATCGATAATCGGTAATATTCACAAAAATATATAAATGAGTGTAGCATTCTACTAATTTCAAGTTGTAGTTTCGATAAGAGAATCGTTTAGAATACCATTGATTTCTAGAGTTAGCAGATTTGAAGAAATTAGGATTAAGACTTAAAAGGAATTCGATTATATCGTGATGGCAGTTGAAATAAACTTATTTCTAAAGAGATAACACATGTTTTTTCAATGAGTTATAACCTAGCGGAGCAATAGATCAAAGCTTTAATAATTTTTTAGAAGCATCATCATTTTCCATGTAGAAAAATCTTCTATATGTTGTAATATTTTACACTTTTCTTTATTGATGGACGTGTAAACAAGCAAAGTTCGGTGTTTTTATCGTCAACAAAGAAAACTAATAAAAAAACAGCCTAAAGATTTTGTTATTTTATAGAATATGGTTTTGTCTTTATCTGATACATTCATTGACCTAAGTGTCGCCTTGAAAGTAGTGGATTTTATTATTTGTTTGTTTACAACTTTAAAAAAAAATATATAACAAATTCATTGTAGAAAAAAAGTAAGATGAGTTTGTGTATCTTTTTGATTCACACCACAAAATAACAAACAAAACATGCTTCTACAAGATCAGCCACGAAATAAGAGTATTAAATTTAAAAGGAGACTGATATAAAATCATCTTTTGACGTATTTGAGGTATCCGTGTTGTATATGACAAATTTGAACATCATTTTAACTAAAAACAGTAAAATGGAAATATAAGTGTAATAATCTAAAAATATCAAATTTATTAAAGTAGCACTTGAACCGGTTTTAAACCTGCAGGGTCATCTTCAGCACATTTTGTTGTGCTCGAAATAGATGAATTACAATTAACAATTTTTATTGAATGTACTGAATCATTACAACTTTATTATTGAACGACACGATGGACATCGCTTGCCAACACTATATTTTTTCCAAATATGCCTAAATGGTTTGACAAAGCTGTGTATCAGCAATGTTTCATACAAAGAACAGCTCAATAAAATATTTGACGTTTCGAACATTTATTTGACACAAAATTCAGAATCACACGCTTCATTTGCTTTTATGTGTGTCAATTTTATACTTTCGTACATATGTAAATATTAAAAGATATGTTAAAACATGCATATTGTTGAAACTGTACGTTTTAAGATCAACGTTGTACGATATTTTCATATCTTTAAAGATTTTATTTAAAGTTCAAAATGGAGTAACATATAACCGGATTTTATCAAAGCGTTCTTCAGTATTCTGTAATTTTTTTTCTTAGGATCATCAATCAAAAGCTATAAAATTTATAATTCAACCACCACGGTAAACCTTAATCTTCTATTTAGGATACGATGAAACTAAAGCTCAAATAGATTATGACATAAAAATTTATAAGACGATTTATGAAAATTTCTAAAAAAGACACAATTTTGCAAGTATTTTACAATGGAATGAAATATTTCTGACGTTAATTACAGAAATACGTCATATTATAATTAGAATCACTATTAATTCGATGTAATTAGTTGGAATTTCAATTTAATATTGTAAATTTTAAATGAAACATCTATATGTATTTTAAAAATTGGTTAACTAATAATTTATCAAAATACAGAATCGATACTTCCCCCTTGTTGTAAGAGGTATTCTAGGTGAAAGATTAGATGTGTGTTTATGTTTTTGTATGATGTTCAGAGATGTGAATTGATATATTTCAGGGCGTTTATGGTTTATGGCCTGCCGAACAAGTTAGTATAGCTAATATTTCATTACATTTTGTGTGAGATTGGTAGATTGTTTAGCAGATGGTTCTGATATAGCTAACATTCCACTAAGCATGACAAATAATTAGAAAAGTCATCGGGGAGTGGCAATGTTACAACATAAATAAAAAAAGAGACACAGTTGTAAAGAGTTGTAAGGTTAGCTTGAGTTATTAATTCTCTTCTACGAATATATATAGATATATACTATATATCAGGTTGTAGCCATTTTGAAATTCTTCAGACTTTTTATATTAGTCACCCTAACATTTAAATTAATCACGTATAATTTTTCAAAATGTTATACTGAAAATTATAAGGGAATAAAATAGGATTGTATAAATCCATTTAACGTATAGAAGACTAATATGAATAGGAAAGATGATTGGGGTGGTACCGATTTAAATTCCCCCTCGATTCAAATACATAAAACCTTCTTCCTCACAATATCGTATTACAACGTTCTTTTTAATTCTTACTAATTATGGAGGTCTACGAGAATCACAACAAAAACTAGTCTTTATATGGTCTAGAACTTTTTCTATTCTTTATTAGATTAACACGTTAACTTCGGCACGAAAATTGAGTGTTTTTAAATGAGCCTTACAAGCCCCCGGGGATATCTAACACAGTTAAGGTGCTAAGGATGATAAGTTCCGTTGAGGTGATGCTCGAACACGTCTCAATTTTCTCTTGACATACGTATTTGTTTGAAAGGAACAATAAATAGAAATATTTTTTACAATAAAATCAAAATAACAATACCGAATCCCAATTATCAAATGTTTAACGAGGCCAACTAGTTAAAATCTACCCTCTTATGTACAATTATTCTCCCTATTACTATAATAAATGATGTTAAATGATGGTGAAATAAAAAGTTTTATTTTTATTGAAAATAAATGAACTATATTGAACGTATATTTTAACAATACATCGTCTGACATTGTGGCATCGTTATTAATGAATTCAACTTCTCTAATTCACTTTACCCTGTTAAATTCACCCCACAAAATCCTTTTTAATTAAAATTTCTTTTGCTCGTGGAAATTTGCAACTTCTAAGTATAAAACAAGTGCAATTATAATTTTCGTCAAATAAGAAACCGGAACTGTCACCAGTTGAAATTAAATATTACACCATTACGGTTTTGTTCGTTTTCTTTTTATTTTTTGTAAAAAAGCATTAAGTTACACAGTTTGGTTTTGTTGTGGTTGTTAATATTAATAATAATGACGATGATGATTATGATGATGATGATATTTATTGATTAGTGATGAGTTGGAGAAACTGAATCTTAGTCTAACTCCGTTTTTATTTCATAAGATTTTTCAGAATAAACGACTTTTAAATGAACGTAAAAGCTCTCCTTTATCGTGATTGAAATATAAGTCCTTGCTAAATTGATTCTTTTTAGTAGGGGATCAAGATTAAGAAATGGTAGAATATTGAGGATATGTTATCAGAAAAGAAATTTCTATTATTCATTTCTAAATAGTGTTAACGATAAAATAAATAAACAAATCATTTATCGACAAATAAGGGTTTTTAGTTTAGTTATTTGAATTTTATTCGAAACTTTGAATCAATGAATTCCACTAACAATTTCAGTCTGGAAAATTTCACAAAGTATTAAAATAAAATCTTTATCAACAAATAATTAGACGCAATGAAAAATTTTATTATTATTAGTTCTGGATTAATTGACAACAAATTCAAGTATTTTCTGTTTTGCACTTTGTTGTGTTCATAATGAATTTACCTTTCTATATTAATTTCAGTCTGGAAAATTTCACAAAGTACTAAATTAAAATAAATGAAATGTAGTGAATTCGCATAACTCGAGAGTAATATCTTTATCAACAAATCATTAGACGCAATGAAAAAATTTATTATTATTAGTTCCGGATTAATTAACAACAAATTCAAGTATTTTCTGTTTTTCACTTTGTTGTGTTCATAATGAATTTACCTTTCTATATTGGGAATAATACTTAATGGTACACCAAACAATAAAGTTTACAATAAAATTTTATAGGTCTATTCGAGACATTTGGTGTTATCCTTCAAGTTATTTACAATATTGAAATAAAACGGAAACACTGAAAAGATGGAGAATATAAAACAACAATACCTATTAAAGTTAATGATTTAGGAGTTATTTTAAAGCAGTGGAAAGTCTTGAACCACTAATACAAATTTTGATCGAAATCCAATGGGACTGAAATACTCTATGAAAGTGGAAGAGAACTTATGTGACAGGTGAAAAACCAGTAAGTTATACACTAGAGAATCATATCAACTGAGATATATTTCAAATAAAACGATATATTTGTGGTAATTTTGATGAGAAAATTTACGCTGAATTCAATCCTTAATAACTAGAATCAATTAAAATGGAAGTAAATAACAAGTAATTGTTTTAGAGGAAATTAGAATTTATTAATTCCCTTAGGTAATAAATTTCGTTTTATGTGTCGAGAAAATTATTTAAATTTTTATTAAAGGGATACACCTTATTTTTCCTTGTAATTGTAATTGTATAACGATCCAAATATAGCTTCTAAGTAAATTGAAGACATTGTTTATTTACACTTAAAAATAATCGAAAATTATACTAACACGCAATATCACTACGTTTTGTTGAACTCTACAAAAACAAGTTAATTATTTTTAATTTCTACGCAATTATAGGCAATTAGACAAAAAAGTTGCAAATTTTTCAATATAAAATCAACATTGATCACAAACGCACAATTTCAGGTTGTAACGGAAGAGCTTTTTTTGAGGCAATCAAATCAATAATTGTGAACGGTATTGTTTGATGAAAATGTAATGATGTTTTTCCCCTTAATTCATCAAATAGAAGTGTTAACTGTCAAATTGTGTCTTACATATATGAATTATAAATAATTTCACAAAATCAATCAATCAATTGTACAGGTGATTGATTCACCAGTACTTTTATCGAGATTATTTTTTTCGCAAATACTATATTGGCTCACTTTCTAAAAACGTTTCACCTATTTTGTGGTAAATGCCTGGTTTCTAACGTCATCTAAGGTATTAGAATTGGGAATAGCGAAGCTAATTAATTTATAATTAATATTCGTTTACAACGCGTTAATTCTCTTTGTTTCTCTGGAACGTATATTTTTTCATTGTTAACAAGGATCTTATTCCCCAAGTACCTGTAGTAATTTACATCAACTTTCTCCAGAGACTTGTGATGTCAATAAACTATTTCTCTTGACAGATGTCAAATTACACTATTGTTATTTTTATTATACTGAAGTCTAGTTGAATAGTTCAAGATTGAGAATATTTGATTAGGTCTAAAATTGAATATATTATATTATTTAAAAAAGAAAAAATCTCTACTAGCATAAAATAATTTAATTTGAAAGTTGAGTCTCACTATCTTCTATGTTTTACGGTATACGTGGATGATTTTCGTTAAATTTTCAAGTTGAAAAGACAGACTATTAAACAAAATATATGTATTGCTATATATATAAAACGGAGAACTGACAACCGTAAAAGCTTTTACATTTCTTTTGTGAATTTTAAACAGGTGTGACCTACAATCTGGTTCCTATATATATATAGTAAATGTTTATATATAAAGATCCCAGCGCGAGATAAAATGTAAATTTAATTAATCCAAATAAACCCAACGATTCATTTGTAAGTTGAACAGACACTATATATTTTTAGCGTAAAATTCGAAAATATATTTACCTGTTTGTCATTATAAATAAATGTACATAAAACAATATTTTAATAATATTATTTATATAAATTATATGAATGTCCAAATTTTCAGATAAAACAACATGTTTTTTCCGGTCATGAATATTACGCCCCCATTTTTAACACCGTCCAGTGACTTTAATGTTATTTAATCGCTATAACAATTCATCCTTTAAAATAGCTCTTATATGATCAAAAACATCCGATTTCCGCATCGATTTGTTTTACGTGATAAAAAAAACTACATTTAACATATTTGTGTTTTTAGATTTGTTAATTAATTTAAAAATAAAAAAATTATTTTGAATTGTTATTTATATGCAATCATTTTTCAGTTATTAAAATAAAAAACAATTAATTACATTAGTTACGTTTCGGAAAGCACAATTGCTGAAGTGACATATACAAGTAAGTCTCTAAATTAATTCAAAAAGCTCCCGGAAGAGGACGGCAGTGAAAATAATTATTCGCATGGGATCTGAAGGTTTCTGAAAATCGTTGATAATTTTTATTTCGTTATGTTGTGGTTATACCGTTGTTTACTTTTTATTACTGTTTTAAATTTATTGGTACAGTGGAATGCACGTTTTAATATTATATGCAAATTTACCGATTTGTAGCCAATTTCAATACAGTTGAGTTTGGATCAATAATGAAAATGGCTTGAAATTCCGTCAATAAGATGCCAACCATAAAATGAAGTATACTCGAATTTTTATCCCTCGACACTGTAGGTAATCCTAATACGGTCTAAATGGCCTAATTATTGCTACAATTCCCAGTTTGAAGAGATTTCATTAAATATGGACGAAAAGAGTCAATTTATAACAACTTCCGTTTGTAAAAACACGAAAGACGAATTAATTATTTCTTTAAAATGAATAATTTTAGATTTCTACAAAAAAATTTTCATTAATTGACAACAATTTTGTGGTTCGGTTCAATCGTTGGAGCAAGAATTTGTAGAATGTTGGAACACTGGTGATTCAAATCACCAATTCCGCAACCCGGTAGAGTTGAAAATAAATATTCATAGAAAAACTCCGGTTACTTGCTTAACGATGAAATGTTTAGGTTTGCTTAGAACCGCTGATTAATAAGTATTAATTGTACCTTCGGTGATTTTAGTTTGATAACCGTTAAATATGTGTTTAATGAAACTACTCCTTTACACGCCAGAAACCGACTGAAAAAGAAAACAAGCCAAACCATAATTGTTCTTGCTACTTGTTCTTACCTTGGTGGAAAGTAGTCTTCATGGCAAAGAAAGAAAAGAGTCTACACCTTACATAAACACCAACTGTGTTTTTTGTTTAAGTGCGAGCTTTATTTTTGTGTTGGTTCTCCTTTTGAATTAAGATACGAACTGTAGTGTCTTATAAGAAAAAACAACTTTACTTCCTTTTTAAGGACAATCGCTTATAACTGGACATTTGTGAGCGAACAAGGACGAATGTTGGAATTTCGTGCGTTGAATATTATTGCCGGAACTGGAAATGAAATCTCTTAAACGTGCACTGAAAACCAATAGTCAATATTTGCAATTAACTATAACATTTTGTTTATATTCTCTTACTTTTATTTCTTATTATATTAGATGGCGTGTTACTGTTAGCGTATAATAAAAAGACAAACCTTTATAAACATAGCATTTCGCATCAGTACGTGCTGAAAAGATAAAACTGCTTTGGCTATATTACCGTATAAATTTTTAACTATATCTTTCAACTGCTAACGTTAAATTCACGTGAAAAGCTTTACCGATTTATGATAAACGGAAAAATCTCACAAGAAGAAAAGGAAAAAATGGTCGAGCCTTGATTTCAACTTTGACGTATTCTAATTAAACCAAAATTTTTTCTAACAAAAAATGTGTTGTTAAATTAGCATTTATTAAGGATAATTTTTATATGAAGGTGTTGGAAAAAATGTTTGCTACGACGGAAAAACAACAAACCACAAAATTGGGATTTATTTTGATATTGGTCGAAATCAAATTGACATATCCGATTATTATCTCAACTGTGGTGGATTTTCACCAATATCTCAATGAATTTGTTATGAAATTGTAAAACTAATCGATAAATTAAAATGAATAGCCATACTATTATTATACCAAAGTAATAATAGATTTGAAATAAATCAACTTTACTTAATAAATGCAAAGCTTTAACATTTGAAATATTAATCAACATTTTGTTACATTCACTATCAAGTCCATATAAAATGAGTCGATGTGAAATTATCAACACGAGACAATCAAAAACAGACAAGTTATAAATAATTCTATCCTAAAATGTTTGACTGAAGCAACTTAATTTCAGGGATACAATTCAGCTGTGGTGTATCTACTATTTTATGTATCACGAAGATTGTTTTATTTGTTAATTGGAAAATGTGTAACGTTCTAAATAAAATATTCTACAATCAACAAACGCGCTATATGTTGAATTTTCCATATTTAATATACAAATAGAAAACTCAAGTTTCTAAAACAGAATCCACACCATATTTCGTAAATTTTTGAGAATATATCGAGTTTTACAAACAATTAATCCTTTATTAAAATAACATATACATGTATGCGTTAATCAATTCTGTTACTATTGCTATAACTGTTAAAAAGTTTGGTAAACAGAATAATTATAACTTGGTACGATTGTAGTCAACATACTATTTCAGTCGTTTTTTTGCTTAAATTCTAATTAAATTGAGACCAAATAATAACAACGATAAAGTACATTAGGAAAAATCGAATTGTTCGTCGAGTGTGGAAATAGTGACGCAACTGTGAAATATTGATAGTCGTTTAGTAACAAATGTACCACGTAATGCTAGATTAGAGAAGCTGTAATGTTATTCACTCGACTATAGTTGATAATAAATTACATTTTAAAATCCTACCAAGTCAAATTATGGCATCCGTTGAATTTTCGACAACAAACAAAGCTCTATTTATTGAGAAAATTAATTATGAGTCACTACAATGGAAGCTTTTCTTTTCTAGATAAAATACTGAACGTATTGACATACATATTTTTATGAAAACAACTTACTGCCAATTATCAAAGCCTCTGTTATTCTATTTATAATCGTAATATTAAATTATATTTCCGAAATCAACAAAGGTATAGCTTTAGATATAAATTTATAGTAACACTCTGTCGAACTACGAAGATATTGAGGCACCAGTTACTAAGTATTCAGGAAGTAAAGTTGCTTCAACTTATTAGATTTTGGATAAATGCCAAGAAAGGATAAATTAGAGCATAACTTGTTTCAAATCTGTCTTGTAGCGGAATGTTCTCATCATTTGGATACTAATCGTAATTTAATTTATTTATTTACTATAATAATAATAATAATAATAATAATGATCGAAATTAATTTGTAATTCTGTTTGAATTTATTGCTTCAGTTTGTGTATTTCAAGATTTCGATATAATCTTCATAAATTTGATCCTATCGAAAATCAAACATCGTAAAATTTCAGCTAAGATGCAGTAATCAATTACCAATCGTGCATGCGATGGAAATATGTTTATTCGGTTTTAATTAATATAGGGACGTCGATAAGCGATACTAGTATATAGGTGCCTAAGGCTATTAAGAATAAAGACTAACAAAGATAGCTTCACTTCCCTTTTAACTTTTATTCAAGTGAAGCCTTAGTTGAAAGTTAATAAAAACTTGGCAAATAGTTCTTAATGCTATATTTTGTAAGATGCCGTATAAAGAGGATGGCATATTAATAAAATAATTTTTATAACGAACAAAAGTGACAATTATACTAGTTTCAATAATGCAACTACATATTATGATAATTAATTTGTTGCATTTATGTCTATAATAATATCGATAATCTCACAAGAAACCCCTCAACTAAACAATAATTATCTGATGATGTTTTAGCTACTCGTGAGTATAATATAGCCACAACAAATCAAACGTAGAGGTGACCTAGACAATTGGAGATAGTTGTTATTGTTGTTGAACACAAAGCTTATGTCAAACTTGAAGGTAATTAGCAGTAATAGAGCATATTACATGCTAGCATTGTCCACATTCTACTTTAAAAATATATCACATCTATATAGAAACCATCAAAAAATATACAATGTAACAATAAAAATTTTACTGTCAGTAAGCAGAAGGCATTAAAACAATATAACTGTTCAGAAATTCAAATATAATATTTTTTGAAAATATTAGTAGTAAAAAAAACCTATTTTATGTATACAGGGTGTCCCAGCTGGCAGTTTCACCCCCAAATATCTTCTTTATTTATAAATTGAAATGGGAAAGTATCTAAAGAAATTAAATTACTCGTCTGCACATACGGTTTAATTTCTAGCTATTTTGGAAATGCCAGAACGTCATATAAGATCTTGAAAGTTGATCAATATTAGGAAAGTAATGAATATTTTGATTGAGTTTGAAATGAAAATATTTTTTCTATTCAAAATTTCGGGTTAAAGACTATATATCAGATGAAAGAAGACGTTACAAATCATCGCGTAAAATTGCAGTTTTTATCAATTCTCACTGTGCAAAATGGTGGAGGCGCCGGGCGACTCGCACTTGCCTATTTTCTTTTCGAGTAGCAAATGAAAATTTTTTAACACAAAAAAAAACTATTTTCATATGAAATTGATTGCAGGTGATTGTTTTCCTAATAAGTAATTTTCGAGATCTTATATGACATTTTGGCATTTCCAGAGTAGCTAGAAAAAAAATCATGTCAATCAATTAAGGTTGATGTCTAATTTCCTCAGACACTTTTCCATTTCAATTCACAAACAAGCGATATATTTGAGATGTTATCTGGGACATCCTGTATGTAATATGTCAAGTTAATCAAACCGTTTTCATTTTCAATTGGAAAAAAGTCCATCTTGGTTAATATTCTAGTGTACCGGTTTCGACCTACAGGTCATCTCCAGCACATCACGTCAATATTTATACAATCATCGCAAGCCAACACTGTCATGTTTATCTTAACGGAATCTTTGTTAAATTTAAAAAAAAAAAACTAAAGGTTGGCGTGAATGCAAATATTAAAACAAAATAAACAAACAACTGACTTGTTCAACAAAATATTAGATTACAGATTAAATTCTGAGAATCACATTTTTAACACGTAACGAATTTGGCAACATGTTAGTACTTCCAGCAACACGTGTTGTGCCTACTGTTTTTGACATTCTAGATCTATATTTGTAAAAGAGTGGAGATTACTAATGATCGAATTTCAAGGAAAAACCTGAAATATATTATACTTTTTGTTCAAAATCCGTGATTTCCATGTGTTTGTTTTCAATTTTACTTTGTTCTATCTTTTCTCACCTAAAGTTCACTTTCGTGAATATAAACTGTAATTCGCCGGATAATATTAGAAATTTGAAACGAAATAGATAAAGACACTGTCTTAGCTTTATTTTATCAATTATTAGCAAATCTACATGTAAATAAATGAATTGCTGTTCCTTAGTCTCGATAAAACGAAGTCCAGAGAAAAATCAAATGGTGAGAAAATATGGAAAAATTGTAATTAAAATAGTAAAAATTTGAATATAAAATAAATGAATGTTTGTTCCTTATGCATTCGTAAACGATTCATCCGAATGCGAAGAAAACTTTATTGAGTTGTTGTTCACATGGCCGACAAGGTTTTTGAATTAGTTCCATCATTTTGTAATTACTAATTTCTGTGTATTCAGCGTATGAGTGTTCATGATGGGCAAAATTGAATTGAAACAAATACAGTCGGTGACATTTCGGTTACTAGGTAACAGTAAATAATAAATAACATATGCTATTTACAATTTCACTACGAAATTTTGACAGCTTGTGTCAAGACTTATGCAGTTTAATGCATAGATGTTCCTAAAGTATTTAGATTTTGGTATTATATATAAAAATAAATATAAAAATTCTTGGACGTCAAGGACATGTAATTGTCAGTTTGTGTAGGACAATCTTTAATATTTTACATTTAAAAAGTCAGTAATTTTAACATTTAAAACATTATTAATAACAGTAATACGTGGCCCATATTAAATATTTATAGATTATTATTGAAGTGTTTAATTGGTCAGTTGACATTTAAAATTTCCCAAACAATAATAATCTTTTTCTATTTTGCATCAATAATAGCGCTATATTTAAACTTGCTACTGTATCGAAACAAGCTCATTTCGATACTTGCGTAAAAATGGAAAATGTAGTAAATTTTTTCCCTAACGTTGGTAATGATTTTGACAACTGTCAAAAATCGTAAGCAAAATCAACAAAATACATAGTAATTTTTGATAACATATACAACCACTAATACATCAATAAAAAAAATCAAACAATGTTCAGTTGTTATATCAGTAACACCAACTCCCACCAATTTCCCTAAATTTCAAATCTCGCAATTTTTTTTTGTAAAAAAGCGAAGAAAATAGGCAAAATAGAAAAAATAGTATAAAAAACTCGTGTCAGAAGTCGTATATTGTACTCGTCCTTTCGCTTCGCCGATCGTTTTCTAAACTTGGACTCGTACACTAATTGTCGACTTCTGACACTTGTTTTTTAATATACTATTTCATAGCTAAATTATCAAAACTCAGATTAATTATTACATTAATTTGAAATTTTCTGCATGTACCGTAGTTTGGCATTGATCGTGAGTTTGTCCTTTGAATACCATCAAATGAGACTGATAATGAATGAAATCCTCACAGTTATTTCATTAAAAAATGATGACAACTAAATTGTCAAAACTTATACCAGTCATTTTTTAAAAAAAACTCCTAGATTTTAACCTATTCGAACTTTAATGCGCTATTTAACTCCCTTAGGGGGTGAGTTTTCAAAAGTCATTGCTTAGTGAGCGTCTACTTTGCAAAAGGACTATCTATCTATCTATCGCTGACACGCGAGCACATTTCTTGTGACACGCATCTTCAAAGCTAAAAATTTCATAATTCAAATATTTGTCTCTTATAACGGCCAGAGTTGGTTATTAATAATATTTCTATTTTTTTTTTAGTCTTTACTTTTGTGTAACACGCCACGAAAATTATGTTTCGATTTTTCAAAATTTTGACACAGCGAGCTCAAAAGGTTCACTACCACTGATGTATACCAAATTTTAAGTCTATAGGACAGAGTGAGTGGTATTTCGCTTACCTATACATATTTCGATATGGAGTTATTAAATTGCCTTTATGTACTAAATTCGATTTCTAGTCCGTTTCATGAAAAATCACCGCGAGTTGCGGCGAAGGGACTACGCTTCGCATAAAGGCGCCTCTCTCAGCTTCATAATCATTTCTCCTCCCCCCCCCCTCTCTCTCTCTCTTGTTGCCATCCACAATTATTGAGAATTATAAGTAAATTCCAAGAAGTTATAATAGGCAAATCAATTGTGCCAATAAAGCGAAAAGTATTTGGTTGATCCATATACATCTCAAGTGCATGAGAAAGGGGCATTACAACCTCAAATTCGTTTATCTCAAACGGAGGGGTTATGAGAAGCAAGTGAAAAGTGTGACAAGCAATATCATCGAAGCTACACTTTTAAGCAAAAAACTTGAAGAAGATGTACAGTTGACATGTATCACAATGATTCCGACAGATATACCACTCGAGCTTTTAAATGTTTTGTAAATTTCACATTCCACTGATACAATCGCTGCAAATGTGTGGTCTAAATTTGGAAAAACTGTCCTTCTCACATGGACATTTACATGTGACCTACTCACACATCGGGAAATTTGATTTATTCGTGTACAATAAAATGCTGTACATCCAAAGGCATTACAACGCATGCCGTGTAACAGCTAGTAAAGAATAAAATCTTAATTTAGTAGAGCACACATATGTTTGTTTTAATCTTTTTCAAGCTCAGTTGGGATTTTTTTTTTGTTTATTGTTGAATTTCTGATGGCTATGTTTTATATCAAATTTGGTTTTAATGAGAAATTTTGGCTAGTCCAATCACTAGAGATCAATTTTAAATGAACATGAAATTAGATTTTTAACATTTTCTTACGAACGTATCCAAAAACCTCGAAGCTTTATTTTTTACGTTTTATCCATTACCGTTCTGTAAGATTAAGATCAAAAGAAAACCCAGTTCATTTATATTAAAACACATGTATATACAATAAATAATATGTTCCTTAGTTGTTTTGTAGAAATGGAATCGAAAATGAACGAATAACTACAATTTTCTTGCAGCAGTATTCATTACAACCTATTATTATATATAAACATTTATAGGATAGGACAAAGCAATCTAAAGAAAATCAATAAAAAATCTATTCAGTCCCGCAAAGAGACTACAAACAACTACATTATATAAAATTACCTGTTTAAAATTTCATTGTGTTATTCCGATTGTTTATTGACATAAATTGCCACTAAATTTGATTTTTTTTTCCATTTTATCTGTCTTTCAAGTTATTCCAATCTAAATTTTCCTACATATAAAAAACTTCAATTAACTAAATTCAAATCAAAAAATTTCCAATAACCTGAATACTAGTTAAAATGAAAAATAATAATAATAAAAGGAAGAATACATCGTAAAAGTTGATTTTCGCCAGCTATTCATTGGCGAGAATGTAGTCTAAAGTTTGTTGAAATGATGCGATGATTTTCTTCCTTTATCATTTATACACGATCTTTTTTTCTTTTTCTATCGTAATGTTGAAACTTTAAATTTGAAAAATTTTCAAGATTATCATATCTATCTATATATATACGACATATACATATATACAAATAAACAATACAGATGCGACAACAAAGTTGATTGAATAAAGTATGGTTGAAAGTTATTTTAATTAAATATGATTGATGAGCTTTGGGTTTTTAATTAAAATGTCAGTTGCTGATGTTAAAATTTCATTGAAGCAGCCAAAAGCTCGACAATAGTTTAATTGTTTTCTTTAATTATGTAATAAAAGACGAGATATAATCATTTGATTCTAAACAAAGTACTACGAAAAAAAAAATTAGAAAATTCATTTTAATGTTATAAAAGAAAATCAGTTGAGATCTAATGGAAATCTGTAAAGGAACGAAAGTCTTTGTAATTATCGATATACTTAACTAGAAGTTTCTGATGAAAACTCTGAAAGAAAATTCGATTTTCTAGCCTATTAATTTTGATAATGCAATAAATGACAATAGTCAGCGATGCAGTAATATTTAAAATTTTCAATACAGATTTTAGTTCAAAGAGGATTGAAAGAGTTGAACAATATTTGAGTTTAAAGTGAAATTTTATGGTTTGAACTTAAAAGCAATCAAATAAATTCATGTATCAGCGTCAGCACATTCGACTAAACGAAAAATATAATATTTTCCTAATATTAATTGTTTTTTTTCGTCCGCCTGTACATTCTTCTTATCATCGTTTACAATATATCTAAAGTAATTCTTATCTTTTAATAAATAACATTAGTCAAATACGAAAGGGGAAACATTACGAGAATTAGTGCTGTGAAATTCATGAAATATAATCTGATTCAGTTTTCATTATCCCTATTTTACTATTCAGGCTGTTTCACCATATTCGACGAGTCACTGTTGTTGAGTTGGGCACCGTTGACTTTTAATTTTTTTAACGATTGAACATTTTATGAAGAAAATCTTTTTAGATTCGTTTCTAATGGCAATGAAATAAAAGCTCAAGTGATAATTTTTTGAAAAACGTATTTAATTTTCCCTTAAGGCGTTAAAATAAATGACAATCCCAATTTAAATCAAACTTCTCGTCTTTCTATTTTGTTTATAAGCAGAATTGAATGAAATTTATATCTGTAATAGTCGCTAGTGTGCTTAATCTCGGTATGAAGTTGCTTTTCCAACATTCGTATTTATTTTTCAAAAATCTGATAAACAAGAATTGTTTGAAACAAGTCATTGCTTTTTCTAGAAAATAGATATGGATGTTGGATAAATAAATCCATATCGATATCAAGCATATGAAAAGAGAAAATAAATTGGGATTATTAAAGAATTTTCAGGACATAAGTTATCCAAAAAATTTTTACTTAAGGTTATAGCTCATTACCATTAGAAACGAATGTGAAAGACTTCTCTTCTTAAAATGTTCATTCCTTTGTAAAAGAAACATCAAATTCAACGGTGCACAGCTCAACAATCGTCGAATACCGTGAAATAGCCTTAATATTTTATAAAAGCAAATATTGATACTGATATTTCTATTTGTAAGCTTTGTCGGTCAGCTTAACGGAAACGATTGTACATATGTCAAATCATTTTTAAATAACAGTCAAAGTTCGAAAGAATATTATTTATTTCAAGGATATTGTCAAAATAGTGAAAATTTGCGAAACTACCGGATCAAATTTATATAATCGAATCTGATGAAAATAATAATCGTTTATGTTGAGATTCATATCATAATAGCATTGTAAATGCACATTTGCATGTCTCTTTATAATTTGCAAATATGCTGTAGATCAAATCATTATTAACCGCTCTCGTTCTCTATTAAAATCAAATTTATATAACTAAGATAAAATAATGTTGTAAGATACTAGACAGAAGCTCTTTGATGACGTGTCTTATTGTAGTTAATTGTAGAAAACCGTACTGAATTATAATTAAAATTAGCTCAATTCTTTGACACTTTAAGACTAATTTCAAGTCGTTTTATAACCCCATAGACATTCATTATTATCTTTACTTAATTTTATTTCCATCTTGAAAATTTTCATTCTCTTTCTACTCGTGTATATGATGAATATTGAATTATTTTTAATCATTGTAGAAAATAAACACCGCCTATTTGTCATCTTAGTTAATTTGAAAATTGATGATAAGTAAATATTTATAAATTATTTAAATATTTTGTAAACTAAAGCTTAGTAGATGATTATCTAATAATAAAGTAATGAAATTATTTGACGTACTTATGATACACTTCATTTTGAAAGCTTATTTGGAAACCTAACTTATCTACCATAACATTTATTATTAAATTGAAAACTCCTATAGGCAACAACTAATAATGTTTACCTAAAACATCTGCTGAATTTCCTTCCGTATTTATCAAACTCCTCAATAATTATAAATTAATTTGTAGAGATAACAAGTTGTCACAACTTAATTTTCTCGTAAATTTCTAATAAAAAACCGGATAGTTATGGGAAATTTTAACTCTAAGTAGGTACCATCTAAGAAATTATGTGCTCAAAAACAGTTGCGTATCTCACGTAAATAATGATTGTCAATGTAGTATAAATAGGTGAATACAATAGATCACGTTAATTTTTTTTTTGTGTCCATTTTCTATCTACCAAACTCGCTGTCATTCTCTGATTTGGCTCGTAGCCAAACTCATATAATAATTTAACTCACCGACAAATAAAATGTAAAAAGGATACTCCCTATGTTGTGAATTGAATAGGGACTGATAAAACGATCAGCCAGAGGCTGATACCGTTTTAATCAATTTACTCGTAAATGTGAAACATTTTTATTTCACATTATTTGTCGTTGGTGTGATTTTCAAAACGTCAACAATGATCTAATAAATACCATTTGTATTATAATTACAATTTTCAATCACAAAAATAATTGGGCTTGTTTTTTTTTCATGTAGTTTTGATTACATTTTCTAAGAAGCTCTAAAGTTTCGCTAACATTGTACTATCCTTAACTACATCGATTCACTTTCTATAAATACATATATTTTATATAACGTGAACGTATGCAACATCGGCAGATTTTATTAATAGTCCAGAAATAAAACTTATTTTGAAGATACTGAAACAATGGAATTTTAGCTGTAATCAATAATAAGACTTAGGGACTAAAATTGGATATCATTTAAGTATAATTTTAGTTATTCTCACATGAACTTGTGCAAATGATTTAAGCAGTCATCGAAAATTAAGAAAGCTGAAAAAGCAACATTAAATATTCGCTTCTGTGATGCATATGAAGATTTCGTTAACAAAATCAAGGGCTAATCAATCTGCCAGACAAAGACAAATATTTGATAAGATTACAAAGTTCTTGATTTGTTCTTATTCTTTGTCTATGGAATACCGTTCTAGTTTTGCCTGATAAATCTATCGGCATGCCTGTATCTTTCAGTAATAAAGAAAAAAAAACGTACAAAAGTATCAAACAATATTACATTTTCAATGCATCTAAAAAATACTTGAAGTTCCGATGCCACAGCAAAGCAGACAACTGCCTAGACCGCCATTTTTAGTATTATTACCCACGGTTTCGAACCGTTATGTTTTTCGTTTCGGTTTTCGGTTTCGGTTTGATTAGTAGATTCAGTTCCTCTACCTAGATAATTTTACATATAGCACTTTTTGAGAGTATTCTGATTACTATTGAGGAAAAAACAATAGAGCAGTCTTAATTTGGACGGGTAATTTTTTTTTTTTTAATTTTTTTGACCGACATTGAGATGTACGAGTCCACTTTCTAGTTATAGCTCCACCAAGACAGCTTGGCCTCTGACCATAAGATGCGCACTAGCAAAATCATCTGTGCACTCCGAAAAAAAGTTCAATTCCCTATTTATGAAAGATTGTCATTAGAATTAGTTTAACTCTAAGATCTTTTTTAATAAAATAAAAGCGTTTTTAAAATTTCTGGCTTCTAAAATATATTTATTGTAATTTAAACTCAATACCGATAATGAGAAGGCAGTTGTAACCTTTTAAGGAAAGTTTAAAAATTATGTATAATTAGAAAATTCACCCTTGTAGCCTGAAGTACAATAATTAAAATAAGTTGGTTTTTGGATTATAATAAGAAATATTTTGAAAAAATTAGATGATAGTGGAAAACAATTCACAGTTTTCAGTATTTTCAGTAATAGATATCTTAATACTTAATTTGAAATAAAAAATAATTCATTTAAATTTACAACGTAACATTCCAAACCTTTCTCTCCCTATTGTACTTTTGCAAGTTGGTATTGTTGTTTTCTATTTTACACTTCAACCATCCTTTTTCAACGGCTACGCATCTCACCGGCCATCCTATCTTGGTAGAGCTGCATATCTCATCATTTTTGTCAACACAGCGGGCAATAGAAAAAGAGAGATAGAAATAGAATAAAGTTGGTGAATATTCCAAAATTTACCTTACAGAGCCTTATTCCCGACTTGGATACCGATAATTGTACGATAATAAAAGAAAATTTCTATTGCAATTAAATTAATTCTAGAATTGGTCCCATTTCATCTGAAAAATATACAAGTGTTGGTGTTTTCTTGAAATATACATATTTCATTTGTACTACTATTCTATCTATATCACATTTTATTTATAGAGCAATCTTCACTATCTTTAGGGAAATATATAGACTAAATTAAAATGTAATGAAATACTCCTACACTAGACTGCTGCACTATAGCAAAAAACTATAGTACAAGTCTACAAATAGTGTAAGTACTAGTTATTTTTTGTAGCAACGTATCGTAATCGGTACTAATAATTAAGGGCAATTAGTGTTGTTTACGTAATAGAAATGAAATATCGGTTTACATGACTGGCAACCTCTTTATAAATTATTTATTTGGATTTTATACAGATAATTCGTAAATTTAAAATGTGATATGGGTCTCTAACGCTTCCGATTAAACAAAAATTTTTACTGTCCTATTACTGATCAGATATTGAGTTGTAAAAACTAAAATCAACCGACATTGATTATTTCAAATTAATTAGTATTGATCGATTTAACATATAGTAGGTAAAAATAAAAACATATATCGTTATTGTTGGAAAACTTCCAGAGAATTTACCTTGTGATTATAGCGATTTCATAACCTAATGGGACTAAGATAGTTTATGCTAATATATTAAATCCTCTTATCTACGACTACCTATTGTTGGTTTATTAAGTATAGAAATTCCTACTTTTCGACTCATTGTTGTGTGCTAGTTGTGAAATTAATATCATGTAATCCTTATTATTATAGTTGGAACGTCGAAAATTTTCAAATTTTAAAGAGCTCTTCAAACAAAACAAAAACAGCTAAGTTGCCTCTTATTGATTTACATTGTACATGTTAGTAATATAATATTATATGCATATTACGATTGTTTTTCGACAAACTGAAGAAAGCACTACTTTAAAGCTATTATAACCAGCCAAAAGAAGACGCAATAGAAATAATACCAAGTTATTATAAGTAATCTCAAAAATTCGAAATAATCAAATATCCCTTGCAAAATTCGAAAACACAGAACATGTACATATGACCGCCTTTGTTAAACATTTCCTATGCACAGTAGGGTGGGTCAAAAAAATTGAAAATTCTTTTTTTCAGTTCCGACACAGAAAAATTGGTTGGTAGGTACCTCTAGAAAATACTTACCAAGTATGAGTTCTTAATATTAATAGGAAGATCCTCCTCATCATATTTGTCCATTTTTAATCAAGTCTCATATTAAAAACGACATTTCTCATTATTAATCATTTTTTCAGCAAATCTCTATCCATATTGTTCAAGAAAATTGAACGCTCACAAAAAAGGTTTCTTATACTTTTTTCATAAATCTAACCATTTAAAAGATATTCAAGGTAAAAATTTGAAAATTTTACTAAAACACTTTTTTTCTTCTTAATTTTGTAAGTTATTGTAAAAGTAATTATTATCAAATAAAAAATGTATGTTTTTGTAGGAAATTAAACGCTTTACAAAAACGGTCTCTTGTATTTAATCGATTACTCTAACGGTTGAGTTATTAAAAAACTATGATCAGCACGCATTGGGAACCGGATGCAAATATCTTCTAAATGGTTGGAGCACTCGATTAAATACAAGAGACCTTTTTTGTAAAGCGTTTAATTTCCTACAAAAATATATATTTCTTATTTCACAATAATTACTTTTACAATAAGTTACAAAATTAAGAAGAGAAATTTTTTTTCAAATTCTGACCTTAAATATCTTTTAAATGGTTACATTTATGAAAAAAGTGTTAGAGACATTTTTTGTAGATCGTTCAATTTACTCTCAAAATATGTGTAGAGATTTGCTTAACAATTGATTAATAATGGGATATGTCGTTTTCAATACAAGGCTTGATTAAAAATGGACAACTATGATGAGGAGGATCTTATTAATATTAAGAACTCATACTTGGTAAGTATTTTCTAAAGGTACCTACCAACCAATTTTTCTGTATCGGAACTGAAAGAAATAATCAATTTTTTTGACCCACCCTATTGCACACATTACACTTTATTACACTGACACTAATAAATTTGGAATACCACTAGAAAGTTTTACATCTATTTCAACAAATTTTTAAAACAACACACTACGTTTAGAGGCTAACTATTCTATTGTAGAAAAAGGTGTTAAATTATTGTTTGTACTTTGTGATACCACTACAAGTTTTCGATTTGTTTTTTGGCTTGCGGACAATTTTTTAATATTTAATCAAACAATAAAGAAACTTAAGGACGATTTATTCTCTCTAAAATATTGAGTTACATTATGTTGAGTTAATGTTATGTGATTTTTTTTGAGACCTAGTGGGGTGACTATTATACAAATTTTTCTAAATCCGTCTCCAGCTTCTATGTTCAATATATTTTGAAAGGATTTTTTTTTTAATATTTGATTATTTCTTATTATGCATACGTCGTGTTCCGGCTTTCTGTTTTACCTCAAATATCTCGTTTGTTTGTGAATTGAAGTGGAAAAATATCTAAAGAAATTAGACTACAATGTCTATACTTCAATTGGCAGACACGTTCTTCCTTATAGCTATTTTAGAAATAAACGTCATATAAGGTCTTGAAAATTGCTCAATATTATCAAATCCATCACACAACGAATACTGCGAATGAATTTGATATGAAAATAATATTTTTATTTTAAAAACTTCTCATTTACTGTTCAAAAAAATAGAATTTCTCTAGGATCAGCAACCTATTCATTGAGAAAACAACCGACGTCCGAATTGTTTACGATATAAAGTTTTCATTCCTATAAGTCCTTGCTTTACTTGCAATTTGTATGTTATGCTTGTTTAATTATATTTAAAACACATTGAAGGCAAATACTATTTAAGAAACAGTACATTCGAGTCAACTACTCTAGAAAACCAATCTGTAGTAAATAACAGAAGAATAAATAATAATAAAATTGACCCTTGCAATTTTTAATCATCAGAATTATTGTCTTGTTTACACGTTAATTAAGATGTTTTTCATTCTCAATGCTCAATTCTATCTTCAGGAAGGGCACCGATGGTAGTCTGTCCAGGAACCTGTCGAATATTAGACATGGTTTTGCGTTGCTTTCTGTTAAAAATTTACTTAAATTACGGATTCATAATTTTTTATAATTATTTTCTATACATCGATGATCCAGCCACTTATTGCGAAATTTCATACGGATTCACTTTGATGTGTCTCGTTATTGTTTTAAATTCAAACATATACAATTTCCTATTCCTATTCCTATTCCTATTCTGAGCAATTATACAAATTAATTGTTTTTGATAAAATAAGTAATTTGTCTCCTTATAAATAAACGCCTAAAGTAACTATTAATGAGAGAATTAAATAAACAAATTCGAACGCAACACAAGAACAGTTTGTATTTGATAATGGTCGAAGGTGGTTGTCGACCAAACGTTACACGTGTAAGAAAATTTCAATTACTAATAAAGAATGTCCGGAAGCCTTTTAATTATATTCTTATGTTATTTACTACAGATAGATTTTCTAGAGTTATTGACTCTAATAAACTGTTTTTTAAATAGTACTCGCTTTCAATGAGTTTTTTAAAACAATAAATAAACATACAAATTGCAAGTACAGCACAGACTTGCATTAACGAAAACTTTACATCGTAAACAATTCTGATGTCGACTTTTTTCGTCAATGAATAGTGAACGTCAAAAAGTTTTTGAGCAGCAAATGAGATGTTTTTAAAATAAAAATATTATTTTCATATCAAATTCATTCGCAGTGAAGTGGAAAAGTGTCTGAGGAAATTAGACTACAATGTCCATACTTTAATTGATTGACACGATTTTTTTTCTAGCTATTTTGGAAATGTCAAAATGTCATATAAGATCTCGAAAACAATCACCTGCAATCAATTTGATATAGTTTTTTTCTTTTAAAAAATTTGCTACTCAAAAAGAAAAGAAAAGTGCGAGTCGCCCGGCGCCTCCACCATTTTGCACAGTGTTGAGATCGAATTGATAAAGGCTGGAATTTTACGCGTGATTTGTAACGTCTTCTTTCATCTGAAATACGGTCTTTAACCCAAAATTTTGAATAGAAAAAAATATTTTCATGTCAAAGTCAAACACAATATTCATTGCATTCTTAAAATTGAGTAACTTTCAAGATCTTCTATGACGTTTTGGCATTTTCAAAGTAGCTAGAAATTAAACCGTATGTGTAGAGGCGTAGTTTAATTTCTTTAGATACCTGCCAACTTTAATTCACAAACAAACGAGATACTTGAGGTGAAACAATTAGCTGGGACACCTACACATGAATAAAAAATTTTCAATTCAATTATAAGTTTTTTTATATTTTTTTAAGACTTTTAAGAGACACATATCAACAGCCGATACGAAAGAAGACAATCTCTCATCTCGTCTCGACGAGACAATACGAGAGATTCTCATTTCAGCTGTATATCTAAATAGTATAATATTAAAGAACCACGAAAGACATGACTGTATAAATAAATTTTGAAATAGTTGATATTCTGATCATTCTTCTGCTATGTTTTAATCGATCAAAATAAAACTAAAATAATTACACGTTAATTAATTTCATATTGATTAAACAATTTTGCCAAACAGTTTCATGAATATCGAATAATGGAACACTTCCTATTTTGATAACATTCTCAATATGTTAAGACATAATTCCTTCAAATTTAGTGGAAACGAACTTCTTGATTTTATTGATTCTTTGTCTATATGACAACGAAAATCGTAAAAATATTGTGCTGAACAACGCCAATTCCTTCAATTTCAATGAAAAATAGCTTTAGAACATCTTAAATTTCGGTTGATTTGAACCGATTTCGTGTTCAAGTAACAGAAGCTATAAAAATACTCAAATATTATCCTAGTCTATTTAATAATTTGCATTTTACACTACTATATTTTTTTTAATAGTAATGGCAATTAATAGACGGAAATTATTTGACATTTCACTTAAATTTAATAAGACGAATTATTTAAACATACCTGGATTTAAAATAATATAGCGCTTTAGTGGTGTCTGTTGATAACAGTCGAGTGTTTTATGCACTTATTCTATCTCGAATTATAATTCTATTTGTTAACGGTGCGACTCTAATATTGTTATGGATCAGATGTTGGTATTGTAGTTTGAAAGTTGGATATATAAATCAAATATGTGTAGAAAAGTTTTCAGTTAGAAACCCTCGTAATAATAAATTGAATGGTCAAATGTAAAGTTGTCGTAAAATGTCGTTTGTTAGAACTTAGCACGAAAAAATTCGTACAATATAAATACATATAATGTGAATAAAAATATACATATATATTTAATATTTGATATAGCGATAATTTCAGGTGTGAAAATGGCTGTGGTGAAGACATGTGTTACAGAAATTAAATGACATATTCAGCGGTTTATTGTTGACAGTACATATTCTAGTTAGAAATAATGAATCCACCATCATTTCCACTAGGTTAACGGACTTTCCAAATAAAGCCAACACTACTTCTGTAATTTGTTAGTGTCTGTTTAAATCCGATTATAATAGATATTTTCTAAAATTTTACAACTTTTTAACTTATCAAAAGCTATGGGCATAATATAAATATATTATGACATTGTTTGTTTAAACTTCACACCTATCTATGGACCTACACACATTTGTTTGTTTTTCAATTCGTTTCTTTGTGGTTTAATACGTGACCAAATAAACGCGGAAATTACTGAAATGAAAATTACGTTTAGATCGATGAAATTCCACCAAATACCACTTGTTTCGTTTAACAACAAATCCTTTGAGACATTTATAACATTTTCATGGTTTCATACTAACTGCCATTAAAGTCATTCTGTTTCCGCTAACAAAACATTCATTCAATTGCAATTACAATTTAACATTGTAACATACGTTTATTACATTAATCTCGTCGAACATACACGTAAACATGACGCCCAAAAACTAATTATGCAATATCTTAAATTTAAGAAAATAAGAATTATAAAATAGTGCTTTGTTCTATTACTTTAAATTCTAACGATTTATATATATTATAAAATAAAAGCAACTCAAAGCAATATAAGTTTAAATTTGTCTCTAAAGCTGACTGGATTTGTAATTTGATTTATCAACTTAGGATTATTTGATAAATCTGTCGCTAAATTTGAGAACGAGTGTTGCATTACCAATATACAATTATTATTTAAGAAAAAAAATCTACTAAAAGAACCGAAAATAGAATGAAAATTTCGGGATTCATTAAAGTATTAGAAATTCTCTAGTCAAATAATGGCCAATAATTAAAGTAAACTTGAAGATTCATTTAGTCAAAATGGTTGGAAAAGTTAAATTGAAGCTAAAGATATTTTTATTTTATTTTTTATCATCAATTGGGAATTCAAACAAGATTTAAGAATGCTGTAGGGATTGAAATAAAATTGAAGTACGATTTGATATCCGTTTCTTAAAACATTTAGTTTTTTTCTATGGAATATTTAAAATGCATAGTAGTGGAAAAATTCTATTTTAGCGAGACGTATTTGAGGCAAACAAATTTTTATTTCCATTATATCGCAAATAGAACAATCGTGTATTTATCATGCAATATACTTTTGTGGGCAATTGACAATTGTTCTATTATTAAAATAGACGTACTTTATTAAATCTATAAAGTAATTCTATACATTTAAAGTCAATTAGAGTAATTTATAAATTCGTGTGCTGTCATTGCGGTACATGTCAGTAAATCTGAACTAATGTTTCAAAAATTTTACAATGTCAAATGCTTAAAGTAAATGGAAGCTTTTTCATGCACCTCTTTTTTTTTGTTATGTATTTAACCATGACGCGAACTGAACGAGATGAATGTTGTATTCATCATTACTCTTTAGAAGAAAAACGATCGAACAAAACATGAGAAAACATTTAAAAAAGAAATCATCTACACAATCTAGTGCACTTTACAATATACAACTATATAGCGATGTTATTCAAAAAGAAAGGACAAAAATATGGTAAAAGAAAATGGGAACCTACTCTAAAGCGGTATCAAAAATTGATAACGCTAATAATTTAGTAGAGTTGATGTTTTAGGTTTTAACTGAAAGTTGAATTTATTAAAAGTACCATTAACATTAATCTCACTTGAGACAAACTTTCGTTAATTAATTCCAGGTTAACTTGATTTTGAACAGGAAGTCTAACTCGATTCATGTTGATCGATGACATTATTTGTTAAAGAAAATGGAAATCAAATTGCTATCCTTCAATTTTTTGATTGTTCCTAAAACTAAAAGCTTAATAATCAGAAAACATCAAGTTATTAAGTCATATTCTTAAGAAAATCGTTAACAATATCCACTTTATATTAAGCCGTGTCGATACTGGTCGTGAATCACTGTCGTAACGTATCGTATTTACGCGCTTAAGTTCAGTCGTGTCGTGAAGCGTTTACATTGTTCAATTTTTGACAGTAGTGAAACAGTTCATGAAAATGACTTTATCTATGCTAGAAGCAACAATTGTTTAAAATCGAAGGCACACTTATTATTTATATATTGTTTATAAATTCACACTTTCGACATAAACGACAGTTTCTAATAAGAATGAAATCGAAATGCGCAGGCGTGTTTCACTTTCACGATTGAGAGATTCGTGAAATATCAAACCGGTTTGATATTCTTCGTGGCGTGACGGCGACTTGTCGTATGCCACGACTCATCTGTATACTGGTCGTATTTAACGAAATCGTGGACCACGATCGTGGCGACCGACCAACGCTGCTTTAGGAAAGGAATTATAATTTCACCTCGAATTTATCTTATTTTACTGTAAGAAACAAATTAATTACCTTTTTTTGTTCTAAAAAATGCGAAATACCATGTGTATAAAGATCCATAATTAGTAATATATGATGGGGTCTAGAATTAGGCTTCTAGAAACTCCTTTTCGTTTAGAATGACTTTATTTTCTCTACCGGTTTCGGTTTTTAAACCACCTTCAGGCGAACAGTCAAAATTATTTTATAAATTAGTACACCAAACCTTTTTTTGTGTTCCACTATCTCTAGCTAAGCGAACATATTTGATGTTTCTTCAACGGCAAAAAATAGACAATTATCCATTACAGTCGTAACTTCATTAAAATTGTGTTCATTTTAATTGTGTTTTATTTCGTATATGTAATTTTTTTTCTAACAAAAAGATTTACAATGACTTTATCTAACCTATAAACATATACACACATTATATGACTACCTTTAAGATGGAATAAAAACGCGCTGTTTAATATACAAACATAAATATGCTCCACTCTTATCAGTATAGTAACTTTATTTATATTCTCAGTGGATTTACTCATATCTCCCATTTAATTGTCGAAAAATATGCAAACAGAGAGAAAAAAGAGCTATATTCTAAAGATACATTTAGGTATTCTCAACCAATTTTTATCACACTAGTTTAATTTGTAAAATTTATTGTTGATGATTAGTATTCTCGCTAATATTTATTTTTAAAATAATACTCTATTTATACATAGAAATACTGAAGTTACTGAGTTTTAAAATGATTTATAACAAGCAAACCGATAATCTGAATAAAACAAGTTACGAAACGATGCAGAGCATCTCTCTTACTAATAATCAATCATAACAAGACTAAATCAAAATTTGACAAGTACGATTTCCGGAACAGCATAGGGAATTTAAAATTAATTACTCTATATAACGATCGAAACAGTTTAGTATTCAATATCATAAATGATAATTTAACACCGTTAATTGAAAATTTTTTGCATAAATTCTTCCGATAATCAACAACTAACTTGATACTCGACAGTTTTAACATTATAATCGAAAACAATAATTACCTATTCAATTCATTTGAAGTAAAATGAAAAATACCACTTCTCCCATTCTTATGGCTGTGTATTGCATTTGTCGGTCACTTCACTTTTAGCTTATAATCGATACATTAAACTCCATATACAGACTGTTTCAGCACAAGCACCCACCATCATTAAAATATTCGTATGCGACCCTCAATAAATTAAACTACGTCAGGTAAGCACCTACGTACCTAAGGACCTCTGGTAACCTACTTGATTAAATATATTTCATTAATTGAAGAAGCCATAAAAGATGGGTGCTTGCACTGAAACAGTCTGTATCTTTCAAATCAAAGTTGTTTATTATTGTTGTAAATGAATAAACGGTGGTAAACAAAAAACAAAAGTAGTATGTGGAGTAATTTCACTGTAGTAAAGCAATACTGACATTATTTAATTTGTACAACTACGATACTGAAACAAATACAACAATAAGAAAATTAGTTTATGCAAAATTCATACCAGTCCACTATTATATACATATATATGTTAAACACAACTCCCTTAGTACTTTTGCTGTTCTGCATACAGAAGAGATATCTTACATGTTTCGATAGCTATCTGTTTATAAATTGGTGTAATTGTAAATTATAATGTAAAAAATTGTGTAATTTACCGATTCTAACAATGATTGACCTCGATTTAACTAGTTTAGGTAAAAAAAATTATAGTGGAAAAATTGGTTGATAAAATGGTGGATGCGCCGGGCTAAATCAACGTTTTATTATTAAATAAACAAAATCGATATGATTTGGTTTTTTTTTCCGTACAAACATTTTTCGATATTCCATTATTATACAAATATACACGGATACTAAAATTATTTGATTAGAGAAATGATTAATATTTGTATTTCGATTTAAACAAAACATCGCCAAATTTTTTCAACGTATAGTCTCCATTATAATAAATCTATTTAAGATTTGAGTGTTTAAAAATGAGATATAAATGTCGAAATAGCCCACATTCAAATAAATTCTCTCATTGATTTTTTTTTAATGTCATTATAATAGATTTATCTAGTTGAAATCGGATGTTCGATTTTGCGCTTTATTCAAATCATGTTAACATTAATAATGCATGTATATGTATAATAAATAGTAAATTTCGACTACACATTTTTAGTTGTCACGATTTCCAAAGTATGTTAATTGAAACATTTCATTATGTTTTTTTTCTACATGTTTTTTATAAGGGCTACATTTGTATATTGTGTATTTATAACCAAAGCTTATCATAAATGTTACTAGAATACATATAATTAATTAAATTTCCAATGAACTTATGAATAAAAATCATTCGATAGAAAAAAGTTTCGTGTTATTCATTTTTTAAATTTGATTCTAATATTCATGGAAGTTCTATTATTAGGAAAATAACTGACAAGTACATATTACGTATTAGAATATGTCTACATTTATTATAAATTTTCTAAAGAAAATAATTTCAATTAACAATACATAAACATTAAATAAAAACATTTCCATATTCATATTCAAAATATGACAAAGTTCAGCCGACTATGGTTTTATTCAATAATAGAATAAGAGGGGTTTGTATTACGAGACTTTTGGATATACTTTATGAGTGAGTGTAAGAGAATTTAGGGTGACATTTTCATTTTGTGCAGACTACGGATACTGGTATTTTCGTTTTTTTCCTATATACGTCTACATATGTATGTGATTCAAAAATACCAGTGTTATCGTTTATTTCCATTTAAATTAAAAATCATTACTAATGTAGATATGAATATGGACCTAGAAAAACACGACCAATATCGATGGAAATAATTGGACTTGATTTAAAACGAAATGAGAAAGTATTATAGCAATTTTGCACACGAGGAGGAAAACATTCCATAAAACAATAACTTTAATATAATAATCAAAAGAATTAGGTTTTAACCCTACTGTTAAAACCATGTTGGTCATAATCCTCTAAGTGTAAAACTAACAATAATAAAACCCAAAATTGTTTAGTTCTCTGTATATTGATAGTAGTTATCACTTGTTCTTTTCTTTCAATTACGCTCGACAAGTACGGTTTTGTTAAAACAATCCTCCAGTTTTGAGTATTAAAACATAGTTATTTACTTTACAAGGTGGGAAAGTGACACTTTTCTCAAGAGCGGATAGTTTGGATCACGAGGCGAAGGCCAAGTGATCCAAATCCGCGAGTGTGAAAAGACACTTCCCACCGTGTAAAGTACAACATTTTTCTTAATACTAACGACCTTTGATTTAATCTAATTTTTTAATATATTATTTATATATACAGGCTGTCTCGTAAGAAATGGATTACCTCACGCGCTTGTGCTTTCAATTTTATCTTTGCTACAGCACGCACCTGAATGGTTATTGAATTTAATCAATAGTAAATTATAAAAGACATTTCGAATCAGGATTTAATTTCATATCAGACTCTGCAAGGTGGTTCATTACTTACGAGACATTCTGTATATATTGAATCTAGAATTTTATTATATATAAAAATAGAAACATTTGTTTACATTTTTGAAATTCTCGACAATTCGAGAAGGCCATTGTTATTATTGTTATTTTTTTTTAACCCCGAACAGCATCGAACAGCACAGTCAGACCAAGACAGTTGCTGTGTAAAGTTGAGGTTTTAGACGATCTGTGGTATAATAGACGCAATTGTTTTTAATCGAAATTTAAATTCAAATTAACCGAAATTAATTTAAATTGAATCACTGGGAATAATTAATATATAATTTAATTGAAGATTGAGGCATTTTAATTCTCAGTTTTTTGTTTATTTTGTTTTTCTTATATTCCAAAATTTAATCTGTGTATTTTTGAATTGCTAAGAATGTGTGGTATTAAGAAAAAAAGAATTGCGTCGATTTTGTCCCACAAAAAAACTTGTTGAACATCATTTTTAGTACCCCTAATAGAAACTAAAAGTCAATAGTGAAGAAAAGTCACTTTTCTTCACTAGTCACTTTTCTACACTAGTGAAGATAAGTGTCACTTTACCATTAAGATATTAGTGAAGTAAAGTCAACTTTCAACTGTTAGTATTAAGAAAAATATTATTGTTGTTTCAACAAAATTTTAGATCTAGTTTAGAATTGACGAAGTGTTTAAGTGTATTCCAAAGAATACCTGACATAAATTTTCCATCTCCACTTAATCATATATAGTAGTTTTCGATAATCACATTATACAACATTATTTTCAATTTTACATATTCTACAGTTCGTTTAATCCCACCAGATATGCTGACAGCAGAAAATAAAGCGCTGTTAGAAGTAGTCGTTAACTCTCAGCTCCAACCAAAAATTTAACTAAATTTTATTCCACCTCTATCTCTTTTCCTCTACTGGTTGCTTTCGTTGTGTCTACAAAGGAGGCGATCTATAATTAGAAAATTGGCTTGTAGACCTCAATCTGGAATACAGTGGGAAATATATTCTGTAAATTATAGAATCCGCCCTTAATAGTCAATATAATGTCTTTCACTGAAATTGTCACGCTAACGTAAAAATACTGAGATACAAATAAATTGTTACCGTCGCATTGACTGATAATCAGCTATGATTAAATAAAATTAAATGCTATCTAGTTAAACAAAATCTTTAAGTCTCAATTTAATAAAAATGTGTAAATTAATTTGCTGTTGTATTATGTCACGCAAATTTTTTTACAAAACGTCGCTTTTTCTCATAAATCTGAAAATATTCTTCCCCTCCTGTCAACTCCATTCGGGGACACACTGTATATTTTCCGATATAACCGGAAGACCGCACAGGAAATAGTCGTGATTGCCGTCAAAACAATTTACATATTAGATATACCTAAAGAGGGACAACTTGTTCCAAAAAATAAAACATAATAATCATGAGATACTTGAAGTGGAAAGGTTAAAAGAGAAAATACTGATGTAAAATGGCTAGTTAAAATGATAAATTTTTGGGAAAAAAAATTGAAAATCTTGCGTAAAATCTTCTTTGATGATCAGTTGTTTTAATTAAATTCTATATGGAAAAGAAATATGAATTTTTCTTTAATGGAAAAAATTATTTAAATTTTTATTTAAATAAATATGTGTGTCTAAAGCATGATTATATTTCATAAAATTATAAGTCTTTTGATCAAGAACCGTGAAGTTCCTTTAAGGATTTCATTTTCTTTATATACAAAATATGAATTTAAATTTATTTGAGGAAATATTCAGAATTGGGAAATTTATCATTTATTCTATTATATTTAATCATCTACGAAAATCACTAAATGAAAATAAATATTCAACAGTTTCTTTTCTATTTATCCTTAATTAAGCAACATATTATTAGAATTGCCTTTTTCAAATCATCAGAACGTAAATAAGTATGAAATTGAAGTTGTCTATCGAAATTTGATATGAGAAAAGGAATAAAAAGGATTTGTGCCAGTCACTAAGTTTTATTACATAGCAAATAGCTTGGTTTCACAATAAGATCGTTTTGTTTGTCCTATAGAACTATTTATGTAGGAATCAAAAATCGATTATAGCCAGGTAATCCTACAGAAATTCTGATAGATTTTAGTATTATACTGTTACTGACATGGCAATAGATTGGTGAACAAAACAATTTCTACTTTTAGCTAAATTTACCTCTAAGCTAATTTCAGATAGTAAATTGATTTATTCGATAATTAAGCGAACAATCGAGATTCTTGTAAATTAATTGATGATAATATCACAACTATAATTGAAGACATGTGTAACATTCTAATACAGAATAAGTTAATTATGCTAAATAATTGAAAGCGTTTGGCAAATTAGTTTGTTCAATTATTTGTGGTCTAATTCGATAGATGTTTACACAATTGTAATAATCAATTGAATCTTAGCAAATTCTTTGATCGAATTTTCAAATTTCCACCATTCTATCTCTGGATATATACGGATACATAAAGCAATATTTGTCTGCAGTATTTTATTTATAAATTGGGTATCCCCGAGATATCCAATTATTGCAATCAAATCTAAATCTTTATCTTCTAGTGAAATTACTAAATAGAAAATCACTAAACGTAATATGTAAAAAAATACACTTTGAAAAAAATATATCTGTAAAAGTTGTATGAAAATACGTATATGTTTCAAAGCATTTTTATGTTTGAAGATTTGAACATTCGATATAATACAAGAGATTGTCAAGTTATACAATAGATAGAGCTAAACAAACGGTTTTATTGAAAAATTCAATAAATAACATATAACATATTTTGATGAAAAAGGAAATTCGATGGGATACAATTTTAGAAAGTGACGACAATCAACGTTATATACATCAAGTTTCACAAGTATATTTTTTTCCAATAGATGCAACGGATAATTAGCTCATAAATAAAATAAATCCATGAAAGATTAGGATGTTGTGATGTGTAATTATTACAATAGGGGTGGCTTTATATGTATATGTATATAATACTAATACTGTGATAGTAGAATAAGCCACTAGGCAGAAACAAGACAATCAAATATCTAGAGATAATATAGCACATTAAGACGTTTTTGTGGTGCCGATGTTGGTTACACTGGTGTTATAAATGAATGCTTCAACATTTAGTGAGATGTTTTGCTTTAGTGCCTTTTGGGGGCAACGATTAACAAATCTTATGCTAGTCAACTCATTCTAATTTTAGTTGATAATCACAAAACCAGAAAACCATTAAAGACAACAATAGACCAATTAAATTTACTATGATCGAATGATTGTTAAACAAAAAAAACATTATTTAGTCTTATTCGGCAATAAAACTCGTATAAAACGATAACGTAAATGGTCATTTCAATTGACCTGATACATAAATCTGACACGAGGCGCTTCTACGATAGATAGAAGCTATTCGTGAAGAGATACGACATAAGCAGTGGAAACTAAAGTTAGTAAATCATCAGCAAATTGGGAATATTCGATAATTCAATATTGCAAGACTTGATAAAATTTTTCGTGTAACCTAAAACTTATTATAAATATGTCTATATTAGTTAAAATTTCGAACAAGTTCACTTTACTAGAATATTAGGTAGAACTTAAATATACGTGCAATAATTGGAATTTAACGGGACATTTGAGTAAACTGTTGAAAAAAAAATCGAAAAATTGTGTGTTGTAGTTTCACAAATATGGTCACATTTTTACAATAAAAATTCAAGCAATTACTGAAAATACATATAAATGTTATGATATCTAATATTAAAACGCTAATTGCAATATGGCTAATTTCAAATCTGAAATACATCAAAAGTGGTTAGCAATGGAAGCGTACACCTAATTAAAACAAATTTTCAATCTGTATATGATTAGGGGAAAACCAAAGTAATTTTAAATATATTCCTATACAAATATATACTAACAGTTTATTCATTTGTATAAACAACCGCTACACGTATATCCTAATGAAAAAATCATCTTGTTTGATCTTTAAAATAATTATTTACAACACAAATTACGAATAAAACCGAAAGTTAAAATAAATTCTCATTCATGTTGGTTATATTTAATTGTTTTATATATACGTTCAATTTCCAGCAGATTTAATTTCATTTCTAGCGAAAAATTAAGTCTTAATTATAACAGAATTCAACCAACCAAACTTAAAGATCCAAGAATGTTCTTCACACAGCGACACATAAAATAAAACAACACCTCAAAGTATACGACAAATACTCATTTCTGTAGTAAAAAAAAAAAGAACAATTGAATTCCATTTGAAAGCTAATAAATTTGTTAAATTTATGTTAAAAGAGAATCAAGTGCCAAGAAAGTAACGTGATAGAAAAAGCAAAACACTGGTTGTAGCTTTACCAAGTGGAACATAACGTTAATCATTGAAGCGAATATTATTGGCCTCCAGAGTAACACTAACTTTATTCATTTCAATAAAATTACATAGAGGCTTTTAAAATTTACTACAAAAAAAAATGTGTACCAATTCACTATCGTTATATTACAAAGAAAACTCTATAGCGTTACAAAAATGATTGTAATTAATTTTATTTTTTAATGAAAATTTCTCGTTATTATTTGATCTATCAAACGTATATTCTAGATACAATTTTTTGTATTGTACTTTAATGATAAAATTCTTTAGATAAATTCAATAAGTCTCAAAGAAATATTACATTCGACATTTCTCATTTGTATTATTATTTTGTTATTATTATTATTATTATTATTATTATTATTATTATTATTAAGATATTTCTCTTTGAAGAAAAATATTTTTTTTATTATTGCTACATTTCCATATTTTAACATTACAAACAAGTTCTGGTAATGTTGATTTATAATAATACAAACTTCAAGTAAATTTCCTGAGGTAAATGTTTTATTTTGCGTCATTATCGGAATATAATAAAATAAAGTAGTATAAACAGTTTATATCAGAGGTTCTAAACCTGGGGCCCATGGAACGATTTTAAGGAATCCATTTTTTGACGTTTTTTTTGTGCCTCCAAATATTTTCGAGAGATTGCTGGATTTATATTTACTTTCATAGGACACCTTGGAACAAGAAACGTTGAGAATCCCTACTTTCTACGTCTCGTCTTGATTTTCGAGACAAAATTACTATATCATCTCGTCTCGTCTTACATCTCATATTATTTCCCAAATAGCAATAATATTTATGTACATACGTTACGAGTAAAGTGTGAACTTTGTTGACTTACAACATAACTATTCCGTACATTGAACAGTTTGCTATTTATTTTGTAAAAAAAAACTTCGTTCGTTCATACATGTAATTATTATTCAACTTTTTTTGATTATTTCGTATTGTCAAGCAAAAAAAAACTCTTCTCCCTGCGAAGAAGCGCTCTTTCGTTTCATATCGACTTGACGATAGATATATTTTTGAATTGTCGTCGCATCTCGACGAGACGAAACGAGACGTTATACGAAAGTTAGATCTGTGCCCATCGTAAGTGTTTGCTTAGACATAAACTCTTCGTAGCGGTCAATGCAAACTTTTATCATTTAGCAATAATTTCCACAATATATAAATGCATTCGTACAGGTATCAAGTAAATCTTAAATTTTCAGTGGTCTGAGAAGCAGAGAGATAACGTTTTATAATGATGCTTAACGTAACGGCGTAAACTCAAAATATATTCCAGTTGTGATAAAGAAGAAATAAGTGTTGAGCGTGGACCTAAAGAATAGAGTGTAATCAACTATTTATGTCTTAATATGTATCATATTCTATATATATGTAGACAATACATTATTGATGACCAACACGTATGATTTATTCAAAAGAGGCGCACTAATATAAAGAAAAGAACCTATGAAATAAATCTCGTTATACGATTTTTCTGAAACGAGACTATCACCACCACCTGGTATCCGAACAAACATCACACTCATTCATCATTTTCTATTTATAAATACAATAAAATATCAATAATTCCAGTATTCCAATTTCAAATATTGCCAACAATATTCCATCCTGATGTATCCATATATTTATTTACATATCCAGAAAAAGCACGAAAACAACAGTCAAACAATCTTCAGAGAGAAGAAGTTAAAACTATATAAATTGTTTTATTGAATTTCCCTTGATTATACAAACATATATTTGATATGCAAATGACTAATTACTATCTGTCTCTTATAACAATAAAATAATAATTATATATTTATATAAATTTGTAGGAAGCTTTCATTTTATACATTTTTTATCATAACAACTTGTGCTTTCAAATTTAACTTTTGAATTCAATGAATAATTACGTACCTATTTAACTGTACACTATCTCGGCACTTTCAAATTAGCTAATTTAAATTTAAGATTCAATCAAATTTTATCAAGCGTATACACAAGACCCGTGTAGAAAATACCTCAATAGCTATCATCTGTATTTTATTAAAGACTAAAAAGTATTTAATTCCGTAAAAAATGATGATTAATTCTATTAAAATGTGCTTTTCGGGCAATCAATAATGTAAAGAACAGACAGCTTTACAATTTGTTCTAATACCGGCGATAATTTTTTAATTTGATTGAATTTCGAATGCTTGTTACAAATTCTATAAAAACGACACTCTATCTATACAAAGTAATTCACTTAAAAGAAGCCGATTTCTGGTTAACCGCTTTTTAATGATTAATTCATCAATTTCTTTTCAACGATCGATAAATGCAAAATTTGTCAAACAATGTCTTATTTAATTATTTCGACGTTTAGATTGACTATTAAATTGTCAAAAAAATGATTTTTTTTTTGTTAGTTTATACTATAACATTGCATAATCAACCTTAATCAAGAATAGACGTATTGATATACCGAAAGATATGTATCAATTGAAACATTGCGAAGTAGACCTAAATAAACGAAAGTAAGATAAGAGGGCTTAAATGTAACCCTGTCTAAACAATTGTTGGTGCAAACGTATTTCTTTAACAAATAAAACACATTGTTGTTTTACTTAGACAAAAACGTGTGTTCACTTAGATTAAATATTTATCAATTCCCCATATTCTTTACCATAATAGTTGAACTATAATTTGACACGTTATAAAAATATATCCTCTATTTTATTATTTATGATTTATAGATATAATAGTCTAATACTATTCCTAGCCCAATATTTAGCGACTTGTTAATATTTTCTCTCATCATAAATTAATGTAACAAGTTACAATTATAAACAATATAGAATAAACTTTATTGAAGTCTGTTAAGAATTTTTCAGAAGAGATTTAATGATAAATTGTGAGAAGATATTTTAAAGTCAATATCTTTCTACATCTACTTTTATTTTATATTACTTTACGGAAATTGTTTTTAGATTTAATAAAATACTCCAGCAACAATTTCTATCAAAATAAACAATGAAGATTTACGGAAATTACATACTCTATATAATTTCTGAGCAATGTTTCACTCGAATTAATTCCAAAATAATTATTTGAAAATAAAACGAACTGATTAACGTTTTACCACTCGTATGCATCAAAAAAAGAGAGAATTTTTTCTAGTCATGCCTTTAAACAATGCATGTTTATAGTTGATTTGAAAAGACAAAACTTAATATGATCTTTATAAATATAACAATGATTAATGGACATTGAGTTGAGGAAACTAAAAATTTTGAAAAATTGAATGTACATTAATTTACGCTTTCTAAGTTATATTCTGTTAATAGCATAATCCCTACAATATTCCTAACTTGATGACATTTTGATCCATTAATCATCTTTCTATACGTTTATCTATTAATCTCCTATTAGTTGAACCGTTTAAGTAATTTAGACAGGAACAATTTTAGCTATTCGCTAAATACATTTACCAGACTGTATTTCAATTAAATTTTGTTTTTAATCAAACGTCTTAAAAAATGTTCATTTAATTTAAAACAAATTATCTAGGTTACTTTGTATTCAATTTACAAAATTCACGCACTTAACGTGTTAGCGAAATTGAATTGACATAACGAAAACTTCTCTCGCTAAGACTCTTTTTCCTTTATTCTTGCCTCAACAACAACCTGCATTTCAAACAACCATGAATAAATAGATTGTTACTTTGTTATAGTAAAACTCTTATATCCTATATTTCGTGTAAAGTGAGACAAAATAAATGAGAATATACGATGAAAAAAGGAATAAGAGCTTTCTACTTCTTCAATCTATTGTTCCACAACAACTACAAATAATAAGCTTGTTTGTTTCACATTATATCTATCTTACTCTGACTTATTACTGTCTTTAATAGTATTTTCACTTAAAATTGTACAAAGCTGTAAGTGACGTTTGAAACTCAACAACACCATTTCTATTTGCACGTATACAAACACATAAAGTAACTATTTTCAAATATATATATGTATTGTAGTGACGACAAACGATGGAAAACGTCTTTGAGTGACTCTATCAAGAAAACTTGTTGTTCCGTAATAATTACGTAAAAGCAGATTTAGTTAAAGAATTTGTAGAAAAAAAGAAAAAATCACACAACATTTTTTCCTTAGTTCAAAAAATAAAGTTTCAAAGTAGTACTTGCATGAAACAACGATTAGTTATGATAATTTGTTCTCTAATTTATTTAACATGAATAGGATCGATGGAACGAAATCTTTGTTCCCTGTAGAGACAGTGAGTATTGATCTTTTAAACTGACCTAGGTGTATATAATACATAAGTAAACAACAAAAGGACTGTTAGGGGTATTGTTTCGTTGAAAGCATTTCAGTTCCAGTAAAGACACCAATCAATTTGACTTACATATAAAATGAAACAAAAGATCGAGTGGAATGTTTTTTTTTCTAATGCCCGAATCTACTCGTCAACTATACAATAACATTATATAGTATCTGTATACTTGTCTCTTTTTGTAAAAATAGTTTTACACATTTAGCAAACAACTTAATGATTGATTATTAATCGTTAATCTATCGTCTAAGTAATTTGTCATTGTATTTTCCCAAATAACTCGATTACAAATGGCATGCAAAACAAATACGTCACAGTATTTTGTCTTATAAACAATGATAAAACAAAATGGTGTTTGGATAAAAAATTCAGAGCTGATTTTGCACAGTTTTATTGTTATTTAATTTGGTTTCTTCCCAGACAGTGTATATAATTCGCCTTTATTTGAACCTAACCGGGTTGTAAAATAAGTCTCGATTTTAAGGGGGTTCGCACGTGTCTACCAGCGTCGTAGCTAGGGGCTAGCGTTTGGAGCGGCTGCCAGCAGCGCAGACTCACAACGTATCCTAAATTAAGACACTTGTACTCGATTGATGATATTACTATTAATTGTAAAAAGAAGAATTGTAAATAGAAGTAACTGTTGATATTTAATTATAATATTTCAAATTATTTTCTTATCGAAGACTAAAGTAATGTCCCGCGAAAGCCCGTTGAATATGGAACGAGCGTACATGCAGAATTTCGCCTTGGTTTCGACTTATGTAGACCGTAAACAAGGCGAAATCAAGTGTTGATTTCAAAGGGATTGTACACCTTCGAAAGTATTGCTAGATCCAGTTCAACATAAACTTTGTTTTTCGACTCGGGATTGGACTTATTTCTCCAACAAAAAAAAGATCATAATATCTAGTAAAACTTGTAGAAATCTCTCTTTAAATTAAAATTTTAGATTATCATTACTTAACACGTCACTTTGTGATAAATTTCACTCTTTCGCAAATAAGGACACTATCAATAATTTAATCCAAGGTTGCTTGAAACTTTTGAGTTAAATTAAAAGCTAACAACTTTATAAAACATTCAAACGCTTTCAATAATAAATAAGCAACAGTCTTAGAGGATTAGTGGGCGTTTTAATCGTATAAAATAAAACTTACTACCAATATAACAATGAGTACACTGTAGTTCATCGTACTAATAAAATATGTATGAATAAAAACTGAAAAAGAACTATTTCCAACTACTGGACTGTAGTGGTTTAGTTAAAACGTTGAAGGCGGTAAAAAAACCTTTTCGTTAAGTTAAGCAATAAAATTATTATAGTTTTTTTATTCTCGACTATTATGAAAAGTTTGTTAGTTTTAAGTTAAATGGTTGTTTTTTTTTATAACGACTACATAAGGTTCTTACTCTAATGAGAACACAACGGAGGCTTCAAATAAAGACAAGCACTTTTAATAATAAAAAATCAACCAAGTGACAGAAAACTACTTTGTGTATTCTAGCAAGTGTTCAAGTCACTATGTCAATATTCATTTCAAAATAGCGTCTTGTGGGCATTTAACTTTAGTTTGGACGTTTTTGTAGAGATGTGGGATGTTCAAAATCTACCATAAATATTAAAAATTGATGTGACACGAGCTCAAATTGTCAGACTTCATTAAAAATAAATAAATAACAGTATTATTAACAATTCTTCCAGCAAATCAATTAATTATTGAGTCGCTGGATTTAGTAGATAAATACTTAAAAGGGAAAATACAATTCCAACATTAAATTTTACCAAAAATTCAACTTCAATATTCACTCCAACTAACAAGGTTATTTATAATTTCGCATTGAAAAGTTGTTGCGCTGCTTATTGAATATTAAAGAACCTACTCTAGTGTTTCGCTGTGGTCTTTTTTCTCCTCTTTTCAAAGGTGACATTTAAAAGCAAGTTATTTTCGCGTATAATAAAATTTAATAATCTTCATTAACTGCCACAATGCAACTTGACTACTTATGAATCATTGTTGCGCCTAATCTGCAGTTGGTAAAAATGAAGATAACAGTGGGACTGGCTCGTGTTAAAACAGAAAGAAAAATGACCAATTAGATCAAATGATTTTGTTAACTTCTTAAGTAGATTATATACGATTTACAACAACAAAAATGATAATTTTGGTTAGACAGCCCTTGTAAATCTTAAATTGTTCGAATTTGGTTGTAATTTTCAAATGCCCTCTTGAGGTTCGCAATAGTCTCGAGGGTTTAACTCATGTACAGTTATCTAATACGGAACCATGGCAACCGGTTCTAAAATCGCTGTAAAATGTAAAATTGCGTCACGCTCGCGACTACCCCAACCCATTCATTGCTATAGCTGCCTATTGTCAGCATCTATAGAAAGCTATTGATACCCACAGACAGCATTCAGAATAAGTAATAGTTTCAGTACTACTGCCGTTTACAGTCGTCGGCTGTGTAATGCATGTTGATATCAATCAGCGCTGTTAAAACCGGCTGTAATAACTTCGTACCCTAATCAACGATCCACTATAGTATTTTTTTGTGGTATGATCACATCATTAATCTCACAATAAATCATTGGATTGGCTTTAAATACCCCTCCACCTGTCATAGTTTACTGTGTAGCTCTAAGTTTATTGGAAAAGTTCGGATGCAAAATATCTTAAAAACGTTAAAAGATATCCAGAAAAAAGGGCAATTGCTTTTACATTTAGTGCAATATAAAATAACTGTGCTGCAACGAGTTATTCTAAATGAAAATCCTTACATGGTCAAAAATTTCATTTAATTATCAAATTACCATTCTTCAAACAATAGTCTTCAAATACTTTATTGATCCTCTGTAGTATAATTCATGGCTCACAATAAATTTAAGTTGTATAGTAATTTTGACCTAATATAAAATAAGGGTATTGTTAACAGATACTATCACTGAAGAATTCCACTTATTGTTTTTCTGCGTGAAGTTGATCAATTAACTCCTCAACAGAAAGACGTTCGCTTTGGTACTTTTGAAGTTGTTAAATTATCTTATATTTTTTGAAAAACTAGACCAATTTGATTGATAAACATGAAAATCTTTTGTAATTCTAACAATTTAAAAAGTAATTAAATTTTTTGTTAAATTATCAAATGATAAATAGCAGATTAGTCAACAATCTTCGTAAAGTAATATCTCGTTGAAATTATCACATCTGTGCACGAAGTTATTTAAAGTTGTACTTGCTAACGATAATTCGCACCAAATATGGCTTTATAAATCATATTTATCGTTTATTGAATGTGCACAACCAGTTTTGTAACAAATGAAAAGTAATCAAATTTTTGGTTATAAATCAATTAAGAAAGTATTTATTGGCTAAAAAAAAAATATATAAATGTATTAATTATTCATATTTTGTTAGTATTTGTTGTTATTATCGTCATTTATCAAACAATTCTCAATCAATTATTCATTTCGCAATATAATTTAACGTAAAAGGCTTCAGTATAATCGAATCTGGATTGAGAATAAAATTGAGATTGTAATTTCTTCTGTTACAATTAGCGTTGAATCCAATTGTCGAGACGATAAAATTGTACAACGCACCGTAATATAATTACTGTCAAGGCGTATCTATCTTTAAGTAAACATTAAATGAATTTGATGTTTATCTAAAACCTCTAAACATGACGAAAAATTAATTGCATCATCTTGTATTCGAATTGTATAGAGTAATTTAATCGCATAATTTTGTAATTTCCCTAATAAGTTTGACGTCGATTGCAGATTGAAATTTACAGGAGAAAAAAAAACAGATTGAAAGAAAGAAGTTGGTGAAAATATATTACGAACGAAAGGAGTTCCTACTTTAGATCATAAACAGCGAGTAGTTGAAAGAAAAATTTAATTACAAATCTTTGAGAAGTTTTCCATGTCAGAAGTTCATACAATAAAGTGATAATAACGGTTGGCTTGTTTAGATCAGAAATGTGTTTGATAAAGTATTCAAGAATATCTCCATTAATTGGATCTTAAGGTGGACTAATTGTAACTATAAATATATAAAAAGCTTTTAATAAATTGTCTGATTGCAAGTTACTGTGATTTAGTGTTGAAACTACAATTTAAAAGAATTGTATTTATCAGTTTAAGAAAAAAAGATGTTCCGTAAAAGTGCAAAGTTTGTATAAAACAAAAACTAGATACATATCGAGAAAGGCTTTAAAACTTTAGAAAACAGCACAATCAGAACTTTCCTCTTGCATGTCAAATGATTCCACAAAATAACTATAAATATACGGTAGATCCTTCTCTGCTTAATTCTACACAAAAAGCAGTAAATATTCATCATATATACCGATAAACTAATGCAACTAGGTACAATAGAAGAAGAGTGGGAGGAAGTCTCCTCCTATTCACGGCATATGATAGAACAATTGTGTGGTCACAGTAGGAGGAGTTCTTTATATTTATTATTTAGACACTTCTAGGGATGTGGCATGGACTGAAAAAATCTATTACAAAAAATATCGATTTATTAAGAAAAAATCGATTTTTGCGAGAAATTCGTTTTTTTTTAATTATTCGAAAAATTGCATTTTTTTGTACATAATAATAAAATTACCAGATTAATATTAACAATTCATTAGTGCTAAAATTGATTAGTAGTTTGGCTATATTGGTTTAAACCAACGTCGTGTATCTAATTTTTTTACTTTTAATAAAAAAAATACAGTGTAATTAATATAATCGATTTATTAAAAATCGATTATAAAAAAAATAATCGATTAATATAAAAATCGATTATTTTTTCACATCCCTAGACACTTCTCACTGGAGTCAAGGTTAATAGTTGCTATAAATACGTGTTGAATTTAATATAACTGACAAAGCAAGGTATATCAACAAACATGTGTTGTCTTTGTTGTACTCATTATGAGTTTTGAAAATTGTCCACAGCCAGCTAGGTACATCTCATGCTGTAATGAGTTGAACAAGGACGGACTGTACTGTGTCTTATTCTTTTCAAAGTTACAAACAATTTAATAGTCCGTTGCTAGATAGACATAACATTTAACTGGCGTGTATGGAATGAAAGGAAATTTTGCACACAATGTATAATTTCTTAGAACTATTATCTGATAATTCGAAAATAAAGTAACTAGGCATCTGATTTTTCATTTCAATGTTCATTTATTAGTTTTGTCTGGTTGGTAAAGAATCGTTTTCTTTTGTAATTTTTACAATTCCATAATTGGTATTTATGAATTTTTAGATAATTTACTTGTGTACGGATTTAATTCGTGATTCTATAAGTTGTTTTTTTTTAATAAATATTGATTGAAATTTGATTCTGAAAAGTCTCATTATGAGTACGACAAAGACAACACATGTTTGTTGATATTGCTGTCTTAACAACAGTGGGCGTCTAACTAAATAATAAACATAAAAAACTCCTCCTATTCGACCTACTCTGACCACACAATTGTTCTATCGTATGCCGTGAATAGGAGGAGACTTCCTCCCACTCTTCTTCTAATGTACCTAGTTGCATTAGTTTACCGCTCTATATATATATATATTGATTGACTGCGTAAAAGAGGAAAAAACCTAAGCTAAATTGCTGAAATTGTCTGTCAATTACAGATGGGCAAAAATCACCAATCCGTTTAGAGCTTTGATCTACAAGATATATAGTAAAAATCGAAGATATTGACAAAGAAACAACGTAATAAGTTTTCCGATCACATAGAAAACGATAAGCGGGTTTAGAGTTGGTCAACTGACGTTATAAGATTTGCGGTTTTAATTTTGCGAATTGCACATTGAACATTGACCCAATCATCTGTAATGATTATGTGAAAAGTTTTATTATTTTTCCAATATTAGAAACAAATAGAAATTTAAAATCAATAATAATAAAAATTCAATTTGATGTAATAGTCGTAGTTGTGCAAAAAAAAACGAAATCTAAAAACGATCACTTACAAATTGAACCTTAAAGCTCGGGTCAAACAGAACGCGTACTGTCCGCACGGACGAGTCCGTCCGTTCGCCGCGGACTCTGTGTTACTCCGTATTGCATTATCCTGGTCAAACAGCAAGCGGACAGGCGGACGGTTGTAACTGTTTACAGAGTTAGCAGCGAACTACTGCCTTTATACTAGTAGCATACGGACTGAGATCGTTACGCCCGCGTGAACAGTCCGCGTTCTGTTTGATTCGAGCTTAACGGTGTTTCATGACTGGCCAGGATTTAGTACTAAAGACAGTAAAAACTTTAGTGCTTTAGTACGAAATCAAACGTTTACACAATGCAAGTGGCTAAGTTTAGTTACTTGCTTTAATTACTGTCCCCGTGTAAATTGAACTTTAATGACAAAAGGTTTCATGTCATACTGATAATTCGAATTTAACTTTTAATTTATCCACAGAAATGAATCGAATTTTCATTACGACTATCTTTTCATATTTGGAAATATTTAAAGAAGCTTGATAAAATAAAATAACAAAAAGACGAAAATACCGTATTCTTTTCCCGCATTTTCTTAATTCCTGCTAAATTTTACTGTTGAAATTAACAGTAGCGGCTTGTTCAAAAATGACATCATAAGTTACTTTTTTTTAATTAACTCCTGTCAACAGACTGGAGCGTCACAATTGTTATTACAAGAAATGACTATAATTATTTGTTCAGGGTAAAAAAAAGTATAATTATTATTTTTAAGTGCTTCGTTTTTCTAAAGTTGATCAACACTGTTATTATTTTTTTTTTAAATTTACTATAAATGTTTAATTATTGAATTACTTATCTTTGTAGATTGTAAATGTGTCATGAGCGTTTGCGTGCTAAAGTTTGATAAGGAAAGGTGGAAAATAATTATTTTTTACCTTACACATAACAGTATTTTTACCCTTTAAGCCCACTATTAAAGTACATTCCATAAAATATCCGACTATATAATTAAATCGTATCAAAATATATAAATCAATATTGGAATGATATTTTCATGTCTTTCCCGGTTATTGTATTAAACTACATTAAACAATGCAATTTGCTTGATAAAAAGTTGTATAATATTATTATTCATTTAAATTAATTTAGAATTTAAAATTACTAGACCGTTCAACTACAAAGCAATTTACATATAATTGCATAATTTTTAAGTTCATACATGTAAAATTTATAAAATTTATTAAATAATGATTTTAGCTTGAAATTTTTATTACCATATGTCTTGTTGTTGTTGTTTCTGTTGTTATGTTGTTGTAATCACAATGTAGATAAAAATTCAAATTCAGCTATTTTGGTTTTACTCGCTAGATTTTCATTTCATTTACATGAATGTATTTTTCACTATATTACTGAAAAATAAAATACAATTCAACCTAGGCACGCTTTTATATAGTTTTTGAAGTTCTATTCACTATAAATAATACACATAGATAAAATCTGTTTGCTGTTATTAAACAACCGATTACCTACTACATTTAAAACTAAAACAAAACAATACAAGTTAAATGCATTACAAATAAATAACGTTTAAATTCCACGCCCATAATTTAAGTGTTTTAACATTTGCAATCAAGAAATGGACTCTGCGTTTCCTGTAGGATTCATTGTTCCGAACCAAGACGATAGCAGGCGTCGGTCACGGTACAACAACAGATACTAAAAACGTTCTAACTGAAAAACTATCTTACATTTCAAACCAACATACAACTGCGGCATCTCATCGAAGGACAATAGAAAATAACAACGCCATTAAATCTTGTTTAAATTCAAAGAACAGATGAACTTAGATCAGATGTCATGCCTGCCTATGACAGGATATTATGTGGGTTGTTGTCAAACTGCCCTAGACATTGATTCCATCACAAACGTTTTAAAATTACTCAAATCATTGATTTAAGAACATCTAGTCACACACATTTTTTTTAATATTTGGATTAGCTATTTTAAAAGACTGACAAGAAAAATTGATAGTTTCTAGTGAATTTTTTACGACCACTCGTAAAATGGAGATTTTTCATACTGAACATCAATAACATCATGACAGATTAAGATTTAACTTTATTAGAAATATAAGGAATTCTCTTATTTTATTGCTTATTAGAAAACTGAAATCTATTTCAGTTTCTGAAATACTCTTGATAAAAGATTATAAAAACAAACCCGGCGCCTCCACCATTTTTAAGACCGTGTATTCATTTGTATATATCGTCGGCGTATTGTAAAATCCGTTATCTAGAAAATGACTAGGCAGATCGTAAAACGGTGAATATTTTGAAGTCTTTTATTGCCTGAAATGTTCACATATTTTTCAACCAAGGGCCTGACCTGACCTGACCTGACCTGACCTGAGCTAAACAGTATGACAGCCGGGAAAGGCGAATACAGTCAGGAGCTACGAAAACAGCCCCTGTTAAAACAAGACTTATGCAGTTTTCTAGATGACGGATTTTATAATACGCCGACGATATATAGCTGTATATGAAAAGTTAATTACTGTTAACTTATTGATTTTGTAACTAATTCAATCTCAAACAAATGTGTTTATGTCAATATACCGACTATGCAAATCAAAAACTATTCTGATGTAGTTGATAGTGCTTCCATCTCTATCTATTAGAAGGAATAACCCCCCCCCCCCACCGATATTAATTTCGTACAATATGGGGAAAGAAACAACTGAATTCACATGAAAGTGAACATTTGATGTGTTTTTACTAGTATTATCGGCAAAACAACTTTTGATTTATTTCTAGGCTTAATTAAAAATGAGCTTGTTCGCTTCAAAGGATTTTTTATCCATTTTATGCAGTGTTTATCTTTTATAAAAATTACCATAAATAATAATAAAAGTATTTTTAATATTATCTAAAAAACTGAATTATTGATTGCTGTTGCATGTGATGATTTAAAAGTTATTACTTCTTAATAAGTTATTGACGCGAAATATTCGCTTAATTATTCATATTAACTTGTATTTTATATAAAACAACAAACTGGTAAAGTTAAATACAAAAGTCCCTAGACTGTTTTTTGTTGGACATTTTATTCAAGAGAGAAATATAATAACAATTATTTTGTTTGAGTTTGTGTGGATGGTTTGAATAGAATAACAATAATCGTTATTACTGTCATTATCAATTATTATTATTATCATGGATCGTATGATTTATTTAAAGATAACCCCAAGGTAAACAGTTTATTGTGGGTTCATTTTAAACTGAAAATAATTTGATAAATGAATTTCAATAATTCTATCAAATGGTGGTTTGAAACTGAGCATCCTGATTATATCAAATTGTCATATATTTCATAGGTGCTGCATTTTATAAAAAATTATAGACATTTTAAAAAAATGTCTAATACTCAATCAATTATATAAAACAAGAAAATTGCACTAATAAAGGACATAAACATGTTGTATAATAGAGCAAAACGTATATAATCTTATTAGGTCATAGAGTTCCTTCGATAATTGAATACGAAACAAAACAGTGATTATTGTAATGACTTCCAATACTGTTAACTTATTGATTTTGTAGTTATTATACAGTACATATAATTTTTTCTTTATGATTTTCAAGTACTACTACCTAAAGTTATTATTATTAACCTACTCTTTTGTTTAAGGGAGTATCCTGAATTATAATGTGGAAAAAATTATGTTTTCTTAATACTAACAGTTGAAAGTTGACTTTACTTTACTAATATCTTAATGGTAAAGTGACACTTTTCTTCACTAGTGAAGAAAAGTGACTTTTCTTCACTATTGACTTTTAGTTTCTATTAGGTGTACTAAAAATGATGTTCAACAAGTTTTTTTTGTGGGACAAAATTGACGCAATTCTTTTTTTTTCTCAATACCACATATTTTTAGCAATTCAAAAATACACAGATTAAATTTTGGAATATAAGAAAAAAAATAAACAAAAAACTGAGGGTTAAAATACCTCTATCTTCAATTAAATTATATATTAATTATTCCCAGTGTTTAAATTTCGATTAAAAACAATTGCGTCTATTATACCACAGATCGTCTAAAGCCTCAACTTTACACGGCAACTGTCTCGGTCTGACTGTGCTGTTCGATGCTGTTCGGGGTCAAAAAAAAAATAACAATAATAACAATGGCCTTCTCGAATTGTCGAGAATGTCAAAAATGTAAACAAATGTTTCTATTTTTATATATAATAAAATTCTAGATTCAATATATACAGAATGTCTCGTAAGTAATGAACCACCTTGCAGAGTCTGATATGAAATTAAATCCTGATTCGAAATGTCTTTTATAATTTACTATTAATTAAATTCAATAACCATTCAGGTGCGTGCTGTAGCAGAGAAAAAATTGAAAACACAAGCGCGTGAGGTAATCCATTTCTTACGAGACAGCCTGTATATATAAATAATATATTAAAAAATTAAATTAAATCAAAGGTCGTTAGTATTAAGAAAAATGTTGTACTTTACACGGTGGGAAGTGTCTTTTCACACTCGCGGATTTGGATCACTCGGCCTTCGCCTCGTGATCCAAACTATCCGCTCTTGTGAAAAGTGTCACTTTCCCACCTTGTAAAGTAAATAACTATTCTTTTTGTTTCTGTCTTGAATTGATAGATAAACTATCCAAGAATATATTTACGAAGTTTCAGAGGCCAATTTTAATTAGGGTAAATCACAATTACACCACAAACGGGGAGATGCTATATTTCTAATTCTTTTCCAATTGAAAAAAGATATAACTATATGTTTCATGTTATACCTTAGGAGACAACATAAAGACCTGTTTTAATAATTAATTTAATTTGCTATTAATTAGACAGATTCTATATTTCTGATTTGGTTTTTAAAGAAATAAAATTGCGCCGCCAAAACAAGGAGAGACGCTCCATGAATTTCTGTGTGTGATTTAATGGCCAACGTCTTTAGCGTTTAAGTATACCAAGTATAGAGGCAAATATAATGTTTTAAGGGCACAGAAGACTAAATTTTCAAACTTGGAAGTAGAAAAAATCAAAAAAGTGACATCAAAAGTAGAAAAGGTATACAGCATTCCCAAAATACTTTACAAGACGCCTTCAACATGGAAATTGTATAAAAGGTGACATACATTCATTTTTACAGTTCTTCATAATATAGGAATCTATAATTGGAAAAAAATATAAATTTTTGTATTTTGTTCAAAATATTACTTGCTATTCCTGTTCAAATAAAATTTACCCTAGTTGCAAAAATACGAACCCAAAAACGATGAACCGCCCAGCAAATATACTATCACTACCCACATACGAACCTTCTATGTAAAATTTATTATAATACTTAAATCTCATTGTTGTGTCGACTTAGACACCAGTTTTAATTATAAAGCGACTTAATGAACTCTAAATTTGTATAATTCATTCATGTATATAGCATCAGCGCTAATGAAAGTTGTTATGCAGTCTATTTCCGCCAGTTCTTACGTCTAAGTCCCATAACCCACTGAGGCGACATGTCGCGCCTTGTATTTCAATAAAGTATAACCCACTGACGCCGTGCACGGCTGGGAGTAGCATTGGTCTTATGAGAGAAAACCCACTGATACAATATAATGATTTCTAAAGTACCAAATAATATACTATATCAGGGCCATTGTTCCGTCAATTTCCATTTTAGTACTGAACTTTAACCCCTTAACGCACAATTTTTTGCGTACCCATTTAGCGTGCTCGAATTAACTTGAGCGTGCGCGTTAAAGGGTTAAAGACTTCCCTTATCGCGTGTTACTTGTCGCAGATGATAAAACAGCGACAGTCAGTGGGTTATGGTGTTCAAACTAGCGAGCGTGGTAGAGCTATCACAATTTAAGAACATGTTACGTCATACAAATCAGTCCGTCGAATTTTACCAGTGGCGTATCATTTTCACTCCGAAATGGAGGCATTGAAAGTATTTTTTCATGCGAATTGTCTGTAAAATCTATTCATTTTTTTTTTGTTTTAAATATTTACTTTATTTTAAACATATTATTCGTCTTTGAGGACTATTTTCGTGGCTCCGGGATCTGCTTTTTCTTGGAGAAGAAAAGTACAGTGCTTTCCCACCCCTTACGTCATTGGCTTCCTTTTGAATACATCGATAGCTGCTTTCACTTATTTTAGAGGCAGCTAAAAGTCTCTCTTTATAATTTTGAAGGGAAATATCCACGCCAATTTCAGCTTCATCCCTCATGAATTGCAAAATGTTTGCACTCACTTATCGGGTTTGGCTGTGTATTATTTTCCATTTAATTCCCATCGCCTTCTTTGACGACATGATGATAAAATAACAATGAAAATCACAAATACAGAAAAAAACATAAACTAAAAGAATATTTCAGACGGAAGTCACAAAACAGAATAATGGACGGCACTGTCTTGACTTTTCTACCCTTAAGTAGTCTCATCTGCACTTATTTCCGCATTCTGCGCAACTTTATTGGTGTGTTCTTCTCAAATTATGACAACTCTAGCTAAAGAACTAAGCGATCTATTGTCTAGAACTAAAGATTTTTTCCTTAAGTATTAATTTCTCCTCTAAATTAACTAACCAAGATGGTCAAAAAATCTATTTAAGTAATTGTTACAGCGCCTTAAAGTGCTTTTTAGAAAACGAAATATTTTTTCAATACTGGCTGTTAAAGTCTTACTTTATCGACTAAAAACTCGATGGTAAAGAAAACACTTTACCATCGAACAACTCCATAGCAATCAACAGCAGATAAAGAAAAATAATTGCTAGTTGTTTAGAGAAATTCATAACTAAAAATTAAAAAAAAAATTAAATAAATTAAAAATAGTTTTACTGCACACGGTGGTAAAGTCCCTTTATCTACTCGCGGATTTGGCTCGTGGATAAAGTATGACCTTAAAACCTTATATAGTAAATAACTATTTTTAAACCCGGGAGAAAATTACTATTAATTTTCCGGTTTTTTTTATTTTCTTAGTTTACTCAGAAAAAATATATAAAAATTAGACTCATTATTGTGTTCTTGTTTGAGTCAAAAATGACAATCGCGAGTTGTGCTGCAACCGGTGGTAAAGTCACTTTATCCACTCGCGGAATCGGTTTATTTATCCGCTCGTAGATAAAGTATGACTTTACCACCTTGTATAGTAAATAACTAGTTTTTAACCTTCTAATTATAAACATGACAAATCTGTTTCTTCAATTAGCGACAGAATTTGCGTTTTTGTTTCGGAGATGTTGAAATGAAATCAGAGAATTGTAATTATATCAAATTTGAATCGATTCAATTTTTATCCGTCATTTAAACATGAAATAATTTTATTGAATTTTTTTGCTTGACTCATTGAATTTCATCAGACTCAATTAATTAGTGAAAAATCAATCTACATAGTTCTTCAATTTTCCAACAAATTAAATAAAACAAACTTACATTTAAAAAGTTCACTAATTCAACAAACTTCTTCGAGATTCATTAGTACTTTATAAATTATTAATGTAAACAAATATTGAATGTATATGTATCATTCGGTCAAATGCTCTGTAAATTATACTATAGTTAATTACGAAATTAACTGGAATTGATTTCGTAAATTTCCGGTATGCTGCACTTTAATTGCTGACAATGAATGTAGCACTGTTCAAATTCAAACTAAAATTTGCCCCCATCAAATAAAGAAAAAAGTACAAAACAATAAAAGAACCGCTTAATGTTGTTACTTCGTATTTGTGTATTTCACCAGTTTGTTTTCCAATTAGTATTGAAAGAACAATATCAACATTATTAATTATTAAATCAGTTAAGTTGACCGTCACTGTCAACTTTTGGGATCGATTCCTATAGCATATTTCACTTTATCACCTTAAATATTTGTTCAATATTTAATATATGATATTTTAGTTCTATTTTCCCAGTTACTTTAAATTAGATTCATAAATGTCGAATAATGCGATAAAAGATTTAAACTATCCTGAAAATGTTCAAATTCCAGTTACCATCAATATACTCTTTGTAGGTACGTCCATGATTCTGAGTTTCTTTAAAATAACTAATGCAGCAGTAGTAATTCAATTAGATTTCCCAGTGTTTATATTACATCACTGATTTGCATCTAGATTTGATTATTGAGTGAGCACTTGATTAAAAAACGAACGAAAAGGACAGATTTCAATATAAAAGAAAATAGCTAATATTGTTCTCTACTACTTCTCTGATTCATTTTAAGGGTTCATTATTAAATGTTTAATCAAATCGATGTAATTACATAAAAATTTAAACTTTTTTTTAAATTAATTTAAAATAAATATATAACCACCGTGGGTATATGCATACAATTTTGTTTTAACAAAAATCATTCAAATATTACCAGCACGTTGTCGTCAACAAGGGACCAATATCATATATTTTGTTTACAGTCAAATTTAATATTGAAGACTAAACAGAGGGGTAATATCTTCTCTTTTAATCAATCCTAGCTAAGCCCAGTGGAGAAACTCGAATGCCTCGATGTATTTCAAAACTCTAATAGCATGTTTAATTTTAAATCGAATTTAATAGAATTTTATTCGATTTATTGAGTGTTAGTTTTTAGTCCAAGTTAACAAATGAAAAGCGATTTACATGGTGAATTTAATTCTTCTTCAATTAGAAAAATAGTTAAACCTGTTGTATTGTAACAGACAAATTTCAATGGTTTTGTTCTATTTAGCTATTACCACCAATCATGATTTGTGTTAGTGAACGATATTCGAATACAATTCACTTTATAAACTGTCACATATTTATATTAATTTTGTCATTTATAACGTCAATTTTTTTTTTCGTTCATATATTTTGTAAGTGAATAAAAGCGCAATTTCCTGCAGTAATTCAGGAAATAATTAAAGCTGGTTTAACATATTCAGAGAACTGTAGAGAATTCTAATTAGTTAAATACGTTAAACATTTTAGGAATTTCAGTAATTTTTATAACTACTACTTTTTACAGTGTAACAACGAATAAAATTATTTTCATCAATTTCTATCATGTATATTGTTAGTTGTCAACGGTAAAATTGATTCTTCTTAGGTATGTTTTAATAGTTAGATTGGAATCCCTTCAGTTTGGATACATTTGCAGCATGTCGGGAAGTAATTAAAGTTGATCTAACATATTCGAAAAGCATCTCACTGATATTTAATTAGTTTAGTGTCGATTAAATTGGGTGGAGTTCAAGGTGTGGGCTTTAATATACCGAATGAAATATTATTCGGTTTTCCAAAATGAAAATCAAACAATAAAATTTATAAATTATGTATATACAGTGTATAACAAACGATTATCAATATTAATGAAATAATATTAGGTAGGGTATAAGTGTAATAACAATCAAGATACTATTAAGAAGTTGCAGTTTGTATAATATGAAATTCACTAAGTCCTTAATTAAGGAATAGCCAGCTTCAGGGCGGTCTTTCTAGCCTCAGTATAACCACATTTTCCTGTTATATGGCTCCGAATATGCTAATATAATGGTCCACTAGATGGGTATATTGTGTAATAGCTTAATATAAGGGAAATAGGTTAAGACAATTGCGTATGCATGAAGGAGACAGACTAGACGCCGTTGGCTTCAAACTCATCTCCGTAAGCCCCATTTTTATCGTTAAACTTCTAATGGCTTTAATGTCAAATTTTTAAAATAACCACATCTATTATCTCAACACCTAAACTTTTCTAATACATTTTTAAAATGTTTGTAATTATTATTTTTATACAATATATAAACATATACAGAAAAAAGTTTTATAAAAACAACAACTATTACAACATCACTAAAATTCCGTTTAACCACACCAAATAAAAGCTAAACTTTCATGCATTTATAACACGATTTTAATAGTTATGTCATCAAACCTAAAATAATTATGTGGTCAAAGTAAAATGCTCTAACCACATACGGACATCAGTCACTATTTAAGGCTCTATGCAAATAGTCGACGATCCACTGTTGTTGTCTTGAGCACTGTTGAATTTTATTTCATTTTATTTTTTTACAAAAAATTGAATATTTTAACAACAGTGGATTGTCGAGCATTTGAATTGAGTCCTTCTTAAGTACACACTACAGGATGTCCCAGCTAACAGTTTCATCTCAAATATCTCGCTTGTTTGTGAATTGAAGTGGAAAAGTATCTGAGAAAATTAGACCACAATGTCTATGGGGCATTCCACGCCAAATCGACCACTTTTGAATCCGACCCCTCTCGATTTGGCTGAAAATTTGTCACCATTTTGTACCTCATTAAAGACGTTTCTCAGAATTTTTTCAATTTTTTTTACCCACCCAAAAAAAAAGTTATAACTTTTTCAAAACTTGACGTATCGGGACGTTTTTTTTTTCAAAATTTTCTTTTGTACTTTTTAGAAAAAAATAGATAAAAATAATCCGAAGTTACCTTCAACGTCTATTTTCAGATTTTCGGAAAAAATCGCAAATTTTTCGATGATTGCATTCTTTAATTTTGTTTTCTTTTTTTTATATCGAAAAAACACCCTTCTAAATATTTCAGAGGATTTGTAGAAAACGTCAAACGTCAAAAATTAAAGAATGTAATCATCGAAAAATTTGCGGTTTTTTCCGAAAATCTGAAAATAAACGTTGAAGATAACTTTGAATAATTTTTATTTATTTTTTTCTAAAAAGTATATTTAAAACCGAAGATTTTGAAGAAAAAAAACGTCCCGATACGTCAAGTTTTGAAAAAGTTACGGCTATTTAAAGAAGAAAGAGTCATATTTTTGAAAAATTTATAACTTTTTTTTTGGGTGGGTAAAAAAATTTGAAAGAATTCTGAGAATCGTTTTTAATGAGGTACAAAATGGTGGCAAATTTTCAGCCACAACGAAAGGGGTCGGGTTCAAAAGTGGTCGATTTGGCGTGGAATGCCCCCTATACTTCAATTGACCGATACGATTTACTTTCTAATTATTTTGGAAATATTAGGGAATCAATCACCTGTAATAATATTTCAAATGAATTTGATATGAAAATATTTTTTTTGTCTTTCCACAATTCGTTACTAAAAAAGGAAATAGGCAAGTGCGGTTCGCCTGGCGCCTCCACCATTTTACACGGTGTGGATGTTAAATTGGTAAAAGCTGGAATTTAGAGCGATGAATTTCCAAAATAGTTAGAAAGTAAATCGTATCGATCAATTGAAGTATAGACATTGTATTCTAATTTTTTTAGATAATTTTCCACTTCAATTCACCAACAAACGAGATATTTGAGGTGAAACTGTTAGCTGGGTCAGCCCGTATATTACTCACAAACTTGACCATATAATAGAATTTTAAAACGAAACAGTTTACGTTTGTTTTCTTAATAAATTCACAAAATGTCATTCGAATAACAAAAGTGCTGCTACAAAAGCGTGTAACAATATTTTTCGTCAAAAATAAATCTTAAGGGGAATTTACACGGGGACAGTAACTAAAGTAAGTAACTTAAGCAAGTCACTAAAATTTCTTGTACTTCTCGCAAAGGTACCTCGTGGGCACTTCGATTTTTGTATAGGACACTCTTTGCATTCCCTCATCCGATATTCCTGCACAAGTTTCAGTGTGCTGCAGTTTTTTATTGTAATAATTTATCAATTAAAGAAAAGAAAAACCATTAAAATGATATCCACGCACAAAAATTGAAATTATACAAGTCTAGACTTGTTAATTATACAGTTTTAGTTGATATGATACTGGGGGTATCTACTTGCGCAAGTAAATAGGATTGCATTCTGTTTAGTTAACTAATACTTGCACTAAATTTTTTACTATCTTTAGTACTAAATCAAACGTTTACACAATGCAAGTGGCTAAATTTAGTTATTTGCTTAAGTTACTTGTTTTAGTTACTGTCATCGTGTAAATTTACCTTTAGACAAATCAATAAGTTGAAAAAACTGACGATAAATGGAAAAGATTGGTTTCTGTCTTATAAACACGTTTACGAGTTAAATTAAAAAATTTGTAGAATGTTGTTACATTTCCACAAAAATTATACTTTCATATCTAGAGAAAGTTACTTGTCAGGCGGCTCTAAAAAAAATTAATTTTAAATGTCGAGATTAAAGGAAAATCTGGATAGCTCTACACAAGATTTCCGAGTCATTACCCGAAAATTTACAGAAAAATTCTAGTGCGATTATTTAACTTCTGCAATTCTCTACTGCTTTCAAGTAGTAATTTTTTTTTTCGATTACCTACAATAACTTGACAAGATGTCCATAGTCTCTTGTCGATACTCCTTTTATAAAGTTGTTCAACGCAATACTTCTTTCGTAACTACAAAACTAAAATTATCAACTCCTTATCGCTAAAGTATCAGAAACTTATAACGAAACAACTAGAAAATTGCAGCAAACTTTTATACTATTGTGACATCTCCTAACTAAATTCATAGAAATATTATCTACTGTCAAGTGGAATTTACAGAAAAAAAAATTGGAACGAATAAACGAGAAATTTTAACAACAATAAATTTTATCCAAAATGTATCCGTGAAAGTTTTTCACTTGACAGTGTAAAAATTCGTGAAACTTTAAATTAACAAAAAACACGGTCGGCTATTTGATTCAATATTAAAAAAAAAAAATTGTATGACATCTTTATTAATGTCAATATAAAATACGAAAATACCCAGAAATTAATAAACATTTACTGTCACGCTCAATAATAAATCTTTACTCCAACCCCTATTTACCTTTGTTTGTTTTGGGGACAAAACCTTGCTATTAATTATAAAATCTGACTAAAATATTATTAATTTAAAACGTATATTTTTGAATGGAACGTACTTTATGTGTTTATTAGAGCTTGAATTATTTATCAATATTTTCGAATAATGGAAAATTTAATATTGAATAAAACTCACCGTTGTCTTTGCGTGGAATCAACTTGAAAATAAACAGATTAGCAGGGCCGGTCCTAGTTATTTTGGCGCTCTAGGCTAGACACCCCGAATTTAATAATAATTGAGTGCACTACTTTTATATATTCTGATAACGGATTCTTTGGTATCTTAATAAATCAACAAATTTTGAAAAAAGTAAGCTTTAACTAAATTTTATCTGATCGAAAGTTGTTTTTTGATAACATGAAGAAAATAATTATTCGCGTTACATAATTTAGCGCACAAAAATTAAAATTTCAAAATAATCGCGATAATTGTTTGTCGAATCTTAGAAAACTATAATAAAATGGAAGTCTGGTGCTCCATCAAAAACTACCATAAAAGATTTCAAATTAAAACAATTCAAAAGAATTAAAAGACCAAACTTTTCATATGGGGCCCCCCTGAGAAAAAAAGAAGTAGACTTACGGTTTGGTTCCAGTTGATAACTGCATAACTGTGACAACAATAGACAGAAAAACGATTAATTTTGTAAAGACATAATTATTTGAAAATTTACCTCTTTTGTACGAATACTAATTATAAGACTATTCGGCATACGATGGCTGTTTTGTATTAAAGGCACTGGCGTTTACACTAACACTAGCACTAGACGCAATTAATTATTAATAATAAATTTTCGAAATGACGTTAACACTTTAACGTCCCGCACACAACTGAAGAAAAACAAACAAATCAAACAAGTAAATGACAAATGTCCTTTGTTCGATTCTTATCAAGAACATACATACGCAATTAATCTAATCTTCACAATATTAAAAAAAAAGTTGAAAAATATTTAAAATATATATTGTAAATGAAAATACGGCTACCCAAATAGCAGGCACAATACAATTGAAGGGATTAGGGCTAAGGAGACAATTAGAAACTTAAAAAAAAAAACTCCGTTGGTGGATTTGGTAAAGTCTAGGGCCTAGGCAAAATGCTATTGTAGGGTTACCAATTCTGTAATTTTAAAAGAAAAGTAATGGTCCTTATTCAAAAATTTACAAAAGACCGAATTTCTTTTACGATTTATGAAGTTTAAAGACCTGACAGCTTCAACCAGTAAATAACGTTTTGTAAACTGAATCAAATATTCCGCAGGTGTTCTGGGATAGTACGCCAATCCCATATTTCATCAGAATTAAGACTATGTTATCATGTTGCTTTTAATTAATAATAGAGGATTCTCAAAAAAATGCTACTAAGTCCAACTTAGGACGCATTGAAAAGTACCGCACCTAAAATTATGCCGCTCCAGGCAACTGCTTGTTATGCTGTAGTCTCAGGCCGGCCCTGAAAATTAGAAATAATTAAACAGTTTAATAATCTTTTATTTTAATCGATGTTTTTGAAGTGAAACTTCTTTAGTAGCGATAGGGAAGTAAATTTTTTCAAAGCGTGACGAAAATGTGGGACCACGTGAGGGGAAACCCTTCCCTTCCAACAGACAGCTGAGAGGGAAGAGTGGGAGCGTTGCCATAGCGTCGCTTCTACTCTCTCTGTCAGTTCTGCCAACTGTGTAAAATAAACACTAGGGTCTAAAGTTGGTATCATTGATCGATGTACAGCGCCCTCTGGAACGAAACTAAAATTTCTTGGTCTACTGCGATTTATGATTTTTGTGTTTATAAATGAATTGATGGCGTTTCATTATACATAAATATTGTTTTGAGATAAGTGAAATGCAGAAAAAGACAACTGCAGAAAAAAAAACCCTCAGACAACGACAGAAAGAAAATAATTCATTAATTGAATCCCACATAACCATATCCTAATCCTAAAAATGAACTTCATTTCTAACTTAATTTTTATTTGTTATTACGTAACAAAGTGATCCATCATCATTCCATTATTTTTTGTACCGAAATTATTGTGGCATAATTCTATTGTTTTAAGATTTTAACTGACTCAGCAATAAGTAGTTCGAATATAAATAAATAAGATTTACTTCAGGAAAAGTCCAATAAGTCATTATCAATAAAATACACAAACAGTGGTGCTTTTGGAAAAATACCGACAACTGAATTAGTGTTTCCTAAAATAACTCTTATTCATTTCGCATTAAGACTATCGTTTTTGCCAGTTCAATGTTAAAATAATGTTCCTTTACAAATGTTTTCTCACGAACACTACAATCCATTACGAACAACATTTACACACAATTCTCCTTTAAAAGGAACACTCCATATCTAGCCTTACACTAAAGATCAATATTTTTGTCTATTTTTGATGTATTTTTTTCAGAAACTAATTTATGAATAATAATTTAGAATTGTTATTCCAAAGGCACATAAACTACGGATTGGTTGCGTTCGACATAAATTTCAACAGTGCCACATCGTTTTGTTTTATTAAAATGCTTTAATAAATATTTTTAAGGTTGAAATGTTTGGTTTGCAAAACTAGGTTTATTTCAAAGAATTTACTTTTAAAACTGAGGCATCATCATCATTATTGACTAACACTAGCAAGTAAAACCCAAAAAAAAAATATTACTCAAACAAGAATTCATCGTAAATATTTTAAAAAATAATATCAGTTGTTCTAATTATCGTCCGTTCAACGCTCAAAGACACTTGTGGGGCGTGTCAGTTGATTTTAATCTTATTCATGTGTTTGTGAGTAAAACTGTAAGCATTGAACAAGACCAACTGTAGCTTGAAATACGATACTGTTAGTTAGATCTAGAAAAATCCTACAATCGTTTCGCTAGCCACTTCCCCTTATATCGTATATTCTGGATTATTTGTGCTTTATTGGCTCCGTCTTCTACGACCAGGTGTCCCTATCCGAGTGGATTTACAATAAAACAATATTTTTGAATCATTATAACACTCTTCATAACATTAGACACAGTTTTTATTCTAGAATCTAGATGAAGCCAAAGACGAGTATTATGATTTTATTCAACTTTTTTTTACACGATTCTGATTCAACACAAATTTCCTCTTAACACGACTCATTTTAGCTTTACTTTTGTTGTTTTTTTTTTCCTTCTGTTCTATAACTAGCGCCAGATAAATAGTGCTTCATCACTACACATCCCACATGCAAGAAGACTTGTTTACACGAATATTTCTTAACACGAATTCTTCGGAAATGTAATTATCGTGTAAAAATAGAATTAGGTGTAGATAAAAATAATAATGTGACATACTATCACAGCCGAAAAAATGTTGGAACAGTCGATCGGGAGTCGAACCAGAGACCCACAATTTCGCATCAGGTGGTTTAACTCGATAAAAAAAATAAATATAAACATAACTGTCCAGTTTCTATACTTTAAAATAAAATGTATCACCAATTAGTTAAATCGGATTTTAATGATATGATGATTTTATAAATGAATGTCTTCGTACATTTAACACCCACATTGAATTAAATTTACATATTTTTTTCAAAGTTTATCAAATTTAGTTTTATCCACGTATGTAAAACGATAAATATAGGCTGCTAAAGCTAACACTTTTTACCCCACTTTTATAATAGTTGTACATGGGGTGTCTAAAAATGGTTTCATAACTAACTGGAAAATAAATGCATTCTTTTTTTATATCTAAATTTATAAAAAACGCCCACACCATTCATCCTTATATGTATAATCCGTCGAAAAAATTTGTAGAGGATACTTTTCATAACATCTACTACTTTCATCAAATACTGTGACGCACCTGCAAATAAATGTATGAAACACATTTGATAGAATTAGTGGATTAGTGGTTCTGTAAAAAATGGATTGATCTTCATACGTTCAATCTACACGTTCAATTTCACAAACACCGTTGGTTTCTTTTGCCAGAAAATATTAAATAAAATTATCTGAAATTGAGGTTTACAGCAAACTTTCAAATAACTTTCCAACCACAAAGATGGTTAATTTTCGAAACGTCAATTCAATTTTCAGAATTAATCTGTCTTTTTTTTACTACAATTTTTCTAGATCAATCAAATAAATGAAAAGATTTTTGAGATTTTTTTAAAAGGAGGATAAAAAAGCCCGATGAATTATTATGACAAATGATGTCGATTTAATTTCAGTTAAAAGCTACATACGATTGATTGAAAGTACTTGATATATGAGTAAATAAATTGTTCAACAAAAAAACGACACATATATACGGTTATGTATGTATGTTTTGTTTCTATTTAAGCTTGGCAGCACAAAATGAATCCAGAGGATTTTCATGTGGCGAGGAAATTGAAAGCGGCTAAAATTGCAGTGAATTGAATACATTTTCGAAGAGGCGTCTCGTCGAACAGTCGAAGATCGGAATGATTGATTAGAACTTTTATTAACATATTCGCTACAGTTATACTTCATTGTTGAATTCAGCCTATTTATAAATGAAAAATAAATTGTAGTAGTAATAATAAAAATTCTACAGGTGTCACTATAACAATATCCTGCATTATTGTTGATTTTTCAAACATTTCCTTAGTACGTTTATAGTTATTTTTTTTTTTAATAAAAATTTATTCACAACGATAAAAACCGAAAAGTAAAGAAGAAATTTAAAATCAAGTCTGAAAGAGGAAAATAATCAGTAAACTTTTGAAAAACTCACTTGTCACTGGTGAAAATTAAATGGCGAATAGATGCACGTGATTGGACTGCAAATGTTCGGAAAAACTTGTTATGCTAATGAAGCTTTGTTCCTTTATTGATGTTTCTGTAACAACAGAAAAAAAACACGAATTTTCAATAATCCGAGAATATAGTATAATATCAATAAAATATCATTTATAACAAATACTTAAACCACAAAACAGGTAATTAGTTTACGTTGATCTAAAAGCAACCATATTTCCTGAACAATACCTCATCATTTACATGAATAATGTCATAACCAAATACCGGATTTGCATGATAAATTGCAGCAACAATTCTGAATTCTTTCTTGTGAACGAATTACATGAGTAATAAATAAACAATTGATATTTATGTTTTTTTTTTGTTATTAAACTCCATAGTATTAAAATATTCATTATAAAACACAGTGCACAATTTATTATTATATGCTTCTACCACAAAAAATCATCAATCACAATTTAACCCGAATTGCCTGCAATTTTGTTGGTAAAATTCATTACAAAAAAAAACTAAAACAGATGAGCATGACAAGACTTGATAGAAAATGAAGAAAAAAGTCAGGATGAAACAACCAGGGCCGGCTCGAGACCACCGCAAAACAGGTAGCTGCCTGGAGCAGCATAATTGTGGTGTTTCTTATGGTGGATTTTATTTGTAAAATTTTTTTAAGAGTACTCTATTATTAATTTAAAAAAAAATGAAATTGCGTTAAAAGTGAAACTTCTTAGTTTAGAGATGAAGTTTATTTTTTTATTGGTATATTTTCTTTCTGTCGTTGCCTGAAGGCTCGATTTTTTCTGCAGTTGTCTTTTTCTGAATTTCACTTATCTCAAAACAATATTTATATATAATTTAACGCCATTAATTAATTTATAAACACAAAAATCATAAATCGCGGTAGGCCAGGAAATTTTAGTTTCGTTCCAGAGGGCGCTGTACATCGATCAATGATACCAACTTTAGATCCTAGTGTTTATTTTACACAGTTGGCAGAACGGACAGAGATAGTAGAAGCGACTCTATGGTAACTCACGGGGTCTCGCATTTTCGTTACGCTTCCGAACAAATTTAGCACCGTAGCGCGCCTAAAGAAGTTTCACTTCAAAAAAAAAACTGACGGTTTAATATGGAATTGAGGTACTACGTCATAACTCTTTGGAAGTGTTGATAAGTATGAAAAATTTGATTCATTTTGGAAAAGATTATTTTTAGATAAGTTATTTATGAATAATTCATCAATTCTATGTCAGCTCTTCAGAAATCGCAGATCGTAAAAGACATTCAATTTTTGGAAAACTCTCCCAGTCAAAACTTTAGGATAAGGACAATTACCTTTATTTTGAAAGTACAGATATTGGAAATCCTACAATTGCATGTTGTCTTGGCCCTGGAATTTTCCAAATCCAATCTTGCATTTTTTGGAAATTTCTAACTATCCCTTAGCCCCAATTCCTTCATCTATATTGTGCCTTTTATTTTGATAGGCGTATTTTTATTTACAGAAGATTTAACATGTTTCTTATTCAGTTCTTATTCAGTTGTATTCCAGTCTCTGATGTGTCAATGTTGTTTCAAAAAATTGGGACTTTTTTTGTGTCTAGTGCTAGAGCCAGCCTTTAATATAGAAACAGACATCCGATGCCGAACGGCTGCATGGAATTTTTTTTTAATTTTAATGGTTTTTTATTATTTTTGTTATGCATACGCATTTATCAACTGGACTTGAACCATGAGTGCGTTCTTTTTTTCGACGGTATCCCATACGAAAAGGTCGATTTTTTTATTGCTCTGAACTGTGTGTTAATACAACACTTTCCAATGGGTCGTCAGCTTTTTTATAATGTCTTCTGAAAATTCGACACAAAATGTTTTAAGTCAAAATTTATTAATTCGCCAAAATGTAAAAAATTTCAATAACGAAATATATAAAAGTAGTGCGCTCAATCATTATGAATTTCTGAAAGGGACGCTTGCGTGGAGCACCAAGAAATCTCAGGCCGGCCCTGGAAACATTGAACAAATTTGCTTGAGACTCAAGTCAGGCAAGCATTTAAGCATAGTCTTTTGTATGGTGTTGCAACTATTTCATTTTAGATATACTTATAACTGTTCCAGAGCTTGGTACCTTTTCTAATTAATGTTGCAACCAAATACCAGAATCTTACTCGATTACATCTGAGAATCAAATCCAGTATAAATACAATATATATAACGTCAGAAGTTTCTTGTATTACGCTACGCTAATACAGGTAAAACAACAATAACAATATATATGTAATTATGATGCTGGAAATCTTCTTGGTCCTAAAAAGGGCATTTCACAAACTCGATCCTTATAAACTCTTATACTCACGTTTATTAAAATGATTAATAATAAAAAGAGCGAGGAGAACAAGGTTTTTTGAAAACGTCGCTTTGCTCACTTATAACAACGCTATAACATGCCCTCTGAGCGTGCCGCTAAGGGTGTGCAAGCTTTAAAAACAGGTTTTGAATTTGCTATCTTGTTAGCTGCATTGTTCATTGCTCTACTCACTGCTACGCTATTACGTAACGCTAAAATGGCGAATATTGTTTAATATTATAAATTAAACATAATAAAAAGGTTTTGTATCATGAACAAATAAGCGATGCAAGGTGTAAACCACCGGTTTTCATAATAAAACTTCAAATTCATCCCTCAAAATAATATTTATTACAAAAAAAAAACTACTCTACAGTTTGAACTTCAGAGGTCAAATTGGGATAATTCAGGACAACTTGAATACATTCAAGACAGCAACATGACACAGACAAGCAAATTTCAGGATTCTCCCGGTGAATTCGGAGCGTCTTAAATAATATTAACTCTGGCAGAAGTGCGTCAACGTTTATATTTGCAGGATGAAATTTGGCCTCTATTTGAGAATAGGCCCAAATGGAAAAAAAAAACGTGATCTCTAATATACTTATAGAATTTCTACCAATACGTCGAAAATCAACAAATCTAGGGTTGTGTGATTATTTTTTTTTAGAATAAAAATTGCAAATTGCCAACTGTTTAGAAATATCTTTTAATTTAATTGAATTATTTTGAATATTTCAGTATGAATTTGAATATAAAGATACGTGTCAAATAGAATGGACAAATCACGGACTTGTACTGTTTCGTTCCCATCAAAACATCTAACGAAATCCAATTATCTAGAAGACAACAAATACGTAAAATAAAAAAGATTCGAGATCGCTTAAGGGTTGTAGGCACCCTAACCAATTCCACTCTCTATTTACAATAAACTTAAAGTTTATTATCAAATTATTTTGTAAATATTGTCATTTACTACTTGATTAGATTATACATTTGTTCTTCTTTGATTGTGACGACAGAAACGAGTTTCACAATTAAGTAGATTAGTTTGTTATATTTCAAGTATTTGTCATGATTAGATTGAATAATTTTCAGAATTAACGTTATTTCATCATCAAATGTTTGAAATTTTCAATTTACCATTGATTTCGTTCAAGATCTTGTCGTTTTGCAATAATATAGTTAATACACGATCAGAATTGTAAATATAATCCTTTTAATTTCGGTATGCAAATTAGAAACGGGTATAAAGTAGGGGTTAGATTATTTACATTTTATAACCAAAAACGAATCTTTTCCTCCGAAATTAAATAGTTTATATAAAATAACGAACTACATTCAACAGTAGATTGATCAAGAACAAGTATTCAAAAAAATTCTTTTAATTGCTATGTAACTAAATATGTTTCTATTGAATAAATACTCTATTGTAATCCAATCTCAATGGATTTAATTAGTTGTGTTAAACTGTAATCAAATTATTAGTTGAGTATCCTGAATCACATACCTATCGTATTGTGTATTTATGCTTAATAAAGGTCTTAATTGTGATGTGTACTAATGGAGTATATATAGAAAATTGCAATAGTTATTTGAATGGGTTTCATTAATGAAGAGACTGCAAAGGTTGATAAAGTTATATTCAGAATTGATTTCGTCGAAGATATCACATGAAAAATACGAGAACATCTGAGCTGTATTCTGTTACAATCTAATTATTGGATTATTAATCAAGGCGTTAATGGAACATCAGTTTTTTGTGCTCCATCATAAAATATATAGATAGTAGATGATGAATAAAATCAGTGAAATGACAGTGATTTAATTAGATTTAATTAGAATCAAATTTACTAAATTACATTGCGAAACACATCTGTTATTTATGTGTTGAAATTTTCATCTTGTTTAGGTTGGTTGAATAAAAGTCCAGTAGAGAATTTGTGTTTAGATATGTTTCTCGAACATGAAAACGTTTATCAGTTAGTTTTCGGAAGAGAAAATATGGGACATAGGTGTCTAGACAGGCGTGCAGCCTGAATTTTACATTTGTATTCTATACTAACCGTCCACACAATGTGGCATATCCTTTATCCATCTAACTGAATAGAGGAAACATTACACTAATCAAAATAATACAACTCCACTTGACACCCCTAGGCACCCATTTGTATTACATGAATGATGAATTACACAAAGATAAGACAAAAATACGTGCAACGGAACCGAATGCGACCCTCTTACGAATAAAGTGGATGAGCTACGTCATCTCTATATAGAATAAGAGAGGGAGAAAGCTAAGGATGTACATATCTATTTATATATATATATATATATATATAGCTCACATAATCGAAAACGTCCTGCCACTGACACAATGCACTGATTCTTCTTTCATTCAATTTAAAATCCCGCCAAAGACTGGTAGTTTTTATCTTTTTTGTCGTTTTCACTCGCCTCTTTTTTCATCATTCAAAAGGATAGAACTGAATGTTTGAAAAATAATTCAATCACTGGGACCCTTTTGTAAATGAGGAACGATGAATTCGACTGGAAATTATGAGTGCTCCTGCTGACGTACTTTAATGGACGTATTTTCTATCAACTAACTCGCACTTCGTCGCTAGTCGACCCTTATTATATATTTCCCAACAACCAGCAAGATCCTTAATATCCATTAAAAAAAAAAAAAGAACGTTCACTTTAATGCCAAACGAACTCAAACATTGAATATTCTGTTTACGTACATTCTCAATTACACCAAACACAAAACCGGCCAATAACCGCCCACCTTAACACCAAAATGTCGGTATCACTTGCCAACAAATTCCAATTACCCAACAATATAATCCTATGAAAATTCATATTGTATCATTTCGAAAAGATATTAAAAGAAGAAAATTCCATAAATAAAAGTCGAAAGAAAATATTGGAATCTACAACAATACGTGCAATAATTTATTAACTAGATAACAATAAATGATAATCAACAAAACTGAAAGTTGCTGAAGGAGGTCCAACATAAATACAGTTTTAATCTTTCAAATAAAGTAAACAAAAAGAGATTGATTATATAGAAAAAAAAAAGCTATAACATCAGTCATTTTTCTCTATTTGCCAATCTGTGTAAATATGGAAGTTTTGCTGACTCTATAACAGTATTAAATCAATAAACCTTTACTAAGTAATATTTCAGTACTTTAACAGAAAATCATCGCAATTACATATTAAGCGCTTCTAAAACACAATATAGATACTGCAATATTAATTTCACCAATAGATAAATGATTTATGTACGAAAATCATATCATTTTAGCGATTCTGAAAATTAGAGATGTTCCACATTCCCAGCGGTAACTCAAACACCACGTACTTTACCTTATGATATCTTTCAATAAAGTAAATTTAGCGTGGCATGTCTATTAACGTTATCTTACGGAAACTCTCTAATGAACGTTAAATAAACTAGAAAGTGTGATTGTTATCCAATAGTGAGGGCGTCACTGTTACTAAAATGGAACATAAATTTCCTTTGCAATATTTACTCATTTATAACTGCAAATGTAAGGAATTAGTGTTTAGAGTGTGGAAGCTTTAAATATTTTTTACGCCCTTTTTCATACTAAAAGTAGGTGTTTTCTCGTAAAGAACTTGGTGAAATTTATTTTTAAATTTTTTTCTTCTTTTTTTATTATTTTAGCGAAGCCTTTTTAAGTAATTACAACACTTAACAATTCGCTAAAATTTATAAAATAGTCAAAATAAGGTAAATAGTAAGTACCTTCTTAATTTGCGAACAAAACAAATAAATATCATTAATATGCTTCATACTCGTATTTCCTTCATTTTAATGAATTATGAATAGAATTAATAAAGCTCTTGTTATCGTAATGAGAAATGTGCTTTTTCTGGTATTCGTTTGAATGTTTTTTATTCAAAAGTAAAACAACATAAATTCCCTCATTTCTACAATTACACACAGTTTTAATAAATGTTATGGTCCGATAAATGTATAAGTATGACAATTTATGATACTGTAAAATTGTGCAATTGTTGATCAACAATAATAAAATAATAAAAAATTTTGAATTGAAATTGTTATTTAGTAAGAACCGTTTTAACTGTGCTTTCAAGCTAATTGTGTTTAAACTGTTACAGATTAGAAAAAATTGTACATAAATTTCTATAACGACGAAAAAATGTAAATGTGACACCATAATTGTCTAAGAGTTAGTGATAAAAGTAAAAGAGACGAGAAGATACTGGTTGTAATTAGTAGATTAGGATTTTAAGCTTCTTGTCGTGAATGGCGAGATCCAATAATCGCTTTTTACCGCAATCACCTAACTGCTATTGTTACTACTACGTTAACGGAAACTTTAATTCGATTACAGTTAATAACGTACCAGTTTATAAAATGACCAGATATTTCGACTAACAACATTTTTTTTTATTCAACGATATATTGAATCTGTTTATGTCAACTTTATTCGACATTTGTTGACGTTCAATTTATGTCGCCCAGAACATGTTATCTTGTTTTCCATATATGACGATGTTTTCCCAATGTTTGCTCGTAAATTCAACCGATATTTCTCCTATATACAACCGGGACTAAACCGAAAAAGACTAGACAAAAAAAAAACTGTATTTATGGCCATAAGAGTTGCAATTCATAAAAAGAAATCCTCTTTAATAATTGACTGATTCGCAAGAGAATACCATTTAAAATTATCATCTTAAAGTGAAATCAATTGAAAAAACATTTTGTATTAATTACTAATTATTATTAATCGTTCTTGTTGTAGAGTTGGAGAGAATGGTGATTGGAATGAAATCGAGGGAATTCTTACGCCGAATAATCATAGCAGTTTTCAAGTAACAGGCCTCCACCCTTATACTGTATACAGTTTCAGGGTGGTAGCCGTAAACGGGTTAGGGGTCAGTCAGCCAAGTAAAGAATCCTATTATATGGTTACACTTCGAGAGGGTAAGATAAGCAGAATAATTTTACAATTTTAACGTGATACAATCGAAATGTTGTTTGAAATTCCAAACGTTTTTTAATTTATTCAACTAAATTAGACTATTAGAAATATGAAAACGTTGTTAACTACTTATTTGAATTGTATAGAATTTATCGATTATAACGAACAACTAACTCTTAATATTGCATGGCTTAGTTAATAGTAGAATATGCTCTCTTAACAATAAATTTCTGTGCAAACCATTACAAGTCTACTTAGCATCATTAAGGATATCCTCGACCAAATGCTGACCTTTACTTACATTATAATAATATTCAAACAAAGTCAAATAAGCAGAACAATCGACATTGTTGACAATTAATTTACTATTCATCTACTTGTCATATTTGAAATTTGTAATGAAACATTTTGATTGTAATTCTAATATCTATTATCGTAGAAATTCTATTATTGTCAACGATTACGTGCGGTCGAAAAACTTACCAAACTAGCCCCTTGTTAAAACCCAAAATTCACTCCCAAGAGACAGATCTACAGGACATAATACTCCATTAAAACTAGTTTAATTCTATTTTGTTGCAACAAAGACAAAACTATACAAACATATATCAAAAATATTTAATAATAATTAATTTTCTTTTCATGATTTTTCGATGTTTCAATGATTCCGGTAAATTGTTTAAGACTAAAACATTGAAGCCCCTTTCAGCTACATTGACTGCAAAAACAAAAACAAAAACAAACAGTAACTGTGAAGTAATAAAAAAGGCATTGAACAAAATTTATAATGTTGTATTGATTTTGTGCCCGCTACCCTGTTTGTTTTGTCCACTTTTGCGTTTATTTAGAATAATGACACAATGATGAACCAGTTGGAATACCTAAAACCACTTTATTTTATAATATTATTAAGTAAACGGTTGACTGCCACTTATTACTGTAAATACATTCAATATAATCCATATTTAAAATGATAACACTAGACTGGGTTATCTTTTCATATTTAATTCCCACTAAAATAATTCGCATTTAACAAAATTTCAATGATTACAATTTAATCAGAACAAAAAACAACATAACAACGAATAATTGTAAAAAATATACAGAGAAGCCTGTTGTAACTAAAAAAATACAAAAAAACAAAGAAAAACTAAATATATGGTAACACATAGTCGTTAAAGACCATATGACGTCCAATATCACCGCTAAAAATATGATTATATTTGTCACCCTCGGCTATCTACAAAATATCAATACAACGTCTGCTACCACACACACAATAGGGCAAAAAAGTTCGTCTTGATGGCCTATTTTTAAATTTTATATTACCAGATTAAATCTGATAAGATAATCAACGTTTCTACAGCGCAATTATTTGCAGTTGAAGCCCATTTTATTTAATGGAAATTGTTTTCAAGTATGATACGTTTTCCTTCTACATCGTCAGTCTCTTGTTCTTCAACAATGAAAAGTCAAAAACAAAAGAGAACGACGACCTTGATTTTTGTTTCAAACTACAATTAACTATACAACGTGGAACAGTAGAGTGTTATCTTATCTAATAGCACACCTGTTTCAAAAATAATTTATTCTCATAGTTTCGTATTACGAATTTCTAAATATTGTAATATAATATTTCCTATTAAAATGATTATAATTTAGAGGGGGTTAGATTGAAGTTGAGAATTAAGTGTAGTTGCCCGGCACCGCCACCAAATTAACCACGGAAGACCTCGAAATTGTTGTGGATACAGTGAAATTACAAAACAAAAATACACTCTCTACCTCACAATCTTTAGGGGATAAGAACAAACCATCCCGTTTCATTATTTTTTGACAAGTCTGTACAGTAAGTGGAACAACATTCCCGAAAACTTCCACGAAATAATCTTCTTTTGTTGGTTTCCTGGGATTTTTATTCGAGATTAACTAATAACTTGTACAAATTAAAGCTTTTACATTTAATAATGTGTTGATTAATTAGAAACGTTTTTCTTTTGTTTTTTTTTCGGTTTAGTTTTCTCTTTTTTTCTTTGTATTGCGTTTACGATTGCTAACATTTAGTTTAGGGCGATTTACTTTTCAGGTTCATTGGTATATCGATGTCTATTCTATTGGCATTGTGTAGGCCCGCCATGATGGGAATCGATTGTACCCTCTTTCTAAATATCAATCAAATCGACAGTTTCGAAACGTGTTTTATTGTAATTTTTTTGCCATGTTAAACGTCACATTGTTCTTTTGTTTAATGGCCCTAAATATTTTTAAACTTAAACGTTAATCTAATCTCATAAAACTTTTTTACTTCCAACCAATTCCACAAACTGTTAAACAACTAAATAAATGTGGTAACAGAATGATCGATAAGAATACGTTTTTGGCACAATATCGATGATGCAAAAACTCAACTTCATTTAGACAACAAAGTTTCGTCCTTATGTCGAAGAAACCTGATCTAAATGATGAGATCGGATTAAAGGCGTGTCGAAAAAAGCGTTTGAAGTGATCCTTTTGAAAGAGATACGAAGTAACACTATCAAATGTTAGATACATTCCAAACCGACCAATGATAAAACGAAGATTTTAACGTCAAGATCCCATCAAGTCAATGACGATCTACGTTCAATATTGTGTGTGTCTGGTGCACTTCAATAGACCAGAACCGGTACAATTAGAGTTAGTTGGGGCATCTGGGTCCCTCAATCTATTGAAAACCTTATATTATACGAACGACCTTTTTTACATAGAAAACAATAACTCAAGACAATTTATTATCGAGTGTTTCCTTCAATTTTAACAAAATTTAACAATTCATAATTGCAATACAATGTACAGATATATATTTCAACAATTGATTGAAGATAGATTATTTTCAATAATAAAATAGTAAAGTAACCCTGATAGATTAAAGTTGAGTTGGAGAAATCCTCTAGGAGAATAAATCGATCAGAATCAATCAATTCGATTTTTTCGACGTTAGCCCATTCACTACGTAAGACAAATGGGCCAAATGTCGAATTGTTCTTTATATATTTGACAGACTCAAGAAATCTTAAATTACAATAGAATGAGAAACATTACATACATGAGAAACAAGCAAGAACTAAGCAAATTATTCAATTCTAAGAGAATTTTATCGAAACTTCTCCATGATTCACATGAATTAAAAGCAAATCTTCAATGAATAGAACACCAAAACAAACATTAAAAACAAACTTCAAGAATCGTTAGAGAATTCCATAAATTATAATACGCAATAATGTATTTTACAACACTGATGAATATTGTAAGTAAATTTATTTTCACAACAATGCATGTAAACTTCGGAATCTGGTAATATTCTCTTGTGCCCGTCATGGGAAATTATCTTCCGGAAGTGTCACATGTTGGCTAAAATGGAAGCTTATAGATCAAATTTAAGCAACCACAATGCGACGTCTCGACGGACAGAAACGGTCATGGATGGTTTTGGTAACATCAAATCAAGTTCCGATCCTTGTTCTAATAATGCACTTGAATAGTAGTACAATAGATACATTGAACTTGAATAGAATAAAAATTTCTTTTTAAAGAACAATACAATAAAAGCACTACAACTTAATTAGACGTCTAATAACACGAAAAAGGTGTGTAACGTAAATTTGAGGGTAAGCTTTAAATGGTGCTATAAATAACAATTAAGGTGCTTTATTTTGATTAATTACATGTCATTAGTGGTTATAAATAAAATTTAGAATATTCGTTAATTGGTTATATAATTGTTGGGAAATTTAGTTCCTTTTATCGTTAAATTATTGAAAATTGTCTTGAAATATATAAACTATCTACCGTTAAATACAACTTAAATATACATATGTATGTACGTACATATGGACCACGAAACGCAAACAGCAACTGGCGTTAATTGTACAGTTTCAGCATTTAACTAAGCTACATCTGCAAATGCGACTCACTATGTTAATCTGTAATGGAAACATGACAGTAGGATGGTGGTTTTGCATACCATACTGATAGTATACCATTAATATCGTCTCGTTTCTAAGACATAACCTGATGCCTGTGGTCTTTTGCTATCCGACTTCACTAACCACCTAATAGGGTAATTATATAGAAGGGTACATGACCACGGTAAACATTCAACCAACTAAAATCGCTACTGTCGCAAATTAGACGACATTATCTCAAATATTTGTATTTCTAATAAACGTAAATGAAGTAAATGTTACGTAAAACAACCACAGACAAAACAAAAAGAATTTCATTAAATTTATATGTATTAAAATCATTGATTTTCCAAGTGGAGTTTTGTCTTGTAAAATGGTGGATGCGCCGGGTGAAATAGTTATTTTCGAAAATCCGTAAATTGTTTTGGTGAATTTGTTTTACTCTTGATAACAATTCTATATGCAGGAAACAAGGATCAGGACTTACTAAAAGATCCGAATAACAAAATCTACACGTTCTCAACTATTAGTTGTTGGCTTTGTTTTATACTTACAATAACGTTAAGAGTTGATACCGAAATTTTGCACAGTTTACTGTGCGTTGTTCTATTTTTCTTTGAATTTTCCTTTCTAACTTCGGAATAAACTTGAATAAAGTATGACGAAAATATACAAGTATAATTTTTTATGACACTATTCACTTTTGAATGCATTATTATTATTAAGATAGCGTGTACAAATAAATTAGTAAAGCATTAAATGTTGGGTGTTTTCTCGCATAAACTAAGTGAACTTTCGAAACAAAATGACATTTAAAATATTGCACGAATATTCTTAGACTTTATCTTTTAACATATAAATTATATGAAACGATATTGCGATGTTGGTGGCAATCTTAGGCCATTAATAAAAATGAAATTTGCGAGATAATTTCCGATGGAACGTGTATAAAGTACAGTACCTTTACGAAATCATTAATTTACCTAACAAATTCATTAAAAATATTCAAACCTGATTGTAAAAAAGTTGATATAAAATAATAAAATTTGTGGTGCTATATTTAATATTAACACGTTCTCTATTTTCAATAAAAGTTAAAAAATTGCTTGAGACGATACAATTAAATATATTTTACTATTTTGCGTCAATAATAGCGCTTTTTTTAAAATTGCTAGTATAAAAATGGAAAATGTAGTCATTTTTCCCCTAACGTTGGTAACGTTTTCATTGATTTTGACAATTGTCAACAATCATAAACAAAATCAACAAAATACATAGCAATTTTTGGTAACATATACAACCACTAATATAGCAATCAAAAAAATCAAACAATGTTCAATTGTTGTATCAGTAACACCAACTCCCACCAATTTCCCTAAATTACAAAACTCGCAAATTAAAAATGAAATTTGCGAGATAATTTCCGATGGAACCTGTATAAAGTACCTTTACGAAATCATTAATTTACCTAACAAATTCATTAAAAATATTCAAACTTGATTGTAAAAGAAAGTTGATATAAAATAATAAATTTTGTGATGCTATACGTAATATTAACACGTTCTTAGTTGATCTATTTTCAATAAAAGTTAAAAAATTGCTTGAGACGATACAATTAAATATATTTTTCTATTTTGCGTCAATAATAGCTATTTTTAAACTTGCTAGTTTAGTAAAAATGGAAAATCTAGTAAATTTTTTTTCCCTGACGTTGGTGACGTTTTCATTGATTTTGACAATTGTCAACAATCATAAACAAAATCAACAAAATACATAGTAATTTTTGGTAACATATACAACCGCTAATACATCAATCAAAAGAATCAAACAATGTTCAATTGTTATATCAGTAATACCAACTCCCACCAATTTGCCTAAATTTCAAAGCTCGCAAATTAAAAATGAAATTTGCGAGATAATTTCCGATGGAACGTGTTTAAAGTACAGTACCTTTACGAAATCATTAATTTACCTAACAAATTCATTAAAAATATTCAAACTTGATTGTAAAAGAAAGTTGATATAAAATAATAAATTTTGTGATGCTATACGTAATATTAACACGTTCTTAGTTGATCTATTTTCAATAAAAGTTAAAAAATTGCTTGAGACGATACAATTAAATATATTTTTCTATTTTGCGTCAATAATAGCTATTTTTAAACTTGCTAGTCTATCGAAATGAATTCATTTCGATACACTGTGTAAAAATGGAAAATGTAGTAATTTTGTCCCCTAACGTTGGTAACGTTTTCATTGATTTTGACAACTGTCAACAATCATAAACAAAATCAACAAAATACATAGCAATTTTTGGTAACATATACAACCGCTAATACATCAATCAAAAGAATCAAACAATGTTCAATTGTTATATCAGTAATACCAACTCCCACCAATTTGCCTAAATTTCAAAGCTCGCAAATTAAAAATGAAATTTGCGAGATAATTTCCGATGGAACGTGTTTAAAGTACAGTACCTTTACGAAATCATTAATTTACCTAACAAATTCATTAAAAATATTCAAACTTGATTGAAAAAAAAGTTGATATAAAATAATAAAATTTGTGATGCTATATGTAATATTAACACGTTCTTAGTTGATCTATTTTCAATAAAAGTTAAAAAATTGTTAGAGACGATACAATTAAATATATTTTCAGTTATAAAGAAATATAAATTTTTTTGGATTATAGTTTATGTCTTGCCTTTCCTGGTCGTATTCTGTGAACTTTCTCTTGAAATGTCAAGCATTTTCAACCTGGCATTACCAAAGCTATCTCTTGTCAAATGAAACCAAAGAGGACCAAAGTCATGTGAAATTATAAAATGCATAATTACGGTTTTGAGAAGTCGTCTATGCTGCTGTAAAAGGCATACATTACCTTTCATAAAGATGAAGAGTAGTTGTTTTGTGTTCACTATTATGAGGCAATTTTAAATGAAATATGATGCAACGCCGTCAGTATAGAGTTTCTAAATTTATGATGTTTAAAATGCTTCCGTACAAGAAACTAGAATTGAAATTAGAAAACTACCTTTTATTAGAAAACATTTAAAAGTTTCATAGACATTAATTATATCGACAATTTTTGTAATGGAAATTGTTATTATAATGTTGTTGACTGGTTGTTTGGGGATTTGAGTATGACAATCTAATTGTGTCGTGGTTTAAGTTTTAAACTCGTTTGTATGTGATGAGGTCATATAAAATATGTTTGTTGCAGCCCCCGCGGGTAAACCAACAATAACGACAGCCCATAATACTTCATCTACAGCTTTACACATCAGTTGGCGTCCCCCACGTCATGATACTATCAACGGTGAATTTCTTGGTTATAGAATAGCGTATAGACCAAGGGACCGTGGAGATGAGGCTTTCAAAGAGATATACATCCGGGACCCAACAGTAGAGGTAAGACTATGTGGGAAATAAATAAACGAAAGAAATTGAACAAATACTTTTGGAAAAGTTTGAGTAGAATACTCGGCCTTAAGCCCATGGGAAATCACAGAAACTCTGTTAAGTCGCTTGATCCAATGACCTGTCCATTAATAGACTGTCACAACTAATCAACATCACTGAAATATATGATTTTCCTATTTCATTTGATAAATAAAATTCTATGTAATTTACAACCGAGACTATCGATTAATGTGAATATCGCGGACTGAAGTTTTCTAACCCACAAAAAAAAAACATAAAAAAAATCTATAAATTTTACTGGCTCAGGTGCAATTGATCTAATAATGCCACAACTTTATATCATACAAATACTTTAATATATAACAATGGAAAAAAAAACTTTCACACTATGAAATACAAACAACCAATAAAACTGTAAATTCTACCAATTTTTCTCAATTCCCAACAGAGCTATAAAAAACAAAGAATTTTAACGAGTTACCGACCAAAATCAATGCATTCAATCGACCGCAGCTATTTGTTGTTAAACTAATTTTTGTTGATTTCAAAAATATTTATGTTTCTCTCAAATCGAATTCAATTGTTAGAACTGAATGCCAGATGGTATCCGAACAAGATAATATTTGGACATTTAGTTGCTCAAAATCAACAAACTACAACTATTGCCTTTCTCAACTCGAAACTACTTCCTATCATTCTTATAGAAAGTTACTAGACTGATAAGACGACATTTTTATAACAATATGTGTGCTGCTTTCATGTCAATGTTTAACAATGAAATCAATAGATTGTAAACTAAGTCGAACTAAATTTCCTGGAAAGCTTAAAAAGAGACAGCAAAATCAATGAATTCCCTACAGACACATTAGGAATTTACTTTAGAATTTTTCCAGTAAATTTAACATTTCCTTATTTACAAATGCATCAAATTCGTCTCGTTGCTAGTATAATAATTAACTCAAAGAAGACCGCAAACATCACATACACACACCGTAATATTCCAATTGCTACGTGCTGATTTAATGTACGATGTTATAGCACGCGTCTCTAACGAACTTAATGGACTATTGGAGGGTTTGAACTTGTGCTATAAAGTAGCAATAAAGACGGTCACATTCATTACAATTTCCCAACATGAATTAGTGGTGGGCATAGGTTACGATAGACAATGTTGAACCAATTCAGACGATATCCAATCGTTCCTTATGGACCGCTTAACCACCCTATAATCGCATACGTGTTTATTTGGTTTAGAGTCATCAACATGGGATTCATTCCTTTAAATTATCTGTTATTGTTTCAGAGTCACACAATACAAAATCTAGAGACTTACACTCAATATCTGGTATCGTTACAAGTTTTCAATCCAGAAGGGCCAGGACCGAACACAACTGTACTTGTAATGACTGACGAAGGTGGTAAGTACCACTTCACATCTCTCTAACTTGAAAGCAGAAGCAGGAAGAAAAAAACTCCCTTACTATACAACTAACAAAAATCTGAAAAAATCTTAGTGTGTATAGGCTAACAAAGTTAAATAGATGAAACACTTGAAATTGTGGTCGATTTTTTTTTAGAATCTCTGTTATGTTATTTCTTTGAACAGATCGATCTACAATACTTTCAACAAAGTTTTCCGTTTATACTGAAGACAATGAGCATTTCATGCTAATTCCTTTACGAATGGTCATCTAGGGCATTCCGTAGTTTATAACTTTCTATCTTGTTCGTACTAGAAACGCTATTACTCTCCGACAAATGGATTTTTAGAGACGTTATTCTCAAGAGATTATCCGTTGTTCATTTAAAACGGAAAAATACGACGATCAATTCAAACTATTTAAGACCGATATCAAATCGAATTATTCAAAATCCTTAATTACTGATAATAAAATGAAAATGATACTGACACTATTATCAACAATAATGTCAACATTACGACATGATTGAAATAGAGAGTTGAACAGAGAGTGGACAGATTTATTCAATTCAATTCAAGTCCTACTAATCCAAAGGCTTCTACAACTTGAGCTACTCTTTCAGCCACTATATCTGTAGAATTAATAGGAAGGCGGGAACTTGATGGAGTGGCTTTACCATATACACCCTAAAACCATTTTCGAAATGAAACAATCCTACAAATCACGTATTGAAACTTGTTCTTCATAATATAAAAATCTCACAACAATCACGAACACGGACAATGTGTATCGATCCTGCAGCTATCATGACACAAATATTCCAAACCCCTACACGAACATTCCATTGAACAATTCACATTTGGTTTAAACTAAACTACATATAGATGCATCAATATTATTATTATTATATTTATTATAGTTTTATATTATTTGCAATTATTTATTTATTACATAAAACGCGACAAGTAAACCATAATTATTCAACAAATGTAATTAATTCGATATAAATAATTTGTGTTGTAAAGAATAAATTAATAAAAATTTCAAAGTTGTAATCCTTTCGATAGGTTCGGAAAAAATCTATTTTCTTCGTTTTTTTTATTACATAAGGATCAACACTAGCTTTCCATGCATATTGTTGAAGATTTTCCGGACTGTGTATTTTCACTTGGTCCTTTATCCCTGAATATTTGTCAGCTTACTCTCGAACATACGTACACACTGTTATTGTTGTCTGTCTCAAAAATTACGATTACTATATGTTTCTCTGTTCTCGTCTAACGCTTATCATTTTTTAGAGTTTTTGTGGAATTAATTAGAAAAAAACTCTTGAAAAATTGACTATGGACTGAGAGTGGGATATATTTCTGCATGTAATGAATGTTGGCTAGATGGTTAGGCAACACCCTATACCTATTATTGGTTAAAATAGCGCTCGTTACTATTAAGGGGGTTCTACCGCTCAAGAAAAATTCTGCTTTATTGTGGGCGTTGCACTGTAAATTATTCTAAACTAAACTCCGTCCAAAAATTAAGTATAAAATTTCAAATTACAAATGATAGGTTATGTGCAACTTAATAATTGAAAAGTTCCTAACTATCACATGTTAACGTGAACCGAAAAGTGTATTGTATTGTGGCACTACTGTTGGAATAAAATCCTACGCGTTGGTTTACATATTTTGCTACTGATTTTTCAATATTAACTCTGAAATTCGATAATCTATATTTCTTTAGAGATTCTAAAATTCCTTTTAATTCGATTTTCAGTTTAATACAATAAGGGAGCATTTTAATTTTGGAACTTTAATAGAGGGAATATTTTTTCGTTGCGAAGGTTAGTCACATTGCTGTCATTTGAAATTTTATAATTAATTTTTGGACGGCGTATAGTTACTTTCCCCAATGTATAAGTTATTGGTTCAAACTAACAACCGGAAAGGTCATAAATCTTCAAAACATAAACACAAAAATCCAGTACTTTGTACTATTAGTTTAGAACGAGTATTACGACATTTTTTACAATATAGGTTTTTTTGGTAAATTTATAAAATCAGCTTTATATTATATAATACAGTCGAACCTGGATAAGCGAGAGTTCAAGGGACCGCGATCTATTTTTCGCTTATAGAGGTTTCTCAGTAACTCGAGTTTCTAGCTTACAGAGGTTCAAGAGAGGTTTATCTCTTTTAAAGAGGTCTAGAAAAATACAGCCAATAAATATCGATAAACATGCATGAATTGTATCGGTATTATTTATTAGAATAATACATGTTTGCAGATAAATGCTTACAAAAAAATACTAAAGATCTAACATTAAATTTACTTGAAAAAATCCGTTAATTTTTTCTGCGTTTCAGTGTTTACATTTTGTGTGTATTTTTCTATTTCATATATGCAAATTCAGGCATTCCAATAAACTAAGAGTTCTTTGAAATTTAAGAATGAGTTATAAATACGTTTAACTCTCGCTTACAGGCAATTAACAATCTCATTTACAGAGGTTCATGAGCGAAAAACGACTCTCACTTATACAGGTTTTTGTCCCTCACTCATAGAGGTTTTAGAGGGGTAAAATTACGGAACCTGACAATTACTCTCACTTATAGAGTTTTCTCGCTTATCCAGTTCTCCCTTACACAGGTTTGACTGTAATAAAATAATCATAATGTTTATTAATGAACATATACCTATATACAATAGATCGATGGGGGAACACCATCGATCTATTATGGATAGGAGTGTTCTTTATTATCTGCTAGACGTTTATTGGTTTGAGAGTCTCACTTCATATATCATGTTTCACGGGAAAAAATCATATTTTTTTTAAATTTGTTAGTGTTAATTTGCATAATTTTTGTTTGCAAGAAATGTTTATCCACGTAAAAAAAACATAGTCTATTGAGTAGCAGGGACAAAATTTAAAAAACAAGTAAAACAGAAAAATTCCATGTCCTTTTTTTTAATTTTTAGAGCCGCTGATGAGCTTTTTTACAAACGGGAGCTGTTACTCAATGTATTTTTGCATTACGAATGTCACCTGAAAATATCAAATCCATATAATTTCATTTGGCTTAGTAAAATTGTAAAAACTGTTTCCGTAGGGCGGTAGAACAGCCTTAAAAAATACGTGAATAAAACGATTAATCTATTTTAAATTGTTAAAAATCATTTTATTTTTTTTAATATATTGATAATGTAATCAAAAACAAAATTTGCCGCACAAAAATGAATACTTTGAGGGGTTGAAATTGTCTCTTTTTATGGCGATTATCCATTTTTACGCATAATAGGATTATTGGGATATCTAAAAAAGATATAATAATTAATCATTTTGAACGTCTCATCTATGGGGCTCAACAAGACGGCCATTCATTGGCACATATCATAGTAATATTAAAACAAATCTATAGTTATTTACTTTACAAGGTGGGAAAGTGACACTTTTCACAAGAGCGGATAGTTTGGATCACGAGGCGAAGGCCGAGTGATCCAAATCCGCGAGTGTGAAAAGACACTTCCCACCGTGTAAAGTACAACATTTTTCTTAATACTAACGACCTTTGATTTAATCTAATTTTTTAATATATTATTTATATATACAGGCTGTCTCGTAAGAAATGGATTACCTCACGCGCTTGTGTTTTCAATTTTTTCTCTGCTACAGCACGCACCTGAATGGTTATTGAATTTAATTAATAGTAAATTATAAAAGACATTTCGAATCAGGATTTAATTTCATATCAGACTCTGCAAGGTGGTTCATTACTTACGAGACATTCTGTATATATTGCATCTAGAATTTTATTATATATAAAAATAGAAACATTTGTTTACATTTTTAACATTCTCGACAATTCGAGAAGGCCATTGTTATTATTGTTATTTTTTCTTTTTGACCCCGAACAGCATCGAACAGCACAGTCAGACCGAGACAGTTGCCGTGTACAGTTCGGGTTTTAGACGATCTGTGGTATAATAGACGCAATTGTTTTTTATCGAAATTTAAATTCAAATTAACCGAAATTAATTTAAATTGAATCACTGGGAATAATTAATATATAATTTAATTGAAGATAGAGGCATTTTAATTCTCAGTTTTTTGTTTATTTTTTTTCTTATATTCCAAAATTTAATCTGTGTATTTTTGAATTGCTAAAAATGTGTGGTATTAAGAAAAAAATAATTGCGTCGATTTTGTCCCACAAAAAACTTGTTGAACATCATTTTTAGTACCCCTAATAGAAACTAAAAGTCAATAGTGAAGAAAAGTCACTTTTCTCCACTAGTCACTTTTCTTCACTAGTGAAGAAAAGTGTCACTTTACCATTAAAATATTAGTAAAGTAAAGTCAACTTTCAACTGTTAGTATTAAGAAAAACAATTTATTTTATTGCTGCACCTACTATTGCAAATCTATGAAACAAAATCGTCGCATCTCTTGAATGTTTTGGTGTACAGTTAGAAGCTAAACATCATTTTTAAAATAATTTATATTCATATTTATATAATTTGAAAACAACGATATAAATGTAATGAAAAACAAAAATAATAGATTAAACTTGCAATTTACGAATGTCATATATGTCATTAACTGTCAAGCCGCTTTTTACCAATAATGTAAATTGTTGGCTGTCTACCTATGTAGCCAACAACCTTTGGCGCTTACATTCAGTCCATAGTCATAATACGTCAATGAAATGTATTTAATATATGGCACAATAAAAGATTTTACTTGCTCTGGTGATTTTTTGTAGAATTCTGTTGGTTTCAATTGGGAACAACAATAATGTTGATTTGACGTATTTCATCATGAAATGACTAGAATGATCAGTGATATTCGAATTACAAATCTTGAATCGTATTGCTTTTTTCTACTAACCGTGTAATTAATTAATCGATTTGATTGTCTTTCAATGACGTCTAATAGAAAAATCACTCAATTCTGGATACTTAGGGCCGATTCTACAATCGTTTTTTTTTTCGCTCAATATTCTGAAATTCTCTTCGGTCTGTCAAAAAAGAATTTCTGTTAGAATATTAGGCGGAATAAAACGGGTGTAGAAACGACCCTTATTTAGAAGAAATATAAATTCAACTATCTATCAATTCATCATTCAATATAACGTCTACTTTATGTCGTATTGATTTGGTTCGTATTTCATATTGTCATAGATTAGACACAATAGAAATCTATTGTTTCTTTAATAATTGTTGATTACACCAACTAGCATTTGATATTATCATTATCTAGTTTGTCTTTATTCAGTTATAAGCTTGACTTACATGAAGGAACATACTGTAGACTTATTTGAGAAAGGATATTACCAAAGCTTACGTTCTAATTACTATTCCTATTAAATTAGGACTTGCTGACTCTGTCCTTTACACTGACAAGAATATAGTTGACTGCTATCACTATTACTACCGTTATTTCAACTTAAATAAACCTACTAGAAAGGACTTGTACTAAAACTAGAACAAGCTAATTTTTCATCTCATACTAGATTATCTCTCAACTACAACTACCAGTAAATATAATCTGGGAAAGAATTCGAAAACCAAAAAAAAAAAATCATTAAGACTTATCATTAGTGCGAAAGCTATAAATTTTGAACAAACTCCGGATTATCTGTATTCCATTTAACCACGCTTTATAATTGAAATATTTCAAATGATCGAGATCCGATTGAATTGATTTGATTGTTTCATTAAGAACGCCTTTGCTGTTAAAGAATTTAAAAATTTATTAGATTTATTCTAGTAGAAAATTCAATTTGTATTTTGATCAAGCAGAGACTATCGGCCGATCTTGTCCAATCATTGAAATTGATGTTGGCTAGTTTCAACATTATTTATACTAGAATTCTATCTGCTGTCCATACTTTTAACGTTAAATATATATCAGTGAAAATGTCGGCCCTCCTTCAGCTTAAACACGCAAGAAAACCTTTAATTTGCCGTCGTCTCACTAGACATGATCAGACGTGTGTTAAACTCACGCCATTCCATCTTCCAAATTAGAACCTCACATAAAAGCCTACTTTTTTCCCTTTATGTTTTTCTCTAGTTTTCTGTTTTCTTTTTTCGTTTTATTATCGTTTTCATATTTACTTTGACTTAACAAAAAAAAATCGTGTCATGTTGAGGAATACTAGGTACTTCCTGAAAAATAATGATAACTAATTATAATTGGATTTTTCAATGTTAATAAAATGTAAATTAAGCGAATTCCGTTTCAACAAGATTTTTATCGGCGATGCAAAGAACTGTAACATTCTAACAAATTTTTAATATGTATTATTAATTTAAGTTTAGTTGAACATGTCCTTTGAATATTTAGTCAAGAATTGTCCGCTGACATATATTTTTCCTTCAAATATGGTAATGACTACTATTTAAAGACTGGATTTATTTTAAACTCCATCGTTTATATTACATTTTTCTTTGAAATGAAACTCACTAAAGCTACGCATAAATGAATTAGAAACTACAAGTAGAAGCTTAAATAGGTCCATAAAGTTGGTTGGAAATTTACACTAAACAGCTTCTTATTAAACAAAATATTCAAAAAAAAAAAAGTGAAATTAAGTCTACAATTTTCTTATACTTCTTTTGGGGGTTAACGGCATTTGAACGGTTCTAAAACCAACCACCCACCACCATCTATTCTCAGAACAGAAATAAATTTGGAACGTTGAAAATGACATAAGTGACAGAACAAGAGTAATTCAGCTGTTGAAAGTTTGTACCATGTGCTCCATCCGTTCCCGAATGAATCAATACTACCACCACCGGGATGCCCTAAGTAAGCTTTCAAACCAACGAAAATTTAGGCGAGGCGCTAGTAGCGCTTGCGCTTCCTTATCACGAAAACAACCACCACCACCACCATTACCACCACCAACACTAACACCGCCGCCATCCCTTTGTATCTCTTTTTACCATGTTTTGCCATTATTTTGCACATGATACTTTCATTATCGTTCATTCTCTACATTTTCACAATTTTATAAATAAACGTAAAAAGGAAATGGATTTGTATTTCAAATTTAAATGGAATATAAATGACAAAATTGTCGACGAGGATAGAGAAAAAAAAAACGAATAAAAAAAATTAGATTTTTCTAGTCACAATAATAAGTAATAAATATTGGATTATATTATAGAAAACACATCAGTAATTCATGATGTATTTTCGGAACATCACGCACGGTTTCCACCTATTAACAATTAATACCCTTCAAATCACTGGACATGATCAGTGAGACCTAGATTTCCTTCAAATAAAGCAACATCAAACCGTAAAATTTACTATGACAATCATTTGATGCAGAAAACTATAGGAATTTAGGGATCACTGAAAAATACTATCAATATAAAGTTTTTGTCACTATAAATATCATCGAGAATTCTAAAAATACGCCCACAAAGGTTGCATATATTTAAGAATCTCAGTATATTAAGATGATGGAATTATACAAGGAGAAAATTGTTAGTGCCTTTTTTTTGGAGAAATATTAATAACTTCATTAAAGGTTACAATGAAAATATGGAAGGACTTCATGTATTTTTTTAAATTACTATTTAAATAGAGCATCAACGAATGCGTTAGTTTCAGGGGAGCGCCAACCGAGGGTACAAGGGGGCGGTAAATTTTGGCTGCATTGCTGAAATTTTCATATTTAATTTGAGAAGAAAATTTGTTATTCCATCTGCATATAAGACACAGTAGATAATACACAATATGACATTGTACAAATATGTAAGCTATATGTTATTAAGGCGCAATGCACCCTTAAGGTTCAACCTAAGTTGTCAAAAATGTACTGTTATCGAATTATGCTCCTTTAACTTGATTTTTTTACAAGATTGATCATTTAATAAAAAAATTCGTTTGCATTCGTTTTAATGGTAATAAGCTCTAACCCTAAATGAAATTTTATTGGAGAATTTATTTAGTTTCCCATACAACTGGAAAATTCATTGTGTGGCCCAATTTAAATTGTTTTTTTCGTCTTTATCCTTTGTTTATTGACAGCACTGAATAAAACGTCTGTCAGTTCTAGGCAGTATAGTGTGCTTGATGTCTTCATGGAGTTCTTTCTTCAAGATTCGCAACCATTTTCCAGAAAACTTGATAAACAAGAACTGTTCGGAAAGAGTAATTGGTTTTCCTGAAAAATTCAAATTTCGGAAAAAGCACACTATCCACATTAACTGACAAATTTTGTTCAGTTCTATTATTAACAGCCGAAAAAATCGACTTAAATATAGACAGACATTGAATTTTCATGTATTTCGGGAAAACAAAATAACACGTAATTAATAAAAAAAATTATTCTTTGGATTAGAACAGTCGTATTTTATTATTTTTCAAATCAAAATAAGTTGTACATTAAATTTTCGTTTGAGGTTATAGCTCATTACAATTGGAAAGAATATTTTTTGTAATATTTAATCCGTTGTAAAAAAAATTGAAAGACAAACGGTGCACAAGTCAACCGCAATACACGGCGGCGTACTGTCAAATTCGTCATTTAGAAGAATCCCTAGTCTTTGTCTAACTGACTTGGCAGACTGTAAAACGATGAACATTTTGAAATGTTTTACTATTCGCCTGACATTTTCAGGCATTTTCTTAAATGCTTAAGAGCATAAAATCTTTTTATAAAATGACTGATTTAAATATCTGTTTTCGTCAGGCGTTCTATAAAATGACAACCTATGTTATAACCTTATATTTTTCGACGTATTTTTTATATAAATATTGCGTGAATATGTTACAATCGGAAGACAAATATCATATTCATCAATGAAAACGTCTTCTATGAAGAATTACAAACGTATTATTCAGGTAAGAACGTATAAACAATTAATCGCTACATAACCTCAAATCAGTCTTACCTGAATAATACGTTTGCAGTTCTTCATAGAAGACGTTTTCATTGATAAATATGATATTGTCTTCTGATTGTAACATATTCACGCAATGTTTATATAAAAAATATGGCGAAAAATATAAGGTTATAAAATACGTTGTCATTTTATAGAACGCCTGACGAAAATTAAGCATTGAAGAAAATGCCTGAAAATGTCAGGCGAATAGTAAAACATTTCAAAATATTCATCGTTTTACAGTCTGCCAAGTCAGTTAGACAAAGGCTAGGAATTCTTCTAAATGACGGATTTGACTATATGCCACCGACATATAGACAACTCAGGATGGAACTTAATGTCAACTTAAAGTTGGTTTTGAGTTTTCAGAACCTCATTGACTCTTTACATAAGGTTCCTTTTACCAAAAAAAAACAATTGAAATCTACGACATAGCAAAATAACCTCATTTAATACAAAACAAATTCTGATTCTAAATTTTGCAATCCTGAAAATAAACTGGACCTAATATGAACTAATTATAAAATCGCTTCTAAAATTATTAATGGCAAGGTGAATTTATTGCACTTACGAGGGTGGTCTGAAAAGTTTCCGACCTAACAAAGATACAAGACATTTTTTCAGATTTTTATTTTTATTTTTCAATATAGTCTCCTTGTAACTCTACACACTTCTCCCAGTGATGCTCCCATCTCTGTAACCCGTCCAAATAGTACTCCGCGTTTTTCTCTGCAAAATAGGGAACAAAAAGAAGTCGCTTGGGGTTAGATCTGGTGAGTAATGCGGATGGTCAAGCAGTTCAAACCGTAATTGGTGGATTTTCACCATGACAACCGCTGAGGTGGCTTGGTGAAACAGGATTTTCTTTTTGCAAATGTGGCCGTTTTTCCGCAAGTTCTGCCTTCAGCTTGTCAAGTAATGATGCGTAGTATGCTCCTGGAATGGTTTTTCCTTTTTGAAGATAATCGATTAAAATAACTCCATGACAACCCCAAAAAAACAGTCGCCATCACTTTCTCAGCCGAAAAAACATTTTTTGCCTTTTTTGGAGCCGGTTCCCCCTTTGCACTCCACTGTTTGGACTGTATTTTTGTTTCGAGCGTATAATGGTGTATCCAAGTTTCATCTACAGTAATTAATCGGCGCCAAAACTCGGATTTATTGCGCCTAAACTGCGCCAACAGAGCGTAAGAAATGTTCATTTGGGTGCCGAAACGCGGCACCCAACGCGCGGATAGCTTTCTCATGTCTAAATATTGATTTAATATGTGCCAAACACGTTCTTCTGACATGTTCATGACTTCTGCTATCTCTCTCACTTCACCATTTGGTGAACTTTGGCGATGTTTTCGTCGGTAGTTGCAGTTTTTGAACGTCCCGAACGTTCATCGTGTCCCAAGCTCTTATGGCCACGTTTAAATTCAGTTGACGAAAATTTCACTGTGGTAAATGATAGTGCAGAGTTCCCATACACAGAATCCAACTAATCTTTGATTTGCGTAGGCGTATTGCCTTTCAAAAACAAATATTTAACAGCTCGATACTTGATTTTGTCCATTTTCATAAAAACACTCACATTAACTCACTCAAACGATTGTTACATAGCAACTGCGCGTCCAAATGGTTGAAACTTTGGTGAGTAACTGTCAATAGATGAACAACGAAATTCATAAGCTTTTATTTACGAGTGCTGCTGTCTTCATATTAAGATCGGGAACTTTTCAGACCACCCTTGTATTTAAGGTTTATAATTAAAATCTATTTTGATCTGTAATGGTTTTACCCAAATGGAAAATTTGTGCCCGGGCTTCCGAGTAGGTTGGTCCGCCCCTGGTTACTTAAATTAATAGCACTTCAATGTATTTCAATATTCAAATGAAAGCTCTTCCTTTTCTGAATATTTTCTATAATTTTATCTTCAAAGTGAATTATATACCATATATACTTAGTATTAAGGAAAAATTTAATTAATTTACCCGCAGTTAGGTAGACATTATGATTGAAAACGCTATTAGATTCTTGTTAATATCAACAGAATACAATTAAACTTGTTATCATCCCCTGATCTTCGCCGCTTTGGAAATGATAAAGATTTCGTTACGCATTATCATCAAATAATTCATATAAACTTGTAAAATTCGTCAATATAAGTTTTTAGAAATCAACTTCAAAGTTAGAACTTTCCAATTGTTTATTAAGGATTGCTGTAGAATTTCAAATTGATCCCAAGAAAATCAAATGAAAGAAGGACTATAAGAAATATATTGTATGGATCTTTTCGGTATATAAAAAACATTATATCGGCTACAAAATCCATTTATTGTTAAAATTTTAATGTAAAATAGGTAAACATTGGAGGAATTCAACAAATAAAACCACACAAACTTTTCGTATTTTTTTTATAATTCAAAAAGCTTAAAAGTCTAGGTGCGGATTAAAGTTTATATCGAAACAAACATTTAAAAATTTATACATTTAACCGTAACAAAAATCAAGAAATATCCAATTCAATTGTAGCAAATATTGTGGTTATATCACGTGTCCAAGAAATAATGTAAAACTAATACATCTTAGTTATTTACGAAACTGTAGACATTTTTGCTTGTACTTGATTTGCACGTTCGAAATACTTTCAACGAAAATCTAGATTTATATCTACGTTCCTGTCGTCAGTTCGAAACCAATAACAGAATTCGAAACTATCAAACGCATTCTATTCTAAGACAATTCGTGATTTGTATTTTTACTCTATTTTACGTCTCCCTTCCAAAAAGTAAACGATCTTTTTTTATACTTCAATAATTCAAATATAAAATTTTCAAATGTCTGCATTAATAAATCAATACTCAAATAACTCGATCAAAATATACAGCGACGACATTTGATCTACGTAGAACGAAAAAGCTTCTACGTCACTCATTTCCTTGAAAGTGTTGAAAACAATCGTGCATAGTTATCTGAATTACTAGATAACTATCGACACCATTTTCACGCACAATTGTAGCAGCAAGCAGCGGAATGGATTAGACGAAGATAGGACCACATTCTATAGAATATTGAGTTCTAATTGAGTGTACATCATTTACCTTCACGTTTCTGACATCACAATAACTCCTTAATTCTCTAACGACTTGTTTTCTACCTGTATTTATTATTTGTAAGAGACAACACATATTGTTAACAATACGGACAAGGTGACGAACAATCATTTAAAATCTTAAAAAAAAATGAACAATGACCCTGCTCTGTTATAAAATTTTGTTACTTTAGATACAGACTGTTTCAGCCCAAGCGGCCCCTTCATAACTCAAAGGTACCCCAAAAACTTCGTGGTTCAATTTTAGTCTCTTTAACCCCCCACCCCACCCCCTCCATGTAGCCTAACGCAGCCGTTACTAATTGTAAGACGCCCCCCCCCCTCAGATGGAACGTAGTATTTTCATTATGAAATCCCAAAAACATGTATTTTCTGTTATTATCAGAAAATACATGTTTGATTAAAGTACTATATGTTTGAGAATATAAGTCCATACGTGGCAACTTAATATGGAAATTATTTTTATTGTGTCGAAAAAAAAACATAAGCAAAATTACGTATCTTGACTCCATCGTCCCCTATCCCTCATAAAGGGCTGTCCCAGCTAAGTGTACCACCTCAAATATCTCGTTTTTTTGTGAATTGAAATGGAAAAGTATCTAAAGAAATTTGACTACAATGTCTATACTTCAATTGACCGACACGATTTCTCTTTCTAGGTGTTTTGGAAATGCCAAAACGTCCTATAAGGTCTCGAAAATTACTCAATATTAGGAAACCAACTACCTATAATGAATACTAACTTGATAAGAAATAATATTTTTCTTCTAAAAACTTCTCATTTGCTGCTCAAAAAATGAATAGGTTATTGATCCCAGAGAAGTTCTAATTTTTTTTTGAGCAGCAAGTGAGAAGTTTTTTTAAGAAAAATATTATTTTCATATCAATTCAGTCGCAGTATACATTGTAAGTAATTGGTTTGCTACTATTGACTAATTTTCGAGACCTTACAGGACGTTTTCCAAATCAGCTAGAAAGAAAATAGTACCGGTCAATTGAAGTATAGACATTGAAATGTAATTTCTTTAGATACTTTTCCATTTCACTTCACAAACAAACGAGATATTTGAGGTGGAACACTTAGCTGGCACAGCATAGCTTTTTAACTAATCCTTCTCCCCTTGACCGAAACACATAGTACATGGACGCCTGACGCTACCTTAGAAAACTGTTTTCAAGTACAAAAGATTATGGCTTAGTTTCCAATGGTTTGGTCAAAAATTAGAACAGTTTGCTTCAGAGAGGTGTTGAGAGACTACCGTTTCAATAGTATCGAACGCAACATAAAGATTTCCTGCTTAGCAATGTGATACTGTAAATTGAAAATTGATTTGGGACTTTTGTTGATTTTGGGATATTCGAGTGAACCCTTTTTAAATTATCTTACATTTATTTGATTACGTAAGGAGCACAAACTTATGTAATCCATAAGTAGAACAAGCCATCTTAAAAATCAATTTTGTTTATCGAAAAATGTGTTTGACAATTTCCCATATCAACACTATCAATGAGAATGTTTGAATTTGTGTCAAACGATAAAACGGGCATTTAGAGTTGATAACTTTTTTTAGTTGAAAAAAAAAGAGTCTAAAACAAATGAACGAATGAAATAACCAATAAGAACTTCAAATTAAAGGAGAGAATTTATTCTAAAATTAATGAATTATACGTTTAGGACTCGTCTGTTTAATTCAAAAATAGACTGTGGAACCTTCAAAAAATGTCATCGATCTCTTAGACTCAGATAAACTGTCATATCTGAAATCCTAAAAATAGCATTTTCCAAATTTACCATATCGTTTGCGATAAAAGTCATAAAACGTTCATACAAACATATACGATATGCTCCTTAGCTAGACTATATTGTCCCACATATAACCGCGCATTCAAATTATATCTCATATATGAACAGTTAATTATACAAAATACCCAAAACAATGATCAACTAATGTTAAGTTATTTTGAATGAACCAAACTATATACTAGAAGCAAAGACTGGTCTTTTGTTTTGAGAACAAAGCATCCTCAAGTAGCAAGTGATGTAGAGAGTGGTGTATGCATACGAAAACTAAAAGTGAAGACAAAAGGGGCATTATGAAAAATGTGAGGGAGTACTATAATACATATAACTGTACTACATTGTATAGTGCAGCATCCTGAAAGAGAAGAAGATCGAATGCCGACCTTTTACTAGAATATAAGCCTGTGAACCATACAAAGACAACCAATCGTGAAACTCGCCAATAGACAGTGGCGGTGCTTCGAAACAATGGAAAAAATATCAATATTGTCTAATATGAATTTTTATCGTAACAAGAATCGGTTTGTTCTAGCACTGACTGTATATAAAAGTGGATTTTAACTGGAATTATAGGTACTTGTAAATATCGTTGAATAGAACAATAAATTTGTACACGTTATTTAAGTTGTAATAGCGAATGATTTATTGGTGATTTATCTGTTAGTATTGTTAATAAAATATTTAAGACAATATTGAACAAATAAAATCATTATGAGTCGATTAAAACAACTTAGACTTTAAAATATTATAAAAGCAATTAAGTAAACTCACACGTAGATAAGTACCTGTAGCTCATGCCAAATATTAAGTCTCTTTTATTGATTTTATCCCCCCTTAAATGTAGTTTCTATAACTTATAAAATAATTGACTTGAATCAGTATCTTGGAAATACCCAATGTTTTCTATAAAAATAAATGATGTTGGTGACAAATTTGTGAGGCCTAAAAAGGTGATGACATTTTATAAACAGTCATTAGACCTTTAAGACGGCTCTTTTTAAGTCACCATACGAACTGTAATTAATCCATCATCAGCCAATTCAATTGAAAATAATTAACAACATACGTATTAAAATGATTCAAAAGACACATCTAAATGTGTATATTGCAATATTAGATTTTTTATAAATTATTGATAAATCACGGACGTTTATTTAATAATTCTATATTTGATTGTAATTTGAATGTTACGCCACTGGTTATTTTATAATTCTACGCATGCGCAATTGTATATATTAAAATCCGCACAAGCAATCCGGCATGTTTGATGGTCTCTCGTTGGCCCCCTTGCATCTGTTCTTATCCCCGCTCCGTTGTTAGGTTCGTGTGGTGTCATAAGTTCTGGGTGGTGCTATTTGATTTTTTCCTCCAAAAAAAAAAACCGAATTGTTCCATTACTTTACAAATAATAATTCGAATGAAACAATGAATTATTATCAAATAAAACTATAATGAAATGTTTGTTAATTTACAAATAAACAATAATAACAGTTTATTATTTATATTATTCAACAATGAAAACAATAAATTGTCGCCGATATAGTGTTTAGTTTTAATAAAGTGAAGAGTTCATTGTTTAGGATGGGTCATGTTGTTTATTTATTTGTTGTAATTTTTAATTTTGTTATTATTGTTGTGGCAAATACTGAAATTACAACAACTGATTATCCTACAACAATTACAGATGATGAAGGTATCAATTAGTTTTGTTTTTTTTTCTTATCAATTAAAAATTAATAATAATAATAAGCATCGACACGCCTATTGAGATCATCTCAACATTTTAATTAATTATTCTTTTGTTTTAGTACCAAGTAAACCAAGGGATCTTACCATACTGGATATAACATCAGACACAATTTATCTAAAATGGACCGAACCAGAAAAACTAAATGGAGCCATTGTCGGCTATTGGGTATATTACATGTATGGTAATTATACAGAATGGCCAGGGGATAAAATAAAATACGTTTCACCTTACGTTACCTACAATCTAACAAATCTCAGTAAGTCTATAAATATTTAAACCAAAAAAATATATATATTAAAACAATTTTAAACATTTTATAGAACCATCAACTGAATATAAAATCTGGGTAAAAGCATATACAAGAAAACATGAAGGACAACCATCTGATCCAGTTTATAATACAACTGATATTAGTGGACCAAGTCCGCCGAAAATACTCAATTTAACATGCCAAAAACAGGACACTGTATTTTTCCATTGGGCCAGACCTGATATCTTCTATAATTCCATCGATTATTATTATATTTATATAAATTTAGGCAATAGATTATGGAAGAATATCACGCTGCCAGCTTCAAAGGAACATCTAGAAATATCGGTAAGTAACCAAATTATATGGTTGTGGCATATGAAACAGGCATATTTGAAATAGCGACACTAGTTTTGTCCTTATCAGATACTAGATTTAAATATGATGTTTGCATTTAAAAAGAGACGTAAATTTAAACAATTACGTCAACTTTATATTATAAAACCTATAAATTAATATAACTTCATTATGATTAAAATAATATAAATTGTATCCAATAATAGTTGATTTTGATTGCTGCATATTAAATTAGATTGCTTGATTTAACATTAAAAATAGACGTAATTATTCTAATCACAATGAAGATTAATACAGAGGGGGCTCTGTTCACTACTCAAACGTCAATAATTATCAAATACAACAGGATGTTTTATTTAACACGAATAACATTCAATTTTAATTTAAATTAAATTTGTTGGTGTTGGTGTTTTTTTTTTTTTTTTTTGTTCAATTATACGAATACGTAATTTTTTACTATCAATAAACACTATAGCTCTCAGCGACGTCGTTAATTGATTTATTGAATGATTCATAAAAACTCAACAAAGTTGTTGGAATATTTATCGTCACGTGAAATTCAATGTTATTTTTATTTCAAGTGTAATTTTTTTAATGGAAATATTCACAAATACGTTCGATAAGACCGGTATAAAATTAATTATAATTACAATTAGGCTCGCCACAAGGATTTTTGTGGTGAAACGTTGTTAAAGCGAAATTTAATTTAATTTTAATGGTTTAAGGGTCAACCTGAGTTTTAGCACGTACCGTTTTGTTGCCATTTTTTACTATTTTATTTATTTTGACAAAATGTTGAATATGTTGTATTCGTTTCGAGTTGTAATAAGCTACAACTTAGAAAGAAAATTGATTGGAACACTCTTTTAGTTTTCCTGTATCGACGTGAAAATTCTCTTTTGTTTATCGATAAAATTGAATGGAATTCATGTCATTGGCGATAGGGTGCTTGATGTCTATATGAATTCGATTCTCAGAAAATTTGATAAACCAAAAGAGCTCGAAAGAAGTTATTACTTTTTCTGAAAATGGATGTCAATATTGGAAAAATGAATTCATACAGACATCAAGCACATTATCGTCTATAACTGACATAAATCTCATTCAATTCTGTTAATAAATAAAGGAGAAAGATGAAGAAAAAAACGATAAGATTGAGTCAGGCATTGAATTTTCATGTCTTTTCTGCAAAACTAAATGACTTTCCCAATCAATTTATTTTCTAAATTGGAACTCATTACCGTTCGAATTGAAAGCAATAGGTTTTTTTCACAAAATATTCAATCTTTTGTAAAGATAAAATAAAAAGTCGACGATGCACAACTCAACAACAACAGTAGATTGCAGGAAACTCACATTGACCCTTAAGATAATAGTCATTCGGAAGCTTCTGTATGTCTACAGATAAATTTATAATCAAATACTATATCGATTGATTAAAAACGTTCTGCACTCGCCAATCTGATTTATTGCAGTTTCTCTTCTGCAAAAATTTGCATCTCTGGCAGAGCTAAAATTTCAAAATTTATCTATCTCGACGTCTCAATCCATTTTGTGACTGGCTCACTCAATTTAGAGACCAAATTGAAACTAGTACCAAATCAATATTAATAATTTTTGCAAGTATTACAAGAAACTAATTGAACTGCGTAAACTTTCGATAAATCTTTTTAAATCCTTATCTTTACTTTATGACCCGCAGAACTGTAAGATCTTGCGGTTTTGTTGCTTTCGTTTCTACAGGCGGTTTTATTTCCGTCAATTTTACTGCACCTTAATTTTTTGACACGGTCATTTGATTTTTATGTGCAATAGACAGATCTGTTTAACAAACAAAAACATGAATATTTGGTATGGTCCATTAGTGATTTATTGTATGTGAAATAGCTGCTTAAATTATCATTATTTATTATAATTTCATACCTCAATTACATATCAACTTTCATCTAAACAGATTACTAATTCAATATTAATTATTTCCAGTATTCACTCGAGAATGTAACAACAGATACATTATATCAAGTGGAATTACAGGCATCTACATACAGTAATAGAACAAAGCGTTTATTATTTGGCGAAATATCAAAACCGAAAACGATATTAATGAAAACCGATTGTGATAAAATACAAGAATATATGCGACACACAACCAGTGAATTAAGTGCTGGTGTATTAGCTGGTGTTCTATGTGCTGGCTTTGCATTTTTATTAGGTGGTATTGCATTTGTTTTATGGAGAAAATGTTTCCGTGTACCATACTATTATCTTGATGATATACCATGTTCAGTACCTACAGCATCTTTAGATTGGAATGCACCACCAAATAGTAATAGTGAACATAAAGGTGCAATACCGGTACATTTATTTGCCCGGCATGTTGCTGAATTACATGCAGATGGTGATATTGGTTTTAGTAAAGAATATGAAGCTATACAGGGCAGACCAACAACAGATGAACACTCTTCTGAACATTCCCAACATCCTGATAATCGTGCTAAAAATCGATACTTGAATATAATAGCATGTAAATTGTTTATTAATTTAGAAATAACTATATTTTAATATTATTATTATTATTATTATTATTGTAGATGATCATAGCAGAGTTCAATTATTGCAAATGCCCGGACAAAACAAAAAAAATATCGATTATATTAATGCAAATTATATCGATGGTTTTCAATGTTTTAAAGCTTATATTGGTACACAAGGACCGTTACCGTCAACATTTGATTGTTTTTGGCGTATGGTTTGGGAACAGAGAGTTAACATCATTGTTATGATAACAAATCTAGTGGAGAGAGGACGAGTATGTTTACTTTATTTTATTAATAATCAAAAAAAATATATAACAGTATTAGGATTTTTCTATTATTAGGGTTGATTTAAATAGCCATTCTCGAAGTTTGGTTGTGAACAATTTGTTGAGGTATTAGTGTGTTCCCCTCAAATTGATACTACTAATGCCGAGTTTTGTTTTTTTTTTGTCAATTCATTTTTATCTCATAAATATAATAACATACCGCTTGATTATTTAATAGGGATTTACAATCGTGATTATTGTTGTAATTTTTGATAAATATTTTTAGAGAAAATGCGATATGTATTGGCCAAAAGAAGGTACTGAAACGTATGGTGTTATTCAAGTGAAACTAGTCAAAGAACAAATAATGGCAACTTATACAATTAGAACATTACAAATCAAACATCTTCGAGTACAAGTTAAGAAAAAGAAATCATCAATGGCTGAAAAATTAGTATATCAATATCATTATACTAATTGGCCCGATCACGGTACACCAGATCATCCTTTACCAGTATTACATTTTGTTAAAAAATCCGCAGCTGCTAATCCGGCCGATGCTGGACCAATCATCGTACACTGCAGGTAAATTATCATTTCTACAATTGTTTTATAGAGGTGAGAAAATAAGGGGTAACAGATTCGGTTAAATAAGGATACAGTCGAACTTCTATTAGTCTATGTTATCGATATCTCGAATTAAAAAGTTTATTCTTAGACTTTATAAGACGAAGTTTTCACCACAATTATGTTATGATACGAGCGTCTCTTTCTTGAATCACCAATTAAATTAAGAGTTTCTAAATATCTTACAGAAGACAGTCTGCGAAATCTATTTTAAGGCTCTATAACGATGTTACTGTTCTTGAGTTTTGACTTTATTTTATTGAGGATTCAACATTTTAAGAAGAAATTTTTTTAATATTCGTTTCCAATGGTAATGAACTGAAATTTTTTGGAAAACTTTCATTTTCTCGTCATACGTTAAAACTCAATGACAATCCCAATTTGAATCGATTTTGTCGTCCTCCTCCTTCTTTCTCCTTTATTTATTAACAGAATTGAATGAAATTTACATCAATTATAGTCGTTAATGTGTTTAATCTCGGTATGAATTTATTATTTCAAGATTCACATCCATTTTCTAGATAATGCAATAAGTTCTTTTAAACAATTTTTGTTTAGCAGTTTTTTTGGAAAATAAATGTGAATTCTGGAAAAGCAAATCCATAGCGACATCAAGCACATTATCGACTATAACTGACGTAAATTTCATTCGTTTCTGTTAATAAACAAAAGAGACAAACAAAAATCTTCAATCCTTCTTTAAAAAAAATTCAACCAACCACAACTAAAAAAGATAATTGATTCATCAAAGATTGATAACACAACAAAAACATTGAATTTCGATGTTAAGTCTAAGACAATTGCTCATTATTTTTAAAACAATGATATTTCTTTGATTTTTATAAAAGAAACATTTTTAATAAGACAACGAAAGCAATGAGCTGGAAAATGAATTTCAAACTTTTCAATGATGAAAAAATTATTCGGAAACTCCCATTGTTATTTCTACGCCGGGATCTCCCACCGATGAGAGGACATCGTCGCGAACTAACTACATTTCCAGCCCCACAATATCTAGTTCAAATAGATGATAAACTCTAAATCAACAGGATTTTCAACCACTCTCTGTCCATTTAATTAACATTGAAAACTATAAATCTGTACAATCAAATAATAATATAACCGATAACATTTGCAGTAAAGCTTGTCTAATACGGACAAAGGAGTTGGACAAAGTATCAAGAATAGAGGGTGTCCCAAATTTAATAAAACCGTGGACCTTTTATTAGAAAAAAATGCTACAAATTAATTAACAGAATATTTTACTTCAAAATACTAATGGATTGGCAATTAAGTGCTTTCGGATTTTGAACATTCTTTTGTTTTGTCAGTGTGTTCAAAGAACCTAAGCTATACTGTTTACTTCTTGTTTGGACTTCCGCCTTTAATTTAGTAAAAAAATTATATCGATTGGTTATTTAGTTTAGTTTTTATCCTAATTTAAAAATGGAAGAACAAGACGCGCATTTCAGACATATTTTATAGTATTATTTCCGAAAAGGCAAGCACCCAAGAGAGGTAGGGTTAAAATTGGTTTGCTAGACCTCATTCTGGTGATTTCTCACTGAAAAATGCGATCTGTCCAATGTATCACATGCAAAAAAATAAAAACAGCTTAGCTATTTCCAGGAACTCGGTTTATAGATTCCTCACCAGTCTAAGGAAATTCATTTGACGTAACGCATTAGCATGTGCGATTCACTTCTGAAACGCAACGATTAATAACTGATGGCGAAAGGGTGGATAGTTTATAACAACTTTAACCGGAAAAGATCGTGGGGGATGCGGGATGAACCAGCCCGGGCGACACCGAAAGCAGACATTCACCAAAAAAATATTATGTTGTCAGTTTGATGGGATAATAAAGGAATTCTGTACTTTGAACTTCTACCTAGCAACCAAGTGTGTTTGTTCAACAACTCGCCAAAATAAGCAGTGCAGTTCAAGAAAAACGGCCAGAATTGGCAAATCGTAGTGGTGTTGGTTTGCAGCTTGATAATGCAAAGCCCCACATCTTTGGTCACTCGCCAAAAATTATTATATAGCCCTGATCTTGCACCTTCAGATATCCATTTACTTCGTTCTATGAAGAACTCCTTAAGTGGTATAATTTTTAATGACGCTGATGATGTAAAATCACATTTAAATCAGTTTTTTGCTGTCAAAAATAGGAGGTTTTATGAACATTGAATTATGACACTACCTGAAAGGTGGCAAAAGGTCATCGACTAAAATTGACAATACCTAATTGGATAAAGTTATATTTTCGAGCAAAATTTTTAAATTTTTCTTCTTATTTAAAATCTGCAATCACTTAGTTGCCAACCTAATAGAATCATAATTTTATATTATTATTAGATGTCCTCATTTTTCGCTTTTTAAGATTTACATATTTTTCTTGTATAAAATAATTTTTTGTCATTTAATTGTTTTTTATGTCTTTAACTTGATAATTCGTAGTCTTGATAACTCGAACTTTTCATATGGCATATTATGGTTTGAGTTATCGAAGTTCGACTGTATTTGTAATAAATTAAGTAAGTTGTGCATTTTGTGTCGTGACATCAAAAGAATGATACGTTGCAAACAAATTCATACCTCTCCGTGTTGTAGCATTATTTATGTAAAAGACAAAAAAAAACTCAAATCGATTCTTATCGTACAAAAAAGTGCAGTAAGTGAATGCTCGGTTTAAGAATACTCGAATACTTCGTGAATATAGCATAATCTATTGTTGAATTTTAGCGCTGGTGTTGGAAGAACCGGTACATATATAGTTTTAGATGCAATGCTCCGACAAATCCGTACAAGAGGTGAAGTGAATATATTCGGTTTCCTTCGTCATATACGTTCACAAAGAAATTTCCTTGTACAAACTGAAGAACAATATATATTTATTCATGATGCATTACTTGAAGCAATTGAATCAGGTGAAACAAATATAAGTCGTGAACAATTCCCACGTTATGTACAAGTTATACAAAATGGTAATAATGAAGATAAAACTGAATTATGGAAATCATTAGATGTTCAATTTAAATTAGTAACTAGTTTTCAATGTAAAGATTTTAATCTTGTATCGGCAAATAAAGTGATTAATCAGCCAAAGAATCGTACAACAGACATATTGCCTGTTGAAAGTTCACGTGTACATTTAACACCGAAACCAGGTGAAGATGGTTCAGATTATATAAATGCCACATGGATACAAGGTTTTCATAGTTTACGTGAATTTATAATAACACAACATCCATTAAAACCAACAATCAAAGATTTCTGGCAAATGGTCTGGGATCATAATTCACAATTAATTATAATGCTTAGTATTATTGATAATCAAGATTATGAAGTGTTTTGGCCAATGGATCATCAAGAAACAATTGAAACAGACTCATATAAATTGAAATTAGTTAATGAACAAGCACAATCGAATTATGTTACTAGAGATTTTGTAATGGCATCATTACAAGATGATTATGAAATACCAGTTAAAATGATTCATTGCACAAATTGGCCGCATCATTGTTGTAACATTGCTGAAATGTATCATTTACCGAATACTGTACTCGATTTAGGCATACAAAATGGACCGATTGTAGTTGTTGATAGGTAATTAAATAAATTTATTCGTCATAATAATACTAATAATAATAATTGCATAATTTCAGATTGGGTGGAACTGAAGCTGCTACATTCTGTTCCTTAATAACATTAAAGAAACATTTATTATGCGATAATCATGTGGATATTTATATGTATGCTAAATTGTATCATAATAAACGACCTGGTATATGGACAAGTATAAACGATTATTTACGCATACATTTAGCTATTCAAACATTATGTAATCCACCAGAAGGTACTCCAGATCTTTATGCAATGACAAATGGCACGGTAAATGGTTCTCTATCAAATGACTGTGTACGTGTACCCCCTGAAGGTATGGAAGCAATCGGTCCCCGTCTCACCAATGCTTAAAATAATATTATTATATTTTAAAAAAAAAACAAAACAAAAACAAGTTGTCTAGTGTGTAAATACGTGTGATTATCCTTTAAACGTTCATTATGTCCAAATATTTGTGCCACAGGTGGCAGGTGTTAACTCAAAACTTTTAAATACTTCTCTAGCTCAATCAAGTTTTTTATTATAGCGAAATATTAATAATTATAATAAATATTAAATAGAATTAATAATAGATTTGTTGACGTAAATATGTGGAGAAGTACTATGTTAAAATAAATCACCTATCACCGTCAGTGTAAGTCAATAGCATCACATAGTTTTATGTTTGTTGTTAGACTGAATTGTGTAGGTATAGCAGAAGAAACATTAAAGGATCTCTTAAATTTAATTAAAATTAATAATCATAAATCATGTTAGTCCCTAACAGGCTGTAGATTATAATTACCCACTTGCTTATAGCTTGCTATTGTTTTACTGTTTGCTGTTTTTGTTTCTCCTATATGCATATTCTATATATCTATATATATTTAAAATGAAACACTTGTAAATTGACACTTACGCATATTTTTCTTTTAATTTGCAGAAGCACCTCTTGTATCCAAGGATGCTATGAAGTAGTTAAAAAAACTATTATATAATTCTGAATATAAATACAACCAGATAATGGTATTCTTTTATGTAACTCCATATTTAATTCTATATAATTCAGTATATACAAGGTGTCTGGTTTAAAGGTGGTCGATTGAAATGTTTAACAAAAATTTTGAGACATGTACACATGAACAGCATATGGCTGTAGAACGGCCGTTATACCTATTCTGTAAATAAGGTAAATTGTACATTAATTATTGTTTTCGATTAACGATAAGTGATTGTCACTAAGCCAGACATTCTGTAGATAATTTTTCGGTTTATAATGCTGAAATAATGGTACTACGTTATCTATGTTATTCTGAACTGAAAATGTGATGTTTCCCATTTCACTAAATCAAATAATATAATAATAACCGAATGATTTGCCTCCAAATTAAAGGAAATCTGTATAAATGTAGTTATGTGTAAAGATCTGCGTAATTATAAAACTGAGATATTTATATATTATATATAATGTTCAATGTAGAAATATTAAAATATTTATGTAAATGTATAGAATTAGTTTTTGTATAATGTTGATTTGTAAAGAGAGAGAAGACAGGAATTTACATCGAGATCTAATAACACATTCTGGACCAATTTGTAGATTGTATTAGGAACAAAAAAAGGAAATATCAATATGGTCCGTAATTGACATGAATGCTCATCAAGCAGATGTTAGGTGTCTTATAAAAGAATGTTTTGTTTTTGTATAGATTTAGTTATTTTCGATATTTTTAGAAACTTGGAAAGTTTGATTAAATTGGAAAAGATTTATCGCTTTTGTGTCCGTACGGGAATAATAGCGGAAACATTTCCAATATATCACACACGGCTGAAAATCTTTAGAATTTAACCAACTCTTCAACGATTCTAGTTTACGAGATTCTCGTATATTGAAAATAACTCGTGTAAATTTTTTGTTGCATATTTTTAACCAAAATAAATGGTAGCTGTTTCTGTGTTCCTGCTTTTGAACTAGAATAGTATCCGTCCACAAGACGCTATAAATGTTCGTTTTATTTGAAACACATTAAAAAGACACCGACATTGCTGTATATATTAATCATGTCGAAATAATTGTATTATATAATAGATAACTGATAGGCTTTTTTTGATTGACGAATGATTTTTTATTTGCTCATTTTTAATATTCAACAAGCAGATTTTATTTGTATATATTATACAATTTTAACGATTTTAAATAATTTGTTTAATTTTTTTTATATATACATATAAATATATTGAGAAAAAAAAACAAATTTTATATATTTTTAAATATTCTGCGAGTTGTGAGCTGTTCATTTACCGAAAAAGATTATCAGTATATCCATCAATTTGTTTGTTTGTGTCTGTTTTTTGTTTGAGTAAAATAAAACCAAATTTTTATTTTTTATCTATTTAATCAAAACAGAATAATAAAATTGTCTACAGTAATGTTTGAATGTTTTTCAACACTTTGTGTACGTTGCATTAATTTGTGTTGAATAAAATCTTTATAATAGTCATCTTTTATCATTATAATAGCTGCCAGAAAATTCCATTCCATAGAAAATCTATTGCCTTCGAAACAGGGAGGAGAAACATTTTCAAGTCCATGTGAAGAGTAAGTTTTTCTCAACATTTTCCACTTCCAGCATATGTTGATTCTTCGCAACGATGTTAGACAGAAACCTAAAACTTAAGAGAAATTTTATTATCTAGCTAGCTATACGTTTATTTTTACTATTTATTAATAAACAAATTTACTGAACAATTCTTTATTAACTCTTCAAACATACTGAACAATTCTTTCATTATAATAGAATATAAAAGTGAAAAAACCTCAAACTTTAACTAATTATTTTTTTATCTTCTTTAATTATAATTATAATTAATTATAATTAAATAATGGCCGTGGGGAATGTAACCCAGCTGCACAGATGTTTATTTCTGGAAAATTTAACTTTTCTGGTATGTGATCAGTACATCTCAAATAAGACTGCTTAAAGTGCAATTTTACATCATATAGTTCCCCTTTTCTATCAACTGTTATTACATTAATAACTTGACGTGTTAAAGGTGGTATATAATCCCGAGTAAATAAAGATAATCTCGTATTTGTTACATTTTTACTTTTGCGAAAATCGCAATCGAATAGTAACCATCTCGCGTTCGATCTATTTTCCACTATTGCAACTCCTCCTAACCAGCGATTTGTAAAAAAATATATATCTGCATAGTCCTGAAGTACTTGTTTACTACCATATTCTAATGCCAATTTAATCATAACATCTGCTAACAAACATTCCCTTGAGTAAAATGGACGAAGATAAATAGTTTTGGAACTGTGAATAGTTAACACAAATCTAAAACAAAAAATCAAAACAACATTGATAGATAAACATTTCAAACACTGCTTGACTCGGCAATAACAAGAACCTTGGATAACTATCACACTGATCAAAATCTTTGAACCAGTGCCTGAAAGCCAATGGCACAATAACGTATTGACCGGCTTTTAAAACGAAAAAACAACTAACGAAACTTTTGAGTCGTCGTCGACTAAAAAGAACAGGCTTCCCAATTGTAGAACCACATCTTCCAAATATTAAAACACTTATATCCAATGCTCCAATACTGTTAGTAGTTTTACTACGTACGCTGTCCTAAAATAAATTATTTCGGCAATTAATCGTGACAATTTCAATTTCGTTTTCGATTACTTGAAAGAGTGTAATCGTTACATCTGTGCATGAAGGGACATGTAACGAAAAACAAGTCAAATTGTAGACATTTGCAAAGGGTAATAATAATCCCCTCTCCATTAGAACATTCCAGGAACCAATTTTACATATCACACAATTAAAGAAATATTTAATAACATCACGATATGTGATCCAAAATGTACCACTCTCTGGTGGTTCTGGTTTTAAAAGTCTTCTCATAAGCGGTGTCCATTTATGAGATTCATATGAATAATCGCCATTCCATTCTGGTATCACTTGAGGGTCAAGTAATTTCAAAAGACATTCACTACCAACTTCACGCACATCTAATACTGCAAATGAATGTCTTACTATTAAACCAGCTCGCTCAAAATGAGCGTCACTTAATTGACCACCAGATGTTACAGCCATTAAAAACCCTAGTTCTTTAGATCTCAATAATTTCTGCCATACTAATTCTTGTTTGAATGTGAACCAATCGTCATCGAATTCTCTTTGGAATGTAACTACTTGACAGGGTTGACCTGTCAACAAAGTAAAACCTTCGTCTGCTAGTCCAACCGCTAAACTTTCATAACAACCAAATAACTTGGCTGCAGCCTTCTGAACTAATGCTACCCATAATTGTTTTCGTGGTGCCTTAAAACGAAAAAGTAAATATTGGAAGTTCAACAATTGTTAAATTACTTATAATAAACAATCAACAATTAATTACCTTTACAAAATACAAATAGCCGCTAGTATCACACGGAAAATAATCATCAACAATTACTGATTCCCATATACCATTTTTATACAAATTGACGGCATATACACCTTCTTTAGAATAGAAGGAACTTGTAAATAATTGAAATAGTAGCTCTTCACGGGTGGCTACAGCAGCTAAAGCACTTAAAAACCAACAATCGCTAGAATTATCCTGCATAACATCTGTTGGTAAGGGACCTCTAAACAATGCCCAGCGTGAGTCTTTGTCTTCATGCACCGTATTACGTATACGTCTCCATTTAATTATTTCCTTATCCGTAGTCGATTCAGGATCATAATATAAACTACTGTCGTCTGGTGGAAATTGCTTATCAAGGTAACATTTTTTTTGCTCCTGGCAGCATCGCGTAATATAATTGATTTGTAATTGAGTTACTTCTTCTCTGTTGTAACGTAATTTTCTTTTTTCCTGTTTAGTCATTGCTTTAATAACTCTAAAATCTGTCCTAGTATGACACATGGCACAAAAATATGTTCTTTTCGTATTCTTAAAAAAACAATATGGGCATCGCCACCAGTGAGTATTAGAAGAGTTAGGATCAGTTGGATCATAGTCCCACTCTAAATTCACGTAACAACCATCAATTTTTGAACATTGGAGTGCCTCTTTATAAGTCATCTTTCGAGTTTTCTTTGTACTATCAGCTTCTGCCTAGAATCAGCCAATACCAAAATTGTTTCGTTTAAGTGAATTACAAATTTGTGAACTGAACCTAAGCCATGTGCCCTGTGTAATATAGAAATACGAAAAAACACTGATTAAATTTTAAAGTCACGCAATAATTAGGGATTTTTTTACAAAACAAAAAATTATAATGTGTAATTGTACAAAATAACCGAACAATTCTACACTAAGACAAAAATATATACGACAAATCATTAAAAAGAATTAAAAGAATCTCACCATTTAAAGCAAATCTCTTAAATTAATTTAACAAAATAAGCGTATAAATGTTTATAAACTATATAAGAAAATTGAACATAATTTTTGTTTACGTTAACCAAAAACCGGTGAATTTTCAATGGTGCCACATATCAGAAAACATGCTACCCTATCGGTATTGCAGATCACGCAACGACCGATAGATAAATCGAGTATCGTATAACTAATAAATCATAATAGATGACAGCACCATGAGGGATGGCATTTTGTGAGAAATGATTTCAGAAAGATTATTAATTTCAAAAATAATTATTATATTTCAATTACCGAAAATTTATTTCGTTAATTTAACGCGTTGGATAGTTAATGACTCTATGATTATGTTTAAAAATTATTTGGACGCACTGGGTCGTATATACAGACTGTTTCAGCCCCAGTGCCTACCTTCCATAGCTTCTTCAGTTATTCTTATGCACTCAATAAAAATAAAGTATATAGGTCCTTCGATAAAATTATTGAGGATTGCATACGGATATTTTAATAATTGAAGAATTTGTGATACAAGTTTAGTAAAAACCCAACATCAGCAGATGCTGAACCCAAAAGGATTGTATACGAATGCCCCCCGAATATGCGATCGTATAAATTACAAATTGCTCTGTATTGTATATTGAAAAATGTATACATAATTATTTATCAATAAATTGTTATATTAAAAGCAAAATCTAATCTTACCATTTTAAGCAGTTCTCTTAGCCTAATTTAACAAAACAGCTTTTCAAATTTTCACAAAATTGTAAGCGAACGCGAAATTTTTCTGTAACAACCAAAAACCGTTGAATTTCTAACGACGGCTTCAAACTTATGAAAATGTCGATATTGCAGATTACACCTTACCATATCACAACTGATCAATCGGTAAGTCGATAAAACAGGCGGCTAAATGCAGCTCTCTTTCTGCAATAATATCATGAAAAATGAATATAGTACATTCACGATCCAGTGAGTACTAAATATCGGTTAGTACACTTAAATCAAGTGATATTTTTGATGATTTCTTTGTTTACACTGTATATTTTTTATTATCACGAGATTATGTACATTGTTTAACGGCAAGTCTAGGCCGATCCCGGCGCATACCGAACATTACATCGGCAACTATCGGGAAAACCTGACAGATAGAATCTCAGTTCAGTAGCGTAACATAGAAAATGTTAGACAGTAAAAGATAGATAAATAAATATACCAAATTTGCTGGTTGAACATGATTGTCAAACATCAAATATGCAACTGAACGGCCTAAAAATACTTATATTTCCATATATACGGCATATACTTGGGGATTTTTTTTGGCATATTTGACGTTTAAAAATTCACCTTCAACCAGCAAATATGGTATAAACTCATGCGAAAAGTATATCTAATGAAGGGTGATCTAAATATATAAATTTTAATTTTCAAATATATTTTTTTCTAATAAATTAACCCACTTAATTATACTACGTTCATTTTGTAATGACTACGCCACTGGAAAAATTCAAATAAAGGTCAAAAATTGATTTATTGCGAATCCTCAGCTCCCGCCAATCTAGAACGCGCGACCTATAACCCTTTGGTTCTTGAATCCACTGTAACAGGAAATATTATACATATAATATATTCACGGACCAAAGGTTTACTAGATTTCGATTGGTACGTTTGAATCTAGTGATATTTCTGGTGATTTCTTTGTTAACATATATATCTTTCCTAATACACTAACATTATACGTACTTTATTTAACGACAAGTCTGTCAACTCTAGTTACCATTTCGTCCCTGAATCCCCTATCAAAAACGCTATTAAACTCCGTCCAAAAATTAAGTATAAAATTTCAAATTTTAAATGATAGGTTATGTGAAACTTGACAGTTGAAAAGTTCCTAACTGTTAAATGTTTACTTGAACCAAAAATCATATTATGTTGTGGCACTACTGTTGAAATAAAATCCTACGCGTTGGTTTACATATAGTAAATTCAGCGAGAAAATGGATGTTTTTTTGTAACTAGATTAGTTACTAGTTCTATGGCGCAAAATTCAAAATTACTTACAAAATACGAAAATTGTGAAAACAAAATTATAAATACACTTAGGCAACGGGAAAATCCACTTCGATCCACAATAAATAGAATAAAAAATTTTCTCACAGAAAATCTTTTCAATGCGTTAGGTAAAAAATCTGCCAAATACTTGGAAGAGCTACAAAAAGTTGCGTTTAGAACTAAATATAGGAAATTTTATTCTATCAAGTTGGTCACTACGGTGTCAAAAAAGTCCGTTCTCTCAGTGTATAGGGTATATATTGCTACTGATTTTTCAATATTAACTCTGAAATTTGATAATTTATATTTTTTAGAGATTCTAAAATTCCTTTTAAATCGATTTTCAGTTTAATACAATAAAGGAGAATTTTAATTTTGAGGCTTTAATAGAGGGACTATTTTTTCGTTGCGGAGATTAGTCACATTGCTGTCATTTGAAATTTTAGACTTAAATTTGGACAGAGTATATCGTGGAGGGAGTATTAACTGGAGGGAGCATAGCCTATCTTTCCTGTGTTAAGAAAGTGACGCCAGTCGAACGACCCTACAGAGACCTTTTATGGCCCCTTCTGCTGCACTGAACATGCGTAAATCCATCTAACAATTCGCCTTTTTGTGCACAGTGGCGTGGTGTCCTGTGGCATTTGTCTAGTGTGTTTATAATAAGGGTCATACCACGTTGGCATTACTGGTTCCCATTCGTGTCCAGTGTGTGCGTTGTTTTCATAAATTGAGAGGTAATTATTAGACATTTTTAACTTTAAATTGTAATTACACAATACCCCTTAGAAAAACACAAGCCCACGCCACTGGTGACAGTCGCCATATTGAGAGACCTTTTATTATGTGGCGGCAAAATAACGAGGATCACATTTTTCAAACTATGCTCCCTCCAGTTAATACTCCCTCCACGGAGTATATCGGTGTTTTTTTGACATTTGCTCTCATTTTTCGACGGATTGGAATACCCATCTCTAAATTAGTTTTATTGTTTTCTTTTGGTGACTTGTCGGTTCAAAATGTTGGCAATTCTGTGCCGGATCAAGTTTTGACAATTAGAAAAACCACGGCTAATGTGAGGCCAAATTAAATAAAAATAAGTAATAAACTCAATTAATTAATTAATAAAAAATAATTTTATCAGTACGTATTAATAATAATGTTTATATATAATTGATAATTTGTATTCTAATTTATCATTATTAATTATAAATGGTTAACCTTAGTAAGTGAAATAAAATTGGATAAGAATTGGTGATAACATAAAATAGAGATCATAAAATAATTATTTAGATGTAGTTGAATGTAAAATGATAATTTTTGTAGAGTGTTAAAATGCAAGCAAAGAAGCGTTATTTATTATTATTTGTTACATGTGCATTTTTGGCGTATTGGTGTTTTGGTGGCTGTCATTTGAAAAGTAGTGATCAATTAATTGAAATAGACGATTTACCGGAATTTATCAATATTAATAATGTAAGAACTGGTAGCTTAATAAGGGACACAAATAAGATTGACTATAAGAAATGTAGTATGGAAACATGTTTCGATTTCAGTAGATGTCAGAATGATTTCAAAGTATTTGTATATCCATTAGATGATAATAGTGTGCCGAGTCCGTCCTATCAAAAACTGCTCAATGTGTTAATGGAATCACGCTATTATACAGCTGATCCACGTACGGCATGCATTTTCGTATTAAGTATAGATACATTAGATCGTGATCATCTCAGTAATGATTATGTGAGAAATATGCAATCACGTTTACAACGTTTACCACATTGGAATAATGGCCTCAATCATCTTATATTTAATTTATATTCCGGAACATGGCCTAATTATACTGAGAATAATTTAGATTTTGATTATGGTATGGCAATATTGGCTAAAGCTAGTATGTCCGAGTATCATTTACGTTATGGTTTTGATATAAGTATACCGTTATTTCATAAAATACATCCGGAAAAAGGTGGTGAACCCGGTTTTGTTGTTGCCAATAGTTTTCCATTAGAGAAAAACTATTTATTGGCATTTAAAGGTAAACGTTATGTTCATGGTATTGGTTCAGATACTCGAAATTCACTTTATCATCTACATAATGCTAAAGATATGATTATGGTAACGACATGTCGACATGGTAAAAGTTGGAAAGAAATGAAAGATGAACGCTGTGATCAAGATAACAAAGAATACGATAAGTTAATAATTTATGCATATATTGTTAAATATTTTATTAAATTTACATTTTTCTTTCTCCAGATACGATTATGAGGTCTTATTGCAAAATTCAACGTTTTGTTTGGTACCTAGAGGCAGACGATTAGGTTCATTTAGATTTTTAGAAGCACTACAAGCTGGATGTATTCCAGTTTTATTATCGAATGGTTGGGCATTACCGTTTGCTCAAGTAATTGATTGGAAAAAAGCCGCTGTCTGGGCTGATGAAAGACTACTTTTACAAGTGAAACAAACAAAATATCCATTATTTATTATTTTTATGAATTATAATAACATTTAGGTTCCTTATATGGTACGTTCCTTATCACCATCAAAAATTCTTCAATTACGCCAGCAAACTCAGGTATTATGGGAACGTTATTTTTCATCAATAGAAAAAATTGTTTATACGACATTAGAGGTGATGGTTTTTTTTTAATTTATATAAATTTTATAAATTAAACCGTTTTTTAGATAATACGTGAACGTTTACCGACTCAACCATTTAGAGATGGTACAGTTTGGAATGGTTTACCTGGAGCTTTAGTAACATTACCAAATTATTCGGATGATTTATCAAATTTTCCATTTAAAATTGACAATATTAATAATAATAATAAATTTACTGCTATAATATACTGCCAATTAGGATTACCGTTAACACCATCAGCACCTTTATATAGACTTATTACAAATATAATACGTAGTAAATATGTTTCGAGGGTAAATATTGATATTTTTAAATTTGCTTTTCCTGTTTAATTATACGAGAGTAATCTCAAAAGTAACACCTACAATTTTTTATTAGAAAAAGAAACGTTTATTTTCTATTTTATTTACATTTATCTATTTTTCTACAATATCGCCATTCAGATCGATGCATTTTTGTAGACGCTATAAAAGTTTTTGTAAGTTCATGTCATAGCACTTCCCCGCCACGTTATTGAGGACGCATAGTACCTCGTCTTTGGAACTGCATCGTCTTCCAGTCTAATGTTTTGTCCTTGGCCCCATTCCTGAATTGCTGGGCAAGGTGAAAGACTTTGCCATGGGTATACAAGAATTGTAACAGCGTCCAGAACAATGCTTCAACCGGAATGACGATTAAATAACCAAAAAGACAAATATAAATGTTATAGCCAATAAATAGGACTTTACTTTTGGAATTACAATAGTTGACATAAATTCTTGTGTCTACGTGAAATTGTTTTTTTTTTCAATTAATTAGAGGGCTTTCAATATATAAAATTCATATGAAATCGTCTAATTGGCAAAGCCGACTAATTTTAGATGTTGCTGCAACTTTGGGGGATTATTCTGTAGGATCCCAAATAACAGAATTTACTCACATTTAATTTTTATAAGCGTCCGCTTTGGCCTATTCGATTTCATCAGTTTTAGCTGTAAAAGTTTCCCTATTTAAGATACCTATACTTTTGAGGCGGCGTTTTAAAGGGGAAAGGCATTAGTTTTTATGTAATAGAAAAAAGTTTGCTCAGTAACGACACGGTGCTGAAGATACGTGTTTGTTACTCAATTTTTGTGTTTTTTAACTGACTCCAGCGTCTCGACTGTTTAATGTAAGTGACTAATGTTACTCAGAAATCAAGTGAACATATCATAGAAAAAATAATGTGAAAAATCAACCCGAATAGCCTACTCTTTATACACAAAATCTTTGCTCGAAATTTTGCAATTTCTGAAAATCACAATGTTCTCGCCTGCAACTTCAAATGTCTGCAAAGCTCCTTTTGTTATTTTTATTCTTAGTAAGTGTGCAAGTGGTTTTTTGAAACAAGAAATACTATAGGTGCTATTGTATTATAAAAATAGTAGGCTACTGGTTGTTTCTGTTTTGATAATGCTATTGCCTTTATTATAAAAATTACATATTATCAGCTATTATTGTTATTATTATTATCAATGATAATCGCTATATTAAGCTCCTTCTAAAGAAGGGGCTGATTACATGTAATTTTTATAATAAAGGCAACAGTATTGTCAAAACAGAAACAACCAGTAGCCTACTATTTTTTGATAAAACAATATCTCCTATTGTATTTATTGCTTCAAAAAAACTACTTGTACAAGAATGAGAATAACAAAACGAACTTTGCAGACATTCAAAGTTGAAGGTAAGAACTGAAGATTTTTAGAAATTAAAAAATTTCAAGCATAGTATTTACATATAAAAAGTGGGCTATTCGGACTAATTATTGACTTTATTTTTCCTATGATATGTACACTTAATTTCTGAGTAACATTAGTTGCTTACATTAAACAGTCGAGGCGCTGGAGTCAGTTAAAAAACACAAAAATTGAGTAAAAAGCACGTATCTTCAGCACCGACTCGCTAATAACAGGTATTAATTGAGCAAATTGGTATCTAAAAAATACCGTGAAAGTTTCAGCTCTTAATATTAACATTAAGAGGTGCCGCATCGCAAAGTTCCATTTTCCATTTAAATAACATAGGAAAAATATTCTCTTGCACTTGGGAATTGTATAGCTCACGTTAGGAGCAATATTTCGGAATGCCTGAAATATATTCTTATACAAAATTTAACGCTCTACAAAAAGAGTCTTTTACAATTTTTTGATATATTTAGTCCTTCCAAAGTTATTCAAGGTTAAAGTTGTATTAATGGTAAATTTTTACATTTTTCCAGTTTTTTGACAGAACCAGAAACTTTATGGGAAAATTTTATGGAACACTTTTGTAGAGCATTTTATTCTCTGTAAAAGTTTTTGATATTTCTTACAGGTCGTAAGTTATTTTTTTTTCAGTAATATTTTCGCATTGATAACTATTCAATGTTGAGTGAAATAACTTACGACCTGTAAAGAATATCAAAAACTTTTATCAAGATAAATTATAGAGATTAAAATCCTCGATTTTCCTATAAAGTTGATGGTTCTGTCAAAGAACTGGGCAAATGTAAAAATTTGCCATTAATCCAACTTTAGCCTTGAATAACTTTTGAAGGACTAAATATATCAAAAAATTGTAGGAAACCTTTTTTATAGAGCGTTAAATGTTGTATAAAAATATATTTCAGCAATTCCGAAATATTGTTCCTAACGTGAGTTATAAAATTCCAAAGTGCAAGAGAATGTTTTTCCCATGTTATTTAAATGGAAATTTGTGATGCGGCACCTCTTAATATTAATATTAAGAGTTGAAAGATTCAAGATATTTATTTTTCGTCATTTCCAACAATAATTTCGATATAATTAAGAAAAAAATATCAATCTTTTTTTTCAAACAGTCTGATCTTTAAGGGGGTCCTCTGGTTTGACGTCCTGATTTTTGAGCAATCTTTGGGATTTGTTTGTAAAGACCAATGAAGAGATAGAACTTTGAACTTTTTACCAGTTATTTATACATATTTCAAGAATATACAGTTGAATTTTTAGCTAAAAATATTTAGTAGAATTAAAGTTATAGTGGTCTGAAGACACCCGCCTCAAAAAAATGGACGCCCACTTCCTCCATGATATCAGCTGATAGGCTTATCCGAAACAAAAAAATCCAGCGGGGCTTTAATCTGTATACTTAAATTCATCGAGTGGACTACGATCAAAAAAAAAATTTTGAAAATTGGATGTTTGACAGACTTCGGAACAAAAAAGTTCGAATTTCATATATTTTTTGTCAAGTTTTTGAAACAAAAAAAATAGAAATTTTCAAAATTTTGGGATGATAATAGTCCACTCGATGCGTCTATATGTACTGAGTAGACCCTATAAATTTGAAGTAAATCGGCCAGGCCGTTTTTGAGATATGATAGAGGAAAGTTTGAAAAACGCGTTTGAAGTTTCAAGCGCTCTGCTCAACGCTCCGAACACCTGTCCCTTCTAACTGCTGTATCTTTATAATGGCTTCGAATATCGAAAAATCACTTTACTTCCACATTCTAGACACATTAAGGAAACAATTTGTGCAAAAAAAACAAATTCGATTTTTTGAATCTGTTAAACCAGAGGACCCCCTTAATCTTCAAAATGCAGCCTCAAACGTATATGTATATGTCTTGAATAGGAAAAACTTTACAGCCAGAATTGAAAAACCCTAAAAATGGCATTTCTTGAAAGTCTCATGCCGAATATTCCGAAACGGCCGCTTATAAAAATTAAATGTGCATAAATTTTGTTCTTTGGTATCCTAAAGAACAGTCCCTCAAAATTACAGAAAACCTAAGATTAGTCGGCTTTGCTAGTCAGACGATTTCATATGGAATGACCCATAAATATCCTTTACTATTGTTTGATACGAATTAATTTGCCAATTAGAGCCCTCTTAATTGTTAACATTGTAATTGTTTTTAATGAAATTTAATTTGTTTATAGATAATTGCTGTATGGTCAAATGATAAACGACCACCTAGTAAACATCGTTGGCCATTATTACCACCAAATGTAACACTTCACATATTACAATCATATGGTGAACCGACAAAACCAAGTATATCACAACGATTTTATCCACATCCCCAAATCGATACCGACGCTGTATTATCATTAGATGAAGACTCTGTATTAACAACGGATGAAATCGATTTTGCATTTATTGTATGGAAACAATTTCCTGATCGTATTGTTGGTTATCCAGCTAGATCGCATTATTGGGATGATACGAAATCAACATGGGGTTATACATCAAAATGGACAAATGATTATTCAATTGTATTAACAGGTGCTGCATTTTATCATAAATATTATAACGTATTATATACAAATTGGTTAAGTCCATTATTACATAAAACAGTCGAACAAAGTCAAAATTGTGAAGATATATTAATGAATTTCTTAGTTAGTCATGTTACTAGACGTCCACCAATAAAAGTAACACAACGAAAACAATATAAAGAACAACCATCTGTTGGTAGTTGGTCACCATGGAATGATCCAGATCATTTTATACAAAGACAAACGTGTTTGAATACATTTGCTGCTGTATTCGGTTATATGCCATTGTTACGTTCAAATCTACGTTTAGATCCGGTACTATTTAAAGATCCCGTTTCAAATAAACGGAAAAAATATAGGAAAATTGAATTAGTTGGCAGTTAGTTCATATTGATATTTTACAATATATTTCAATTATATACTTTTATTAATGGGGATTATTTCTTTGAATTGAAATATTGAAATTGGGAAGAAACTGAACAAACATATTTAGCGTATATTCTAGTCAAAATTCATAAAAGTCAATAATAAATCAATAATCTGAGTTTGTTAAACGCTTCAGATATTCGATATTGCTTTAGAAAAAATTTTCTAAATGAAACTGTTCAGTTATTGTCCTAAATAAAATATAGATCTGTTTATTAGTTACCATTTTTACTTTTATAGCCGTTGTATACATACATATAATTATAATGATAATAATAAATAAGCAATATATTCGAAAAACATTTTTTTTTTGTCAAATAAATAAAACTCTAATTTGGGCACAGTTGCTACATTTATTTAACAATTTTTTTATATTTATATAACAATTAGAATATAGGATTAAACATGCTTAACACACATAAGCTACATTCTAAATAACTACAACATTAATGGTTTTTCTGCTTTCTCTTTTTTGAAATAAACAGCAACCAATTTATGTTATTAATAGGAATGCTATTTAATTCAAATATATATTTATGTTACATTTTCATAAAGTAAAAGTCAATATTATATACAAAGGAAATTTGAAATAATTATAGCTAATAAATAAAATTATTTACACTTAAAGTATTTTCCGATTAATAATTACTTGTATTGACAAAAACGCATATCCATAAACAACTCTAAATGCCGACAATTTTAATTATTTGCTATAGTTTTGTTATTATCCTTTTGAATACATTATTTACAAAAAATGAATACTATAACTCAATTTGAACCAATTTGCATATTAGCGAAAATGCACATTTATCATTTTAATAGTAGAATAAATTTTATGGAAACATACACATTAAAGGTGTAGACCTCCCAAATAAAGTGCTAATTTTTATCACAAATTAATCATCAAACAAAGATAAATTGACTAGAGTATTATTTATTAATGGAATGAATTTTAATGATCAACCACAGTCTAGAAAATAGTGATAAAGCCCTACCTCATATCCCTTTCTATCCAGTTAATAGAAGCTATAAAACTAAAATTAATTAGCGAATTTTAAGGATAAATTCGAGTAATAATTGACAAAAAATTAATATCGAAAATTTACAACTTTAATATATCTTAAACGAAAATAATCAGTCGATGATAATTTTCAATGGTAGAACCGTTGAGTTGATATATTAATAATAATAATAATAATAATGATAATAGTAGCAAATTATTTCAAATCCGTTGTATCTTCTAACATTTCTTCGATCTCTTGTTCCCAGTTATCATTTTTATTATTCGTTTTCTGTTCACTAACAACTTCATAATCTTGCAACTCAGCTTCCAATTCTCTCTCCCATTCTTCTTCTACATATTGATAAAACATGAAGGAATAAGGATAGGCAAAATTAAAATATGTTAAAATAAGAATAATCGAATTAAATCAATTTAAAACAAAAAAAAAACAAAACAAATAAACGATTAGAAAGCCCATTTGAGCAAAAACCAGATGCTCAGAGTGTTAGTTTCCTGTTTATATACAAAAATCGTGTCTTTTTCAATAATTTGGGAATTAAAATTGTCTGAGCAACTGGTCAGGTCCACACCATTACCAAAAATTTTGGAATAAAACCAGTAATTCCATTGAAAAATAGTATTTTTTTTATAACATTCTAAATTCTATTACATCAAACCGATCCAGTATTGTCATTATTATTATTCTTTTTTCTCTTATTTTTTTTTTTAAGAATCCCACTGTGTCCTTGATTATAATTTTAGGAAGACTTTGATAAATTGCATTTTGAATTATATATTGCCCTGCCATAAAATAAAATACACATTTTATAATCGAAGCTTAAGTCAAACTTAAATTATTCAAGGAACACAGTCTAGTCAACTCTTCACTTTATTGCAAAATCGATGTCACTTTCTTTGCTATTATTACAATAAAACAAAGCGTTGTACAGTTAGACAACTGCATATGTTCTTTTAAATGTAGCAGTTATACCACAATATTCGATTAAGATTATTGGAAAAAAAAACGAAGTAAATAATATAAGTAATACTGTTTCACTAGTTGTTATCTCTAACTAATCACATATACTTTATTGTTATTAAATACAATCACGTTTAGGTGAAATAATAAAGTTAAAAATATTAAAATAAATAAATGAAATAAGTAGAGGTGTTGTGGATATGGAAATGATATAAGGTGATAAGGAGAAGAACTATATTGGAAGCTAGAGTTGACGCCTTTTCTTCTTTAAGCTGCGACAAAATCAAACAGGAAACTAACAACACCCATTCAGGCAAATGATTTATGAATTTCAAGAAATAGCTACGTAATCAATATTAATTACGAAATAAAAACCTATGAAGCAAATAAAAATTATCTACAAATCTCACCTTTATTTTTGGTTAATACCAATTTTTTCATTCCTTCTTGAACTTCTACCATATCTTCATTACTAGCTTGTAATGTATCAGATACAAATTCTGTATCTTTATTTGTAATATTTACTGGCCAAACAATAAAAATAAATAATAATTTAACAGAAAAAAAAACGAAGAAAATAAATAAACAAATGACAATCAAAACAAAAACAGAAATACAGCGCACCTAACAAAGGAAAACAAATTTCAATACGTCTCTTACCTAAAGGTTGATCAGACTGATTTTCTGCAGCCGATTGCCTATCACCAGACATTGATGATAATTCATTGGCCTGACAGATTAGGCTAACACGATAAAAATAGTTTCTCCAAAAGTTTTCTTCACTTATTCTGCAATAACAAATCAATTTTTTTTTGTAGTAACATAAATGCACAGTTGAATTCGTAAAAGGATTACTTTGTGACTTTACTAAAATTCTACACTGACTAACAAGAAAAATGTACGAGCCAATTCCAAAAGTAAGACATACAAAAAATCGTTTATGTCATTTTAAAAGTTAATCATTTGACTGTTTTTCAACATAGACGCGATTGTAGTGGACGCATTTTTGTAGGCACTGTAACAGTTTTTATTTACCCATGTTATGCCAGATCGCTGCCAAGCTTTTAAGGAAGCGTTGAACTTTAACGTTATCTTAGAAATTGAATCATTCAAAAGATTTAGAGGGGAATTCAAACCGAAGAAAACAAATGTTGTGGAAGAGTTTTCCTGCAACTCATCCAAGTTACAGTCCAAAGTTTGCACCACCAAATCCCTGTTAAGACCATTTGACTGGAAGGCGATTCACTTTCAAATACGAGGTTAAGATGAAGTTTAACACTTTCTTACGGATATGGCCGCGAGATGGTATAGTTTATTTTTTTATTCAACCGCCAAGGGAGGTGTGTCAATTGTAAAGTGTAATACTAGGATGTTTGCGATAAAACTGTGTAATAGTGACACTCAAAGTAATCAAAATAAATAAACGATTGCCTAGGCGGTGTTGTAGAATATAGCTAATTTTCTACCATTGAGAACTGATCTCACTGTGTGTTCCTGCTCTACAGATTCAGTTAATCACAAATTATTGTAGCGACTTCAATCTCTGTATGATCCCCGTCCCCAGTTTATTAGTTATGTAGAAAAATTGACAAAAAATGGTGTAAATATTACAGAAAATAAACGGTTTCTTGTATTTCTTAAAAAATAAGATATCTTTTGGGATGACCCCTGTATTTTCAAAATTTAGTTCTCTATCAAATTTATGAGCTCAAGTATAAGATAATAATGCACTAAATGGATTTTTTCAGTTCTTGCATAATTGAAAAAAATGAAACAAAAATTTCCACTTTTTAACTACATCAACAATCGAAATTCATCAATAAGTAAAACACTGCAGTGCCTTTTTTATAAATGAGTATTCAAAAAAATAATAAATTCGTTTTTGGATTATCGTATTAAAAATGGGTCAATAAAATTCATTATAAGGTAATATTTCAAAGCTGTCATTTTTTTTGAGGAATTATGCTCTAATTCGATAAAAAAAATAAAAATAATTCATTAAAGGCATACCGGAAACATGGAGTAAGAAAATTTCTGTCGAAATATCGAGCGACATAAAATAATTGTTTTACTCTTCTAAAAACGATTTTTTTTCCAATATTTTATGATTATTAATTCCGATTATTATTCACTTATTTCCGTATATTAAAAAAATTAATTGAAATCGAAAAAAAGCTGACAGTATAGGAACGATAGTTCTATTAAAAAGACCGGAACTCGGAACTATAGGGCAGATTAATATTGGACAAGTGATACGTCATAAATGTAATCAATAGACCATTACGTCATCGGGTCAAACGCGATCTTATGTATGACTTGATAATGACCTATTTTTTATTAGAAAAATGACTAACAAAATCAATAAATAAAATGCATTAAAAAAGATAATAAATAAGAAAAATCTACGTACACTTTAGGCACGAGCTCGTAGCGCATTTTTTCTAAATTTACATCTTGTTCCATTATAGCCATAGCAATAGGATACGATGTTTCATAATTAAATTGAAAATCAACACCAGCCGGTGGACTGCGTACAAAATTCCGTCTATCAGTTGATAAACTTAAACATTCCTCCTTTAATGCTTCTTCATTTGGACAACCAGCCCATGGTGGTAGTGATGTTGTTGATGTATTACTAGTTTGACCTTTAACGAAAGCTTCTTGTTCTTTATTAAATTCACCAAGAATACTCTAAAAAATTAACGTGAATTAATATAAAATTTAATTGTTATTAATATAGAAATATACATTTTTTTCAACTGTCTCTTTAATTTTTGCACCAGCCTCACTGACCGTTTTCCCTGCCTTATTCACAGCTGAATATAAAAAACTACCAAACGATTTTGCTCCTGCTATTGCTTTACTTTGTACTAAAAATAATTTTATGAAAAATTTGCAAAAATTTCGATTATCTAACAATTTAGATACCATTTCCAAATTGACCTTCTTTGTCTTCTGTTGGAGTTTCAGCAATTGATTGTGGGCCAGAATCGGCGCCTCCTGTAGCACTATATTTTTTTCCGGCGAATTTTAATAATAAAATAAACCAATAATTTGAATAAATTACCTTGAATTATCATCCTCGTCTTTATTTTGTGGAGCACCTTTACTTGGCTCTGTTCCTGTTCCTGTAATTGTATTATCGACACCACCACTAATTAATTGTTCGTCTGATTGATTTTCTGGCTGTTGTTGTTCATCATTTTTACGTAATTTCGGAATGCTTGAACCTAACCAACCACCAAAACCTTCAATTTGTGATTTAACATTTGTCAACATATCTAATTTAGTGCCACCAGCTGGTTTTGTAGGGCTAAAATTTCAATAGTAATCAAAAAATTATCGAATTTTTATTAATTAATTTTTGTAACATTATATTAATATGTAAATACCTGGTGGCGTCCTTCTTATCAGGACTAATTGCCACGTTATTATCTTCAGTGGGGGTTGGTACTTTTTCTTCATTATCTCCTTTCGATGTGCCCATCCATGATGTGACCTGATTCGTTAGTCCAGAGAACATGTTGATTTTTATAATAGATAATCACAATTTTTAATACACTTTTATTAATAATTATTTATTAATTTGTTCAAATATTTATGTACAATTAAATGCACATACTTAGCATTACTATATTATAAAATATTAGTGAAAAATAAATCTACGTCGTAAAAACAACTATATGTTCACAGTCTACTGCGATCTACACGAATTGGATTTTATCGTATAGAACCAACCTACTAACGCGACTGTGCCCTTCATCTGCGCGCGCATATCAACGAAATTCCTCATTTAACAATAGAATCATTAAAATTAACGTCCCTTTTATTCATTAAGAAATTAATTTAATTATCAATAAAAATAATTAACAGGTTTTGTAAAACTATATTTTGTTTGTTAGTTTCTATTCTATACTGTAAATTAATTTACAAAGAAGACTATTGCCTTGAACTTGCGCAAAACTGTTTCGTCCCACAGAATCATTAAATCTGTACAGCCCTTTAGTGTTACATTGTACATTTTTATAATAATAATTGTATACAATCGATATGTTTAGGCTAATGATTAAAATTAATTCTATACTAACAACAATTTTACTTGATTGTTATTGTTATAATTATTGACCAAAGCCTACTGATAACGCAAATCTATTGATAAATATGTTTATTAAAACAATAGTACATTTTTATATCAAGTACAGAATAAATGGAAAATTACGAAAATTGTTAAAATAAAATAAAGCAATTGTTTTCTAAATGATATTGAAATCTAGCACACTTGTATCGATTTGAACGCAGAGCTAGACTTGAGAGATCCACGGCCAGTCATGTAAACGGAAGTGAGTCTAACTCAAATGTATAGTGGGAAAAGTGACCTAGGAGATTGACTAAAACCAGAATTGCAGAAATCTTAAAAAATAATGCAATATTCATTATTTTTTTTTACTGAGAAATGTAAAAAATACATTACTCATTACACAGATAATTAGTAATGTAAAAAATACATTACTCATTAATCAATTAATGAGTAATGAAGCATGATACATTAATCATTAATAAATAAAAAAATGAGTATTGAGGAACTGTACAGGATGGACCATTTTCGATGGTTTTGCAGGGTATCTCCTATAAGGAAAGCTCGTACAAACTAACGGATAGCACATTTCTGGCCTACTTTTTCCTGACTAGTCAGATGGTGTAATTAGATTTTTGCTATGTTCTTTTGATCTCAAGTTATTTACGGTTCTTCATTTTTTCGCGATTTCGAAGATGCCTTATATCTCGTAGGTTTTCAAAAAAGTTGACGCTTTTTCCACAGTTTCTAGTGTAGTTTTTAAAGCTAATTCTATTTAGCTAATTATATTTTCTCTAACTCTCACCGATTTTGAAATATAACACAAACTTATGTTTTTTTAAATAGAACCTATATTTAATTTATCGCTCATTAAATTACTTATTTTTTTCTGATTTCAAATATATATAGTTTGATATAGTTATTATCAAAAATGCGGGAGTTATTTTGAAAATTACGATTTCGCAAGTAGTGATTACAAAAATTATACTCGAAAGGACTTTAGAGTGCCATGAAACAAATTTTACCTGTTGAAAATAGGAAAACAAAAGAATAAATAAATAGCAACCAGAATAATAGTTCGTTGACAAGTTAAAAAACGATTGTTTCATAGCACTCTAAAGTCTTTTCGAATATGATTTTAGGAATTTTTCCCTTCGAAATCGAAATTTTTCAAATAACTCTCACATTTTTGAAAATAACTATAGCAAACCATATATATTTGAAATCAGAAAAAAATAAGCAATTTAATGAGTAATACATTAAATATATGTTCCCTTTAAAAAAACACAGGTTTGTGTTATATTTAAAAAACGGTAAAAGCTAGAGAAAATATAATTAGCTAAATAGAATCAGCTCTAAAAACTACATTGAAAACAATGAAAAGAAAATGAACTTTTTTGATAGCCTACGAGATATGAGGCATTTTTGAAATCGCGAAAAAATGAAAAACCGGAAATAACTCGAAAACAAAAGAACATAGCAAAAATCTAATTGCACCACCTAACTAGTCAGGAAAAAGTAGGAGAGGAATGTGCTATTAGTTATTTTGTACGACCTTTCCTTATAGGAGATACCCTGCAAAACCATCGAAAATGGTCCACCTGTACATTACTCATTAAAGAAGAAATGTGTAATGTGATACATTACACATTATTTATAGGTTTATTTTAGGTTTTATGAATGCAGAGTAAGATCAAGTTAGATTCTGGAGAAGTTTTATACTATTCGATGATGGTTAATACTGCATAAATTGTTTTGGGCATTCTTTTTAAATAAAAAGAAAACTAGAAACTAGGTCTATCGTGGAGGTCATCCCCAAAACCTGCTACTATTTTTGAGCTGAAAACGTTTCGAAATACCTACGAATGGATTGTTTAGCTCTTCGGACTCAACATATGAACTTTATATTTTTATTTTATTCATTCTGCAATATTTGATAATTATTTGCTCTAATTTAATCAATGAAATATCTTTCATAATATGTTTATTATAAATTTGATTACTATATTTGATCAGAATTACGCAAAAATTGAAAAAAGAGTATCGCGGAATCCTGAACAGCTACTATATTTATCAATAATTAGTAATGACGTATTCATTTATTCTCCAATAAAAAAAAAGAGTAATGTTAAGAACTACATTACTCATTAACATGTAAAATTAATGGAAGTTTGCAAAATATTCATTACAAAATGAAAATGTGTACCTAATGTATCAAAAAAATCATTACTCATTAAAAAAAATGTAATGACAGTTAATTGATTCCTCATTACATGGAAAAGTAATGAGTACTGAAAAATAAATTCGTTACACATTACAACAGTAATGAGTAATGATCATCCAATGCATTTAAAAAAGTAAAGCAATTTTTGCAACTCTGACTAAAACCATAAAATTACTCCAAAGTATATTCGGCAACAAAAAATGTTATAGAAATGGTAATATATTGTACCCCTGTATGGCTTGTTTCTGATAATTACTACAAGGAAAGTGTGTCCGGGTGTGTCGTTGTAAAATGTAATACTATAATGTTTACGATAAGACTGTGTAACAGTCACGTTCTAACGAATCAAAATATAAAAACAATTAATAGAATATAATTTCAATTAGTCTGCCGTAGTTTTTAACTGGACAGCAATGGTTCTCCCACTTTTAGGCCACACCTCACTACACATTATTGGAAAATCACTTCAATCTCAGTATAATCCCCCGTCTCCCAGTTTAGGTAATTCCCTCGGAACCAAGCCATAAATCTCTCAAAAATTTGGTTGGAAATAACCAAGACTCATCAGTCTCGTGGACCTTATAATATGTACTTTTACAACTGCAATCTTGAACTTGTTGGTAGGAAATAACAATAATAAATAAACTAAAAATTTTTCAGTAATGTATAATCCAAATAAGATTCATAGTTTATAAATTAATTGTTTATACAGTTTTCGCCGAAGGTACGACATAATTTTCTAGTCATTTTGTTGGCGAAATGTTGGTTTAGGTAGGCTTCTTTTGATAGTTGCTCTACTGTAATTTCCATTCTTAAGAATTTCCTCTTGCTCTTCATTAGTCGGCAAAAGAACTGTCATCATAATATAATAAATTCCACAAAACTCATCTAGTTATTTCCAATCAGAACATTGTTGGAATTTACAAGGAAGCAATCTATCGATATTTCGATGACATGTTTTGTTATCGAATCTATTGATGACTACCCAGGAAAAAAAGATCAGCTCTGGCCAATTTTTAGCTCTGATCATATATAGTTATACATAATCTTTTTTCATATGAAAAAAAAGGTCAGACTTGACCCTAAATTTAAGGGTTATTCTCACAGGTTTTTATTAACTTTTTAAAGGCTAATTGAAGAAAAAAATAATCCACTAAATTTGATTAAAATCAAGGGATTGATCAGTTCGCATGATTCCAACCTCCGGTTCACTTGATATGAAAATTAAATTCGGTTTCTTAATCAGGGTACATGTCGTATTGGTAGGTAGAGATCGTTGCAAGTAATTTTAACCCTCCAAAGGCGTCGCTTGTGGAGGGTAGTGTTGAAAATGAAATAGAGAAGGGAGAAAGAGGAGGGACATGATGATGAAGAAAAGAGAGACGTCTATAAATCCAAGGTGCTCTCTTCTTCCACGACTCCCAGAATTATAAAGAAATATTTGATGCATTAAGAAAAAAATTTTTTAACTTTTCTTAAAAGCTGTATAATTTTGTGAGGGCTATATACAGGTGTGATCAAAAAATTTCGGACGTCAGGGATATCTAATTATCAATTGGTGTAGGACAGCCTTTAATAATTTATATTCAAAAAGTCATTAATTTTGACATTTAAAACGTTAATAATAACAGCAATGCTTGGCCCAGATTAAACTTTTTTAAACGTTAAAAAAACGCCGTCCAAACTTTTTTGATCGCAACTGTAGAAAAGCATTTTGCAACTGCTTGACAGATTTGGAGTAATTCAGCAGGAGAGAACTAGGGATTCTATGTTCCAGCAAAAACGTTTTTAAAATAGATTTTTGTTTCATTTTATTACACATTCACCATAAGAAATTTATATACTTATCTATACCAATTTTTAGGGGTAAGAAACTCGTTTTGATCTGTTAATGTTGGTTAATGATAATACTATAATATATAGCTAATATATAGACTAAAATTGAAAGAAACTTTATATTATTATTTAAAATTTAGATGTATCCACCAGGGCCGGACTGACGTATCGGGCGATCGGGCCTAGCCCGATCAGCTAGTGTCTTGTAAAATTAATTTTACATTTAAATTTGAAGTAAACTATTGGGAACACAGTCTCTTACTATTTCAAATACTGTACAGGATGGGCGAACCACATAGGTGCACAGGAAGAATTTTCAATCCTGATCTTTACTAAGATCTTCCAAAATTCTTCGTTTAATCTGTGTACTTCTCCAGTCGGTATCAATCATGCTATATTGAAGAAAATCATTATATTCACAACCAAGATAGCAGATGTTTGGCATGTCTTTGGTGAATTCTAATATAACAAAGATGACCAAGGATGAGTGAGATTTACAACTCCATCTTATTATCTATTTTTTCTATTTTGTCTCTATCTTTTTCTGTCTCAAGTACAAATTTTAATAACAGAAGGTAAGGACATTCTTCCTATCCACCTGGATGGTTTTCCCACCCTTTATATATGTCGGCGGCGTACTCTCAAATCTGTCATTTAGAAAAATCCCTAGTCATTCTCTAATCGACTTGGCAGACTGTAAAACGATGAACATTTTGAAATGTTTTACTATTCGCCTGAAATTTTCAGGCATTTACTTAAATGCTTTAGAGAATAAAATCTTTTTATCAAATGACTGATTTAAATATCTATTTTTGTCAGGCGTTCTGTAAAATGTATTTTTTATATGAATATTGCATGAATATGTTACAATCGGAAGACAAATATTATATTCATTAATTAAAACGTCTTCTATAAAGAATTACAAACGTTTTATTCGGGTAAAAACGTATAAACAATTCATCGCTACATAATCTCAAATCAGTCAAGGGCAGGCCTGGACGCATGGATTTTTCACAGCGGACACAGGAATATATTTTTTTTTGTCATTAAATTATTGTTAGTTCAAATTTAAAACATTTATTGAAATATATAATAATAAATATGAAATATTCTCAACTTAATCTTCTAAAATTTTGATGATTTCTTCTATTTTTGCCGAAGTTCAAGGCTTCCTATTATTCTTCTCATGAGCTAGAAATTAATATACAGAAGATTATTTTTTCTGCAATCGTTTTGATATTTATATTTTATGGGACGACTGATTTGAGGTTACGTGGCGATTAATTGTTTATACGTTCTTACCTGAATAATATGATTGCAATTCTTCATTGAAGGCGTTTAAATTGTTGGATATGGTATTGTCTTCTGACATATTCACACGTTTATATAATAATAATAATAATATAATGAATATTTTAGCAATCACTTTGGCGGTTTTTGTTTTGTAGCAGACAAATAAAAAGCGTGAAACTGATTTCTAATTGTAAGGTTATAACACAGGTTGTCATTTTACAGAACGCCTGACAAAAATTTATATTTAAATCAGTCATTTGATAAAAAGATTTTATACTCTAAAGCATTTAAGTAAATGCCTGAAAATGTCAGGCGAATAGTAAAACATTTCAAAATGTTCATCGTTTTACAGTCTGCCAAGTCGATTAGAGAATGACTAGGGATTTTTCTAAATGACTGATTTGAGAGTACGCCGCCGACATATACACTATTGAAATATCAATATTTTAAACTTTTCTGTTCATTTGTTACTGTAAAAGGTATCGTAGGCTGTTGTCGGCTGATAAACGCCCGGGCTGTTTTACATCACCAGTCCGGCCCTTCTGTTCGCCCTAGTCCCTCCTGTAGCGCCGTCCCTGTCATTAGAGACCACGTATTAGTCTATTTTCTTAAATCCGATCCTGTTCTAATTTGTGGTCTCTGTTTGCATATTAATACGTTCTGATCTCAAATCGCTATCGTTTATTCAAGTGTGAACGCAGCTTAATGATAATTGAAGCTACATATACATAAAAAATTGACACAAATACAAGATTCTAATTACATTGTTTTTCTATTGATAAAATTAATGATTCATTATTACAAATCCAATTATTTGTGCTCGTTTGACTTAATTTAACTTGATTTAATGATTGTACCTTTTCACTATTCGTATACTAACTTATGTATGTCTCGTATTACTAATTAAAATGTTATACGATAAATGTTCCTACGTGATTTTGTTGGAAAAAAAGTGTATTGATTTCTACAGATTCCAATAAATGTAATCAGTAGTGAACGGATACGCGTTAAGGTGGGAAGCGCTTTTAGATTGTCGCACGTTCATCGTTTTCTAGTGACAGCCATTGGCGTAGGTCTGTTAATTTGAGTATGTAATTATACTAATCATCAATCAGGTTAAAATTAAATAATTAATTTATTAAAAATACAATAAAATTAGGAAAAAAACCAAAATAGATGGTTTGAGAGAAGATAATCTAAAGCAATATTTTTAGAAATATCTCGAAGAATTCCCAATCGTTTGTCGGGAATATTCCGTAGTAATAAAAGTCCAACTTAGAAAATCCCAATACCTGAAAGTGGCTTCGAAAATAATCCAAAACAAGGCTTTGATTATGGTAATTAATTGGGGCGGGCAAGTTGTATTTGTTTTACTATAATTTGTATTACAGCGCCATCTGTACGCCATTTTACCTAGTTTTTTTCTATTTTCTTGAAGAGTGGGGGAGGAATGATATGTCATCATAATTGTATTGAAAAAAAAAGAAACGAAGTTTGAAGAAAATTATTGGCCTATTTATTTATTGAAAAACAATTAAAACGATTTATCGTTTCAATATAAAACAAATTATTAATAATTTGAATTATTATAGATCGTTTCTGTTATTACACATTGCCGTATGGAATTTAACGAAAGGTAAGATTGTTGTCATATTGTTTGGTTAATTAATTTTAAAATAATTATTTTAAAGCATGTTGAAACCAAATTTCGTATATGCTGAAGATAATGATACTTGTTTAACAAGTCGACGACCAAATGCTACCGTCATCAGTCATGTATACGAAGGCATACCGGAAACAATTGTTCTAAATGTTGTATCGTGGTTTCTGTTAATATTATTGTTTGCGATTTTGAGAAATCGAGCATGGGATTATGGACGATTAGCATTAGTACATACAGAAAAATGGACGCAATTATTTTATAAAAATACAGATGATGCTGTTGCTGTTGAAGAATCAAGTCATGATGTATCATTAATACCGGACAGTGGTTGTTTGTGGTTTCCATCAATATTTAAAATAAATCGTGAACGTATTTATGCACGTTGTGGTCCGGATGCTGCACATTATCTGTCATTTCAAGAACAATTATTATTATTATTTACAACATTAACAATATTCTCATTGTGTGTTATATTACCGATTAATTTCCAAGGTAATTTACAAGGTGGTAAAACAACATTTGGCCATACGACAATAAGTAATTTAGAACCAGAATCACATTGGTTATGGGTACATGTAATTGGTTGTTTTGTATTTGTACCAATAACAATATTGATAATGCGTAAAAGTTCAGGTAGAATACCGAATGCTGCACCAATCACATCAAGTACAATTATGATAACACATATATCACATAAACAACGTAATATTGATGAAATTAAAACGTATTTCACATTATTATATCCTGGATTAGAAATTAAGGATATACAAATAGCGTATCGTATTAAAAATTTAATGAAATATGAGCGTCAACGTGAATTGGCCCATGAAGCTAGAACGTATTGTGTCAACAATAATAAACCGGATTTAAAAGTCCAACCGTACGGTTGTATAATATGTTGTCCGTGGAAGACGAAGAATGCATTAGAATATTATACAGAAGAAGAGGAACGTTTAACGGATTTAGTACGTAATGAGCGTCGTAAAGCATTAAATAGTCCACTTGGTATAGCGTTTGTTACATTAAATGATGAAGATACTGCACAACATATATTAAAATCATTTCAACCGGGACATATACGACATTGGCTATTAGCAAAGGCACCATCACCATCCGATATCAATTGGGAGAATTTAGAAATATCATCGCGTAACTGGTATTCGAAAGCGATATTAATAAATTCGGTCCTATTTTTAGTATTATTCTTTCTAACAACACCACTGATTGTTGTTAATATATTTAATAATTTAACATCAGCACAGGATAATTTTATAAAAAGAATTAGTCCGTTATTATCTGAATTTTTACCAACATTACTATTATTATCAATGTCGGCATTAATGCCTGTATTAGTCACATATTCGGATCAATGGATGTCGCATTGGACAAAATCAAAACAAAATTATGCAACAATGTATAAATCATTTTTCTTTTTATTATTTATGGTATTAATATTGCCCAGTTTAGGTTTAACAAGTGCTCAAGCATTTGTTGAATGGTCAGTACAAACAAAAAATATCACATTAAGATGGAAATGTATATTTTTAGCTGATAAAGGTGCATTTTTCGTTAATTATGTTATAACGTCAGCATTAATTGGTACTGCTTTAGAATTATTACGTTTTCCTGAATTAGCAATGTATGCTATACGTTTATTACGTATTAAATCTGAAGCAGAAAAAACGAGTATACGTAAAGAGATATTATCCGAATTTCCATTTGGTATCCATTACGCTTGGACATTGTTAATATTCACGATTTGTACAGTGTACAGTTTAACTTGTCCATTAATAACACCATTCGGCTTATTATATTTATGTTTAAAACATTTAGTCGATAAATACAATATTTATTACGTTTATAAACCAATAACAATGTTGGCTGAAGGTCAACAAATTCATGCTAGTGCTGTTAGAATGGTACGTGTATCGATAATATTACTACAATCAATAATGGCAGCCTTCTCATTTCTACGTGGTGGCTTAAATCTAATGTCATGTATAACGTTCCTAGGTCTTGTTGTAACGGTTAGTTTATTTTTCTTTCTAAGTCCATTCCCTAAATGTAAACCGACAACATTAAATTCGAATAATATAACAGAACCTAAATATGAATATATAGCACCGGTTTTAAAAAGTTCAGAATATATTGAACAAAATGATATTGCACCATCGCCCACTTACGGTTCATCTAATACAAATCACATAAATAATATTGATATAAGAATAGCCGATGATAATAGTACTAGTATTGCATAAATTAAACAAATTTCATTTAATCTAATAGCTTCTTTTGTATGGCTGTGAATCGATACACGAGTGATAGAGAAATTAGATGAAATTCACACATATTTTCTATAAAATATTTAATAAAACAGTTACCACTAGTACTATTATTAAACAATGTATTTATCTGTGTTTAATCAGTTAGTTAGCGTTCATTTAGTGTGATATTCTGAATTGTTTTATAGTATTAACTTATATTTTCTTACCTAATATTTCACTAGTCTCCCTATTATTTTTTTATGTAAAAATTGAAAATTTTTATATATTTTTGAGATTGTTTTTACTGCCATTAATCTGGATTTGTAATCTTGTCTTTTCTTCCTGTTTTGGCAGTAATTTAATTACTAAAATTCATTATAAATTTATTACGTTATTAATAAATAAATTAATTATTATACTCGTTGTTGTTGTTCTTTATCAAGTTCTTAAGTGTTAGTAAGAGACTAATTATAGCGGACTGACTTAAATTATAAATTATAAAAACATAACTTACAATTCTTATCAGATGGCCCGAAAGTTCTTTGGACTTTTTTTTTAAACATAGTTATTGAAGGCATAATTGGAAAAGGGAGAATAAATTCAGTTAGGCTACAATAAATTCGATAACAAGAGATATATTGCAAATAGTGAAAGATTACTATGCTGTACCGCGTGTTCGCGTCAAGTGTGAATCCTCAAATATCTCGTTTGTTTATGAATTGAAATGGAAAAGTATCTAAAGAAGTTAGACTACAATGTCTATACTTCAATTGACCGACACGATTTTCGTTCTAGCTATTTTCGAAAATCTTAGAAAACCAATTACCTATAGTAAATACTGCGAATAAATTTCATATAAAAATGATGTTTTTTCTTTTTAAAACCACTCATTTGCTGCTAAAAATATTTAACTTCTCTGGGATCAATGACCTATCCATTGATAAAAAAAGCGACGTCAGAATTGTTTACAAGGGTTGCAATGTCAATGTTATTATCACAACTGTTTACAACAGGGGTTCCCAAAGTTTTTTGTAGGAGGGCCAATTCAATATTTCCCAAATTTTTTGCGGGCCAGAAAAATTACGGAATTATATCAACAGTTACAACAAACTAATTATCTATTATTTATTAACAAAAACAAATGCAAATGAAACATATTACACTAAAAAATGTATATATAAACTCAACATTATTTTACTGCCTTTTATTCGTAATATTTTATATATGTACTATTTACTCATTTATTGTTTAATAAAAAGATAAATTATCGCATCCATGTCGCGGGCCGCATTTACAGGGTTTGCGGGCCGCACTTTGGGAACCCCTGGTTTACAACAATTCATTCAAAAACAATTGCAAGGCCAATAGTATTTATAAAACGTACATTCGAGTAAAGAAGAAACAGGAATTCAATCTGTTATAAGAATAATCATTCGTATGTTATTAACAACAAAAGTTATTTTCTCGATTATACTGTTTATAAAAACTATTGGCCTTGCAATTGCTTATGAATCAAATGTTGTAAACAGTTGTAATAATAACATTGACATTGCAACCATCGTAAACAATTCTGACGTCGGCTTTATTCATCAATGAATAAGCCAATGATCCCAGAGAAGTTCTATCTTTTTTAGCAGCAAATGTGTGTTTTTACTGCCATTAATCTGGATTTGTAATCTTGTCTTTTCTTCCAATTTTGGCAGTAATTTAATTACTAAAATTCATTATAAATTTATTACGTTATTAATAAATAAATTTATTATTATACTCGTTGTTGTTGTTCTTTATCAAGTTCTTAAGTGTTAGTAAAAGACTAATTATAGCGGACTGACTTAAATTACTTTATTGCATTATGTTTATAAAAACATAACTTACAATTCTTATCAGATGTCCCGAAAGTTCTTTGGACTTTTTTTCTAAACAGTTATTGAAGGCATAATTGGAAAAGGGAGAATAAATTCAGTTAGGCTACAATAAATTCGATATATACAAGAGATATATTGCAAACAGTGGAAGATTACTATGCTATACCGCGTGTTCGCGTCAAGTGTGAATACTCAAATATTTCGTTTGTTTATTAATTGAAATGGAAAAGTATCTAAAAAAATTAGACTACATTGTCTATACTTCAATTGACGGACACGATTTTCGTTCTAGCTATTTTGGAAATGCCAAAACGTCATATAGGGTCTCGAAAATTACTCACTATTAAGAAAGCAATTACCTACAATGAATAGTGCGACTGAATTTGATATGAAAATAATTTTTTTCTTTAAAAAACTTCTCATTTGCTGCTCAAAAGTAAATTAGAACTTCTCTGAGGTTCAATAACATTGATGAAAAAAGCCCACGTCAGAATTGTTTACTATACTTTGAATGCGAATGTTATTACAACTGTTGACAAAATTCGAATCAAAACAATTGCAAGGCCAATAGAATTGTTTATAAATACAATTGTTTATGAATGAAATCTTGTCAACAGTTGTAATAGTAACAATGACATTGAAACCATTCGTAAACAATTCTGACATCGGCTTTTTCATCAATGGATAAGTTATTGAACCCCAGAGAAGTTCTAATTTCTTTTTGAGCAGCAAATGAGAAGTTTTTTAAAGAAAAATATTATTTTCATATCAATTCAGTCGCGGTATTCATTGTAGGTAATTGATTTCCTAATAGTGAGTAATTTTCGAGACCCTGTATGATGTTTTGGCATTTCCAAAATAGTAAGAAAGAAAATCGTGTCGGTCAATTGAAGTATAGACATTGTAGTCTAACTTCTTTAGATATTTTTCCATTTCAATTCATAAACAAACGAGATATTTGAGGATTCACATTTTAAAAAAAAAACACCCGGTATATTTCCTAACATTGTACCTGTCTGTGTGGTACGTCACATTTTCTAAATTTATTTATTTAGACTCCATTATTCCCATGCACGTTTCTACAAATAGAACTTGTGCAGCTTCAAAAATTTCCGAAAGTGTTTAGAACGTCTGAAACGTGCTGTAATTATTTTGCAATCGGTAAAGTTGACCATCTCTCTATCTCATAATTGTAATGTGAAAAAAGAGAAAGAAACTAGAGAAGTTGGGCGAAATTCCTATATCGGTTCCGTCAATGTGTAGAAATGAATCGGCAATAGTTTTATGGCTTTGTACTATTTTAAAAAAATACTACTATAGTTGAAAATTGTCTGTTTGGGTGGAACGTGCATTTTCTAGATTTCACAAAACTCATCTGGTTATTTCCAAACAACATTTTTGGGAAATTTACAACAGGGCAATCTATCACCATCTCCAACAAATCTTTTGTAACTGCATCTATTGTGGAGTAATTTTATTGTTTTACGAATTAAAACGTCAATCTCTTAAGTCATTTATCCAACTATAGAATAATTCATACCATTTCACCGCTTGTTGCGAGTCTATTGTGATCTAATTCTATTACTGACTTTAATCTCTTAAATCCCTTCTTCGACTATTGAAGGAACAGGATAAGATACGAAGATGTTTTGGCCACATCTGATACGAGTTGTAATTTTTTACAATTAAAAGTCCACTAAAACCAGTCTTGTACTAGAAGTCAAGAAATTCGGTGCTCATATGCATGCATCGGTATTAATTTAACAGCGAAATATTATTTATTGTTTATTTTGGAATACAAACAAAATAATTGTATATTTAGATAAGGCCATATATTAAGCTGAAGACATCTCAGGGAACACCTTGAAGATGGGTATCAAACAACAATAAAAAATATAGTGTGCATAATTCACATAAATGCGATCTAACAATAAGATAATTTAAAGCATTCCAGGACTATCTTCTTCTTTATTTCTAGATTTTTCGAAGAACATGGCATCCTATTGAGAAAAATTGTATTAAAATTATTGTTTCTTTTTCTCTTCAAATCACTTACAATTAAGAAACATGCCCCCAACATAACAGCTTTCATTCGAACATCTAAATCCATTGGAAATGTTATACCAAAGAAATCGGCATCAGTAAACATTTCTCTAATCAGTCCTGACCATTGTTTTGATATTTTACCAACCTGTGTATTACCATCAGCTGACATTACTTTGAATTCAACATCACCACAAATACTCATTGTGCAAAATGGACCTTCTATTCTTAATACCGTATCACCGTTTGGATTTTTTATCGAATAAGATGGACAAAATATACTCCAGTTTTGCTCTACTGTGCCTACAATCGTACCTGGAGGAGCTGATACTTCCATACTCTAGGTAGGACAAAAATATTTAGACTTTTTCACCAAAGCAATATTTTTCTGTCACGTTGTCAGCGTATACCGGGTGTTTTTTCTAAATAGGGACAGCTGCGGATTTCCCATTAGCCGTCAAAGACGGAGTCCTTCTTATACCGTTAGATGTACACGTTCTTGGGACTTTTATTTCTCTTAGTTGACGGCTAATGGGAGATCCGCAGCTGTCCCTATTTAGAAAAAACACCCGGTATATATAAGGAGGTGGAAGAGGTACAAAATTAACAATAAAAACATTAGCTATTTAGAAAGAATGCATTTTTTTCAACTTTTGCCCATAATACTTCGACGAATATAAGTAGGTTTTTTTTGTGCTAGCTAATCAGTAAAGGGCGGATATCTGCTCCAAATTGGAGCAAGGCAAATTCTAGTCTCCTGACAAATTCGTATAGAGCGTATTGGCAAAAGCTGTTGTACTTGCATAATCTATCTTTTCTTGTGAAACGTTTTTCTCTACAAATAAAGTCCGAACTACTCCGCACGTAGAGAAGCAGTGGACCAGTTGAACTGCTACCGTGACGTCGTGACGTTACGGCGAAAAAACAGGTGCCTAGTTTTACCGAATTTCTATGAAATTCTGGTCGCTCTCTCTCACTCTTTAACAATCGGCTCGTCAGGGACAACAAACTGATGATTCTCCCAGAGAAAATTAAAAAAAAACAAACTACGCCAATGGTGCATTTCGAGCGTTGTAATTCTAATCAAATGACCTTCAATCCGCACTTTACTAATCAGACAACATGGCCGTAATAAGGGCCGATTCTACAAGCGTTTTATTCGATCCGATATTCTGAAAGAAATTCTCTTATTCTGTTTTCGGTATGCCAAAAAAAACCTGCCTGAATATCGGGGGCGGAATAAGACGATTCTAGAGTAGGTCCTTAGGGTTATCATGCTGATAATCGACTATTTTTTTTCTTCAAAATCCCCTCTTAAATAGTTTCAGTAAGGTCAAAAAAAAAGATGCCTGTTAAAATTTGAGCCCTTAATATTAATATTTAGAGGTCGCTCATCACGAATTTCGATTTTCTATTTGATTAACATGGAAAAAACATTCTCTTGCATTTTGGAATTTTATAGGTCACGTTAGGAACAATATTTCGAATTGACTATAATATATTCTTATATAAAATTTAACGCTCTACAAAAAAGCTCTCTTACAATTTTTTGATATATTTAGTCCTTCAAAAGTTATTCAAGGTTAAAGTTGGATTAATGTTAAATTTTTACATTTTCCAGTTTTTTGACAGAACCAACAACTTTATGGGAAAATTTTATAGAACACTTTTTGTAGGGCATTATATTCGCTATAACTAATCTCTATAAAAGTTTTTGATATTTTTTTTACAGGTCGTAAGTTATTTGCAATGAACTGATTTCTTTTTGATTTCAGAAATATTTACGCATTAATAACTATTGAATACTGTGAATGAAATAACTTACGACGTGTAAAGAATATCAAAAACTTTTATAGGGATTAGTTATAGAGAATGAAATCCTCTACAAAAAATGTTCTATAAAATTTTCCCATAAAATTGATGGTTCTGTCGAACAACTGGAAAAATGTAAAAATTTACCATTAATACAACTTTAACCTTGAATAACTTTTGAAGGACTAAATATATCAAAAAATTGTAAGAGACCCTATTTGTATAGCGTTAAATTTTGTATAAGAATTTATTTTAGTTGTTCCGAAATATTGTTCCCAACGTGAGCTATAAAATTCCAAAGTGCAAGAGAATGTTTTTCCCATGTTAATCAAATGGAAAATCGCGATGAGCGACCTCTAATTATTAATATTAAGGGCTCACATTTTAACAGGCACCCTTTCCACCTCCCTGAAACTATTTAAGAGAGGATTTTGAAGAAAAAAATTTAGTCGATTTTTTTGAATCAGTCTAAATTGCACAAGTAGGCGAAGTGGAAACTGCCGATTTTCATGATTTTTGCTACATAGATAGAGGAAATGATTCTATAAGATGCGAATTTTTTTCATTTGTGCCCACACTCACGTTCAAGGGAGAAAATGGGGGTTGAAGTTCGCCCTGTAAAATTAGTTTTTCCAATATATCTCCAAAATTTCTCAACGGTTTAAAAACTGAATGATAGTTGCTTTCAAGAGCTATCAAATGGTGAAAACCGATTTTTCATATCTGACTTACGGTTAGTAGTATAGTAATGCCGATTCTGGGCCACTTGTCAGTTGTGCGCATGCGCAAAGGCGGGAAATTCAAAAATCGGCTATATACAGTGTGTCCCAGGATGGAGTTGACAAGAGGAAAAAAATCTTTATTTTCAATTTTGCAAGAAAAACTCATTCTTAATAAAAAGTTCTGCTTGTCGAGAAAATGAGATTACCATAAAAAAAATTCAGATCAGATTACATATCTTTATTAAATTGAGAAAAAACAAGAACTTTTCTATCTAAAATAGGTATTTTGTGCAATTATGCAGTATTTAACAAAAAAATCAAGACGGCTGATTCATTAGTTGTTATGGTAACATCTCATTCATATCAGAATTTTGACATTGTGATGACAATTTCAATACAAATTTTTTCACTGATTCACTTGAAACAGTTGAACTGGGAAATTTTTCATGAACAAGATCTACTCCGTATTTAAACGATGCATTCCCAATCCTATAACATTGTATCAAATAAATTCGTTCTTCTTTAGTCAACATTTTTTTATTCAAATTATTACCAAAACGTCATATTAATGAGATGTTACCATAACAACTAATAAATCAGCCACCTTGATTTTTTTGTTAAATACTGCATAGTTGCACAAAATACCTATTTTAGGTACAAAAGTTTTCGGTTTTTCTTAATTTTATGAAATCATGTAATTGGATTTAAATTTTTTTTGTGGTAATCTCATTTTCTCGACAAGCAGAACTTTTTATAAAGAATGGCTTTTTGACCTAAAATCATAGATAAAGATTTTTTTCCTCTTGTCAACTCGATCCTGGGACACACTGTATATAACCGTCAAGCTCACAAGGTCTCTTACATTTTCATTTCCGGCACCGATATCTGTTTTCAGCTGCTATACCCAATTTGCTGGTTGAACGTGAATTTTTAAACGTCAAATGTGTCAAAAAAATTCCCCATGTATATGCCGTATATGTGGAAATATAGGTATTTTTAGGCCGTTCAGTTGCACACTTGACGTCTAAAATTCACGTTCAACGAGCAAATTTGGTATAGCACTGTTATCGCCGATTTTTGAATTTCCCGCCTTTGCACATGCGCACAACAGACAAGTGGCCCAGAATCGGCATAACTATACTACTAGGGTTGGAGCTATGATCAACAATACACTATTTTTTTTAATTTTTCACCCCTTTCAGTCCAATTGTTAACCATATCAAGATAATATTTTGTATAAAAGTAGCAAATTCAAAAATAAAATTTACCTGTTTTTACATTTTTTGATATTTACAATAATTAAGGGTGTAATGCTTGTGAAGGGTTGTAAGTTTGGGGTTGAATTGTAAGAAGACTTATTGTCACAAAATGTTAATTTGCCACAAATGTTCAATAATATTAAATGTACTTTAAAATGAAATATCATTTTTTACCCTTTGATTAACCATTATGAAAAAATATGGGGGACGTTTTTTGAAAAATTTTGGAGATGCATATATTGGAAAAACTAATTATGCAGAGTGAACTTCAACCCCCGTTTTCTCCCTTAAACTTGAGTGTGGGCAGGAATGAAAAAAATGCGCGTTTCCTCTACCTATGTACCAAAAATCATGAAAATCCACGAGTCGAAATTTAAGTCCTCGTCAGTACTTAGATTATAAATAACAAAGAAATTATGTACTGTTTAGAATCCAGTAAGCTCTGCTTTTTTCCACTTTCAGCACTTACTAATACTTATTTAGATTCTTATTATAAATACGTGCAGTACATAGTAGAACTGTAAGGTCCTAAATAGCACCTAAGAACATAAAAGTGCAAATTCAAATCTAAACAACACCTGTAAGGATCGTCGTAGAACTTAAATTTCGACTCGGGTCGAGAGTTTCCACTTCGCGTACTTTACTTGTTAGTTTTATTCTATTGAAAAGTTACTATTTACCTGAAGACAACATGGAAAACAACAGGAATCACAAGCTAGCGGACGATGTAAATGTATAATTTCGTTTTTATAATTATCTAAAATATTCATATCAAATGGTCGTATTGGGCCACAACAATTTCTAGTTAAACAATCCGAATCTTCAACAGCATAATATACTTTCTGTCCTAAACTATTCTTAATTGTATACTTATTTTTGGTTTCAAAACCCGTAAAGGCTACAAGCATAAATTAGAAATATTAAAATAAATAAGTAAATCAATAAATAACCTTCTAATAGTTCAACTTTTTGATGCACTAATAACTGGTCAATCATAGTAAGGTATTCCAATCCTGGTGGACAATTGATTGGTCCTTGCGGCATATTCATCCAACCACCTGTTTTTTTATAATAATTATGTATAAAATATGTTAATATCAACAATTTTATCATATTATCAATATGTACAAAGTGTTGAAAGACCTTTTTTTACGTAAGAATAGGTAAACAAAACTTGCCTCTGTTCACTTTCAGTAAGAAATCTATGATATCCTTTACTTTTCGGTGATTTTTTAATTTTGAAAAATTTACGAATTTTCTTGAATATTCGACTAGGTAACAAATTAATTTGTGTACGCAATTCAGACATTCTTACGACTACAACTTATTATTTATGAATCTTTTTATTCATACTATATTTTGTAAATACTATTAATAAATAAAGTGAATGATCTTTGATGATAACAATTGTTTATTTGTTCCCCATTGGAAATAGATAATAATGGGGGTATCAATTTGGAGAGGTTGAAAGTGTTATTGGACAAACACAAATTCTTCGAAATTATAAACAACAACAATATTATGGACTATATAAATATTGTTTTAAATTGATGGAGTAACACAATTATCAATATTTAAAACAATTAAAACTATTGATACATTTATAGTCGATGATAAGAAAGTTTTGTGTCTGGTAGATAAGAAAATTATGAAAAGAAAACAAAACTGGTCGAATTATTCAAAAATAAATAAATCTCACAACACTAACTGTTTTTAATTTAACCACATAATACTAATAATTGTATAAAATTACAGTTAAAAAGTTTTAAATTTAGTTATCTCATATAATCCTTAATTATAACGTTATCTTATCGTTAACAATTATAATTGTTGAGATTTTAATATTTACCTGGTGGTCCAGTTGGACCACTGCCACCTGGTTGATCCACAATCGGATGTGCCGGTGGTGGATAAGGTCCTGGATGATAGGGACCTGGTGGTCCATAACCAGGTGGTGGTGGTCCATAACCCTGTGGTGGCCCATAACCTGGAGCTGCTGGTGTACTATATCCTTGGGGTGGTGGTGGTGGATATTGTGCTGCAATAAATCAATTTATATCATATTTCATTATAATTATTAACATCATTAATTACCATTGTAAATTGTTGGATATCCTTGTTGGGGGTGTTGAGGGTGTGGTGGTGGAGGATAAGACATATTTATTTTTCGTAATAATTATTGATTTCAATGTAGAATTCTTCTCAACTCAACTAATTCTATTTATATATTTATAGTGGTCTAGTGGTTATGAAACAAACCAAATTAATAATAGAATCAAAATGGTATTACGAATTATTTTATTTGGGTGGTTATGCACTTCGCTTGAATAAATGATTCATCATTGTGCAATAATACAAAATCAAGGATTTGCTACTGGCCAAATAAGCATCGATAAAAATATAATATCAAATTCCTACCTATAAGATATATTATCCAATCATTCCAAGATAAAACTTCAATTGGTTACTAAATTGGAACCTTTATGTAAACAAAAATATTTGCACAAACCTTGGATTGTTCATTTTTCGCTATTTTCCACCCCCACTAAATTTATAGTAACTGGTAACCCTGGTAACCACAGAACAGTTAACTTAACCATACTATAGTCAATGACCTCGAAATTAAATAAACTGCTCACACATCCAAGGTCGTGAAACATTGATTATTCTGGTTTCAAACCAATTAATACAGGAATAGATAACTCGTGGTTTGCTTATAAAATAATATAGAAGGTTTTCGTGGTTGTATAACGTAAAAGTTATTAATTATATACTTATAAAAGGGGGTCATCACTTCCTTGTATAAGCTTGGCAAACTTTTATGTACAACCGCGATAGGATGGCGCTGTAAACGACAGCAGAGTGGGTTTGAATCCCAAATTAAAAAGGTTTGCGGCAAAGATAAAGTTACCGGGAAATTCAAATTTAATATTTATTATTTCAAATGTGATGTCCAACTTCCGGAGTGCCTACATGATTGGAACTATCCTCATTCGAAGGTGTATTTCGATCTTCTTCCACATCCAAAAAACTTTGCAAACTACTTAGTAGTACCAAATCGTCTTCCTCACAATTAGTCCCATGCAACTTTTCATGAAGAAGGGCATTCATGACTTGGACTTTTAAGGAGCTTACAAATTGTTGCACTGTGGGGTTGGTGTTGTTGCCACACCCTGTACGAATAGCTCCGAACAAGTTCTCGAGTGGGTCCTGATTCAATGCTCTGGTGCGGAGCTCACTGGACCCTGTTTGCCGCACAGTCTGCCAGACCCCCTTCACAGCGTTGATGGTGGTTAGCCATCCATCCTAAAATATTGTTATCTTAAGAAAAATTGAAAACTATCAAACACAACACGTACCTGTGAGGGCGGTCGACGAGTACTTCCAACTCTCTATACATTTCTAGGCGTCGTCCCAGAACTTCAAATGCGGAGAACTTTGTGTCACTGATAATCGCAGCTTACCTTAAATCAAAAACATAGATTTTAGATTTACAGTCCTTATTTTCTGAGAAAAAAGTATCCAAAATTATGTCGATTACATTATATAAAGCCCAAACGCAATTAATAATTTAATTTAATTATTGTAAACACTACACTCTTTTCTTAGCATTGATTTGGTTTGAAATGCCTAAATTTATAAGAACAACTAATTTTAAATTAATCTGCAGATTAAATGAATGCATATTGGTGTATACCCTGCACTAAGTTGTTGCCATTGAAAGAATCGAATAATCTGTCCATCAGTAACACGAACTCCGCAGTTCCGGTAGCATCTGGCGACAAACGATCTGTAAAAGGTTTTTTATGAGTGTCTTGATAAATTATCCGATGTAAAATAACTTACTGTAACGAACCATCTTTGCTATTTCAGTGGCTACGGTTTGACTAAATACCTGGGCAGCCAATGAAACGCGCATCTTATCCTTCATCTGAGGATTTAGATGGCGTTCCGTCAATTTGTCCAGGTACTACATAAAATTAGAAATAAATTTTAATATGAAATATTTATAGAGAATGAAAATATAAATAACAGTACCGGGTAATCTGGCCACATTGTAGACTTGTCGTTATATAACTCTTTAATATGAGTCCAGTGAGCTATTTTTTGTGAGTTGTCACCATTCAGGAACTGGACAGGATATTTCAGGAATAAGTTCCGGGTACATTTCAGGAGATGAGGAGGATCGAAGATAGTAAAAATTTTACTACCTTCGTGGATAAAAAAAGGATGGGATACAGAGGAGCCCATTTTCCGCAAAGTAGCGACATTTTTTGTCCCCATGTCACAAATGGTGGCGACAACTTGCACACCGACATGACGCAACGAGCCGCTGACTTCGCGAATAATGCACTCAAGCTCATTCGAGCAAATACCCCTGTGAGTAAAGTAGTAAGCAACTGGTTGCTTCCACTTTCTCACGACACCCTGGACCATGAAAACCAGAGCCTGAGAAGCAACAATGCTTTTCCTACCCTGATTTCCAAGGTCTACAACGCCTTCAATCGCATCTAATGAGGCATTGTAGAAAATCTGCTCTCTTATGCTCATTTCGTCAAACACCAGGCAGCATATTCTCTCTTCTTCATTAAATGAATTGAGGCATTTCGCAAGGTGCTGGAATAAATGGTCGTTTATCCCAGTAAAAAAAGGAATTTTACTCAGAAGACGGGAAAGAGTAATAGGTGATGGTAGAGCAGTAAATCTTCTGAGTAGTTCATAGGCCTTTGGACTTTTTTTCAGGAGGGTGATAGCGGATGTCTTTTCCTTCAAGGTCCATCTTCGGCCTTTTGGGGGACGTTTAGCAGCTTTTAGTTGCATCATAATGAATTGTATCCTATTTGAACTAACATTCTTAAATACAGTATTAATAAGCTGCTCACCGCCCCCTTTTAATAATTCAACAATTTTTGTTTGTTCCTGAGTACATGAATAAGTTTCTTCTCTTTTGAAGATTGACTATTCATGCACTGACAAACAAACGACGCATCAAAAAGAGAAGACAGACCTTGAAGGATGGGTTGGGAAGGGGCGGGATTAAATGACGTGCTTGGTGTAGAAAGATGTGGAGGAACGGCTACAGAATTTTGAGAGGACAGGTGCATGGGAACTGCATTTCTATTGAGGGTACGACTTTGGGCATTACAATAGGATTCCTTATGGAAATGGCGACCACAAATTCGCTTACGGCGATAAAAAGATAAATCTTTGTTTTCCGCACCAAGGGCTTCAATCCATATTCCAAGTCTAAAACATCAACGATTAATTAATATTTTGATTAGTCAAATAACTATTTGATTGTGAAAAGTATTCAGTGAGATATTACTTGAAGAAAATCTTATTTGTAGGGCGTGTTTAAGCATCTACACACTACTCTCTTAATTGGGAATCACGAAGTTTGACGATACAATGTTGTTGAGTTGTACAGCGTTGACTGAATTTTTTTACAAAGAATTGAACATTTTAAGAAAAAATCTATTAGATTCGTTTCCAATGGTAATGAGCTACGACCTCGAACGAAAATTTGTTGGAAATTTTATTCAGTTTTTCCGTAGAACGTCAAAATGCAATGATAATACCAATTTTAATATGTTTTGACGTCGCATTTTTTTGTTTATTAACATAATTTAATGAAATTTGTTTTCAGTTATAGTCGTTAATGTGTTTTATGGATTTGTTTTTTCAAAATTCTCATCCATTTTCTAGCTAAAGCACTGAATTCTTTCAAACAAATCTTTATCAGGGTTTTGGAAAATAACTGCGAACGTCGTGATTCCCCGTTAAAACATCAATGATCTTCAGGTACAATCTCAATAAATTCTTTAATTGAATATAGTTACGCATCACAATTGTAGTCATAATATCATTGCTCTTTTTTGTCGTTTATACACAAATAGCGGTTAATTAGTTGTGCACTTATTTTGTAGGATTTTCTGGGAAACAATGTAATACATAATCTGTTGATTCCATTTCCCCACATAATATACATCGCCCTAAAATATAAATTCGTTTAAAATCATTAATACTATTTTTTGTTACATTACAAAAGAAATACTAACTGTTTATTTGCGACATCGCTCAATCAAATTAATAATGAAGAAACACTTAAAACTAAACAAATAAATCAACAATGTCCAATAATAATAATTAATAAAACCACAAAACAACAAATAATATCCAAAAAAAACCTTTATTTTAAATCAATTCTTTTATTCATGTAACTAAAAACAATTAGCGTAATGAAACAATAACAAGACAATATTGCTGAATTTGCAAAGCATTGGCATTGGTGAACATTCATGACGGCGCAATTTGAATTTGTTGCGCGCCTTTATGTGAGCGCTCCTATAGTCCCAACTATGAACTATGATGGTTTGCTAGCGCCATCTAATTTCCCTCACATATAAACATCACGTGATCTTAGCCAAGGCTGTCCATTTAACTGAAGGGGCCCTAGCAGGGTACTACATAAAATACGTCTACGCGTATTTTTTGATGTAGTAAATGTAGTTTACGTAGATTATATAGTAAATACTGTCTAATATCAAATTTCTAATATATAATTGAACATAGAGCCTGCTTTAGCAGCTCTGAAGCCCGAGACAACATTTCGCTTGGGCTCTAAATAAAATGCAAACAACCATTAACTGCCTTATCTGTTAAATATTTATGTATAAAATGTATTTTTTCAATACTTGCTGTTGAAGTTCTACTTTATCGACTAAAAACTTGATGGTAAAGTAGCACTTTACCCACCCCAATGGTAAAGTGTTTATTTTACCCACCTCAACGGTAAAGTGTTTACTTTACCGTTGAGTAAACACTTTACCATCGAGCAGCTTGACAGCAACTACATAGCAACCAACAGCAAATAAACAAAAACAATTGCTAGTTGTGGGCAATATCTTTAGTGTTACGCAATGGAATTAGATGAAATTTATATGAACCATGCAGCATAATATTTTGAAAATCTGGATGTATCCGTTTTTTGAAAATTTTTACCCGTTATTGAGAAAATTGAAGAAAAGTTTCACTGCAAACTATTTCCTGTTTTTCACTTACTATTCATGAATGAAAGTCTATTTTAAAAAATGGAAGTCAACTCAAATGAAACAGAGAATGAAGATATCAAGCTTTAATATATTAATTCTTGCTCTGAATTACAAAAAAAAAAAACGATCCGCGAAGTGAATATGTAATAAATACGTAGTTTTTTATGAATTCTCTACACGTAGTAAATGAAAAAACTACGCGTATTTTATACCCCGAATGACGTCGACATTTACTACTTCCGAACCCTGCCCCCATGTTGACGAACAGCAATTCATATTTACCAAACGACTTGTGACGTCATTAACTAGAGTGGGGGTGTGATGGCGGCAACCGTATCTACTTTAATAACTGTGCATTTGTCCTATATTATTAATTTTAGGAATTTTTATATATCAATGTTGGTAGAAGTTTGGTTGGCAGCAATTTCGTTGTCAAACGACATCATCTACGAAAATAATTTATAGGAATAGCTAATAATAAAAACAATTAACTTATTTGTAATTAATAAACTTTAAACAATAACAATAATAATTCATAAATAGAACAAGGTTTTTAGCATATACTTTGTGTTGTCATTTAATTAAAAATCAAAATAAAACAAATTTTATCAAAGTTGTTCACATAACGGAATTAATCAGGACAAAAAAAAATTGTGTTGTACATGAATAAACAGTTGAATTAGTGAAATCATCACATTAATAGAACTATAATTGTTATCAGTTTTGATTGTTATCATTTTTGTTAGTCATCATGTGGATGCCAACCCATGTACAAGTCACAGGTAAACAGATTTTAATTAATTGAATTTGATTATTTAAAACGAATCTATTTTTAATTTTAACAGTACAAAGAGCTTCTAAATTACTAGTAAAAGGCAAGAATAATAAAAATGATTGTTTTGTTACAATCGCTTTGGGAAAAACCAAATATCAAACATCAATTAAAGAAAAAGCTGGACCGGATGTGGAATGGCATGAAGAATGTGAACTGTAATTATATTGAAAATGTTTTACTCTACTTATTATTTAAATAATTGACATTTTCAGAGCTATACCAGATCAAGGGAATACCGCTGAAATTATCTTAACTGCTCTACATCACAACAATTTGGGAATTGATGAATTCTTAGGACGTGTTACGATACCTCTAAATACTCTTGACATTTATGAGCGTCCCAAAAATAAATGGTACACCCTCCAAAGTAAACCAAGTAATTCTGATTTGTTGGTTTAAAACTTAGTTACTTAAACATAATTTTTTTTTGTAAGGTAAAAGTAATAAGCCGGCCAAAGAACGTGGTAGTTTAGAAGTCAAAATTGGATTTATTGTCAAATCTGGTAGTTTAACTGATTTAAATAAAAAAGAAAAACATAAAACGTCATTATCACATGTGGCCCAATCGGTTGGTGGTAGTTTGTTAAGTTTAGGCAGTGCAGAGAAACGGAAAGGTATCAAAAAATTTGCAAAATCGATTGGATCGAAAATGCATTTAAAAGGAAAGAAAAAAGATGGTGATATTGATGATAGTTCGTCAATTGGTAGTGTTGGTAGTTTACAACGTCGAACCATTGTTTACGATAATTTTAAAAGTAAACAAACTAAGGATGATGCCGATCCTGGTGTTGTTAGTGACGAAGATGAATTTACAGTAATATAATCAATTATTTTCTTGAAAATTGTTATTTATCAATTTTGTTATAGTTTGATGATTTGTCACATAAAAGCTCAGTCAGTTCATTAAGTCAGCCAAGTCATAATTTAAGTACTTCCATCGGCTCTGTTGATAAAGTAACTGAAATTAGTAAAACCACAACTGCATCACCACCAAAACCACCAAGAGTTGAAGAGAAAACTCAAGACGAATGGCAATCGAAACTATACGGGAAAAATTCGAAAAGTATTCCATTTTATTTAAAATAGAATATATTCTAAAAATTTTCAATTTTCCAGATCTTCTAAAACCATCGAGTAATGAAAATTTACATCGACGCTCTTGGGATATGACACGTTTATCATCACAAATTGAAGAAGAACCAAATGAAGATTTAAAACAAGAAACAATCAGTCTTAAATCGAACATATCACCAGTACCAATGAAGAAAGAGGAACGTGAAGGGATGTTTTCAAAATTTAAAAATCTACGTAAAGGTAAAAAGTTAATTATATTAAAAAAAAATTAATTGATTAGATATTAACAAAAACATTTTTTTCAAGATAAAAGTGATATTGATTTAAAACGTGATAAATCGTCAAATAATTCATCAGAACGTATTATTATAGGTGGTGAAAATAAAATTACAAATTATAATAATCATATTCCTAATGAGTTATTACAAAAATTCGAAGGAAAATCTCGCGAAGTATGTATACAAAGTAACAAGGGTCGAATCCGTGACTAACACAACGCATATGCACAATTAATTAAAAAACAAATTTTATGCCGGGTTGATTTTTTGATTTTATATTTTCTCCAGAAAAGGATCCCCAATCGACTAGATGTCGATGTATCCTTAGCCAATCAAATTGTTACGTTTACTATCGCTGACCACCTTTAAGTAGACATTGTTGTTGTCCAAACTAATATTTATCAAGTTAAGGGCTCTTTGAGGTTTAAGGGTACAACTATAAGTCACTATTAATTTTTATGCAGCCAACAATGTGCTTTTGAAGTTGTTGTTTTTTTAATTTTAAAGATTCAGATATTTACCGGATATACAGGCTGTCCCAGCTCAAATATCTCGTTTGTTTGTGAATTGAAATGGAAAAGTATCTAAAGAAATTAGACTACGACGTCTATATTTCAATTAACCGACACGATTTTCTTTCTAGCTATTTTGTAAATGCCAAAACGTCTTAGTAGTAGTAATCACAACCCTTTTTCCAAATTCGCTTGATTTTGTATAATTTTTGAAAGAAATTGTTCATGTAAGGGCCTTTAATAGACGACAGATTATAAGTGATATACAAGATGGCTCATTTTGGATGGTTTTGCAGGATATCTCCTAGAAGGAGAGCTTGAACATAATAACGGCTAGTACGTTGCTTTTTCGAGGCCACTCAATTTTTGCGATTTCGAAGTTGCTTCATATCTCGTAGGCTATCAAAAAAATCATTTTTTCAATACTTGCTGTTACAGTCCTACTTTATCGATGGTAAAGTAAACACTTTACCATGGAGCAACTCCATAACAACCAACAGCAAATAAATAAAAACAATTGCCGGTTGTTTAGAGAAATTCAATAACAACCAACAACTATTGACAAATGTATGAATAATTAATGTCATAACTTATTAGAAAATTGAAAAGATTAAAGAGTTTTAAGGGCAAGTATTGAAAAAAAATCTTGTACTGCACACGGTGGTAAAGTCCCTTTGTCCACTCGCGGATTTGGCTCACTCGTCCTCCGGGCTCGTGAGTCAAAGTTCCGCTTATGGAAAAAGTATGTCTTTACTATCTTGTACAGTAAATAACTTTTTTTCATTGTTTTTAATGTAGCTTTTAAAGCTAATTCTATTTAGCTAATTAGATTTTCTCTAGCTTTCACCATTTTTGAAATATCACACGAACTTATGTTTTTTACATGGAACATGTATTTAATCTATCGCTCATTAAATTGCTTTTTTTCTGAGTCCAACTATACCGGGTGTCCCAGCTAAGTGTTCCACCTCAAATATCTCGTTTGACTGTGAATTGAAATGGAAGAGTATCTAAAGAAATTAGACTACAATGTCCAGACTTCAATTGATCGACATGATTTTTTTTCTAGCTATTTTGGAAATGCTTAAACGTCCTACAAGGTCTCAATATTACGAAACCAATTACTTACAATGAATACTAACTTGATAAGAAAATAATATTTTTCTTCTAAAAACTTCTCATTTGCTGCTCAAAAAATTAATAGGTTTTAATTTTTTTTGAGCAGCAAATGAGTTTTAAAAAAAAATATTATTTTCATATCAAATTCATTCGCAGTACTCATTGTAGGTAATTGGTTTTCTAACACAGACTAATTTTCGAGACCTTATAAGACGTTTTCCAAAACAGCTAGAAAGAAAATAGTACCGATCAATTGAAGTGTAATTTCTTAAGATACTTTTCCATTTCACTTCACAAACGAGATATTTGAGGTGGAACACTTAGCTGGGACACCTGTGTATCGCTTGTTATGGTTATTTTCAGAAATGTGGGAGTTATTTTGAAAATTTCGATTTCGAAGGGAGAATTCCGAAAATTATATTCAAAAGGATTTTGGTGATATGAAACAATTGTTCTTTTAGTTTATTAACGAACTATAATTTTGGTTGCTATATATTTTTACTTTTATTTTCTAATTTTGCTCTAGGGACTGTTTGTTTTATGGCACTCTAAAGTCCTTTCAAATATAATTCTTGCAGTCACTACTTGCGAAAGCCAAATTTTCATTAATAAATAAAAAAAACGTAAGTTTGTGTTATAATTCAAAAATGGCGAAAGCTAGAGAAAATCTAATTCGCCAAATGAAATCAGCTTTAAAAATTGCACTATAAAGAGTGGAAAATGTAACAGTCTGCAAGATATAAGGCACCTTCGAAATCAGGAACAAATAAAAAACCGGAAATAACTCGAAAACAAAAGAACATAGCAAAAATCTAATTTCACCATTTGACTAGTGTCGAAAAAGTCGGAAAGGAATGTATTATCGGTTATTTTGTACGAGCTCTCCTTGATACTCTGAAAAATCGTCGAAAATGGACCACTCTGTACATTTCATGAAGATACATCAATAGATGTTTGCCGGGGAGCTGCACATAATCTCACTGTACCTCTGATTCTAGTCACTATCACGACCTTTATTACGTTTTAAAAATGTTTAATGTTATTCGAACGAATACCATTAATAAGTATTGGGATTACTATATATTTGCATTGTATTAGTCACGGACTTGACCAATAATTATTAGTTTTGTATTAATACAAATTTAAATAGGATCTTATATTGATGGTTTGCGATTTACAAAATAATTTGGATTCAAATAAGAAAAAATTAAAAGATTTGGAAGATTATTTGGATGAATTATTATTAAGAGTTATGGAAACAACACCTAGAATACTACAAAATCCATATGTTACATGTAAATACTCTCATAGAAATTGAAGTGCCTTTGAAATTTCATTACAATTTACGACTGTATTTAACCATTGATTTAATAATTTAGTTGTTAGGACAAACATTATAAGGTTGTAATTTTTAATGTTTTTAATTAATGGGTATTGTTATTTAAAATATTAATTATTTTGTGTATTTGTTTTGTTATTTATTATTAATACTATTATTATTATTATTATTTTGACTAACCCATTATTGGTGCTAAGGAAATAGTGATAATCAATGATGAAACATTGTTATTATAACTATTAAGGTATTATTGTAAATATAATTAATATTTATATCGATTTATTTTGAGAAGAATTTGTAATTATTATAAATTTAGAAATAACAAGTATGGGTTTTCTAATTGTTTTTTAAATAGTCTTACAAATCTTGCTACAGTAGCACCGTCAATAACTCTGTGATCCGCAGCCAGGCTTATATTAATAATATTATCAGGTACGATTTCACTCGAGTTATTAAATCTTGGTAATTTCTGTATTGATCCAATTGCTAATAATACAGATTGTGGCGGCATTATAACTGGTTTCATATAAGTACCACCCACCTATAAATTAAAAAAAAAAAATCAGTAAAAATTATATAAAAAAACAACTGTTAAACAAACCGCTCCAATATTCGAAATTGTAAAAGTACCATCCGCTAATTGTTCCCTCGTAAAATTGCCTTCTTTACCGCTTTTCATTAATTGCAATAATTCATCGTTTATTTGAATAATATCGAGTGTTTCAACATGTTTTATAACTGGCACAGCCAAACCAATTTTCGTATCCATAGCGATACCAATATTATGGACGTTTTTATGAATTAAATTTTCACAATTTTCATCAACAATAGCATTTAATATTGGATATTGTTTCAATGAATTTGATACAGCTTTAATGAAAAATGGCATTAATGATAATTTTTTATCTGGATATTCATTCTGTAAACGTTTTCTCAATTGTACAATTTCTGTAACGCTGATTTCATCGCCGTACACTAGATGGGGGATTTTCTGCAATTATTATTATTATTATTATTTTAAAAAAATATGATAAGATAAGAATTGCTTAATTATTACCAATGATTGTGTCATAGTTTTGACCATTGCCTTTTGGAAACCTTTAATCGGCTCAATTCGATCTGCTGTTGATTCATTAGATTTGTCGGGTACTTGTGCCGTTTCTTTATCGTTCAAATATTTCAAAATGTCTTCTTTAAGAATTCGATTAGCTTTACCAGTACCCTTTATTTGAGTTAAATCGATGTTATATTGTTTAGCTAATCGCCTCACTGACGGCACACATAAGATTGTGTCTGATTTATGTTTACTGATACTGATATCTGTTTGTTCAACAGATAAATCCGATTTATTTTCAATTGTTTGCATTTTGTTGTTATTCTCATCTTTATTATCATCATCATCATCATTATCAATTTCAAGATCAACTAATGGTTTTCCGACAAATGCAATATCATCGATTTTGTAATGTAGTTTTTCAACAATTCCATCATATCGACTTGTTATGGTAACCGATGCTTTATCACTTTGTACTTCACATATATTGTCGAATTGTGCAACTTTATCGCCGACTTTAACAAACCATTCTTTAACAACAACCTCACGTATCCCTTCACCAATATCCGATAAATTGAAACTAACCCGTTTTAATAGATTGTCTGATGTGTAAAAATTTTTGTACAATATTTCTTTACGTTTAATTTGCTAAAATTCTTTAAATTCTATATTTTATTACGATTAAATAATCTACTTACCAATAATTCACAATTTATAGTTCTTGAAATTGTTGAAAATACTTTAAAAAATGCCATTTTAAATTATACCGAACAACCTTCAACTCATGAACTATTATCACTCAATGAATACGACAGTATTAAATTTACATTACAAATACATTATAATTTTTTTTCCCGAAACATTGAAATGATAAGTACGTGTTTGTGATTAAGAGTTTTACTAACTGAATTAAAATTTGTTAAATGAACATATTCCAAATAGCTTTCTTATCAACACAGCTTGTATCTGATATATATTTTTTTTGTTATTGTTGCTGTAGTAAAATGATGGAGGCTGCTTTATCAAATTATGATAAGATAATTAACAGTTAAGACGAAAGATGGTTTTGAGAATTATTCATCAAGGCCTCGATTCGATTTTCGTTCCGCAAAAGATTTCGGTTTGAAGCCCTGACGAATGCAGTATGCTGATTTATCACAGGTTCGGATCGGGTTTTCGTTACGGAAACGATAACGGTTTCTTTCGGTTTTCGGTTCAAATCCCTATTATTCGTCGCTGACTAATTAATGGTGACTTTCAATCAAGTTAAATTATTTAATAAGAAATAACTTTATTAATTCTATAAACTAATACAAAAATAATTTAAAAATAAATAGAAGAAAATAAAATGTCATTTTGTTGATTTTCCATGAAAATACAAGGATATAAATCAATAATTGATGACTATTTATAAATAAATAGGCAGTCAGTGAGTAAATGAAAATTAATAAATCAAATCATTTCAAACGATTCAGTACCAAAATCATCATACTCACTACTACTATCGGCCGAATATTCAAATTCAGCTGGAGGTGGTCGTGGTAGATTTTTAGGAGACATTTGGGCATCACGACTATAACCATCACAGAACGTAAACATCGGATATTCGCTACCCTGGTTCTCTGCCCTTGGAGTAACAAGCTGAAAATACAATCAGTAACAAATTGTTCAAGGACTAAGGTCGAGATCAATGCGAATTAGAGATCGAATTTTTTGAATTCGTAATACAGTAAAATCTCTCTAATACAGACACCCATGGGACTCGAAAAATGTCCGGAATTGGAGGTGTCCATAATAGAGAGGTTCTAGAAATTGAAAACTCCATTTATAAGATCTAGTATAGATGTTGGCAAGTGTCCGCAAATAGAGGTTGTACTGTACTTGAACTAGTTTCTTTAAAAAAATCAATAAACCGCTTGAGTGCCAAGGGTCTTTGTTATTTACTGTCCAAAAGTGCACTTTTCAATTCAGTCTTTTCTGATATCCCTCTGAGTATAAATTATCACATCAGTGTGTCTAATAGTAATTAATGTTAATGCGTTATGAGGCAATAAAGCCTGAGTGTCGACAATGTACGGCCCGAGGGCGTTATGCCCATAACGCCCGTGGTGCATTCATGCGTTTGTCATAAGTAAAAGAAGCAATTGAACTTTATTTTTGGTGTTTTTTTTTTAATTTTTTCTTTGACATCTGAAAAACTGATGTTATGATCACATTTTTAATTACTACAAAAAAGATTGTTTATCATAGCAACGGGCCTTAACAGCGGGCCATTATTTTTTCATAACGATAGCGCAACGTTATAATGATAAACAATTATTATTTGCTTATTCATGCAATGGTTTTGATGTCTATTAATGGTCAATAATATATACGAATGACATAAAATATACAAAAATATCATTTAATTTACAAAAGGCGAGTGTGTTGAGATTGGCGGCTTCGAACGAAACAGTAGAAGACGCCGCTTGGCACACAAACGGTTAAACGAGACTGATTAAGGCATCTTTGGTGCTTAAAATTAATATAAAATTGCAATGAAATACAAAAACATCTCTAATTTCCTATGTGCACAACACAAATCGCATTAATCATAGATCTGTTCCAAGAAAATTGATGTTATTTACCGGTTGTACAGTTTCTACAAGATTTAGAAAATCATCTTTCGTTTGACAATAAAAACCAATACAACATGATGGATCCATTTTACTTAAATGGATTTTACGTGGTGAACGACAATGAAAACTATTTAATGGAAAATCAGCCGCCCATACATCAACAACTTCTTGACAATAATGTGGATCTAAATGTATTAATTTATCATCTTGATAACCAATAAAATATAATGAATGTTTTGGACGACCACCAATAATACCGATACATTGTTTTAAACTGAATAATGTTGTTAAACATTGTGAATAAATTGAATTAAATTTCTCAGCACCTAATCTAACAGGAATTAATAATATTAAGGATTTCCATGTATCATTTTTATCACTACATTCTTCTAAAATATCCTTAATGTAAACTGAAAACAACTATTACTTAGATTAATTAATCAAACAATTAATTAATTAGATTATCTACCAGTACAGTCTTGAGCTACACAAACAGTAAGAGAGTCAAATTCGTAATTATCTTGGCATGCTAATTTGAATGCTTGTCTAGAAATTAAATTAAATTAAATAAAATTACGTGAATTTATTTAATAATTCCACCTGAATAAATGTGCGACAAAACCAGGTCCGTACCAATCGCCTGCTTTTTTTCCCGATTCTTCACCCAAACTAACCAATGTATGAATAGAAAACGGACTATTTCTGGACGGTTTATCACCGAACCATTTAATTATTTTACGATGATTTACATTTTCTATAAAAGTTTCTCTTGTTGTTGGTTGTTGATCGGGTATCCATCTCCAATCTTGATTGTTTCAAAATAAACACACAAATTACAACAATGAATTATGGAAGAAATATAAAGCGATAGATAAAACCAGTTTAATTAATAAGTAATACCTCTTCCTAAGAAATGACAAACCAGTGCTTGAGCAATTAACATTTGTCCACTACGTAACATACAACCCCATCCACAATCGCTACTATAATTCGAACCATTTAATAATGGAAATTCACGACGATAAGTTAACCATAAACGACTAATAAAATCTTTTTTAAAACTTTCAAAGCATTCATCGTCATTGTTGGCTATCTACAAATAATTAAAAAAAATATATTCAGCTGTGATAATTTGTCAAGATACAGTAAGGTCTCGTTTAACTTATACTGAAATACTTCTGGTTTTTACGATTAATGGTATACATATAGAGGGACTGTTCTGAAGGCATTTTTTTACTTGTATATTCTCTCACAACATACAAAATCTGTTATTCTTACAGTCGAAAATTCGCTTAAAAGTTTACTATACAGTGTCTTTTTCTAAACAGTCGGTAGTCGAGACCTCTCATTAGCCATCAAGTAATAGAAATAAGTCACTTATGAGAAGTACACAGGACCTCAAAAAATTTCTACCTAATCGGGAATTAAGGAGAACTCAACCCAAGTGCCTTGTAATTGCTTCGTACACCCGCTATACCACCATGAGAATATTCTTGGTACATGAAATTTCAATATATTTTTGCCTTTCTTAATTAATTGAAAATACGATAATATGACGAACTAGGTTGAATTTTTCGTATTTCTTGATTAGCTAGAAAGTTTGTGAGGTCCTGGATCTTGTTTATATTTGACTTTGTATTCTTGAGAGACCGACCATGTTTTGCAAAAACAACTTGTATATTAGAGTGAGCCAAAATGACTAACCTATCGAATTTATGGTCCCAATATGTTGAAAAAAATTCTCCCATTAGGCTTTTTTTTTTGTTTAATACTTGCTGTTGAAGTCCTACTTTATCGACTAAAAACTCGATGGTAAAGTAGCACTTTACCCACCTCAACGGTGGAGTTGATAAACTCCATAGTAACCAATAGCAAATAAACAAAAACAATTGCTTGTTGATTAGAGAAATCCAATAGCAACCAACAACGGTTGACAACTGTATGAATAGTTAATGTCAAAACTTATTAGAAAATTAAAAAAAAAAAATAAAAAAAAGTTTGAAGGGCAAGTATTGAACAAAATCTTGTACTGCACACGGTAGTAAAGTCATACTTTATCCAAGAGCGGAAGTTTGGCAAATCCGCGAGTTTTCTAAAGGACGAGTGCAATATACGACTTCTGACACGAGTTTTTTATACTATTTTTTCAATTTTGTGCCCTTTTTTGCAAAAAAATTGCGAGATTTGATATTTAGGGAAATTGGTGGCAGTTGGTGTTACTAAAAAAAAAAAAACAATTGAACATTCAGCTAGAAAACTTCAATTGTTTTATTTTTCACTCTTAGTCAATTATTTTTTTCGCCATATTGCTTATTTAACAATGAGTGAAGAATTTTCATGTACTCCACCTGAAATAAGGGAAATTGCTGAAAATGCAGGAAGCAATTTACTACTCGATAAATTCAAAGATCGGTACGAAAAACGGTATATTAAATATCTTGTTTTTATGATTTTTGACAGTTGTCAAAATCAATGAAAATGTTACTAATCTAGTGGGAAAAAAAATTCCTACATTTTACTTTTCAGCAATAGTATCGAAATCAGCTCATTTCGATACAGTAGCGAGTTTAATAATAGCGCTATTATTGACGCAAAATGGAAAAAAGTTATTTACTGTACAAGATAGTAAAGTCATACTTTTTCCATGAGCGGAAGTTTGACTCGCGAGCCCGAAAAACGAGTGAGCCATATCCACGAGTGGATAAAGAGACTTTACCACCGTGTGCAGTAGAAGACTTTGTTTAATACTTGTACAATAAATAGATATAGCTTAATTTTAAAAGGTGTGGGTGGCCATTTGAAATTTTCCATTTAAATAACACGCAAAAAAATTTGTGTCCATTAAAAAACTTTTGAACCGTTTGAGATAAAGATTTTATCTAGGCATATTATTGTAGGGCATGAAATTCTCTAAAACAGTACTTTGGAGCTGATTTTTTTAACTCGAAAATTCATATATTTACGGGCTATGATTGGAAATTTGCATTAAAAATGCTATAATTTTGAACTGTTTGAGATAAAAATTTTATCCATGCATATTCTTGTAGGGCATTAAATTCTCTAAATAAATATTTTGGAGTTGATTTTTTTAACTGAACTTTTTTAGCCCGTAAGTATATGGAAAAACCTTGTACAAGAAAAACTGATTTTGAACGGTAAATTTACACGCCTTTAGAACAGTCTCTTATACTACACAAAAATCATAAAAATGATGATCATCAAACGGAAATAGCACCATATACGATCAAATAATAATTTATAATTGGTTTTCGTACGAAATATCATTCTATCTTTGTTTCATACATTGGATAGTATATACTGAAAATGATGACATCAGATGTTTATCATTTTATCTCATATGTCAACATTTTTGTTTATCTCTTGATGATTTATTTTGTTTCTACCATAGCTGTAAATCCCAAACTAAACAACTGATTGAACTCAATTATCAGTTCATATCAATGAAACGGGATCTTACTGTATACAATTCAATTTTACTTCGCTTTGACTTTGAAATGCTGCAACATCCGTTCCTAATTCAGTACTATCCGATGCTGGACTTTCAACTCTTCGATAGCATTTGCCCAATAACCAAACAGGTGATTCTTTGGAAAAATTCGTCTTTAATTTCATACCTGGAAAAGCAAATTTTTATTATCTATAAATCTGTAGATAACGATAGAACCAATCACATAAATCAATGTGATATATTTATTGTTAAACAAATAAACAAAATTAATGAAAACAATCAATTATCGAGTAAAATATTTACCATATTTAACATTATTCCACATCGACAGTAAACGTGTTTTAACTTTTCCTTCAACATCTTCAGCTTTACCAGTGCCATCATCGGCACGATTATCTGGTGTCGATTGAAAATTCAGACGAGAAAAGAACACTGATTTCTCTCTGGATACAATTTGTGTGTTCATACTTATTTGTAGAATTAAATTTACATTGAACAAATGTATAAATCTATAGATATATATTTATATAGGTAACCATAAAAGTCTTGACATGTTGCAGGTATTATATGAACTAAAAAATAAATATCACTATTAATGACTCAAGAAATAGTAATTAAATATTACTACCGGCGCAAATTTCAACAACTATTTAACAACAAAAATATGCAAAACAAATTGATATGATAGTGACATAACTAAGCAAAAAATAGTAATTTTGTTGGCCTACAGTTGGCTGCACTATTGCCAATTTAGTAACTTTCAATTGTTACTAGACGCATGCTGTTTGACTGATTCTGTCATTTTGTCGATTTATCGTGTGGTGCTGTGTCGGTGTTTGTTGAAAGGTTCGTTGAAATTTTCGAAAATCCCAAAATTCACCCATCATCCATCGATAATTCAACCAAATTCGTAAACTTAAACTTAATTTCTATCAAATTGTGTTGAAATTTTTTTCAAAATACCATCAATATTTTTAATAATTGCATAAAAATAATGTAGTGATCGTTCTGTTTATCTAGCTAACAACCATGGCGCCAAAACGTAATAATATGATCCCAAATGGACATTTCCATAAGGATTGGCAACGTTTTGTTAAAACATGGTTTAATCAACCGGCACGTAAATTACGTAGAAAACAGAATCGTATTAAAAAAGCCCGTGCTGTTGCTCCAAGACCAGCAGCCGGACCATTACGTCCAGTTGTCAGATGTCCAACAGTTCGATATCATACGAAAGTTAGAGCTGGACGTGGTTTTACTCTACAAGAATTGAAAGTAAGTTATCAACAATTTTTATTAATTAATTGAATTTTTGTTCATTTTTAGGCCGCCGGTATTAACAGCAATTTCGCTAAAACAATTGGTATTGCTGTTGATTATCGTAGACGAAATAAATCGGTTGAATCGATTCTAGTAAATGCACAAAGGCTTAAAGAATATAAATCTAAATTGATTCTATTCCCGATTCACAACAAGAAGAAGTTGCGTCCTGGTGAAGCAACTGAAGAAGAACGCAAGGTACTATATAATGCTTGTCTTTGATCCTCAACGATTATCTGTGGAGACAAATCACAATGACCACAGATATCTTGTGTTTTACATTAAGCGATTATCAATACAATAATATACAGCAAGCATGTGCAACGTACGTCCCGCGGGCCGGATCCGGCCATTTTAAAAAGTTTCAAATGTCATTGTGTTAATATATATCATATATAGAATCCGGCCCGCGATATGTGATATTTGCTTCCTGGCCTGAGGTCTTGTCTTGGCCAAGTTACACATGCCTGATGTATAATATGTTCGGAACATTTCAGTTGAAATGAGAATAACTGAAATAGTTCGGTGTGTACTGATGATAGTTGAAAGTCTAGTAATTGCAATCAATTAATGCAGTAAACCTTCTCTAATACGGACATCCACGGAACTTGGAAGAAGTGTCCGTATTAGGGAGGTTCTGAAAGTTGAAATTTGCATATAAGAATGGTATACATGTAAATTTGGTGTATTTTTGGTTGCATATCTAGTTGATGTAAATACTAATACAGTACGATCAAAAAAATTTTATCGTCAAGGATATCAGTTGGTGTAGGATAGCCTTTAATATTTTATATTCAAAAATTCATTAATTTTGACATTTAAAACATTAATAATAACAATAATGCCTGGCCCAGATTAAACATTTTTAAACGTCAAAAAAACGCCGTCCAAAATTTTTTGATCGCAACTGTATATTGTTGGTTGCATATATAGTGATAAATGAAAGTTAATTAATATTTATTTGTTTTTCAGGTGGCCAAACAATTGACAAGTCCAGTTTTGCCAATCCGCCAAGCTCCAATTAAAACAAAAGCTTGGGTACCTACCGAAGAAGAGAAGAAATTCGACGCTTTCATTGCTTTGAGAAAAGTAAATTTTTGTTATCTTTTGAATTGTTTTCATAATTATTTATTTGTTTTTTATATTTATATAGGCTCGTGCTGATGCCCGTTTAGTTGGTATACGCGCCAAGAGAGCAAAGGATGCTGCTGAAAATCCAGATGATGTTACAAAAGCACCTAAACCTGTAAAAGCATCAAAGAAGTGAAAACGTTTATAAAATCATTTATAATTAAAGATTATTAAATTTAAATTTCGATGTTTCTTTTTTTGACCTCGTTCTTTTAATTTATCTTAATAATTGCGATATATTCAAATTATTTTCTTCGATTTCTGATTTTCTTTTCGAAGTTAAAAAAACTGCTAGGTCATTCCAAATTAAGATCGTTGACTTATAAATTATATTATTAAATTAAAATTTGTGTTAGTGCGATTGATGAATTGTGTGGATAATTAAAAGTGCCACTAAAGTCGTTTTAAAGAAATGGTGGGTTTTGTTGCGTCCAATGAGAGGTCAAAAAAATAACCATCTAAAGATTATAATAGGAATCTCCATAATGGAGAGGGATAAGGGGAAGTTGCATCCGGTAATCACAGCCACAAAAACAACAAGCGATTGTAAAGCTCCTCAGTTGGCCGGTTCGCTTTTGACTAAGTAACATCATGGGCTACATCACAAGCATATCAGTTATTTTATTAATTCTCATCAGCTCTTCAACCGGTGAGTTTTCATATTCTTGTAATTATAGAAATTATTTTATTGAAGAAAATTTAATCATTTTTAATTATAATTTAAACAATTTCATCGTTAGTAGCTTTTTGAAATTTGAAAAAAAATGAATGGGTCGCAATTTTTAATTTATATATTTTTGCCAATTTTGAAGTAAATAATTCTTTTAATTTTGAATGGATTAAATTACAAATTTTGCGATTTATCGTAAATTCTATAATTAAACATCGGTATGTTGGATAATTATAATCGATAATCGCAAAAATCATTTAATAAATATCGCAACAAGTTTTTAGCACGGCTGTAAAAATCGCAAGTGTTTCTTTAGAGCTAATTGCCCTTGACTAGAAAATATGGCTATATTGAAAATACACAATACAAAAACCAGTTCAGATTCGACTATCTTATATCTGTATTATCCTTCAGAATTATCCTGACTGAAAAAATTCCTCGCATACAAGATATTTTTTTTTTACCCATTGTAGACACATCTTTTTATCTTACTCTTCTCCATTGTTGAATGTTGGAAGAATCTTGAAGGTATTTGAATTTTTTCAAGGTTGTGCCGTTTATAGAAGCTACATTAAGATTTCATACACAAGTCCAGTACTTATTTACTAGTTCCTGTCTGGATGTGTTTCCACCTTTTTATCATGCACAACGAAACATCAACGATTACTTTTTTTCTACAACTACAATACATAATTTCTTATTCATATCCGATGTCTCGAAGAGTTCCGGAATATAAATAAATTATTCTGGACTTGTTCAAATTAACAAAGACCATCAAGGTCTTTCACCCATCTAGTAGTAGCTTATACATATTTTTTTTCAAAAAATTTCTATTGTTCACTGTATAGTAGTCGCACAATATTTATTATTATTATTTTTTTTGTTACTAGAATCTTAGGTCGATGACATATAAAACACGTTGTTATTTGAACTTGAAAGTACCAAATACTTGTTCTTTTGTGTTCTTCACAGTTAATTACATTATCAAAAAAAAAAATTCAAGATTACAAGTCGAGATAGATGGAATTTATGATAAACGAGGAACGGGTTTTATTTTATTTAATTATAGGATATCCTTATAGAGAATCGTTTTAAAAACAAAGGCACTTTTTGAAATTTATTGCCAAAGACTTTAATTTTAATTTAAGTTAATCAAGTTGCTGGACCTTGAAATGTCGATGGCACAAATTTATACCTTCATTGGCCTATGTCTGAAACATTTCCACGTTGCGACCCATTTATATTACAGTTGATAATAAATTTCTCATTTCGAAAATGAAGGTCTCCTGGAATATTAAATAAATTCTTGAAAGAAATTAATGGCGGCTCCACAGATACCTATGCAGTTTTCGGAAGATGAAAGTATTGTGGGAGTGGTTGATTATGCAATAGGCTCAATAAAATGAATCGCATTATTTGAATATTTGAAGACTTGAGGGCTGTTATATTAATAATAAAACTGATCGTCTGACCTAGTTTTGGGTCGTGACCCATAGTTTGAGACAGAGGCGCACTCATGTAGGAGCTTTTTGGGCTGCAGCCCAGGACGTCCTTGCTAAATATGCTTCTATTATGAACGATTTTGGGATTAAAATATTCATTAAAACCATGGAGTTCTTTCACAGATTTTTTAAATAGTAAATAATTTGATTAATTACGCAAACCCTTCAAGTAGTGTTAATCCAAAAGCCCGCTGCCCCTGGTTCGAGAGATATGTTTCACATAATAATTTATCCCTTTTGTAGGACAACGGATAACCACAATCCAATTAGATGGTGTTCAATATTTCGTTAGTCGAATGAATCCATATTCGCCGGAATTGAATTATTTCTTAGCTTATCAATATTGTCGATCGCTTGGTTTACAATTAGTCTCATTTGAAACAAAAGAAAAGGCCGATTCAATTACACAATATTTAACAAATGCAGGTATATTCTGATCATCATCATTTTTAATGGAATGGATTTATTCATTTGTAAATAATAATAATTTTAGGTTACAATAAATTTGATTTTTGGACATCCGGTAATCGTTTAGGTACCGATATGTTTTTATGGATGAGTACTGGTTTACCATTTAATGCAACATTCAATTATATGAAAAAAACTGAAAGTGATGATGAGAATAATGCATCAGATATACCAAGCGGTAGTACTAGTCCACAACGTACGGCTAGAGAAAGGTAATTTTTTGTGATTTTGCCATGTCAATTTACGATTTTAATTAATTTATGAGATCATTTTGTAGTAGTGATAGCGGTTCGAGTAATGGTTGTGTTGTATTGAGAGCACCCTCATTTGAATGGGACACCGATAATTGTGTATCGATAAAAGATTTTATTTGCGAACAAACCCGTTGTTATTACTATAATTATGGATCAATTCCTGTGTCCACTTCGCAGGGGTAAGAAGGTGAGAGCCCATTCGACGATTCATCTTGGGTTATTATTATAATTATTATTAAAATGAAATCGTATATATAATTATTCACACACTACCACCAAGACATAATGAGAAACATTAACAATAGCTTAACCTTCATTTGAATTGAATGGAAATAATTATTACACAAATCGAGGTCTATATTTTCGTAAAAAAAAGGTGGTAGTATTGTAGTATTATTAGTATTTAACTGTTTTTAAAAATTTTAGCCAGTATTAACCCAGGTGATTGGTGGTTGAGAGGGCGTCAATAAAATGCTCTTTACTTTTACTAACCTTTTCCAGAACATAGAAACTAACATTTCCAATATTTTATGGATTATTTTTTTTATTTTTTTTTCTTGTTCTAACAGAAGACCGAAGCCAGTTACTACAACGATTCAATATAGTTCGACAACAGAAAATATAAAAAATAATTTCGTACATATGAATAATTTAATAAATCAATTACGTTTAACTACACAAGCTTCAAAAAATATCGATTCTAAATTGGATCATCCTGTATTTATACCAAATAAAGAAATTGATTTAGAACAATCAACAAATGGTCCATATGATAATTTTAATCTAAATAATGGTGAAATGCAGGATGATCCATCAATTGGTGCTGATGATAATAATTACGCTTCTACAATACAACCGGAAAAATTTACTACATTTGAAACTGATCCGTCCAATAACTAAATTAGTATTTAAGTAATTACGAATTGAGTTGTGATTCCATTTATAATAAGCGTAATTTTTTGTCTCAATATTTTCTTTTTTTTTTGATACGCAAAGCTAGTATGTAAGTTTTAAACGTATGTAGCCATTGATATCAATAAATAATCAATTTTGTAAATTATTTGTTTCTCTGTAGAAAAATATATTCCTAAAGAAATAATAAGCAGAGGCCGAGCCAGGACCGGCTTTCTCTACAAACGGACCCTAGTGGAAGTGATATTTTGGGGATCAATTCTTATACGATAAAAAAAATTATAAAAAGATAGACAGAGTATAAAAAGTAAATGTACATTCAGAGGCGTAGCGAGGGGTGTAAGAGGATCTACCATGACGCGGGCGCCACTCAGAAGGGCGCCAAATACTCTTCAAACAAATTTGAAGTGTATTTTAAATTAGTATTGATTGTAACATTGGGGCGCCAGTTATGTTCGCTACGTCATAGTGTACATTGTATATTTTTGGTGGTGGCTTGCTTTATAGAGGCCTTCAGTATGGACAGTTTTGTTTTATATCAAGTAAATCCTATGCCCAGACCCTCCACTTACCTTAATCCGCCTCTGCTTATAACTCACGTACTCAATTTTACCAACCCCTGGTAATTATGCAAACATTTAAACACGTACACTTTTAACATTAATTACGACCTCTACAATGTTCCTGCTATCCTGTTAACCGGAGGCTACTTATTGCCATTTGTTGATAAGTTAGAGTTTGTCCCGGAAAGTTTTTGTATTTTTTTTTTAATTGATAATTTGATGAACTAAGAATTCATTTATAAACAATAATAATAAATCCATATATAGGGAAAAGTCCTACAGTACCGCCACATAAACTAAATAAACTAAAAATGCCTTGAATTAATATTTATTTGTTGATTTATGTAAATGGAAATAATAAAATACCGATATATTTAGAAATAAACAGCTTTATTAATAAAATTTGGAAACAATGAAACATTCAAAAAGTAGTCCTCCAATCAGGGCCGGCGCAAGGCAGGTTTAGCCCGTATGCCAGAATCCGGCCCCGCGTTTAAGGAGGCCCCGCCGTCTACGAAAATTACCCAAAAATATTTGCTCGTTCAAAAATTTTTAGTGAAAGATTTGAATATGGGTCATTCCACCAAATAAAATCATTTTTACGGGGCGACCCCCGCCGATTTTTTTCAAATTTTGTGGAGGTGTTCTCTACTTTGACAAAAAAATTCCCTGAAAGTTTGAGTTCTTAATATGCGGCCGTTTCGAAGTTATGAATTTTTGAAGTTTTGAAGAAACAAAAATTTCAACTTTTTCATCATTTTTTTGAGGTAAAAAACCTTCTTTTCAGAATTGGTAAAATGTAGCTTTTTGTAGGAAAAATTCTGAACTTTTTAATGGGAATATTTATTTTTTCATACATGCAACGGAAGACCCTTTAAAATCCAATCAAAGTGAAAAAAGCAATTTTTCTCCCAGTGCGGCGCGTGGTACATCAAATTTGATATTTTTTTCTGAAAGCTGAGAGTTTTTCCCACAAAATATGTCATTTTCGCGATGTGCATATTTTTTGTTTTTTTACAATTAAATAAAATGTAAAATCTTGACAATAAAAATGCATATTTTTTTACGATCGTTTGTAATCGGTTATTTTACGTGCATGTTTGGAGCTGTCGAATATACCCGATTGCAGTATTTTTCGCGGTTGCTATAGCAACCGCGCCAATATCTGAAAAAAGTTTAAAAATATACGTTTTTTAATTGTCGACATTTTACATTTTATTTAATTGTAAGAAAACAAAAAATATGCACATATTTTGTAGAAAAAACTCTCAGCTTTCAGAAAAACCGGTCAAATTTGATGCACCAAGCGCCGCACTGTGAAAAAAATCGATTTTTTCACTTTGATTGAATTTTAAAGGGTCTTCCGTTGCATGTATGAAAAAATGGATATTCCCATTAAAAAGCTGAGAATTTTTCCTACAAAAAGCTATATTTTACCAATATTGAGAAAAAAATTTTTCACCTCAAAAAAATTGATGAAAAAGTTGAAATTTTTGTTTCTTTAAAATTTCAAAAATTCATAACTTCGAAACGGCCGCATATTCAGAACTCAAACTTTCAGGGAATTTTTTTGTCGAAGTAGAGAACACCTCCAGAAAATTTGAAAAAAATCGGCGGGGGTCGCCCCGTAAAAATGATTTTATTTGGTGGAATGACCCATATATATTCAGGCCCCGTAAAACATTTGAATCCGGCCCCACAAAACGTCACGCTGGCCCTGCCTCTAGTACCGGCCAGTGTACAAAATAGTGTTTAAATAATGCAATAATCACAAAAATAGTGATTGGACAATTCCGAAATATTGGCACAAGCCTCATGAACCCAAGTTTTGCAATTTGCACATTGTACTCAATATTCTTAGTGAGATTCAAGGCACAAAGGGCAAATTGCAAAATTTGGCTTCACTATGAGGAGGACTTGGGTTTTCGTCTGTCTTTTTTGCCTTTCTTGCAAACTCCCTTTCCTGAAGAACTTATTCTATCATTTAATGTCGTTTTAGGTAAACTGTAACTATGTGCAGCCTTTCTTTTTTTTCGTTTCACCTTCATTACCTGACATCATTTGTGTAGTTACATCACAAAGAAATTAAACTACTTAAAAATACACTCAAAAAGTGGACGGTACTGGGGAGCAATTTTGTGGCCGGTACTGGAGGAAACAGAAAAAAATGTCATGTTCGATCAATAATAAAATATAAGGCTTGAAGTGGGATTTAAGTTATGCTGGGACACTCTGTAGGTATCATATACCTACAGAGTGTCCCAGCTAAGTGTTCCATCTCAAATATCTCGTTTGTTTCTAAATTGAAATGGAAAAGTATCTAAAGAAATTAGACTACAATGTCTACACTTCAATTGTTCGACATCATTTTCGTTCTAGCTATTTTGGAAATGCCAAAACGTCATACAAGGGCTCGAAAATTACACAATATTAGGAAATCGATTATCTACAATGAATACCGCGAATGAATTTGATACTACAATTTTTTTCTCTCCTAAAAATTTTTCATTTGCTACTCAAAAAATGATATAGGAAAGTGCGGTTCGCCCGGCGCATCCACCATTCTGCAGGATGAATTGTTACGTCTTTGATCTGAAATATACAGTCTTTAACTCGAAATTTTGTTCATTCACGATATTCATTGCAGGTGATTGGTTTCTTAATACAGTCAAACCTGTGTAAGGGAGAACTGGATAAGCGAGAAAACTCTATAAGTGAGAGTAATTGTCAGGTCCCGTAATTTTACCCCTCTAAAACCTGTATGAATGAGAGACAAAAACCTGTATAGGTGAGAGTCGTTTTTCGCTCATGGACCTCTGTAAGTGAGATTGTTAATTACCTGAATTTGCATATATAAAATAGAAAAATACACACAAAATGTAAACACTGAAACGCAGAAAAAATTAACGGATTTTTTCAAGTAAATTTAATGTTAGATCTTTAGTATTTTTTTTGTAAGCATTTATCTGCAAACATGTTTTATTCTAATAAGTAATACCCATACGATACATGCATGTTTATCGATATTTATTGGCTGTATTTTTCTAGACCTCTTTAAAAGAGATAAACCTGTCCGGAACCTCTGTAAGCTAGAAACTCGGGTTAGTGAGAAACCTCGATAAACGAAAAATACATCGCCGTCCCTTGAACTCTCGCTTATCCAGGTTCGACTGTATTTAATTTCGACGTAGGGTTTTTTTATCAATGAATAGGTTATTGATCCCAAAGAAGCTCTAATTTATAATTAAAAGATTTTCGGACATTCATTGCCTTTATCGATTTTTTATTTTACAACTGTATAACGTTTCGGTCAACAACAATCTCCGACCGTTATCAAATACAAACTGTTTGTATGCAATTTCGTACGGAAAATAGCAGATTGCACACGCTATGAAGTAATATATGATTTGCGTGCGGGAAGTTTGTTTATGGTGACCGTTGGAAACCGTTCTAGGAATGACATTTATAGTTTTGACAGATTTAATTGATTTTTTAATTTTGATTTTTTATTATAGTCTAATTTCTTTAGATACTTTTCCCTTTCAATTCACAATCAAACGAGATATTTGAGGTGGTACACTTAGCTGGGACACTTGTATATCTATGATATACCCTAAATATGTCTTAAACATAATAATGTTATTATATTAATTTTTAATGTTCATAACAAATTATGAACTATAAAATTGTAATTGAATTTTTTAATAATTATAATGTTTTTAATAAGATTCAATGCAAGTCAATATCGATATCCGATATGTCGACAAAGAACAAGTGATGTTCCAAATTTGAAAAAAATATTGATATCGACGATATTTTTATTAAGTCTACATCACCCCCCTATAATTCCATGTTTCAAAAAATTGTTCGGTGTCGGGACACCAGCCAGGGAGCGCCAGTAGTCCTTTGCGCCGATCACCTTTACGGGAGCGTTGAATTAAATTTTATTAAATTTTACTTATTAAGAGAAGTTTAATTATAACATTATAATTATTAATTTTTTATTAACAATAATAATAATATTCCTCATAATATGCACGAAGCAGCAAATGTTGACAGAGGAGACTTCCTGAAAAATTTAGCTCGTTGGCTTGTGATGCCGCATATGCAACGACGTGTTATCAGAATTTTGTTTTTTGTTTGTTTTCAGAAGTGAATTTTATATTTTTTGTGTACATAAGGTATTAGAATTTAAACTATTTTGTTCTTTTGTTATTTCAATATCTAAAAACGTAGCTCGAAATTACGTGATAAGTGCCAATATTTTCGATTTATGCATGTTACTAGATTTTGAATATAAAAAGTTGATCAGATTTCACGTCTTTTTGTTACGACAGTCCTATAGTTGTCAAACAATTTGAAATAATTTTGTTAAAAAAGACCATCTGTTAATCTATCCGATATATAATAATAACTATTAAACCGCGGTCGTCACACACGGCGCAAAGGACCACCAGCGCCCTCTAGAAGAACTAAAATCACGGGACATATTCGTTCACTTTTTTCGCTGTTTCGCCCATTGAAGCTACAGGGGGCTGGTCTACATCGATATCCGATATATCGACAAAAAACATCGATATATCGATTATAGGCATGCGCAGACAAGCTAATTGTAATTTATAATAAAAAAAACTTGATGTGCGCATGCTCAATAATTACAGTTATTATTAATGTTTTAAATGTCAAAATTACTGACTTTTTAAGTACCAAATATTAAAGACTGTCCTACACCAATATAAAAATGATCCTGATGAACGACTTGATAAATTAATTTCTAATTTTGTGGGGCTGCTCTACTCAGTTCTGGCTGGGGAGCAATAGCACAAGCATATACTATACAGACGTATATAAGAATGAGACACTTACTTATGTGGCATATAAGTAATATGCTATGCATTAAGCTTTATTTCGGTTCTCCAATCAATAAGTTACACGTACAAGACAAATAATTATATAATTATAATTTTAAAAAATCGAAAATCGTTGAAAATGTCGTTACAAAAAAAATCGATGTTTCAAAAAAATCGAATGAAAAATATATCGATATTTTGATATCGATATATATGCTTGAATATCGATATTTTGATAATATCGGTATTGCAGGAACATCACAAATTGCAGAATCATAATTTGAGTAGAATTATTTACCAAGTCAACTTGATTAATTTTAGAAATCTTTAAAGAACAGTTACAGATTGCTGTCAGTGTATTTTCCAGAATTGATTAAAAATTTGAACTTTTAAAACTTACCGCTAGATGTACTCTGTAGCAACAGGACGGGTTTTTAAATTTCATGTCCACTAATTATATGTATATAAATAGTTTAGTAAACACGAAAATAAATTCAGATATAAATTAAATTAAACTGACAATGAACGACAATTATAAATACTTTTCATTCCAGAAATGATTTATTGTAAATTATACATGAAACATTGAAATAATCACAATTTTTTTCATTTTTATTTGCGTTATTATATCACAGCACACGAAAATAATAAATTGAATTTCCAGATATCTACTACTAATTTATTCTTCAATCAATCTCTCTCTATAATTTATATTAATATTTAGTTAAATTAGAATTTTACCACATGATTTTTTAATAAAATAATCGACCAGTATTGCACCATAATAACGAGAGAATAATTTCAATTTGATTTAATTCTAAAACTGGTCACAGATGTTATTCATAATCATATTGTGTTTTGACTAATTGCAAAATAACCACCCTTCAAAATTACACATAATAGGATAGGATAACGTGGAAAAATCTACTTGTTATAAAATAATCTCCTGAAGTCGATACTTGTTAATGCGGTAAAAATAAAAAAATGATAATTAATTATCAACTACAGGGTAGAAATAGTATAGAATAAACATTAAAATTCTTTATTTATTTATTTATTTATTTTTTCCTCTTTTATAATTTATCTTATGGGGAATAGTTATGGCTGCGAGAGTTAATTATGATGCGAAAATGGTAATGAAACGCGTGTTTATATTAACATAACAGCTATTGCATCGATAAAGTCTTTACAGGGTTGTATTAACAATAAAAATAAGTCCAAATGAATAGTTTATAAGTAAGAAGGCGTGGTAAAATGGGTGTTACTAGAAGGCCATTGTTATATCGACCAATAGGGAACTTGATAGGCGTTACGAAAATATTCCACATAAACTTAAATATAGTTTTAAGATTCAGTTTGAAGTTGTTAAACAGATAGAACACATCTTAAGTATTTGAAATTTAACAATAATAATAATAATAATAATAATAATAATAATAATAATAATAATAACGCGGGTGTTTGTGTTTATTCTACAGTGTTGTATTTATTTTATTTTTATTAATTTAATTAATTGAATTAATTATGCCACGTCCATCAAGAGAATCTTATGGTGATCAAAAACCACCATATTCTTATATATCATTAACGGCAATGGCAATATGGAATTCACCAGAAAAAATGTTACCATTATCAGAAATTTATAAATTTATAACAGATCGTTTCCCATATTATCGTAAAAATACACAACGTTGGCAAAATTCATTACGACATAATTTATCATTTAATGATTGTTTTATTAAAATACCAAGACGTCCAGATCGTCCTGGTAAAGGTGCATATTGGGCATTACATCCGGCCGCATTTGATATGTTCGAAAATGGTAGTTTATTAAGGCGACGTAAACGTTTTAAATTATTAAAAAGCGATAAAGAAACATTAGATAATGAATTAGCTGCATTAGCTAATATAAATCGTTTCTTTTTTACGACGCCACCACCACCACCACCACCACCGACAGCAACGACGACAACAACAACAACAACAACGACAGGCACAATACGACAACAAACAACGACGGATACCGTAACAACACCACCACCACCACAACCACCACTATCAACAACAACAACAACAACAGTTGATTTAAACGGTATGATAAAACCGATTATTAGGGAACCGTCGCCTAATATTACAAAAATCACTGATAATAATAGTTTGACTTGTATACGGCCCAAACGGCCATTTACCATTGAAAGTTTAATTGAACCAGATAAACCGGATAATACACAAAATTTATTAAATATACATCCATGGCGTATGAGTACGTATTGTGATTTAACAATAAATACACCAATTAATTTAATACACACACCGACGTGTTACAATAATTATATGCCGCATTGTGAAGATCTCATAGGACTGTCTCAATTAGCTTTACGCTCTATTTGATAATTAATTTATATGTGAACTTATGTGCAACTGACGATAATAATAATAATAATAATAACAATAATAATAATAATAGTAATAACAATAACAATAATCGTAATAATAAGACATAATAATAATCGTATAATAATAATAATAATAATAATAATAATAATGATAATATTAGTAGTAGTAATAGTAGAAATGCTAATAATGATAAGGTGATCGTTCCTGTTTGATAGATTGATAGATAAATAAATAGATACACCTACTGTATTCTTTCTGTAGCCTACTAGAAAACTAAATGTGATATTATTTAAGTTATACTTATTAATATATAGTATATATAGTATACAATAACACAAAAGGTGTATTTTATTCATTTGTTTCCCAGCACGCAAAGAAAATTATAATATATTCGGTTCTTGTTGAATTAGTTCTTATCACGATACGAACATGTAAATATTTGTATTTGGAATATTATAAAAAACGAAAACAATAACAACAAAAAAAAAAACAGTAAGAAATATCACAGTAAAAACCATTTGCTCATATGTGCAAAATTATGTACCTATTATATAAATGTTGTAAATATTTAATAATTAAAATAGTAATATACATAATGCAAAGTATTTATTGATTAATAACCATGACATTGTCCTTTCAAGTTAAATAAAATTATAAGATAAAAAACAATTCAAATGTTAACTGGTAAATTAACATTAAAATGGAATTTGACATAATGAGATCACTGGCATATGTTAAACACCCATAAATAAGGTTGATATTAAAATTAGAATTTATAATTAACGTAATACTGTGTTATTACAAGAGATATAGCGCAAATAAAATTGTATACTACGGTACAATTCTAGTTTTTAATTATAATAAAGCGAAAATTATTTAGAAGCAAAAAAAAATAATTATTTATATTGAACCAGTCAGTGAACTTTTTAATACAGAACAATCAATCAAATGTAAAAATCAACATTTTTTTTTTAACATTAAAATAACATAATTGTCACTTGCGGTCGAAAAGAGGAAGCTTGAACATATTTTTTCTATGTTTTAATAAAATTGTTTATTACAAAATTTTAAATTACCGCCAGCCGCAAAGTATTTTCGTTTATTTGATTTTTTATGTACGACAATTTATCAACAAATTAACAACATTATTGAACTGATTCTTGGTTTTTGGCCAGTTCAATTTTATGGTGGAATATTAAGATATTATAAAATGAGATTTTAGGGTTTGCATGTATATTGACGCGGATTAAAGAAGAGATACACGTTTTTAGAACACCACAAAAAACTTAAACAATAAACTGGGAAGAGAACAAGCGGCTTAATTTGTTCACTACAAAGATATTTAAGTCTTGATAATCTTAACTCGTCAGTGTTGATAATTTATTAATTCTATTAAATTACAATAATATCAATGTAGGGCGCCAAGCAAATTGTTTGTAGAAATATTGAATTCGATTTTCGTTCCTCCTATTGCAGATTAGCAAATACTGTTACAGAATTATTGCTTCAATTATTACCAGCGTAATAACAACAAGAAACTTAAAGTTCTTTTTAAAATCTAGTCTCCTGAAATTGTGACACCGTGGGCCTAAATCCGCCACTGATTGTTACACGTTTTTGTGTTTGTAGAGAGATTTCTTTCCTCGAAGGTTAGAGCCCGTTTCATATACTTTAAACCTTACAAAGGCGTGGCTTGCGTTATCGTTGAGATCGAGAGAGAACGAGCGAAATAATCATGAATATAAAAGAGACAGTGCTCCCTTCTACTGCGATTGAGGAAAATCATGAAACAGCGTTATTTAAATTTTAAGTGGGTGCTTATAATTGTTGAAATCATCGATTTCTGATGAATCCACGTTTTATGATCAATATGGTAGATACAATGATAGCATTAATGTTTAATTTTCAAAAAAATTCTATTATGTTAGAATAATTAATCGCTGGTTATCCGATTGGTGTAGCTTGTTATGTTAATTAAGTCTATTGTTTTGCGTCCGTTTGTAGTCGGTTGTATTATTTATATTAAATTGATGGATAGTTTTGATAATAAGTAATTATATAGACGTATATCTAGAGATAATTTTAATTTCATCATTAATATTTGTTTAATTATACAAATCGTCGAAATTTATGATTAATCGTTAAATTATAATTTCTTTTTTTAAATGATGCGACAGTAACATTTGTAATGTTGTTCGGTTCCTTTATTATTATTATTATTATTATTATTATTATTATTTAATTCAATATATTCTGAAAAAGAAATGTATTGTAAACATGTTTGAACCGTAACAAATAGATTTGTTGTTCGTTGTTGTTACCGCCGAAATTGTATTCAATTCAAATGTATCATCAAATGGGAGTTACATCCGTATTGATGCCAATTATCAATGGTCTATGCATGAATATTGTTATTAATAGAGAATAGAATATTTTGGGGTTACGTTTTGTCAAATAAGCATAGGGGAGTGTCATAGGTACCCCAATTCAACATAAATCACGAACATATGTAATAGCAACATTATAAATTCAATTACAATATAAACACTTTTATGTAGAAACATTTATTTTATTTGTAAGGATTCTGGTGTTTAGTTTTTATTATTATTTTATTTTTTATCATAATCATCATCATCATCATCATCATCATCATCGTTTCGGACTAAGAGTGTATATAAACAGGTCTAAACAACAGTGATGAAGATAATAGAAAAACACCATTCCCATAATGAACAAAGAACTAAAGAAGGTAAGCCGACACGTCTGCCGTTGTCACAGGTAATGTACGTGTGCTTTACTTAATTATGGTGTGAAATGAAACCTATTATACTTATTTAATTTCATTCTTGAACATAATTGACCACCTAGAAAAGTGAAGATTTGATAAAACATCCCAAATACCTAATGTAAAACTATACAAAAAAATTAATCGCTTTTTTATAATATTATACCATGATTTATTAACTTGATAAATTTGGTGTTTTGTAGCTGAAATTTTTTATATTTTCGTTACTGTTGCTTATTTAATCACAAATTTATTGTTAAATTGTTAAAATTAAAATATTTTGAATATCAAACGTTAAATGTGTTAAATGTGAGCTCTGGTTTAACATTTTTGCCACTTATGATTGACGGCTCTATCTAATCGACTATAATCTCTATATTTACGGTTATTCAGTTTTTCACCTAAGAAATCTATTTTTTTATAAATCAGAGATGTGCAATCCTTTTTAGGGTCGCGGAAATAACAAGAAAAATTCTTACTGTTTAATAAAAGGGATGTGTCCAAATTTTTCATTCAGTTGCCGTATTATAGTCTGTTTCATGAGAATCACCGGGCATGCTTACAAGCGTCTCTTTAACCTTCATTGTCATCTCTCTTCTTTTGTCTCTCTCATCTTCAACGTCACATTCCACGAGCCACGTCCCAACGTCTTCAGATGGATAAAGTTACATGAAACGGTTCATAGACTGCTAATATAATATTGATATTATAATTTTAGGTCCGAAAAATGTTTGATTTTATTTTTTTGATTTAACTTGCCATTTACTGATATGTATTTTAGACCAATATACAAAAAACATCATCCTGTTATCTACGGTGAATTAATTAGTTAATTCAATCTACGAATTAGTGTGATTAGTAACTCAATAAACTATGAGTAAAACTGCGCAACGGGGTTTGTTTCATGAAAGTCTCTCTGACAGTTGACTTCACTTTAACCGCTTGTTTGAGAAATAATATCATATAGTCGTTTTATGGTTATTATAGCAGTCACTTTTCGTTTCAGTTTTGACTGAAAAATGATCAAAAAATTGTGTTTGGGTTCAACCCAACAAAGTTGCATAGGCGACCGATGACAATTGAAATATATTAATTCCGAAATGGTAACACGCCTATATTGTCCACTTTTTATCTGCAAAAAAAATGTCAAAACCGTAAAAATTCGAATCAAAAGTAAAGCTTTCTGTTACTGATTTAATTGAATAATTTTAATAATTTACTGTTATTGTTTTGATTGTCTAATTCGTTCTTATCGTGTAATTGCTAAGTATTGAATTTGAACAAAAATTCATTAATGATGGCCCACTGTTATATTCTCAAACATAATAAACTAATCATCGTCAATTTTTCACATTTTTATGTATGTTTTGTTAAATTAGCTGTCAAAAATATAAGATGGTACAGTGGACCAGATAAATAAAACTAACTTTTACTACTACTACTGAGCTTTACCAATAATAGTCGTTTAAATACATTTTTTTTTATTTTGTAATTACTCTGATTTACACAAAAATGCATTAATTCTGAACCAGTATAACCTAACGAACTAATTTTTGTCAGTTCTGTCACTTTGTTTAATTAGCTGTCAAAAATCCAATTGTCCCAACTTATAAAATCTCAATACAGGGCGGTACAGTGGACCAGATGCATATTAATAGAGTTGGCGCGACGTTATGATACAGTTTGTGGGTGGAAGACAGTAATCAACACAGGTGCACCAACTGTCTTTTTAATCCTGTTTTAAATTTTTCTAATTTTTATAATATTTATCGGCTTATTTGAGCTCAAAATTTATTCAAAATCACTCAATACGAAACTTAATCATTTTTTTTCAAAAACATCTAAGGTTTTTCAAGTTTTAAAAAAATTATTTCCATTTTATCAATTTTTATAAGTCGTTTGTGCTTAGTTTGATTCGGTAGCATATATACCGATTATGTCACGTGATTCATCAGCGGTATTGGTATTACGGCGCCCGTCCTATGACGGGTAGGGGGGATATTAGTTATCTGAAATCTCTAGGGTTCAAAATTCTCAGTTAAATCAAAATTATCCAACATCCAGTATAAAACCATGTATATAAATAATGAGTTAACGACGTCATAACATCAATGTTTAGTGGCTATGATAATAACATCTATATGACACGACACAGTTAAAAGTCCCACCTGCATAACATCGCAAAATAATGTGCATGGTTGTTCAAAATTTGCAGTTAGACTAGAAATTTCAGGTTACTCATATAAGCCCAGTGGATCCTTCAAAGTTCCTAATACCAATATCCAATTTTTGCCTTTTTTGTGATTTGAAAAATATAATAAAACAAAATATAGTTTAATAAAAAAAATATCAACACAGACGTGCCAACTCTCTTTTCACTCTTTTTTTTTTAAATGTAGTAGCTTATTCTGTCTAAAAACTTGCTCAAAATAATTCAATATAGAATTAATGTATTATTCTTCAAAAATTCTACAGTTTCTCATAATGCAAAAAATCATTTCCATTTTATCAATCCTTATAAGTCGTTTATACTTAGTTAACCTGTTGTAGCATAAATACCATGGGATTTATCAGTGGTATTATATCAAAACACCCCATTATGACGGGTGGAGGCGTCAGTGTGGTTGAAATTTCTATAGCTTTTCAAGGCTAAGCCTCATCTTAGTTAATTGGTAGGTTAACCTAATTAGCTTATCATTGCATCGATAGGATTAGGTAATGGTCAAATTAGGGTTAGGCAAAATTCTCATTACGCTATTAATTGGCTACACTGTTGAGATATGCTATAGATTCAAAATTGTATTCCCTGTGGATTCCTAATACCAATGCCCAATTGTTTGTATTATCCATAGTAGAAATGAAATCGAGGCGCTGGCAAAGGCCTGGTTAGTTTGCCCAGATTGAAACCAGACACTAGCCAGTACACGGGAAAAAAACCTGTAGGTGCTACATGTCGTAGTCCTGTAACGTGATCCTGTAGCAGCAACAGGATTAGTCCTGTTGTAGTTGCAGGTCTTTCCTGTTGGTATTTACAAGGTGTTTTTTCTAGGCATAATCAATATTCGAGATCCCACATTACAAATGAAGAAAAAAAAGTTCCTAGCACCGTTCAAGTCCTTAGAACTTTTACAATGTATCTAGTGTTCTGCATTCGATGCAGCTAATTAGGTAATAGAGAAAATTGCTTTACATAACAAAGATGCTCCAAGAACTGAGCTATGCTCGAAATCAGTGGCAAATTTAAATGTCATGGCTCTCTAGGTCCGATCTTATATACCGGCTTTTTTGTAATACGTACAATATAAACAATCTGTACATAGCTCATCAGAAATTTAAATAAATATGGGCCAGTCTTTTTTGTAAATCTTTATACTTGCGCTAGCAAAAGGCCCCATGTAGCTAAGTTTGGAAGTACAAAAAAATAGTAATAAGTTTTCAAATTTATACAATGAGAAAAAAATCATTGATCTTCGGATTATTTCAGATAGCAGAAGACTTGTTTGGATTTAAAATCTGATATTTCAGATCAATTTTTTCAAGTATAAACCGATTTTATCACCAGTCAAGATTGTTTACTTATCAAGATTTAAACCTGCAAATTTCAATAAGATCATTTCTTTATAATCTTTTAAATAGTAAAAATCATACAGTGCAATAAAATTGAGTTATTTTTTAATTGATTGACTTTTCTATAATTACTTCTAGAGGGAAAATTTTTAAAACTATAAGAGCTTTTTTATGGTACGAGTAGTTCAAACATTTCATTTCCACCATTCTTCTGTCAACTTCATTAAATCTGAAAACTTACAGTTGTTTTCCCATTTCCATGTAACTAAATCAACTAAATAGTTAAAAATGAAAACACAAATAATTAATTTAATGTTCGACTATTCAAATATAATAAAATTTGTAATTGTTATTAAGAAAAATGAGCTTCTTTGGTAATTTAGCTTTGTCAATGTTAGGGTGGACCAGAAATATATTAATTAAAAATCGACACTGAAACATATTTCGGAATTTAGCCAAAACCAGATACTTTCTAGTCGTCTTCGCGATAATTTAAAAATTTTGAAAGGATTATAAATAGAACTTATCGATGCCTATCAGTGCCACTACGAGGAGTCTAAAATTTGGTTCTGTACTTTATAGGTTAGGCAAAATTCTCATTATGCTGTTAATTCGCTACACTGTCGAGATATTCGGATTTCAAAATTGTATTCCGTGTGGATTCCTAATACCAATGCCCAATTGTTTGTAATATCCATAGTAGAAATGAAATCGAGGCGCTGGCAAAGGCCTGGCTAGTTTACCTAGATTGAAACCAGACACTAGCCAGTACACGGGGAGAAAACCTGTAGGTGTTACATGTCGTAAACCTGTAACGTGATCCTGTAGCAGCAACAGGATTAGTCCTGTTGTAGTTACAGGTCTTTCCTGTTGGTACTGCAAGACTAGTCTTGTTGTGGTTGCAGTGTTGGTCCCATAGTAGCTGTAGAACTTTTCTGTTGCTGTTCCAGGAACATGTTACAGGTCTACGACTTGGAGCAACTAAAGGTTTTTTTCCCGTGTACTGGCTAGCGCCTGGTTTCAATTTAGGCAAACTAGCCAGGCTCTTGCCAGCGCCTCGATTTCATTTCTATTAGGGATGTTCATTACATTTTGTAAAAGATGATTAGATTATTTATAGTAATTAATGTATCAAGGGCGTTGCGAGGCAAATAACGCCTGAGTGTTGTCATTGTACTGCCATGGTGTATTCATGAGCTTATGCTTATGCTTATGCAATTTAACTTTATTTTTGTTTTCTTTTTTTAATTTTTTCTTTGTCACCTGAAAACTTGAGGTGACCATTCTGTGAACATGCAGCTACATACATGGAAACTCCAACTAGAAACCACCATTTGATATGTAGTTACAAACTTGATACTTTAAGTAAATATTCTTTGTACTGTTAGGTAGGTGTCTTATTCGCCAGAATTCCTAAAAATTCGTAAAGATTTATCAACTATCACGAGAAGACTTATATATTATATACGAACTAAAACATTCCAAATATTAGATTTTTCCAATGTGAGTCTGATTAAAAAGGTATAATTACTTTACTAGAATTGAAAATTTACCTATACAGGGTGGAGGGTCTAAATAAGGATGCACTTGATTGTAATTATGCGCAATTCTTTGAATAATTTTGTGTATGTTTTGTTAAATTAGCTGTCAAATATCCAATTGTTCTAACCTATAAAATGTCAATAGAGGGTGGCATAGACCAGATGAATATTAATAGAGTTGACGCGACGTCATGATTAGTATACGGATGGACCACTGTAATCAACAGGTCGGCCAACTATGTTTTTACTTATTTTTTAATTTATTTAAAATTTCGTTGTTTATTTTAGCTGAAAACTTATTCAGGAATGTTCAGCAGGAAAATAATGTATTTTTCTTCAAAAATTCCTGCAGTTTTTGAAGATTCAAGGAAAATATTAATATTTTGTCAATCTTATAAGTCACTTATGCTTGGTTTGTTTTTGTAGCATATATACCGATTATGTCACGTGATTTATCAGTGGTGTTGGTATCAGGACGCCCGCACTCTAGCCGGTAGGGAGATGTGAGTCTCACTGCGCTCCTCTAGCCAAATAGAGATAGATCGCCCTTTACAATGCGACTCGTTTGATCTAGTCATCCAACGCTTTCATTCATTGGTCACATCCCAGTTGATCCTTCAAAGTCCTGATACCAAAACCCAATTTTTTGCGTTTTGTATTTACCATACAAAAGATGCAAAACGATACTATCTCTCATTAATTTTATGTTTAATAATTAGTTATAAAATAGGATAGGATGAATATAAATGGAGTTGGCGCGATGTCATGATACAGTTTGTGAGTGGACAACTGTAATCAACACAGGTGTACCAACTGTCTTTTCACTATTTTTTTGAGTTTTTGTTAATATTTAGTCGCTTATTTGAACTAAAAACCTACTCAAAATAATTCAATAGGAGATTAATGTATTTTTCTTCATAAAATTCTACAATTTCTCATGATGCAAAGACATTATTTCCATTTTATCAGTTCTTATAAGTCGTTTGTACTTAGTTTGATTCGGTAGCATATATACCGATTATGTCACATGATTACTTGGCGGTTCTGGCATTAGGACGCCAGCCTTATGGCTGGTAGGGGGAAAGTGAGTTGTTTGAAGTTTCTAGTATCATCGAAATTCCGAAATTCTCCATTTCTCCTCATTCGTTAATCATCATTCGCATCATTCATTTGGTTCATTCATTCATCGTCATTAAATCATTCACCCCCATAATCTACCGTGTGGCCTAACATCGTAGACAAACACACACACACATACACATCTACAACACACTATAGAGTTGTGGGACAAAATTACAGTAAACTAGAAATTTCAGATTGCTCATAATCCCAGTGGATCCTTCAAAGTTCTAATGTCAATACCCAATTTTTTCCTTTTTTAACGTTGTTGACCATCCGGTGACCTTCCCTCACAAAATTAATTTGGGCGTAATAATTCATAATATGGTTTTAAATCATTTTTGTATATAGAAAGTTAAAAAAAAAAATGAAGCAAAACAGAAGATGATGTCAATTTAAAACTAAAAAAGATGATGAAGAAGAAGAAAAAGAAGAAAAAGAAGGAGAAGAAAAATAAGAAGAAGAAGAAAAAGAAGAAGAAGAAGCCGATTGCAGTACTATGACACATCATCTCGATTCAGATGAAGGAAGTTTAGATTTTTCGAGACTTCTTCATACGTAAATAAAATTTCTCCTAAGGACGATTCAGGGCGGAAGTTCTCCAAAACTTGGTATTAAAAACTTCAGTTCCTTGTTATTATTGTAAATTGTTTGAAAGGGGCGGTTTCAAGAGCGTTTACATACGAGCGACTCATACCCACGCGGCGGCCCAGTCATGTTGCCACCTATGAGTAAAAAGCGCTGAACGTTGCGCGCTATAATTTGGATATAGCTCGAAAAAGCGCGAGATTTTCCTAGAGGATATTGGCTGATATTGACTACGTGAAGAATAATCCCACCGCCCCGCCGGTCTCCAAGAGTATTATTTTGAATACCCCCCCCCCTGTGAACCGGTTACATAGCATGGGTACGTTCCCTAAAATACTTTACGGACACCTATGAATTGCCGGTCAATTACAACGCTTCTTCCCTTGTAGAAATGAAATCAAGGCGCTGGCAAGGGTCTGGCTAGTTTGCCTAGCTAGCCAAGTAGCTAGTACACAGGAAAAAAACCTTAAGAAGCCGCATCTTCTACCTCAAAACACGGTGTTCTTTCTTAAGATCTCACGGTCGCATTTCACAATTTGAAGAGAAGGTTGATAGCTCAAATGATTACAAAAGTGAAAATCTCGGTCCCTCTTAAACTTTTTTTTCAAAATTTCTTATCAAATTTAAAAACAAGGGCTTAAGAGCAAATATCAAAAGATTCTTTCTTAAGGTCTCATTTTCTCAAATTAAAACTTTTCGGCAAGTGCTTGGGTGCATTAGATAGAGAAAAGAAAACTTGAGGTCCCTCTTAAATTTTTTTTTTTTGAAAAATATTCTAGTTTTTTGATGATTTGACCTTAAAGAGATGCTTGTTATTCCTCTTTTTAACGATAATCAACTAAAAGTTACCGCTCTTAGAAGTATGGAGTGGTGGAGAACTTGTAAACAACCAATCAGTACTTGCCTAAACACACAGTGTTGCCGGTTTGAAGGTGACACACCAAATTTACTGGCAAGAAAAATAATGAAGAACTTATTGAAATAATAGACCACAATTACAGTCGAAAAATTAATTAATTCCCTTTTTTTATGTCTAATTATTGTGATAAAATGTTTCCTATTATAAGTAAATAGTAAAAATTGGAAAACATACATACCTGTAGCAGCAACAAAAAAGTTCTATAGCTGCCACGGGACCAACACTTCAACCATAGCAAAACTAGTCTTGTACTACCAACAGGAAAGACCTGTAAATACAACAGGATAAATCCTGTTGTTGCTACAGGATCATGTTACAGGTCTACGATATGTAGCACCTATAGGTTTTTTTCCCCGTGGACTGGCTTGCGCCTGGTTTCAATCTAGGCAAACTAGCCAGGCCCTTGCCAGCGCCTCGACTTCATTTCTATTAGGGTTATTTGATAAATATAAGAAAAGGGATCGACTCATCCTCTTACTAATACGCATACATCTGCGTCAAGTCTCGCCTCGCCATGCCGCGATGATAATAACCGGACAAGAATCTGACACTAAAGTTGAAAACAACATTAAGGACATTCCACTTGTATGAAATGAAAAATTGGACAGACTATAAATAAACAATAATATCTTTCTTGGATTACCAAGACGTATATTGTGATACAATGATAAAATATATTTTCAATAGTAATTGGAATTCGAAATGGAATTACTGCAATACTTCGATGTAGTTGTAAAATTGACTTATGAGATTAAATTCAAATTCACCAACAAAAGATATAACAGAAATGTCATATTGTATCTTAAAAAATTAATGTGAATAGAAATCACCAGATATATTTGTAGTTGTAAAAGTATCTGTAAAGTCTACAAAATCACAACAATTTTAGGATCTAATTTTATTACTTTGACTTCAATCTTTTAAGCCATTTCCCCAACTATACAACTAATAGTTGAACTATTTCCAGAAAAACATTACTTTTTCTGATTATTATAAAATTGATACAAAATCTTCCTGGTTTTTTTGTCGTTGATTAATACTTAAATTTGATAGTTCTACCCAAAAATTCTGCTATAATAATAAGTTATTGATGACATCTTTAAAAATTTACCACCTGCCAAATAAGTGCGAAACGAATTTGTTATTTGACAAGTTTTATATTTATCTTTTGCCGAAATTTACCTGACTATAATTATAAAATGAATATTTCTCTTTGGTTTGATTGTATATTTAATTTAATAACATACATTTTTTTTCTCATTTTTGTAGAAATTCTAACACCTAATGTTATGAATTAGACAGGTGTTAATCGATGACGGGTCAGTTGATAGGTGGTTGGTTTTAAAATATACTAAAATCGAATGTTATATAAGAATATAAAGTCGACTTAAGAAGACGATTTGTAATCAAATACTAGTCAAGTACACAGATTTTGTTTCATTTAATCGTATTATTATTTCTTTGTCTGTTAATTTTACAGTTACTGTTTATTTACTAGACCTTCAAGTTTTTTTTTATTATTGAAAGTTCATTATTCTTTTTTATTATTATTATTATTATTATTATTATTATTATTATAAGAGACTGGATAATTCAATTAATACAAAAATAACTAGACAGGTTGTCAAGTTTTTTTGACTGTGAATAGACAAGAAACGACAAGTTTGATTTTTGGGCTGAAATTAAAAGGTTCTTTCATGTGAACTTCATGAAGAGATCCTTGTATAGTTGGCAAACAGTGAAATTCGCTCATTGTTACTCAATTAATTAATTTATACTTGAGGAGTTGATTTAAGAGATTAAAGTCAAACTCTATTTTAAATTAATTCTATTAGTTTGACTTCGATTTCCTATGCCAATTCTACAACCATAAGCTCGTCTAGTTTTCTGTATGTAGAATTATGGTAAAATTTGGCAGTAAAAGCATGATTCCTAGAGCCATATTTTGCTATATTTACACAAAATTAGATAACTTCTCGAAATATAGAGATTGCTAGAAATATGCTATTGTTGAAACGAAATAAATAATTGACAAATTTGTGGTTTTTCTTTGAGATTGTTTAAGCATTTCGGAGGTATATTTTTCGGCAAAAAGGTTAGTTTAGAATTGAATATTTTAAATATATCTATATCTATTAGAACAATTGTTTTAATAACCTGGCACCCTTTTCGTTGTGCTAAAGAGATCACAATTTCCTCTAAACGCGTTATACAAAAAATAAGTCCCAAATGCATTAGGTACAGACTTTGTAGCGAATCTGGAAAGTGAGAAAATTCAAGCCTATGTCGGGATTGTTTGATTGTCGACATACGTTTGCTAAAGCTTAAAACTGAAAAATATTTCGGGTTTCATAATGACAAAAGATTATGTAATTGTTTTGTTAAGAGAATCGAAGTAAAAAGAGAGATTCGAGAAAGTTAAAGAAGAAGAAAGCACAAAGAACAAGCAAGAGAGTCGACTTGAATCTTCGGAGACCAAGGATACTATTTCAGCATTCTCGATTTAATGCTTTGCTATTGTTTTTATTTAATCTATTAGCTGTTTCATGTTAAATATCCTCGAGTCGCAGGAGGAGGGAGCACCTCGTGTTTTATAGACGTCTCTCTCATCTTTAAGATTATCTTTTTCTTTATCTCTCTCATCCACAGCAAGCCACGCCTTCTGACGGTTAAAGTTTTATGAAATGACCTCTAAGATTTCTTTTTGATTTTTATTGATTTTGGCGTTTAGGACAGTTGATCTAGATATTACTACAATTTCTCCAAATCGATACCTTTTGATAGATTTCCTGTACTAAGAAATATGCATCTGTATTAATTAACTGTTAGTTTTTGTTTTTTATTATTGTTTTTTTACTGTTGTTATTATCTACCAGTATTATTGAGTGGAGATAAAAGTGAATGATTTAACATAAAACGAATAAAAAGTGTATTAGAAAAAGGTCTTAATGATCGGAATCAAAGTGACATTAGTAAGGAAAATTATACGGGAAGTTTGAATTTATTACTGAGAGCACAACCGGAACAACCCACAATCAAATTAACATGAGATTGTAGTGGAAAAACGTCAAATGATATAGAGAGGCGTGGCTTACACGCTTACTTACTATAATGATACATATTTAATTTGTCATTTAAGTAATATTGATAATGAAATATGAAAAAAAAATACAAAACGATAATAACTATTTCCAGTAAATGTCTCCATAATGGTAGACCTGTAAGTGGTTTTTCAATGGATAAAAATCGATCTAACATATGCTGCTTTAAAATGTAACTTAAATGTTTACGATATTTCTCAAGTTAATAGCGTATAATTTAAAAAAAAAAGTTATGATAATTAACTTAACAGATAAACGAAAATTTATTTATTCCGACAATCTGTAAATAAGTTAAAATACAGGAACTTGTTTAATCTTATTGCGATTAACCTTGTATTCACGTAATGTGATATAATTATAAAATCCGGATTTGCTAGATTCAACTTGTAAATTAGAGTTCATTTCAGGTTTATTTTGACGTGACCAATTTGATTTTAACATTACGACAATACACTCAAAAATCTCTTATCAGAATGTTATGGGAGCAGACCAGGGGCGCGCCAACCTATTCAGGTGTCCGGCTGGAAACATTCCATTGCCGTACTTTTGGGTGTAATCTAAACAAGTCAAAATACTTGCTAGATTTTCAGTATAAAGGATCCCACACACCAACACAAAAAATTCGCAGCGGCGACGAAAATTCGCTTTTTACATGCGACTATAGCGATTTTGTCATCGCGAAATTTCCGTTGCCACGAATTTGTCGCGTTGATGTGTGGGTCCCTTAAATCAACTTTTCATTACTTTATTTTGCTATGCCACAGATGTCAGTCGTGCTTCGCAGTGGCGTAGCGCCTGGGGCGCGAGACTTTCTTCAATCTGTCTTGGAGGGTATTTGGCGCCCCTCTATGAGTGGCGCTCGGGTCATGGTAGACCCTTTTGTACACCCTCGCTACGCCACTGGTCCTTTTTTAAAATGAACCTTATCAAGATCAACTTTAAATTAACGCTCAAGCTGAGTTGTCTGTAATGTACATAGGGGAGGGGGGCAAGATGGGCTCCTTAAGGAGAAACAAAAATCAGTACCGATGATGATACAATCGCTGACATTAATAACATGACCGATGTTGAAAACCCTCTTACCAACGTTGACATTGACATTGATGCTGATGCTGAAGGCGGAGAATTACTGCAATTGAGACGTAAAATGAGCTCGATAACTGTTATGGATGAGCCTGTACAACAACAACCAAAAATAGAATCAGAAGTAAGCAGTGAATCTAAAGAAGAAATTATCGCTCACTCATACGGTAGTGGCCATGTCAAGAGAACAAAAGAAAATAGATAGCTACAAACCTAGGTTTGTCGTTTCGCCGTGCACTATTCTTCCCTTAACAAAAAGCTCAAAGGTCCAACGTTCTACTTGCAGAACAAAGCAAAATACTACTGCTATTTTAACCGGATCACCTTACCGAGATGCACTAGCTGACCGAAAGAAACAGCGAGAAAAACCAAAAAACAATTAAAATTTTAGGTGGCCCATCTTGCCCCCTTCCACTCCTTCCCTACTATAGTTGGGTTATGCACTGCTGACTTTTCATTTTTTTTTACAATGGATTAAACATTTTAAGAAAAAAATCTTATGCATTCGTTTTCAGTAGTAATTATTTAAAACCTCAAATGAAAACTTATTGGATCACTTTTTGAGTTTTCCAGAAAAACGTAAAAATTCGTTGAATGTCGCTATTTAAATCGATTTCGTTGTCTTTTCCCTTTGTTTATTAATAGAATTGAATTGTGGATAGTGTGTTTGAAGTCTGTATGGATCCCTTTTTCATGAATTTGCATTAATTTCCCAGAAAAGGTTTTCGAACAATTTTTATTTATTAAATTTTCTAAGCAATAGTTTCCAATCTTGAAAAAGAAATTCATTAGGACATCAAGCACAGTATCGTCTATAATTGACAAAAGTTTCATTCGATTCTATCAACAAACAAATCAGAAAGATGGGAGAATCACTTAAGCCGTAATAGGATATAATTCTTATGTTTGTTTAGTTCGACATTATGCATCTCGCATTTAGAGAAAATAATAATTTTTCTTCTCAAAACAAATCTCAAAATTCCCTTGCTCTCTCGGTTGGCGCGCCCCTGCATCAGACCTTTTGAGAAAAAAGAAAATTCGAATAATTCGGATAAGCGAGTTTTTAATTTAAAAGGACTTAAAATTCGGTATCGATGAATTTAATTGCCTTTATATATCCGAACATTATTCATGTCTTCAGTAAAAAATAAATGCTTCGCATTAAGCTAAGACGGCTTTTCTCCGAGATATTGAAGCGTTATTACTTATTAGACGAAGAGAATTGGCGGATAAAAGCCTTAAGTTCGAAAATAGTAGTATTTTTTTTTTCTGTATAGAAATAATTTATTTTCCACAATTTATTAAAATTTCTATTTACATTATTTGTTATTTAACCAGTGTTGGTTTGTGTTAAAATCATGTCGGCAACCATCAAAGTAGTATTATATGTGAAGACGGTCCTGTGAAGGTCGGTATGTCAAACACCTCAGCTCCCCCAGGGGTCTTATTGTGTGACTTGAAAAATACATACCTCCCGCTTGGATCATAATACGCTTTAACCGACACTTAACTAGCGGCACTTTACAAAAGTACAAAATATTAGTGTATACACCTATTTTGTAACAAAATTTTGATTTGATTAACTATCTAGTGTGAGAAGGGAAAAAACAACAAGCCGCCAAATAGAAATAAAAAGAATTAGGGACCGATTTAATTGATGATTTTTTTGTAATTATTGTTAAAAAAAGAATAATAAATACAAAAAAGTTTTGGTAGAGGGTGGTTAATGGTTAATTTTACCCAAAATGTAAACATTATTATTGTTAAGAGTGGGTATAATAAAAGGAAAGCAAAGAAAAGAATAACGTGTTACCTACCAAATGGACCGAAAGGTATCAGTTTAAAAAATTGAACTTGATATAATAGTATCCCGTTGACTTGTTCTATTCACAGAAGATTAAAAAATTTTTGTGTATGTGTGAGTTTGGAAATTTTAATTTACCGTCAACATTGGTTATTGTTAAATATATTCTATGTGGATTTCTTCTATAGAAATAGTTAAATGATAAAATTCGTTATAGTTTAATCTTTAGTTTTTAAATACTAACATAAGTTTTGTTATAGTCGTCGATAACACCTGGCCGCAACTTTTACCTGCACCATCTTCTTCTTCTACTTCATTATAATCATCATCTTCTTTGCTCTTCTTTTTCTTCTTATACATTTACTAAACAATAGATGAGGACTTGTATGTAATAAATCACCTGGAGCTGTGAAGAAATTTGTAAAATACGGGTCAAAGTGCTGATTAAGAGTACCGACGCGGTCAATACAAAAGACTTTAAATGTAGAAACAGCTAAATTATTTACAAACAACAATTACAACAAAATAAACGTGAAAAATTGTCGTAATTTTATTTATCAACAAAATTACATTTATTGTGTAAACATTAAAATGTATCAAATTTTTATAGGCCAGACAGACTATAAATATACATATGAAAAAAATACAATTTTATTAAAATATAAATGAGAACAATGAGAAACGGTAGCGAATACATGAACAAATGATCTAATACAGCAAACAATGTTGGGCGTTAGCGCGTGACGCGCTTTCTTTAAAATATAATAGGTTTTATCCCCACGCAACTCATATCACTCCACTTGAAACCGTATTGCACTCCATCTTGCATGGACCATTACTTAAATAGACTATGCACGATTTTGATCTCGACAATGAAAATAACAACCCCGAACAGAAATCAAGATCTGACCGCCAATATAATAATCATTACGTTTATATTAAAATTATATTTTCGATATTTACTGAAATGGGCCTTTATTATTCAATCATACTCTTATTATCGGTATTTCATATCAATAAATTGATATATTGCATAATTATAGACTGAAAATCGGTGCAAATCAACATTAAATAGACATATTCTTTAATCTACTATATACAAAAATATCTATAATACTACGTCGCGTATTGTTCCTTTGAAGAATTATCTTAGAACTTGGAAAGTTAAAGTTAAACTAATATGATTAGTTCACAATGGATTTGGTAACAAAAGATTTAATAGAAATGGTGATAAATTGTCGGTTGTATATCTTCCAAAATTGTTATGGTTAGAAATAACCAGATGGATCTTGTGGAATTTTTAAAAATTCACATTTATAGTTGGGTAAATGACTTAAGAGATTGACGTTTTAATCCGTAAAATAGATTCGGTAACAAAACATTGCCTTGTTGTAAATCTTCCAAAAATATTGTGTTTGGAAATAATCAGATGAGTTTTGTGAAATTTAGAAAATGTCACGATCACCCAAACCTTTTAAAAACCGTATAAAAATTTTGTTTTATATTATTAAAAAATACGTCATGTACACAGTTATTTCGATAATTATAGGAATAATTGTAGCATAGTATAATTGTAGTCCCTCAGAATTGAATAAAACGTTTCGACAACAATTACTTAACTCATTACTCGAGAACCTTTTAATTTCATTCAAACTAAAGTCTTTCTGATTATATTTTTTATTTGCTTTATAAAAACAAATCATTGTTTCTATTATTATTGATATACAATTGTATCGAAACTACGTTGGATTTGCACACAAGCTGCACTTTCATTAAAGCTTAAAGCAAAATTTTCATTGGGTTATGGTCAATTGTCATTTTTCTCAAAAAGGTTCAGAATGGTTTGTGTACCTCGACCCGTGACTTATTTTATTTAGAAATTTCCGAGACTTCCTGATTCTTAAATTTATGGTTTAATAGTCTTACACGTTTTTCAAATTTTCCAGAGACTGTGGATTATTTTTTCCTAATAAATATAAGCGAAACGTCCGAAAACAACACGAGTGTTACTTGTGGAAGGGATGCCACGTCTATAATCTTTTTTAAATCCCAATTTCTCGCATTTTGCCCTACATAAGTCTTCATTTAGATTTTGTAAGATTTCCATGCCGAAGACGTCTTTTGGAGAAGCCAGTCCTTTGGAATTTTAGTCTAGTGGGTCCTTAAAATTTTATATTTACTTCTATGTCTTTAGTACCAGAGCCGGTCCGAGCTGTCTTGGCGCTCCGGGACAAACCCAGAAATTAATATTGAGTGCACTAGTTTAGAAAAGTTATATAAAAGATTTCGTCTTAAAAAAATTAAAAACATTGCAAAAATGGATCTTTTTGTATGGGACACTGTTGAGGCAAAAAAAATCAGTTTGGTTCCAGTTGATAATTGCATAACTGCAACGAAAATTGAAAGAAAAGCTATTAGTATAAGAAGAAACAACATAATTATTTGAAATGCACCGGCACTTACACTGACACTTGCACTACGCACAATTAATTATTTATTTACAAAAAATATCAAGAACGTATATGCGATTAATAACAGTAACAAAAAAAAGTGGGAAAGCATTATAAATGTATAATATGGCTACTCAAATAAAGAACACAATGCAGGTGAAGGCATTGGAGCTAAGCAATGATGTACACATGTATAGATTGCTAAACTCCCATCTTTCCAATGCTTTAGAAGTGAAGCATGATAGGACAAAATTTGGCAGTTTGGCTTCTCTTTTTCTCTCTGATTATGTCCATATAGTCTACCTCACAATCTTAAAAATGCTCGAGTCGTTTTGTTTGTACACAAACCTCGACTTAATATCGTAGTGGTTTAGGTCGTTCGAATCACGGATACTCCATTTTGCAGCTCCCTACCCGGCTTCACTTTAACGTTATCGTTAGCAGTCTATTTATTTCGAGGTCATTGGAGCTAACGGACCAATTGGAATATTCAGAAAAACTTCTAAGAGTGGATTAGGAAATTCCAGGTCCGAGCCAGAATTCAGTTGTAGGGTTGCTACTTTTTGTACTTTCAAAATAGAGGCAATTGTCTTTATCCTAGAGTTTTGACTGAGAGAATTTTCCAAAAAAATTGAATCTGTTCCGCGATTTATGAGGTCTGAATATCTGACATAGAATACATCCATTGTTTATCTCCGAATTTAACTCCTCTAAAAATAACTTTTTCTAAACTGCATTGAATCATATCTTCCGTATTTAGCAGCAGTTCCGAAGAGTTCTTAGGTAGTACCCCAATCCCACATTGAACAAAATCATGAGAGTTAAGACTGTTCTATATTTTTTTCAATTATATTTTCATTCTGCTTTTAAGAAAATGCTAAAATAAACTCTAGTATAGGATCCACTAAAAAGTGCCGCCCCTAAAATTATGCAGCTCCAGGCATGTGCCTGTTTTGCTATGGTCTTGGGCCGGCCTTGCTTAGTACCCTTAAATGATAAAGACATAGATTATTACAAATTGTTAAATACTCAAACAAATTGATATGGCGTCGCTTCTCATTTTGACTACATAATTCCACTTCTCTAAAGTCAGAATCAGAAACATAGAATAGCTAAAATAAAATTGTTTCCTCTAAATTAATTATTAAAGCAGGTCCTGTCTTTGTTTTGTTTCATTTTCGCTATTGTTAGATGGTATGTAATATTGACACGATACAAAACTTTGACGTCATTTTTATAACACAATTTGAATTAAAGCTCTATCAACAAGACTTAAGCAATGCTAGTCCGATAAGAAGTAGTGTTTTAGGCGTCACCGATAGAATTATAATATACAATGCAACATACAATCATATCTTCTTCCAATTGGGAAATAATAGAAATGTGATATCTCTCGCGTTATAAAGTTTCTTCGTAATTTATCCTAATATTCGAATTTCTCATTACACAAAAGTGAATAATATAAATGTTTTTATTGTTGTTATCAACTTTAGTTTCAGAATTTTAAAGATAAAATTCGTTTGTTTAAATTGAATTTCACGTAGGTACATTACTAGATTTTCATATAACGTTAGAAAAAGGCAAAAATTGGGTTTTGACATTAGAACTTTGAAGGATCCACTGGGATTATGAGCAATCTGAAATTTCTAGTTTACTGTAATTTTGTCCCACAACTCTATAGTGTGTTGTAGATGTGTATGTGTGTGTGTGTGTTTGTCTACGATGTTAGGCCACACGGTAGATTATGGGGGTGAATGATTTAATGACGATGAATGAATGAACCAAATGAATGATGCGAATGATGATTAACGAATGAAGAGTAACGGAGAATTTCGAAATTCCGATGATACTAGAAACTTCAAACAACTCACATTCCCCCTACCAGCCATAAGGCTGGCGTCCTAATGCCAGAACCGCCAAGTAATCACGTGACATAATCGGTATATATGCTACCGAATCAAACTAAGTACAAACGACTTATAAGAATTGATAAAATGGAAATAATTTCTTTGCATCATGAGAAATTGTAGAATTTTATGAAGAAAAATTTATTAATTTCCTATTGAATTATTTTGAGTAGGTTTTTAGTTCAAATAAGCGACTAAATATTAACAAAAACTCAAAAATATAGTGAAAAGACAGTTGGTACACATGTGTTGATTACAGTCCTCCACTCACAAACTGTATAATGACATCGCGCCAACTCCATTAATATTCATCTGGTCCACTCTACCGCCCTGTATTGAGATTTTATAGGTTAGCACAATTGGATTTTTGACAGCTTATTAAACAAAGTGACAGATCTGACAAAAAATTGTTCGTTAGGTTATAATCGTTCATAATTAATGCATTTTTGTATAAATCAGAGTAATTACAAAATATAAGAAATGTATTCAAACGACTATTTTTGCTAAAGCACAGTAGTAGTAGTAGTAACAGTAGTAACGCTGAATTGGCTCACTCGGCCTCCGGCTTTGTGGTGAAACTTTTCGTTCGTGGATAACGTATGACTTTACCTCTTTGTACAGTAAATAAGTATTTTCACATCGTTTTTGAAATACGACTAATTGTGAGTTGCCTTCCACACAGTGACTTAGCGATCATAACTGGCTCCGGGGCGCGAGACTTTATTGGCACCCCCACGTTACAATCATTACTAATTTAAAATACACTTCAAATTTGTTTTAGAGAGTACTTGGCGCCCCTCTATAAATGGCGCCCGGGCCCTTTTGTACCCCCCTCGCTAGGCCGCTGCTTCCAGCCAAGTATTCTTCGAACTTGCGGAATAGATGATAGTGGTTGCGTGCCAAGTATGATCTGTAGAGTAAAATGGTGATAATGTTTTATTAGACCTTTTGCAAGAGAGCGACGATTTGATGAGCGACCTGTGGGCGAGATTTGTCGTGGAGAATACTTACTTTCTTCTTGTTTGAATTGCTCGTCTGACTTTTTTCAATGACTCAGTTCCGTAGTCGAAGTGAGAAAACACTTCCTCATAAATCTGACGGTACACTGATTTGACATGGACATACAAAAAGCTGTTATAGCATCGACAAAAATGTTACCGAAAATTTTTCTTAAAAAATTTGATACCTTTCTTTTGGGATTACCCTCGTACAATTTGATAAATAGAGCTTTTGAATGTAAATTTAGAAATCAGACCAATTAATTGGATATTTTAGATGATTGTCGGTGGTGAGAGTAAAATTAATTTGCGTACACCAAACAATAGGCTTTCTTTGAGATATTCAAAATCGATTTAAATTTAACATTCCGGAAAGTAATTTAAAATAATTAATTACTTTGAAGAATTGTTGGAATGTAAAATATTCAGTTTTTTCATTCACCTGTACATTTAAATCATTTTTCCTTATATGTTAAACAAATAATTAATATCCACTATTAACGATTTAATCTTGTAAATGGATTATTTGTTGTTACACTTGTAACATTTGTCATGTAATGTAAATAATTTTTCATGTAAGTTGTATGGGGATTTTGGTTCAATTATCACCCGTAAGTATACACACATTGATGTTTACTTATATGTTATACATGTATATAATATCCACATTGTGGATTGTGGAGAAAAGAAGGATATGGTGGGCAATAAAGAAGAATAAAGTGATGGAGGCTATCAAACATAGGGCAGAACTAACTTACCGTAACCGTTAGTACACATAGAAGCTAATGCATTCTTTATGTTACTCTAATAGAAACAGTGACGCGGATAGCAATCTAAAAGTTGAGGGTGACACAGTGCTGCCATTTGTATTCAATATACAACAAAAGCTTTTGATAATACCATTAAAAAATTAATTGTCTCCAGTTGGAAAATAAAAGAATTTTCGCCCATGACAATATTTGCAATCAATCTATCTATTCATATTATTTTTTTTTCCAATTTTTTTTATGATTAATAATTTTCAATTTTATTATTAAAGACTATAGACGAACGGAAAAAATACCATTAATTTTAACAACATTGTTGAATTTTATTGTTTCAACTAAGATCAAGTTTTCCATCTAAAAATTCTATAGAGGGTTGAAGTTGGAAAGTTTTATAGGATTTGTAAAATATTTGATACTCTATTCAAAAAATAATAATAGTAATTTATTTTGCATGCACTGTTAAGCTCACTCTTAAAATTTTCAAGAGTCAGCGAAACGTTATTTCAATAAACCTGTGTCATCTGTATATAAAAATAGGGTTGTTATAAAGTGCTGTCGCAAACACTTTACCACTCTACTAAAATCATTTTATTGTTAGATATATGTAAATGAAAATGGGAATTTTCTTAGTCAAATCAATTAGAATTGGTGGATGTTGTCGGTAATAGTAAAAAGTTGTAATATACGATTGAGGTGAAGGATAGACAATGGAGCGTATTATTGTTTGGTCGATCGACTAGTTAATAGATAAACTAGATGGTTTCACGCTCAATTACTAACTGATACGATCAGCTGTATGCATTGTTATGCCGACATGGAGTCTGCTTCTTCAAATTTCATGCGACATTAAGCCAAAATAGTATAATTCATCAGAAATATACTTTAGACATTATACATACGAAGCGCGAAACTTGCCTCAAGCATAACAAGGGCGGCATTTTCTCTACCAATCACATTATTATAGGTTTTCAAATCATCGTCAGATAATAAATAAGCCTTCATAATATTATTACTAATTAGTTTTTTCTTTTTTTTTTTCTGTTCTTTAATAATCACGTTTCGTAACGTTGTTATTTATTAAAATATAAATAAAAGAAATTGTTTAAGTGAAAATAAATAAATTAAATTATATCAATAGTTGATAACACCATCATATTGTCATTAGATACAATAGCTGTAATAATTATCAGTGAAACCGTTACAAAACAAAATAACGCGTTAGTTATTTCACACAATGTCGAACCTTCAGTTATTGTATCAACTTTAATTGGTTTCATTCTGTTAAGAGGTAATTTATAGAACAACTTTACTGAATGAATAATATTATATACATATAGATATTTATACAATTTATAAGAATACATAGCATAATCAAATACATACACTGCAACTATGTATATAAACTCGATGAATAAATTTTCAGTTTGTACACGCTTCTGATAGATTTTCGTCAATACATCATATACAGGAATGATAATTGAAACAGGTGTATTGAAAAAATAACAACAATCATTTGTAACATTTTCAAATCTCGACTACTTGACGTAAAACCGGAAAACAACCACTTTATTTTATTCACGGATACATGATCATATTAGACATGTTTGAAAAATTGAAAATAAGCACATTTGTAGCTATCTACTATAAAAATTATTCTTAAGCCTCTTATTGAATTTGCTACCGAGGTGCAAACCGTAAATCGAGATGAAAAATAAGGTTTGACAGTTGAACACAAAACTATTCCTTTTTCAGCTGAAAATTTTTTTTCTAACGATTACCATGCAATGTCTATGATTGGAAGATATGGAAGCTCAATTATTCTTTTGAAATGTACCTGCTACATTTGCCACCACTGTATTGATCATAACTCAAAATGTGATCTCCTTATTCCAATTAATATTTTATCCTAGATTCTATTACTCTATGTTTTAAGTACGCCGAAGATGAATTTCTGCCGGCATGTCGGGCTGAGTAAAAAGTCTTCAGAATCGGCCAGGTGCGGCAGTGTAACCAATTCCTTATTATGATTTGGCCTGTAAAAAAGAATGCGTTAGGTTTAATCTAAATCAACAAATCTATTTAAAAAATTCGTACGCTCGTTTCGATGTCTTTGAATTAAATTAATTTTGTCATTATTATTCTATGTATTTCACGAAAATAATGTGAAATTTGATTTATATTTTGTAGACATTTTAACGGTAGAAGTGTAGCGATAAATTCCACAGAAAATATTAAAACAAATGGATAAGTTAGGAATTATAGCTTTGGAAAGCTCACGTTTCTAATTTATTTTTATCCGTTTTGATCCAACTACCGAGTTTTTCCCATAATTCTTGTAAATCAGAATTTCAGCATTAATTGAATAAGGCGAAAAAATCCTTCACTATATTTCGAGTATTGTTTGTTTCTTGTTAATTTTGTTGTTACAATAATTATAATGATTCCGCGCTCTAGTAAAAATAATTATAAAATTATCTGTCTTCGCGCTTGTAGCTGCTGACTGTCTTGTCTTGCCGCAAAAAGGAGGGATTTCCAAGAACGTGTCAAGAAACACTCCAATAGTGTGCGGCGGCAAGCTAAAATAATATTAATTAAATCAAAAAGTAATTATCATTATTGTTATTGTATGTTTTATTTAAGCTTCCAGTTTTTGTCAAGGTATAATTGTTATTCAATTCAATTCGAGTAGCAAAGCTTTTTTTCAGTGATTTTGAATTTATTCAAAAACTGCTGTAACAAACATTTTACATGTAAATTTTATATCCAAAGCAAGAGCGGATAGTTTCTAAGTTTTTGTGTGATTAATTTGTTGAGCTTTTTTTAAGAAAAAAACAGAAATTTTGTTCCCTAACATATTATGTTAAACACGGACAAGCAACATCGAGACACCCTATAGTTCCGTCTAATCGTACGAAAGAATTTCATGTCTTCTGTAGTTTAGTATTTTGCAATGAAGAAACACGTTCTTCGTTTAAACATAAAATTGCCGATTGAAGAAATGAAAGTCGGTACTTTTATATGTTTCCTAAAATGCCGGTCCTCTCATTATATTTATCTGCCGAATAAATCAATATGTTTATTTATTCGTATTGGTTGATCATACAATCGATATATCTACCATGATTTATTTTTCAACACAATAAAATTTCGAAATTTATAAAATACAATTACAATATTTCTTTCTTTAAATAATATTTAAAATTTAAAATAAAAATTTATATTGTTATTGCTATTGATACAACAAAGAGATTTCAAACTTATTAAATTTGAACGTTTTATGTAAATAGTACGTGAGGAAATCAAATTTGACGTTTGATTTGCAAACAAGTATAATGAATATGAGCTTTAACTTTACAGAATAATAAACTACTGGCACTTTCAGTTCAACTAGCGCCGTTGGAAATAATGCATCGTAAAACATTTAAATAATGGTTTACGGTTTGAAAACTTCAGTCGGTGATGTTTTCAAGTAAAACTTAATAAATTGACTCCACCAAAGTTTACAAAAAAAAAATATCTAAAAGCTGCAAATACATAAAAATTTTTAATAGTTTCTTTGTTGGACGTTGATATGGTTGAAAATTTAACTATACAAAACCACCGTAACAGTAAGCTTATCAAAACGTGGACAGACAATGAGAAAACAGAACTCGGGGAATATTCAACTACTTTTCTGTTTTTATAACTAGTTAGGAGTGGATAATAGGGGTGTACTGGTTCCTTTTAATTTGTAGGAATTTTGCTTCGTTTTGTACAGTTCTCACGACACATAGAGGCGTGATAGATAGATACGCAATAGAATTGATGCCGTTAAAGAACCTTCTTCGATCCAGGGGCGTACAGATGGTTTCATGTAAATGGCATTTTATAAAAGCAATACAGACAAATTATTGACAGAGTTGTTATAATTTTTCCTTATTCGGTCAAAAGATGCAATTTTATATACGGTCCGTATTGTTAACTAATATCCTTTACGGATGCCTAAGCATTGCAGGTTAGTTATAGCTCTTCTTATTTAATAAATATCATCCACCCTCTTATTAATACGGACCCATCCGCGACAACTCTCACCTCGGTATTCCGCGATAACAATACTGTTTCGTTGACAATTTTTCTATCATTTAATAGGATTATCCACGACATTATGGTCTACCTATCAAGCAATTATTTGTAAGGTGTCTTGAATGTAAAGCGATTGATATTATAGAGATTAGGCTCCTTACTTTTGAAAATGATAAAATTTTCGAATTTGCTCTTATGAATGAAGAAAACTCTAAAACAAAACTGCCAAAATTTTGTGTAACATCAGTGAAGTAATACTTGCGCTCTTTTTTTGTATTTAATCAACTTATTGTGTCGTTTTGATTGATATCATTTGAGAATAAACGAGATTTGATGATTTTTGTGAACATAATTCCAGAATATTGAAGATAAATTTCTATATTATTGTACGAAAAACTGTCCCAATTGTTTTTCACAATTAAATACTATCCGTTGTTTGTTGATTTTCACCGGCCTTTAAATCAATTAAGGAATGATTCGACAGTGGATTTGTCCCTCATTTTTTTTCGAAAAATTATAAATTTTTGTTCTACTAGAAGTTTCATGATTCGTATGATGATTTGATGAATGATTGATCCTCTATAACATTAGTACTTCTTTAGCAAATAGACTACAAAAAAACACTAATTTTCGTAATTACCGATTTAATTGTATAACTGATTCTAAACAGAAATTCAACTATAGGTACTTGATGTTCAAGCGAAAACTACCTTTTATTGAATGCCTCCTTCAAATACATTTCTTTTATTATGTAATTATTTAGATTTAAACAAAAATTAATTAAATGCGAATCATTATAACCTTATCAACTAATTGTCAGTTCTGTCAATTAGTCAAATCAGATGTCAAAAATCCAATTGTCCCAACTTATAGAATCTCAATACAGGACGGTACAGTGGACCAGATGCATATTAATAGAGTTGGCGCGACGTTATGATACAGTTTGTGGGTGGAAGACAGTAATCAACTCAGGTGCACCAACTGTCTTTTTAATCCTGTTTTACATTTTTCTAATTTTTATAATATTTATCCGCGTATTGAGCTCAAAATTTATTCAAAATCAACCAATACGAAACTTAATCATTTTTTTTCCAAAAACATCTAAGGTTTTTCAAGTTTTAAAAAAATTATTTCCATTTTATCAATTTTTATAAGTCGTTTGTGCTTAGTTTGATTCGGTAGCATATATACCGATTATGTCACGTGATTCATCAGCGGTATTGGTATTACGGCGCCCGTCCTATGACGGGTAGGGGGGATATTAGTTATCTGAAATCTCTAGGGTTCAAAATTCTCAGTTAAATCAAAATTATTCAACATCCAGTATAAAACCATGTATATAAATAATGAGTTAACGACGTCATAACATCAATGTTTAGTGGCTATGATAATAACATCTAATATGACACAGTTAAAAGTCCCACCTGCATAACATCGCAAAATAATGTGCATGGTTGCTCAAAATTTGCAGTTAGACTAGAAATTTCAGGTTACTCATAAGCCCAGTGGATCCTTCAAAGTTCCTAATACCAATATCCAATTTTTGCCTTTTTTGTGATTTGAAAAATATAATAAAACAAAATATAGTTTAATAAAAAAATATCAACACAGATGTGCCAAATCTCTTTTCACTCTTTTTTTTTAAATTTAGTCGCTTATTTCGACTAAAATATTACTCAAAATAATTCAATATGGAATTAATGATTTATTCTTAAAAAATTCTACAGTTTCTAATAATGCAAAAAATCATTTCCATTTTATCAATCCTTATAAGTCGTTTATACTTAGTTAACCTGTTGTAGCATAAATACCATGGGATTTATCAGTGGTATTATATCAAAACACCCCATTATGACGGGTGGAGGCGTCAGTGTGGTTGAAATTTCTATAGCTTTTCAAGGCTAAGCTTCATCTTAGTTATTTGGTAGGTTAGCTTATCATTGCATCGATAGGATTAGGTAATGGTCAAATTAGGGTTAGGCAAAATTCTAATTACGCTATTAATTGGCTACACTGTTGAGATATGCTATAGATTTCAAAATTGTATTCCCTGTGGATTCCTAAAACCAATGCCCAATTGTTTGTATTATCCATAGTAGAAATGAAATCGAGGCGCTGGCAAAGGCCTGGTTAGTTTGCCTAGATTGAAACCACACACTAGCCAGTACACGGGAAAAAAACCTGTAGGTGCTACATGTCGTAGTCCTGTAACGTGATCCTGTAGCAGCAACAGGATTAGTCCTGTTGTAGTTGCAGGTCTTTCCTGTTGGTATTTACAAGGTGTTTCTTCTAGGCATAATCAATATTCGAGATCCCACATTACAAATGAAGAAAAAAAAGTTCCTAGCACCGTTCAACTCCTTAGAACTTTTACAATGTATCTAGTGTTCTGCATTCGATGCTGCTAATTAAGTAATAGAGAAAATTGCTTAACATAACAAAGAAGCTCCGAGAACTGAGCAATGCTTGAAATCAGTGGCGAATTTAAATGTCATGGCGCTCTAGGTCCGATCTTATATGCCGGCTTTTTTGTAATACGTACAATATAAACAATCTGTACATAGCTCATCAGAAATTTAAATAAATATGGGCCAGTCTTTTTTGTAAATCTTTATACTTGCGCTAGCAAAAGGGCCCATGTAGCTAAGTTTGGAAGTACAAAAAAATAGTAATAAGTTTTCAAATTTATACAATGAGAAAAAAATCATTGATCTTCGGATTATTTCAGATAGCAAAAGACTTGTTTGGATTTAAAATCTGATATTTCAGATCAATTTTTTCAAGTATAAACCGATTTTATCAACAGTCAAGATTGTTTTCCTATCAAGATTTAAACCTGCAAATTTCAGTAAGATAATTTCTTTATAATCTTTTAAATAGTAAAAATCATACAGTGCAATAAAATTGAGTTATTTTTTAATTGATTGACTTTTCTATAATTACTTCTAGAGGGAAAATTTTTAAAACGAGTAGTTCAAACGAGTAGTTCAAACATTTCATTTCCACCATTCTTCTGTTAACTTCATTAAATTTAAAATCTTACAGTTGTTTTCCCATTTCCATGTAACTAAATCAACTAAATAGTTAAAAATGAAAACACAAATAATTAATTTAATGTTCGACTATTCAAATATAATAAAATTTGTAATTGTTATTAAGAAAAATGAGCTTCTTTGGTAATTTAGCTTTGTCAATGTTAGGGTGGACCAGAAATACATTAATTAAAAATCGACACTGAAACATATTTCGGAATTTAGCCAAAATCGTTGAACCAAATACTTTCTAGTCGTCTTCGCGATAGTTTAAAAATTTTGAAAGTATTATAAATAATACTTATTGATGCCTATCAGTGGCACTACGAGGAGTCTAAAATTTGGTTCTGTACTTCATAGGTTAGGCAAAATTCTCATTATGCTGTTAATTGGCTGTCGAGATATGTTATAGATTTCAAAATTCTATTCCCTGTGGATTCCTAATACCAATGCCCAATTGTTTGTAATATCTATAGTAGAAATAAAATCGAGGCGCTGGCAAAGGCCTGGCTAGTTTACCTAGATTGCGAGGCAAATAACGCCTGAGTATTGTCATTGTACTGCCATGGTGTATTCATGAGTTTATGCCACAAGTAAAAAAAGCAATTTAACTTTATTTCTGTTTTCTTTTTTTCATTTTTTCTTTGACATCTGAAAACTTGAGGTGACCATTCTGTGAACATTCACCTTCATACATGGAAAATCCAACTAAAAACCACCATTTCATATGTAGTTACAAGCTTGATACTTTAAGTACTTAAATATTTTTTGTACTGATAGGTAGGTGTCTTATTCGCCAGAATTCCTAAAAATTCGTAAAGATTACTTTATTGTGGATAGATTTATCAACTATCACAAGAAGACTTATATACGAACTAAAACATTCCAAATATTAGATTTTTCCAATGTGAGTGATTAAAAAGGTATAATTACTTTACTAGAATTGAAAATTTACCTATACAGGGTGGAGGGTTTAAATAAGGATGCACTTGATTATAATTATGCGCAATTCTTTGGATAATTTTGTGTATGTTTTGTTAAATTAGCTGTCAAATGTCCAATTGTTCTAACCTATAAAATGTCAATAGAGGGTGGCATAGACCAGATGAATATTAATAGAGTTGACGCGACGTCATGATTAGCATACGGATGGACCACTGTAATCAACAGGTCGGCCAACTATGTTTTTACTTATTTTCTAATTTATTTAAAATTCCGTTGTTTATTTTAGCTGAAAACTTTTTCAGAAATGTTCAGCAGGAAAATAATGTACTTTTCTTCAAAAATTCCTGCAGTTTTTGAAGATTCAAGGAAAATATTAATATTTTCTCAATCTTATAAGTCACTTATGCTTGGTTTGTTTTTGTAGCATATATACCGATTATGTCACGTGATTTATCAGTGGTGTTGGTATCAGGACGCCCGCACTCTAGCCGGTAGGGAGATGTGAGTCTCACTGCGCTCCTCTAGCCAAATAGAGATAGATCGCCCTTTACAATGCGACTCGTTTGATCTAGTCATCCAACGCTTTCATTCATTGGTCACATCCCAGTTGATCCTTCAAAGTCCTGATACCAAAACCCAATTTTTTGCGTTTTGTATTTACCATACAAAAAATACAAAACGATACTGTCTCTCATTAATTTAATGTTTAATAGTTAGTTATAAAATAGGATAAACTTTATTTTGCCTTGTAAATTTGGGAGTAGGCAGGGGTGACAGTGGTTAGGGCGCTACGATAAAGCCTTAGATCTAGTTTGATTAGTCGCCCTTTTTTTTAATATGTACTAGAGAACGTACATTTACAAGGTGTTTTTCTAGGCATGATCAATATTCGAAATTCCACATTACAAATGAAGAAAAAAAAGTTCCTAGCACCGTTCAAGTCCTTATAACTTTTACGATGGATCTAGTGTTCTGCATTCGATGCAGCTGATTAGGTAATAGAGAAAATTGCTTTACATAACAAAGATGCTACAAGAAATGAGATATGCTCGAAATCAGTGGCGAAACACTCTATACATAGCTCATCCAAAATCGAAATAAATATGGGTCAGTCTTTTTTGTAAATCTTAAAATTATTAAAAAGGTAATGTCTATTCTTACTTGGGCTAGCAAAAGGCCCCATGTAACTAACTTTGGAAGTACAAAAAAAGGGAGTATTATACTCCCTCCACGTTTTTTAATGACTGCAAAAAAGGTTGTTTATCACAGCAAGGAGCCTTAACAGCGGGCTATTATTTTTCATAACACCATTGCAAGGCCATAATTGCTCGTCGTCAAGTAAACAATTATTATTTGCTTATTAATGCAATCGTTTTGATATCTATTAATGGTTCAATAATGTATTTTTTATATACGTATGACATAAAAAAAACACAATGTTTAGGAATTTAAAGTAAAATGTCAAACATTACAAAAACGTTAACTCTTATTATCGAATCGGTTTTGCTACAATGAAACTCTGTATATATAAGATGAATTTCCATAAAGTCTAGTAGAGTTATTAGTAGAGTACTATTTTATCAATTACTAAACTCTACCGTTACTCTACTAATTTATAGCCGTTCATACAATTATCCCGTGTTTGGTAAAATAGACGTAACCTAAGGATAAAGCCTACTTTACATCAGTAGAGGTAGTGTTAGTAGGTAGAGTTAGTACTATACCGTTGCTCTACATTCCCAAAATGTTTATATTGGTAGAGCAACGGTATAGTATGATACTAACTCTACCTACTAACACTACCGCTTACTCTACCAATATAAACTAGGCTTAAATCTAAGTTCTAATTATAACTTAATTCGGACAACCCAAAACTCTCCAATAATAAAAGACAACAATGAAATGTGTAGTAACTAGCTTTCTATAATTCAAAATCAATTAAATAGCATTATATTATGTAAAAATTCTTCCCAAAACTCACAGTTTAAATTTCGGTTGTTCCTATAATTTTTGTATTCCTTCAACATAAATATTATAGTGCGAAACTAGTTATAATGGACTAATTTATAAAACACTTTATTGTATAAATTGTAAAAATATAACTTACAACTCTTAACAAATGCCCTGAAAGCTCATCAGCTCTTTTTTTTTAAAGTAGGTAGTTGTTGAAAGCATAAGGAATAGAGAAACGTGTAAAGATGTTCTGGCCATATCTGATATGGGTGATACGAGTCGTTCAAAATTTTCTAAGATTGTGCAAAATTGTAAATTAAGTTAAAATTCTCGGTAGACATCAAAGTTCAACAACTGGTAACCGGCCTCTTTGGTGTTTGCTTGAAGGCATTTTGCACATTTATCATCTACAGATAAATGTAAATCGCGTAACCAACGTAGCTAGTTATAACTAGCAATTTACAATACAGGCCACAGTTAGAAAATACACGTACAAGAGTCAAAATTCGCAATTAGACCTTAGAAATTTCAGGTTGCTCATATATTAGGTATGGGAAAAGTTCGTGGCGTTTTTTTAGTGTGAAAATGAATTTATTTAAACCAAATATGCTCCATTATTATCGACAATGTTTCGCCATTTTCGGGTAGAGCCATGATGCCATCGGTGAAGAACTTCTGTGGTTTCTGGTTGAAAAACTGAATCAAGTGGTTTTCACAGGCTTCCCTTGAAACCAGTTTAATTCCATTGAGAGAGTTCTGCAGAGATCGGAACAAGTGATAGTCAGAGGGTGCTATGTCTGGACTATATGGTGGATGCATCAAAACTTCCCAACCAAGCTGTCGCAATTTTTGGTGGGTCATCAAAGAAGTGTGTGGCCGGGCGTTGTCATGATGGAAGACAATACCTTTCCTATTATTCAATTCAGGCCGTTTTCTTTCAATTGCCTGGCGTAATCTCTCTAGTTGTCCACAGTAGAGTTGAGAATCAATCGTCTGACCAACTGGAAGTGTCTCATGGTGGACGATTCCTTTCCAGTCCCACCATACACACAGCATCACCTTTTTCAATGTCAATCCTGGCTTCGCGAACGCTTGTGATGGCTCATTATCCCTTATCCATGATCTTTTACGCTTCCGATTGTCGTACGTGATCCATTTTTCATCACCGGTTATGACACGTTTCAGAAATGGCTCGACTTCATTGCGTTTCAGCAGCGCATCGCAGATGTTAATTCGGTCGATCATGTTTTTCGCGCTCAACTCATGAGGAACCCATACATCGAGCCTTTTTTTGTAGCCAGCTTTATGTAAATGGTTCAAAACAGTTGTGTGGTCAATGCCTAGCTCCATACCAATATCGACAGTGCTGATATGGTTATCTTGCTGGACTTTTTCAAGAATTTCATCAACTTTTTCAGTGATTGGACGACCAGAGCGTGACTCATCTTTCACATCAAAATTACCAGAACGAAAGCGAGCGAACTATTTCCGTGCAGCAGATTTTGATAAAGTACCTTCACCGTACACAGCACAAATGTTTGACTTTTTATGATTTAAAATACGATAAAACAAGATTTTGTGAAATAAGAAAATACTGACACTTTCAGCTCAGTAAAACTATCAATTGATTTTACTAAAAATTAAAATATAATCCAATCTTTTTTGGTTGATGATAAAAGTACAAATTTTTCTTTATAGTTATGTGGAAAATACACCCGTGATTTTATTAAGTCGAATTGAGTACTTCTTATGTCCTAAAAGCTTGGAAGCATGCACAAATTAAAATATATTATAACTTCACTTTTCATTTTTCTTTTTTTAGATTGTTTCATACAACTTTAACCTTCAGGAGGCATGGTGAGAGAGAGAGAGAGAAAAGATGGAAGACGATCATGAAGATAAGAGAAACGTCTATAAACCCAGGATGGTCCCTTCTCTAGCGACTTCCGCAGATATATCATGAAACGGCCTATAACTTGACAAATTGAATACGTATTCGTTTCCCTTTAGTAACCAGAAATCATTAACACTGGAAGTTCCTATCTAGAATAATTTACCTGTAAAGTTGAAATTTATTCGTCTTGTCTCTTTATACGGAAACATTGTATAAATACAGGGAAATTTTTAGAAAATATAAAAGTAATAAAATTAGGGCGTTAATCACAATATTTAGAATTCTTTCAATCCCAACCATGTCCTGGTTCCTTTGAACGTAGGGTGTCTATTGTTATCGCTTGCTATTGAATGATCGTCCCTTGAACATTCTGAATTATCGGAAAATTGTCTTCGCTTCCTAAGATGAAAAGATTATTCACAGATTATGTGAAACGATTATATTGTAAAAATTATAGATTAACAGCAAAGCTGTTCATTATTTACATAAGCAACAAGAATACCAAGTTTTCAAAACTTTCCGTTGTCTATTTATTGGTAAGAATGTCTAAAAATCTTATAAACATTGTAACAGCAATAGTGGACCGTAAATTATCTTTTTTATAAAAAAATCCCCATCGTCACCGATGAAATTACTTAAATATAATAAAAGAAGCTTCAAAAATCTTCAAATTTATCTTTTCTTTATAAATTTGGAGTACGGTTCTGTTCAGAGTAGATATCACAATACACGGATAAACTTACGTAGCCACGTTTTAATCTTTTCCTTACAGGGGATCTTTATTATGAAGATTTTATTTTTGAGAATTTTTCTTAAATTTTGCGCTGCACTATAACTGATTTTGACAATTAGTAGAACTGAGTAGAAGAGTAGAAAAGTCATAATTGTCACCAGACAACTGTTTTCAATGAACTTCCATTCGTTATTGTTATTCATAGAACCGTAAATCCAATGAATTCACTCGTACTATCAAACTATCAAATTGAATAGACAACTTTCAAATCAGACAGCCTGTATATTTAAACAACACCTACAATAAATATAATAAAAGCATCTGGATTGCTTATTACTTGTTCTAATCTGGATTCTCAGTTCCTTCATCCTGGATTTTATTGTTCTTACGATCGTTTTGTTTTCCCATTTCTTTCATAAATTGGTGTTTTGTGTTGTTCTTGTTTCTACTTAGTTAAATCTCTTTGTTATTATAGGTTGTACCTCCAATATTGTATATACTGTAACATCAATAGTAAAACAATTAACAAAAATCAAATTCGTGATTCAATATGTACATTGTACCTATTTTGTTTCCAGATATCCGAAAGACGTAATAAGCTTTCCGATCTTCAATATTTTCTAAATAATGAAAGAAGCCTTGGTTATTTCTAGTGCACTATCACTTGGTCTGTATCAAAACAGCATAATTAAAAACAATTGTACTTGGTTTCATGACAAATCACCGAGACTTGAATAAGAAAGAAATACTCTATAGTTACAGGCGTTTTTATCAGCTTCACAATCATCTCGTTTCTTTCTTCTGTCTTATTTCCATAAGCCACGCCCTGAAACGGACAAAATTACAAGAAACGACTTATAAAAGAAAAGTTTTAGTCGATTCTTCTTTGCTATCGATTCAACTGAATAGGTTTCTCTGTGAACATTCAACTACATACAAGGAAAATCCACCATTTGATATGTAGTTACAAGCTTGATACTTTAAGTCAATATTTTTTGTACTGATAGGTAGGTGTCTTATTCGCTAGAATTCCTAAAAATTTCCAAAGATTTCTTTATTGTGGATAGATTTATCAACTATCACAAGAAGACTTATATACGAACTAAAAGATTCTAAATATTAGATTTTTTCAATGTTTGATTAAATAGGTACTTTACTAGAATTGAAAATTTACCTATACAGGGTGGAGGGTTTAAATAAGGATGCACTTGATTGTAATTATGCGCAATTCTTTGAATAATTTTGTGTATGTTTTGTTAAATTAGCTGTCAAATATCCAATTGTTCTAACCTATAAAATGTCAATAGAGGGTGGCATAGACCAGATGAATATTAATAGAGTTGACGCGACGTCATGATTAGTATACGGATGGACCACTGTAATCAACAGGTCGGCCAACTATGTTTTTACTTATTTTCTAATTTATTTAAAATTCCGTTGTTTATTTTAGCTGAAAACTTATTCAGAAATGTTCAGCAGGAAAATAATGTATTTTTCTTCAAAAATTTCTGCAATTTTTTGAAGATTCAAGGAAAATATTAATATTTTGTCGATCTTATAAGTCACTTATGGTTGGTTTGTTTTTGTAGCATATATACCGATTATGTCACGTGATTTATCAGCGGTGTTGGTATCAGGACGCCCGCAATCTAGCCGGTAGGGAGATGTGAGTCTCACTGCGCTCCTCTAGCCAAATAGAGATAGATCGCCCTTTACAATGCGGTTCCGTTTGATTTAGTCATCCAGCGCTTTCATTCAATTGTCACATCCCAGTTGATCCTGCAAAGTCCTGATACCAAAACCCAATTTTTTGCGTTTTGTATTTACCATACAAAAAATACAAAACTTTACTATCTCTCTTTAATTTTATGTTTAATAATTAGTTATAAAATAGGATAAACTTAATTTTGTCTTGTAAATTTGGGAGTAGGCAGGGGTGACAGTGGTTAGGGCGCTACGATAAAGCCCTAGATCTAGTTTAATTAGTCGCCGTTTTTATAATATGTACTAGAGAAAATACATTTACAAGGCGTTTTTTCTAGGCATAATCAATATTTGAGATCCCACATTACAAATGAAGACAAAAAAGTTCCTAGCACCGTTCAAGTCCTTAGAACTTTTACGATGGATCTAGTGTTCTGCATTCGATGCAGCTAATTAGGTAATAGAGAAAATTGCTTTACATAACAAAGATGCTCCAAGAACTGAGCTATGCTCGAAATCAGTGGCGAAAGACTCTATACATAGCTCATCCGAAATCGATATAAATATGGGTCAGTCTTTCTTATAAATCTTAAAAATATCAAAAAGGTAATGTCTAGGCTTACTTGGGCTAGCAAAAGGCCCCATAAAGCTAAATTTGGAAGTACAGAAAATGGCAATAAGTTTTCAAGTTTATACAATGATAAAAAAATCATTGATCTTCAGATTATTTTAGATAGAAGAAAACTTGTTTGGATTTAAAATCTGATACTTCAGATCAATTTTTTCAAGTATAAACCGATTTTATCACCAGTCAAGATTGTTTACTTATCAAGATTTAAACTTGCGTATTTCAATAAGATCATTTCTTTATAATCTTTTAAATAGTAAAAATCATACAGTGCAATAAAATTGAGTTATTTTTTAATTGATTGACTTTTCTATAATTACTTCTAGGGGGAAAATTTTTAAAACCATAAAAGATTTTTCATATTACATGTAGTTCAAACATTTCATTTCCACCATTCTTCTGTTAACTTCATTAAATTTAAAAACTTACAGTTTTTTTGCCATTTCTATGTAACTAAATCAACTAGTTAAAAATGACAACACAAATAATCAATTGAATGTTCGACTATTTAAATATAATAAAATTTGTAATTGTTAAGAAAAATGAGCTTCTTTAGTCATTTAGCTTAGTCAATGTTAGGGTGGACCAGAAATACATTAATTAAAAATCGACACTGAAACATATTTCGGAATTTAGCCAAAACCAAATACTTTCTAGTCTTCTTCGCGATAGTTTAAAAATTTTGAAAGGATTATAAATAAAACTTATCGATGCCTATCAGTGCCACTACGAGGAGTCTAACATTTAGTTCTGTACTTTATTTTGCTTACATTCCAAATTTTGCCGCTTCTCAGATCGTACCGGTCTAGGCTCGGTCCTTGCGGGCCTAAGTCTAAATCTATCACTACACAAATTTAAAAAATACTTCGGATTTTGTACTCTACATAGTTTTTTATCAACTTTACCGAGCATAAATTGTGCTACTCTAGGTTCGGGCTTTACGGGCCGAAATTTAAATCTACTATCGAGGGGTGAGAGAAAATTAAATGAACAATGTCACTGTAAACATTTATTCATCTTTATGACATTAAACGAGTTCTGGGGATAGCTTTGTTGAGACACCCGTTAAATCGACAAAAATAACTACAACAATAATGTTTCCCCTAGTCGAATTAGACGTTTATTTCAATATAATTATAAAATGACGATTAATTAGGGGCATTGTTGCAAATTTTAATAAAAAGGCTTATATAATTAATTTCATGTAGTTATAGAAATTAATTAAATTAAATTAGGTAATGTACAATAACTGATAATAATTTTGTTCAATATACTAAAAATTATATCTACTTTATTCGTGAACAAAGTTTATTTTGAACGTTTTGGTTTTAGCATGATTCGTGGAACAAATTTGTACAAAATTTAACACGATTTTCACATGATGCGTGAAGATCAGTTTATTTTTACGCTTTTTTTTCTACTATTTTCTTTCATAAATGTTTTTCTTTGCGGAACTTTGAAATGAAAATATCTAACATTTTTAAAGTATGTGCACTTTTATAGGTGCGTTAACATAATACCTAACACATTATTTAATTTATTTAATTTAAATTAACAATTAATTGGAAACAAGAAATTAGTACGCCGCATTAGTATAGGATTGTTTGAAAAATAAACATATTCAATCGAAATACGAGCCCTTTAGAACCAACAGTTCATTTATAATTGACGGTCTATTTCTGACTTGCTGACCAAAAAGACTATTATATTAAAGTGAATTATAAAATAGAACCATGCGGTTAGACTTCTGTTACTAAGGACGGATGTTTAAACCTAAAAATCTGCAATAAATCCAGCAACAAATAACAGAAATGACGAGCAATTTTAACGTAGATCTTCTCTTGACTATTTGAGAACAACAGATAGAGATTTCTCTTGTTAGAAGGACCGGCGGAAGATTTTAAACAATGTAAGTAAAATATCAACATTTCGCTCTTATATGTGAGGTTCTATCACAGTTTCTGCAGTCGGAAAAAAGACGAAATTGTTGGTCCACCATTCTCAGTTAATGTCCCTTCTGTTTCACGCATAATCATTCTTTTTTTTTGTTAAATATTGTTTTTTGTAGATTTTAGCCGTCCGGTCTTTGTAAACGAATTATTTTAGAAACTTTTTGAAAACCTATAACAAATTGTTAGTTTTCCTCGATAAAGTAGAGTAAAGTAAAGTAAAGCGACGGATTTAAAATAATTTAGAATAATAGAACATCTTTAGATATTTATTGTTGATTATTGTTTACAAGATATTAGTTTTACGATATACAGTAAGAATTAATGAAAAAAATCGACGTTATTTTTAATATATTCGTATACATATGTTTACATAATTATAGTACCTACTGTTACAAAATAGATCAACTTATAATTGAGATAATGATTTGATTATGTAATATTTATTTATCAATTATAGTTTCACATATATTGTATGTATATAAAATTTCGAGTATATTTGCACTTTTACATACTAAAATTATAAACACGACTGGTTTGTCATTATTGAGACCAAAGTAGCACGTTAAGACCCATGATTAAGGTGGTTAAAGTTGCCGCTTAATTGCTGTTTACTGAGTCCATTCGCGCGTTTGATCTGTTGAGATCAGCTTGAACCGCATATCCAGTTCTGTGATTATTAACCAAGCCGACAAACTTTCTGGCCCTAGCTACCAATTGAAGCATTCGCGGCCCCAGGATATATATCAAACCATAGCTGACCAATCTAATTATGTTTCATAGCCACATTTCGTTGAGTCAGGTGTTGGTTGGGATCTAAATAAATATATATAACAATCTCATATATACTTAGATAACTATACCCGGTGAGTTACAATACAACAACAAGAAAAAAACACGAGAAAAAAAACTCATCAATGTTAATAACATAAAAGATACTTAAGATAATTTAACCAGATATTTTACAAATCACCCTGTATATTTCATATGTTAAATCAGCAACTATAATTATAGAATTATTAGTATTTATACTAATAATAAAAATAATAATAATTAACACAACAGAAGAAAAAACAAAGATATAATCGTGCAGTTCTTGTTAACCGATGTACAAGATGTCGAAAGGATATTTAATATTTAATCGTGATGCGACCGAAGATAATGTAATTATTGTGACACTTTCGTTTCCGGTTATTTGCAGGAAGCGACGATTTAAACTATGAAAATGATATAATTTTTTGTTTTTCCGATTATACGGCATAAAATTAGAAACGTTAACTCGATGGATATTAAAATATGAAAATTTTTTAACCAAAACTAATTTGACAAATAATTGTCATCATCATCATCATCATCATCATTATTAATGCCTGTAAATCTATATGGCTTTCACCTAATATTATTATGACTTTATTGTGTTATTTGTTGATAATAAAAAAAAGGTGTTATTGCACATTGTTATAAAATTAAGTTCAATAAATGATTGAAATTGAATGGAATGATGAATAATAAGTGATACTAAATTAAATTTCTGATTGATTTTATTCCACAATAATTCCAGATAATTTATACTATATCGAATGAAAAATAAAACAAAATGTGTGTAATTTGCAAAACTGTATTGTGATAAATGTTTTATTTTTAATAGAATAATTTCGGTTTATTAAATATAAAAATGAGTAAATTGTTCAATTTGATGATTTTTCAAAACAGTCATTTTGTAAATTGGTTATTTGGATAATGGATTCAATTCGTGTTGAATAAATTGGTTTATAGGGCTGGTTATTGAATTGCCTTTTTGGAAAACAACATTATTCAACCATTGTTATTGTTGTTGTTGTTGTTGTTGTGGTGTTTTGTTTAATATGTAGTTATGTGACGCCCGTCGTCGCGACGACCGCCCCTATACAGTAGGCGGTCCTAAAATTGTTATCTCTCTCGCAGATATCGACCCCGCCTTCCGTGTTATCCAGCAGTTTGTTAACTGTTGAATTGTTTTAGAGCAGGTAGGTAGGTGAGTTCGCGCGTCCGCGGGTTGAGTGGGGTGCCAGTCTACAAAGGTGCCGCTGACGGCTGACTAAATGCCTATCTTTAAGGTGTCAGGCCAACACAAATGAGTTTCCTTTAATTATAGGACCAACTCGTTTCTGTATTAGGCCGCCAATGCCGACCATATATAAACTAAGACAATATTTATTATATACTATCTCTTTCTATATTACATTGTTTATATATAGATTGTTTAAGGTCTTTGATAGATTCGATCAAGTCTATAAGGCCTTGCCCCTAAGCAAACATATCATGAGGTAAATTGCCTGCCTACTCTTCTATCTAGCGTCCGACCAATTGTACTCGCTCGGCTGTGATGACTTTAAGATACACAAAGGCATTATAAAACAAAATCATTTATAAATTACACGTTAAAGCATCAAAACGTTGTCCGCCTTAAACGATAAATTATCTTTTTTCTATACCTAACATATACAAACAACAGACCGTGTATCTATTTTAAACAAGCGGAAAAATCCATGTAAACTCAAATTTTAACAAAGAAAAAAAAACATACACATTTCTACCACCAAATCTAACCATTGCATCATAATTAAACAAAAAAAATAAATAAATAAATAAACAAATTAAACACGCCCTTGTGATTTATAAAAATTACTAATTCTCTACATTTTGATAAAAGTTATAATACGAAGTGAATTTATATGTAATGTACATGCAATTGTAAATATTTTGTCACATATATCAATCAACACAGATAATATATTTTATATAAATTATTATATAGATAATAAAATATACTACTTGTAGATACGTTATACGGACAATAATTCACCCTTATCGACAATATTCGGGTTATTATTTTAGAAACTTTTATAATTTAAATATAATAAATACGAATTACGATGTCATAACAATTAAGTATTGTTGTTGTTGTTGTTTTTTTTTTGGAGAATTTCAATGTTAAATTACCTTTGTTTATCGTTAGGTGAATTCCTGTAACAAAATTATAAGGAGATGAGGTGTAGTTGGTCATTATCTCACATTTTCTTTGTCGGTGTTTGTTTTTAAATGAAATTTTGATGTCGGATCCTAGTCACGGAAGACCAAAATTTAACAATATAATAATAAAGACGTGTAAAAACAAACCAGTCGTTTTGTTTTTCTTCTTCTCTTCATTATTATTATTATTATTATTATTATTGTTTTGTTTAAATTGTGCATTGTTCATTGATGAGAAAATTACAAAACGTATTTAATAAATATTTAATATTGACTTGTCACATGTGTCAAAATAATTTCTTATAATAATTGTAAAATAATTGGATATGGTGTTTATAATCGGCGCGTGCTATTCTATAAAATATTATTTTATTTTGTTAAGATACACATAAATTTCTTTTAATTTTAATAGACATCTATTGTTATACAGAATCTATTCATTTTTAAATCAGATGTGAGACAATTACATTACGAAAATATTTCACCTGCCTGAATCGTTGTGTAAAATCTTTTACAATACGGCCATTTGCATTTTAAACAGTCATCAATAAGAAGCGCGTACCTTTCAACAAAGCCGACATAAAACTTATCTCAGACTGCTTGGCGGCGAAACAAATAGTCTCTTATTTATTTTATATTTTTTTTTTACGGTAACTAATTGTGAACATTCCATAAACCCATTAGATATCAGGTAAAACCACCTGTCAGTATTTCAAAATTTGATCAGTTCGTTTTTCGAAAATCTATTAAAAAAAAATTGACACAACGATTAGGAAATGGATTTTGTTGAACAATTCGAACAACTCGAGTTTTTAAAAACTAACCCAACTATTATACGTGATTATTAAGGAAACTTTATATAAAGACTTTAATCTATGCCTTTTATTCATCCGGATGTATTTATTAATTATTTAATAATAATTTGATTTGAAATTGCACTGTATATACTTCTGGTATCTGCTTATATTGTAGAAATTTAATTAATACTTATTGTTAAATTACCTAGATTTAAATTGTAGTTATTGTTATTTCGTAATTTCAAATTATTATTGGAGATTTTCAAAATGTTCAATTGCACAATAAATTATCGACGACAAAGGATTTGCGTGGGTGTCAAATTCTATATTAAATTATACTTCCCGACAGATTGTGTTTGTTTAATTACTTTCAACATGATCTGTTGTGAGACTTTTTTAATAAAAAATATGTAAGTTATTTAAATTGTTGAATAAGAGGTTGCACTTTCAAAAACGCATCATTCAAACAAAATTAAACAATGGCAACTGATCTTAACATTAACAAGAGATAAGCTACAACTTTAAATAATTAAGAGTGAATTCTGAACTGCTCTTCAACGTATAATGTGCCTGATATCTGTATAAATTCTTTTCATAAGATTCACATAATGATGCCGCCGAGACGAGAATTTCTCGTATCTGGTCGCATATCGTCTCGTCGAGACGAGATAATCTGCGGTATAATCGTCACGAGACGAGAGACTTGAAAATATTCCTTTTTTTTAAAATGTTTTCGATTAAATTAAAGAATTATCACTGAGAGTGATTAAGTCAGAAATTTTCAATTAATATCGTTTGATTTTTATTATAAATGTTTTGTGGCATATGGTTATAAATAACTTTTTATGTTGTATGCCGCCTCTGATGGAGTTTAAAACACTGCCAGTTTAGGTTTCCTAAGCATGCCAACACGCATTGAATGCCTGAGGGTCTGCACAGGTGTTAGCGTTACAACTCACACCTCACTCACAGACTCATCAACCCCAATTACAGGGCCGGTTTCATCACAAGATTAAATTTAAGACAATACATATACATCGTAAATAACATTCTATACAAGAATCATGTAGTATATAACCGGAAAAATTAACAATTTTGCAAATTATTCTATACGTTATTATATTTGTTGTTGTATCTACGCAAATTATAACGTACAGTTTTACATTATTACATATATCGCATATAACATTATAAAATAAAATGAAATAAAATAATAAAAAAAAATAATTGAATTTTTTTTTATATAATAAAATTGGAAAATTTCCTTAAAAACCACACAAGTATCCGTGTTGTTTCATTGTCTTGTTTTTTTGTTGTTGTTTTAATCGAAACAATATCATCCAAGTGCTAGATCAAGATTACACGGTGTTTATTGATTTTAGAAAAAAATACCATAAAATTGGTATTTATGCGGTGTTTTGGATGTTAATACCGAACCGTTTTTTATTCCCTATACCATGTCTATTGTATTGATCAACGCTGTGGGGCCATTGCAACAATGTTGAAAACACCAATCATTTAATTCAACAAAAATGAAACAGTTTTTGTTAATAAAACATGCCTTTATTCAGTTTAAATTGAAAATAACTGATGATTTTGTTGATTAAATTTCTTTACAATGATTATCAAATATTTAAAGATTGCTTTTTCTCTATATTTTTTTTTCGGTTGTTTATTTGTTAATGGATTATGTTTAAAATAAATAATTGCTAAAAATTTGTTATTCAGACGATTGGAATTTTAAATATTTCTTTAAGTCGATAAGATTTACGAGATAGTTTTCAATAATATTTCTTTCAAATGTGAATGGTTTTATTTCGTCTTCTGTATAACACATTTTTATTTATTTATGGACCGAATAGTTATTAAAAAGAAAAACGAAGATAATCTCCAACAAATTAACTAAATTGTAAACGTGTATTCGTACATTCACAAACAACCATTGTTGTGGGGGAATTTTTAAAAACATTCCTTATTTATAACAATAAAAGCAACGCATTATTCAAATTTAAATGATATTTCCGGTTTTTATGAGTACGATTAAGTTATTTTTTTCATATTTCGGAAAAGGGAAAAGAAAAGAACACAAAAGCTTTTCACGTTCTCGTTTTGTAAGAATTAATTTGATACGTGTTAAAAATCTAAAGTATCCATTTATTTTAACTAAATAAAAATTTGAAGAAGAAAAAAAAATAATGAATTTTGCATGTTTTCATCACATCAACAACAATTTATTTATAATCAAATTAATCTGGTTTTGTTATTTGGAAATAAAGCAATATCCTGGAATAATTTAACAAAATCAATACTTTAAAATGGTTTTATTATGCAGGTTGTTTTACGGTAAATAAATCTAACCCGTGTTCTATTGTGAAAACGATTTACGTACGCAATTTCTTTAAGTTAACAATTACGTAATAATGCTAAAACAGGGGATCAAGTGATTAATGAAAAAATGGTTTTATAGAAAAAACTTGTATCAACACTATCTTGCGGTTTTATGAGAATATAAGTCTGATGGCAAATTAAGTTATAATCAGCAATTATATTCAAAATTAAAATTTCTCAACAGTCCGTGTATAATGTTAAATTATTTATAAAATAACCGAATAAATGGTTCAACATTTTCGGATTAAATTAAATCACTAGCAGCTGACTAGAAAAACGGTCTATTAGATAAAAACAGGGTCGGTTTTATAATTATCGATCTGTTGTTAGTAAACGAAAAATAATAGTTTATAACATCGAAATTATTCGATATTATAGGATGATAAAAAATTAAATATATAGAAGATTGAACAATAATTGACTGATTAATTTTGATAGTCATCGATTTAGACACCGATTAGAATTGACTGTAAGACAATTATTAGATAAAAAATAGTCTCGATATATATTATATAAGCAAAAATCTAGTGTTTCACAAGTCATACTTTTTCATTTTCTATGCTAAAATATCAGTTGAAGATTTTGTGGATTTTCAACAGACTTAAAAATGTATTTCTGAAGGTATTCGTTATTTACCTGGTGTTATACAGAGTATCTTCGGTTTTCGGAAAATTGTCCGAATTTATTAAAAACAAAAGCATGTATCGGTAATATTTCTTCGAGTTGTCGTTCTAACAAAAAGTCCTTTGCAGCAATTAGATACCTTTTTGGGTTGGTCCGAATTTACTTATTGCAAAATTTGTTTAATGTTTTTCTCAGATTTTGTTGCTATTTGGGTAAAAAAATGCAAAAATTTGTGTTTTGACACTAAAAACGTTTAAGCATCACTTGGACCGAGACTAAAATTTTAGTTTTTGTAAATTTTACGTAGTGACTGGTCTTTTTTTATAATATATTACAATAGACAAAACCTTTGAGCTTTCACCTGCGAATCACAATCGATCCAGGTACTTTTTGATAAGATTTACGAGTTTATATCAATTTATGTTTCTTACTATTCACCTAAGAACTACCACACTGTGCCTATATAGAGACCCTGAGCTGCACTCACAGACAATCAATTTTAACAGGAAAAGCGTTGTTGAACAATTATATATTGTTGCAATTCATTTTTTTTTAATATTTATAGTTTGTCTCAACATCTATGTCGAAAATACACAAAAATTTGATATATAGTAGATCAAATTTCGTAACGATTTTAAGACCTGATGACTATGTTCCCCAGAATTATTGCAATAATTTTAACAAAGAATGTTAAAATATAGTTGGGTAAATGACTTAGGAGATTGACGTTTAAATCAGTAAAACCACAATAGATTCTGTAACATAAGATTTTATAGAAATGGTGATAGATTGCCTTTTGTAAATCTCCCAAAAATTTTGAGTTTGGAAATAGCCAAATAGGTTTTGTGAAATTTAGAAAATGTCACGTACCTCCCAAACATTATAAAATCTTCATAAAAATTTTGTTTTACATTATCAAGAAATTCAACGTTTACATAGTGATTTTGATAATTGTAATCAGTTATAATAGAAACAATAATTTGATTAGTGAGAATTGAATAAAACGTTTCGACAACAATTACTTAACCAATTAATCTAGAACCTATTAATTTCATTCGAGCTGAAGTCTTTCTGTTTAATTTTTTTGTTTGCTGCATAAGAACAAATTATTGTTTCTATTATAATTGACTACAATTGTATCGAAACCACGTTCTATTTGCACACGAGTTGCACTTTCTTTAAAGCATGAAGCAAAATTTTTATTAAGTCATGGTCTACTGTCATTTTCCTCAAAAAGGTTCAGGATCGTCTGTGTACCTCGACCAGTGGATTTTCTTTTATTTAGAAATTTCGGAGATTTCCTGATTCTTAGATTTATAAGTTTTTCAAATTTTACAGAGACTGTGGGATAATTTCTCTCTTTTTATTAGGTCATATAGTCACTTGTCGTTTCCTTCAAGAAGATTGTAGTTGTTTAGGTGGTACGTGACATTTTCTAAATTTCACAAAATTCATCTTCTTATTTTCAAACACAACATTTTTGGATGATCTACAATAGGGACTCTATAACCATTTCCATAAAATCTTTTGTTACCGAATCTACTGTGGAGTAATTTTGTGGTTTTACCGATTAAAACGTCAATCTCCTAAGTCATTTACTCAACTATAGAAAATTCTTTCGATCTTTATTATTTGCCCTAGTAAATTCGTTTTCAGTAGAAATTTTGAACAGATTTACAACCACTTGAAGATTTCCTAATAGTTTTAACATTTCTTACCAAATTATTCGAATAATTCTAGGAATCAAAACAAATGAGATTTGACTGACTTTGAATTATAGAAAACTAATCGTTTTTATTATAGCAGACTTACAGGCTGTCCCAAGTAATTTACAACCAAAGCTTAGATCAGTGATTCTCAACCACTGTGCCGCCGCCAAATTTTAGAAATACAAATTATTTTTATTTATCTTTTAGTGTACCGCAATACAAGAAAAAGGTTGACAATCACTGCTGTAGAGAATTATTTGCGAAACACCAGAGAATTGTTTGCAAAATACTAGAGAATTGTCTGTAAAGCTATAGAAAATTATTTGCAAAACTCCAGAGAAGTATTTGCAAAATACTAGAGAATTGCCTGCAAAGCTATAGAGAATTGTTTGCAAAACTTCAGAGCATCGTCTGCAAAACACTAGAGCAGTGATTCTCAACCACTGTGCCGCGGCACTTTTGTGTATCGCCAAATTTTAGAAAAGCAAATTATTTTTATTTATTTTTAAGCTTATTTTATTGTTAGTGCCGCCAAATTTTGAACATGTTGAAAGTGCACCGCAACAAAAAAAGGCTGAGAATCCCTGGCTTAGATTTATTAAAATTAATCTTATACATCCAGATTTTCGTTTTAGGAAAACCTGTTGAATAGTATCACTTCCTATATTTGTAATGTTTAGTAAAATTGTTTGATGTTTTTGACGCTTTACTTTAAATGCAGAAACATTATTTTTTATTTTAATAAAATCATCATACTTATAAAATTGAAAAGAACATAACGCAAAAAGTTGGATATTGGTACTAGAAATCCTCAAGGAATAGAATTTTGAAATCTATACCCATCTTAATGGGATGTTCTCATACAATACCACTGATAAATCACGTGACACAATCGGTATTTATGCTACAACAAGTTAATTAAGTACAAACGACTTATAAGAATTGATCAAATGGAAATAATCTCTTTCTATCATGAGAAAATGTAGAATTTTTTGAAAAAAAATGCATTAAGTCCCTATTGAATTATTTTGAATAAGTTTTTAGTTCAAATAAGAGACTAAATATTAACAAAAAATTAAAAAAATAGTGAAAAGTCGGTTGGTACACTTGTGCTGATTACAGTTGTTCACCCACAAACTCTATCATGACGCCGCGCCATCTCTATTAATATTCATCTGGTCCATTGTGTCGCCCTGTATTGAGATTTTTTTAGGTTGGAACAATTGGATTTTTGACATCTGATTTGACTAATTGACAGAATTGACAATAATTAGTTTATAAGGTTATAAAGGTTCGCAATTAATTAATTTTTGTTCAAATCTAAGTAATTACGTAATAAAGGAAATGTATTTAAAGGAAGTATTCGATAAAACGTCAAGTCTGTTTAGAATCAGTTATTCTATATTAAATCGATACTTAAGAAAATTAGCAATTTTTTTTTATAGTATCACGTAACTTTTTTGTAATCGATTTGGTAGAGAAGACAGTGAGAATACCTAAGTAATAGATGATCAATCATTCATCTGTTCACCGTAAGTATAATGAAACTTTAGTAGAACAGATTTTTGTAGTTTTTCAGAGATAATTCGGAACTAATTTTTCAGGAAGTGTAAACGTTGAGGGACAATTCCACCCTCTAGAAAGTTTTATTTTTAAACTTCCGAAAGAAGGATTGTATCGTTTAAGTTACAACACAGTTTCACTTACTCAAACATCGCCACTAACTACCCAGTGATTGACAAAACTTGCATAAATAAACGAATTATTATAAGAAAATTAAGTGAGTCAAGTTAGTTACAAGGATATCGTAAAATCAGGCTGAAATTGTATGCAGAAGTATTAAATTTATTCTGTGATATCAGAAATATGAAAAAAAATGACTTGCATAATTACTAAAAATAATGATTGAGCGAACAACTCATATCAATAATGCACATTTTTGACGAAAAAAATTTAATACGAATTTGGGGATTTTAAAAATTAATTGACTACCTTAATACTTAATCTGTGATTGGGCATCACAGGCATTACAGAATAAAATTTGTACAGTAACAGAACAAACCTAAAAAGCATATTAAATGTAGATAGCTTAAAACAGAAGACAGGACCGGGCCGAGATTACAGCAAAACGGACATTTCCTGCAACAGCATAATTTTAGGGGCGGCACTTTTTAGTGCGACCTAAGCTGGAGTTTGTGTTAATGGCATTTTGCCTAGGTCCTGGATTTTATCAAATCCACCAATCAAGTGTTTTTTGACGTTTCCAATTGTCTCCTTATATAGCCTCAATGCCTTCAATTGTATCGTGCCCTCTATTTGGGTAGCCCTATTTTTATTTAAAAAATACATTTTTAATATTTTCCACCTTTTTTTTGTTATTGTGAACATTAGATTAATCTCATATAGATATGATCTTGATAAGAACCGAAGAAAGGACACGTACATAACACCCTTTTTAGATTTGTTATTAATAATTAATTATGTTTAGTGCTAGTGTTAGTGTTGGAGTGCTTTTGGTATAAAAACAGGTATCCCATGCCGAATTGCTTTAAGATTCCCATAAGGATGGTAAATTTTCAAATAATTATTTCTTACAATATTGATAGTTTTCTATCTATTCTTGTTACAATTATCAAATGGAACCAAACCGTGACTCTGTTATTTGTTTTTCGTCAACGGTACCCCATACGAAAAGGTTAGTCTTTTAATTGTTTTGAATCGTTTTAATATCAAATCTTTTATGGCACTTTTGTATGGAACACCCGATGTTTTTTATGTTTTTCTAAAATTCAAAGAATTATCACGATTAAATGATAGTTTTTTTCTTGTTATCAAAAAAACTGTTTTCGATCAAATAAAGTTTAGTTAAAGTTTACTTTTTTCAAGACTTGTTGATTTAAAAAGATATCAAAAGAATTCGGTATCGGAATATATAAAAGTAGTGCACTCAATTATTGTTCATTTGGGGTGCCAAAAATTTGTCCGGAGTGCCAAAAAAGCTAGGACCTTGACTAGAGACAAAATAAACATCGACACAGAATCAGCAAAAATAAGCAGGACAAATATAAAGATATACAATTTTTCATCAATGCTGTAATACTAAAGTAATTAATAAATCAGTTGCAATTTGTAAGTTTTCTTATCTATTTAATAACAAGGTCATTTAACTAATTTTGGGAAACAAATGAAACATAATGAATTATCAACAACAGTGAGAAATTTTCAATGTAATTGAAAGATTTTACGAGACGTGTTTGCGGGATTTATTATATTTAAGTTATTCCTGAATATTATACCAATTGACTTAGGAATTTAAAGTCAAATTAATTGATTTAGTCCACAATAGTTTCGGTAATAAATGATGTAATAGTAACGGTGATAGATTATCCTTTTATATATCTCCCAAAATTGTTATGACTAGAAATAACCATATGTGTTTTGTATTATTTTGAAAAAAAATCGCATTTTACACATACACCGGTACTAATATTCAAAGACTAATGACAGAACAACCTACGGCCATTTTTATTATATCTATTATTATCGGATCTATTGTGGAGTAATTTTACCAGTTTGACTTTAATCTCCTAAGTCAATTCAACAACTATAGAATTCTACGTTATTTATTTATTGTACCTACACATAAAAAAAGAAACTGTAGAGCTCCAAAAACTGTTTAACCTTGAGTTGCGCGTAGGCTAAAGGCGGCCCTGATTTGGCAATGAAATTATGTGTTGATTATAATGATCAAAAATAGTAAGAGCACACACCTCTTCTCATTTTATAACTGTTACTTTATATGGGAGTAAATAGTGCATTATTCCAAGGAACCCTTAATAAGGATTCTATATTTAATTAAGCAAAATCTAAAAAAAAATCATAAACTATAATATATCAGGTTTCCTGTACATGTGGTCGCCTTTAAAGCCTCCATAAAATTTTTGAAGCATTAAAGAATATCGCATCGTTTTTGGAAGTATTTAATAAGAACTGGTTTTTGTAGGATGAAACTCAGCCCCTATTTTCACGATTCAAATCAACCAGGGACCTAAATGGTTAATTTCCTTTATCTATACTTGTTGTAATTTACTTGTTGCACAGCACTTAAGGGGTATTTTTCTGAATTTTAATCTCTAGTAGAATTAGTTTCCAATTATATATTATTAGTTATGAATATCGACAAAGTTCACGTTTTAAGACATTGCATATTAGTAAGTAGCTCTTTTTTCTGAGAATTTGCAATTTTTCACTGTTCATCAAATAACAAAATCAGACTAAAGCCATTTTAATTTTGGAGCTAATTTTGTTGTTGCACATTCGACTCTTGGTCTTGCACAAACTGCAAAAGACCAATTTTGCTCTTGGCGGATTTTCAGAGTCAGACAAACAAGAGATCCATATTTCTTATTTCATTTCTTCAAATTAAATGGTTTCGCGCCCCACTGAAAACGACCCCCGTGCATCCCTCTACTAACGGCACTGCGTATTTTTCATTAAAGCTCTCAAAAAGGTCTTTCGTTTACTTCCTTTTTATTTTAAGAGAAAAGTAGGTGTTGTATTACACGCCCGGAACTTTTATTTTAAAAAAGACACCCACTGGACCATATCTTTGATGTTTTTTTTTTTGTTTTAATAATTAATTAAGTTTTACTTTAGTGCTCTACGAAACTGAAAGTGTCAGTAGTTTTTATCTTCTGAATTAAATTGATTACACTTTTTTATACATCAATTTCATGCTAGTGTAAATTTTATTTATACTAAAATGTGTACTGTTCGTTTTGTCAAAATTTTTAAATCAAACAAAAAAATTTACCTAAGCATTAGATGTGTTATTAGGCACTTTGAAGGAAACGCTAAGAGCCAGTCATTAGAATACTTTTTTTATTATGCAAATTAAATGTAAAGAAATTTGAAATATTTTGGAAATTTTGTAGGTTTTCTACAAAAACGGATAAATTGTTTTGTTACAAATCGAAATTCACAATTTCTCAGCAGGACCTACGATTTGCTAAGCTATAAATTTAAGAAGTTGCATAGTGGCCGCCACAATTTAATCACCTTTCTAGCCCCTAATGTTTAGTTCATGTTCTAGCTAGGTTCTATCACAAATTAGCCTCAAAGTGTACGAATAATAAGAGTTATTTTCCTTTGTTTTAGATTCATTAAAATGAACCTTACATATGGCGATAATAAAGCTGATTAAGATCAAGATCGAAATTAAGTTGACATTAAGGAGTTTAGTGAGAATTAAATTCAAGAAATTTCAATGTTTAATTATAGAACTGTTATAATTGGTAACAATGAAACTCATGTTTTATTTAACTCATTTATTGCAAATAATAACCAATTAGTTGAACTCCGGAATACAGCAAACAAGTTTACAAATAATTCCTTTATTTTTTATATATTGTTCGTCTCGTCTGATGATAAAGATGATACTTCAATATTATTATCATTTGTTAATTGATTTTGTGATAATGAATAATGTGGGAACTTATTTTCTATATCATTTTTATCACATTCATTTTCAGTCTCATAATTGAAATTAATTGTATTAAGATTTTTCGGCAAACAAAATGGATATTGTATTGGTGGTATTGGTAATATACCATATGGATAACTAATCAATGGATATATTGGACTACCTGCCATTATTGGTGATGGACGAAATATTCGATTTGTATCTTCTCCTGAACGTATTGCTGCAGCATACTGTAGCATGGCAGCTTGTTGTCGCATTAATAATTCGTTACAATTTTGTAAATCTTGGGTTGATGTTGATGGTGGATTTGTTCCAATCATGTTAATCCATGGAAATTGTGGTAAAGAAGGAAGTGGTGTTAATGATGTTGATGTCGTTGTTGTTGTTGAAGATTGTGGTTCTGTTGATTTATTTTCTGTTTGTATAATACTGTCAATGGTGAACGATTTCGTTGGATTTGTTGTTGTAACTTGGGGTTGAAGTGATTGTATTGTTGTTGTTGTTGTTGTAGTCGTTGTTGTAGTTGTTGTTGTTGATAGTGGTGGTATTATTTGAGGTAATTGCTCAACATTTGTTGAAGGATTTATATTATTTGTCGATTGACCAACATTTAAAAAGGAACTATTCATTCTTGATAAACTCTTTAATTGTTTATTAACATGTCTTGGTAATTTGAAACGTTTACGTCGTCGAAGAAAACTACCATTTTCGAACATATCATATGCGGCCGGATGTAACGCCCAATATGATCCTTTGCCAGGACAATCTGGACGTCTTGGTATTTTAATAAAGCAATCATTAAATGATAAATTATGTCGTAATGAATTTTGCCAACGTTGTGTATTTTTACGATAATATGGGAAATTGTCGGTGATAAATTTATAAATTTCCGATAATGGTAACATTTTTTCTGGTGAATTCCATATTGCCATTGCTGTTAACGATATATATGAGTATGGGGGCTTCTGATCACCATAAGTTCCCCGTGGCGGTCTTGGCATTGCTACACAAATAGACGAAAAAAAATAACAATTAATAATAACATTAACAATAATCATAACAACATATAAAATTAGCTTATTAAAAAAAAATTGCTGCGAATTAAACTGAATTTGCTTTGAACATTAGTTCTAATTAGTGTTTTTACCCGCATAAAACCTGCAGAATTTCCGTTAAATACTAAAAGGAAAACAAAGAGGAAACAATAATAACGAACAATAAACAATCTATTACAAAACTTATTAGTTATCCGCAGTTATTAAAGTGTATGTTGAATAACATGCTACACCTGTAATTTTATGTATATAGTATGTACCTGGCTTCATACTCGCTATGGTTGTAAATAAAATTTAACCATTACACGTGATAATATAAACTTATTGCTCTTATAAATGAGGAAAAATGATGTATTTTTAACGGAAATTATTCTAATCACAATCCAAGTCCTTCACTAATCCAGTAATCGATATAAATGTTCGTATAATGTTTTAACTTAATTAGAACTGGTACTGTTAACAACGGCTAATTCCATTCTAAGTAAATTATAATGAGTCAAAGGTGCATCAACCATCAACATAATCGGTCCAAATCTCTGTGAAATTTGTTATGAAAACGTTTTATTACTCAAAAATCTTTTTTCATTATTGAAACAATATTTATTATAATTATAAATCTGGACACGTTTATTCGTGTAGATTTACAATATATCATAAACACGATAACAGAAACATGCAAGATGTTAGTTTACAAATAGATTTATAATTCTGAAAATAACACTTAAAATTTGTACTTTGCCTAGGTACTACTCACGGGTACTTCTCATTTTCGCAAAAATAAGCTTTATAACTTGATATAATCTAATAGAAGTAAAGAATCGCTGATTGTTCTTGTGTGTACGACAAAATCTATCTTTGTATTGACGATAATTAAATTGCAATAATTACTGAGTACAATCAATTGTTCTCTCTTGTTCTTTTATGTTAGTTACAGCTACTAGTGTTTAGGTGAAAATAGAGTCGCACGATAAAATAGAAAATCTATAGAGATGTATAGAAATTGCACAATAAGAAAAGCACTTGCACAGTAGCTTAACTTACATGCGTCGCTTATTTCATTTTTTGTACGATTGATTTTTCATATTGCTTTTCATTGTGATCTTGATAATGAAAAGTTACAGTGAGAGACTGGTTATTGTGAACTGGCTTATCAATCATTAAATTACTTTATTGCTAGTAATAGTGAAAGTATAATTTACAATTTTTACCAAAATTTTTCAACCTTTTCTTTAGAGCACCTAGTTGCTGAAAGAACTCGGAATAGATAAAGATGCGTACCATTCAAAATTTGTTATAAAATTTAGTGGCTTATTAAGCAGTTCACTAAAATTAAGCTCCAGGGGCGGACTGTGAATTTTTGGGGTCCTGAGCTCACACAACTTGGGAGTCAGGGACATCTAATTGTCAGTTGGTGTAGGACAGCCTTTAATATTTTATATTCAAAAAGTCATTAATTTTGACATTTAGAACGTCAATAATAACAGTAATGCTTGGACCAGATTAAACATTTTTAAACGTCAAAAAAAACGCCGTCCAAAATTTTTTGATCGCAACTGTATAAGAAAAAGTACATCAAAATAATGGAAATTGAACGTTTTCGTTTATTTAATTACACAAACTTAAGAATAGTAATATCGCAAAAGAGATTAACCGGTATTTTTTCCCTGCGACGAATTAAAGCTCAAAAGTCTCCTAGAGCAACCAGATCTGGCACCTTAGCTTGGAAACAGCAACGTTCTTATGGAAATAACTACTTAGGTAGTTACTACTTATTTTATATTTTGAAAGTAATTTTTATTTTATTATTAAATTAACAATGTTCTCCGGTGTCCGTTGTGACGGATGTGGCAAAGCTCTTAATTTTCAGATCCACCTCAGTTGAGCCTGCACTATAATTTGGAAATATAGTGCGGGCTCAGTAAAAAATGATAACTTATTTTGGCTACTGGGATTACTTTAAACGAAAACACTATTTTTGGTTTTATGATTTATCATTTCAGAAAGATTCAAAACAAGCTTTTGTATCAAAGTAACCTGATTTCATCGCTACGAAATGCTATTTAAAAGTTTTCAGTTAAGTGATTTTGAAATACATAAATCTAATCTGTTGAACAGCATTCCGTTGTAAATATTAAACATCATTTTATTACAATCCTAATAAGAGTTTCAAGTATTTACTTTTTTCTGCGATTTTTGTAAAATCTATTTAAAAATAGTATTGAGAATCTTTTCACGGATTGTTTACATGACTGAAAGCCAAAAGTTGAACACAAAGCGAGCAAATTTTTCTTCGAATACACATGATTTCTCAGTAACGGTTACTTTTAATGGAGCATACTGTAGGTAAAGATCATTTTATGAAAGTTTAACCGTCAAAAAACGTGTCTTTTGGAGGGATGGGAGAGATAAAAATAAATAAATCCAGACTACTCCCTTCTCCCACTACTCTCGGAGAATTATCCTGAAACGGCGTACACCGTAAATAAATAAAAGAACTTAAGATGAAAATTACGTGAATAATACAAGGTGAACCTACCGGATATCACCCAATTCCGTTGATATTAATCAACAATAATTTGGCTGACGACAATAATTTTCTATAATGAATTGTTGTTTGATTATTTAAACAAACATTTTTGATCTTCATTGCTGCAAAATTACAACACAAACTTAATATAACAAGTCATGCAAACATGAAATCGTTTAAGCGTCAAGACAAACCGCTTTTAGTTTAATAAAGTGTAGCTGAATGTCAGTCAAACAACAACAATAATAATAACAAATGTAATTATAACAAGTGTAAAAAATACGTGTCTGTTTTACAAATGAGAATTGATTATATTACATATTGGATATTATAATAATGCGAATCAATGTCGTATACAATAGAAAACAATTTCTGTTAATTGTAAAAAGTGCAATGAAAATTCCAAATATCCTGTTAGATTTTTTCTTTTTGAGGCTATACTTTGTACGATAATTTAATAAATTGGCTTTAATGTTATGATCTTATTATGTCTTATAATAATTGTGCCATTAAGGTTTCCATTATAGTTTATTTTATAAAGTGTAAATAAGAAGAATCTGAATTTTTTGTTATCTTTAGTGCACATTAATTAAACTCCACTTTAGTAATAACTCTTGAATACACTTTAATAAATACGATAGAATGCTATTTTTTAAACGTTTTAACTAAGGGCGAATAAAGTTTATAGACTACTGATATAGTCTATGCTTTAATTATTTCTTACAATCTTTACCCAAGCTATAATCGTAATTTCTGGTATGTTTATGTGATTCGCCACGTCTATATGTGATCCAAATAGTCCAGCACTGGTGCAACTAGAGATATATACTCCGTCCAAAAATTAAGTATAAAATTTCAAATGACAGCAATGAGATTAACCTTCGTAACGAAAAAATAGTCCCTCGATTAAAGCCCCAAAATTAAAATTCTCCTGTATTTTATTAAACTGAAAATCGATTTAAAAGAAATTTTAGAATCTCTAAAGAAAAATAAATTACTGAATTGCAGAATTAATATTGAAAAATCACTAGAAAAATATGTAAACAAACGCGTAGGATTTTATTCCAACAGTAGTGCCACAATATAATATACTTTTTGGTTTTAAGTAAATATGTAACAGTTAGGAACTTTTCAAATGTTAAGTTGCCCATAACGTATAACTTGTAATTTGAAATTTTATATTTAATTTTTGGACGGAGTTTACCACCAATAACAATATTTATACTAAATTTAAACCGTTAGGACACTTGATCGTCAACGATGCGAGTATATCGAAACAATAAACATTGGCCAATAGGACGCAAGTAGTCTAGAATCTGTAAATATAAAAACGATTTACCACTCACTCACTCATCACGATATCTCAGAAACTATCCGTCCGATACAGTTTAAATTTGGCACATATATTCCTTTCATGATGGTGACGCTCACTAAGCAAGGATTTTTGAAAATTCGCCATCTAACGCGGATAAAAAGGGCATTAAAATTTGTATACCTTGAAAACAGCTGACATCCACCTGTCGGTAATAATTGCGACGTTGCCATGTGTATTTTTTCATTATATATAAATATAAGGGAAATGAAATACTAACAGATATAAACATATTATGTGACGTAGTTTGTGCGCGTAGATACGCGCACAAACTCGTGGGGGTACTGCTAGTATATTATAGAAGAAGACATATTTTTCTCGATCTGACTACCTAGTGTCGTATTTGAAGCCTACAGTTGGCCTTCATTTAATGTTTACAGTCTTAATCACAATTAATGTAAAAATCAACAGACACGCCCGCAAGTGTTACTAGAGCGTTGAACGGTCGATATGTCTTATCTTTATATATAATATCGATATTATATATAATATCGATATTAACGTGCCACATTTTTGGTTGTATCTATATAGATACCACTGCTGCACTAGTTTTACGAACCGAAAACGCTACAATTTAACAAAATATACAACAATTTAATTCAAATTTTCAATTACTGGTCAAGCAGATAAATTAACTGAATAAGATTAGATAAAGTGTACCGAGTGTCTAGGCTAAAGGAGGTCAGTAACAATTAAGACAATACGCAGTATTGGTAGGTATGTATACCTGTAAATCAAAGACTGTATTATTATAGAAAATGACAAATTAATTGCAACATTTACTAGACAAATAATTGTATGAGTGCTATAATTAACAAGACTATTAGGGGTGTATTTTATCTGGATATGTTGTACAACAGATATTCACGTATTACGTAATAAATATTCACCCCCCACCTATGTGAGGTGTTTTGTTCACCCCATTGTCCAGTGAAAGGAAGTGTTTTAAAAAGTAATTTCTTCCGAAAAATTATAAATACCACCATATTTTTTCTATAAAATTTTTATATACAAGGTTATGAACATTAACGTTTTTATTGTCACAGTTATTATTTGAACATAAGTAAAAAGTGTTTTAACACAGAAATAAATTTAATTTAAAATAGATAAGTGCCCGCATTTCCTTAGAGACTAATGGAAAAAATTCAATTGTTACGGTAATTAAAATGATTTATTCATAGAAATGCGAATATATTTCATACAATGATAGTGTTTTTTTTTGCATTTGAAAGTAATAACATTATTGGTCATCAAAAAAAAAACAAATATAGTATATAATGCAATCATTGCAGGTGTATTTCTAAAAAAACGATATTCACACAATCATTTTCCGTTTAATTTATTTTTAAAATGCCAAAATATCTGAGTTATACCAAATGAGCTATTTAATCTGTAAAAATTTACAATTTATGTTACATCTGCCTTCAATAGTAAAATAGTCCAGTCTGATATTTAGGTCTTAGAAGCAGGGGGGCGGTAGTATTTGGTTGCGTTGTTGGAATTTTGATATTTAATTTCAGAAGAAGAATTCTTATATTAGTTTAAAATTTTTAGAGAATGTAGTTTGATTAAGACACATTTTTTTTGGACTTTTTTTGTCTTTATTTAATATTGTATAAAAGTCCAAAAAACATGTTTTAATTGGAAAAAATTCTTATTTTGTCACCTTAAGTTTCTTAAGGGTCTACCTCAATGATCTAAAACGTAGGTACTGTTGTTGAGTTGACTTTGCATTTTTCAGAGGAAGAAAAAAAATCTTTTGTATTCGGTTTCAATAGCAATAGGCCATAACTTATTTAATTTTCCCATGAGACGCAAAAGTTCAGTTTAAATGGATTTTTTTCTTCTTTCTCCTCTACACTGTAAAAAATCGGGAGTGAATCCGGAGTGAATTTTCACTCCCATCACTCGGAGTTCGGAGTGAAAATAGAAAACACCTCTTGCTCGGAGTAAACGCGGAGATTTTATTAGAGTGAGTCCGGAGTAGAGCGATTTTTTTAGCGGAGTAATTTCACTCTCATTTCGGAGTGAATATCGATTTTCGAAATAAATATAGATGGCGTTCAAAGATATATTTTTTAAAATTATTTCAAAATTAAAGCAGCATTAGTATTTCTAAATAACTTTGTCTGGTTTTTTATTTATATTTTTAATAATAATTTAATAAGTTTTATTATATCTTAATATTTTATGCACGATTCTTATACCTGAAATTCATCGGGAGTAAGTATTATAAATAATTTTGAAAAACTTTTCTGGAATGAATTTCACTCCGGACGGGGATAACATAATTAAAATTCATCCGGAGTGAATTCCATGAAGAATTAAAATAAAATGCTTTTCGAAGTGAATTTCACTCCGGACAGGGATAACTTAATTAAAAATCATCCACTCCGTATTCACTCCGGAATTGACTCCGCAATTCACTCCCGATTTTTTACAGTGTATCTATTAGTACAATCGAATAAAACTTATGCGAATTATAGACGATACTGTGCTTAATGTCTTTATGGCATTTTATCAAAATTCACAGCTATTTTCCAGAAAATTTGATAAACAAGAAGTGTTCGAAAAAGATTATTGCTTATCCTGAGAAATAAATGCAAGTATCGGAAAAGGAAATCCACACAGACTTCAAGTACGCTATCCACTATAACTAATATAAATTTTATTTAACTCTGTTAATAAACATAGTCAACAAGTGAAAAAAATTGATTTAAATAGAGACAAACATTTTCTCGTTCTGCGGAAAAACTACTTAAGATTATCAAAAAATTTTCATTTGAGGTTGTACCTCAGTATCATTGGAAACGAACGCAAAGAAATTTTTTTCTACCAAGTATTTTGATTTGTAATGGTTATATCCAAAGGGGCGGTAATAGAAACTTTGCACCCGGACATCCGAGAAGGTTGGCGCGCCCCTGCTTAGAAGTGTTCAAAATAGAAGCATTTGTAGCAAATTTTTGCTGTGCTATTTTTTATATATTAAATAGAATTCAAAAGTAAATAAAATTCTAAATGTACAGACTGTCGCAGCCCAAGCAATCACCTTTCATAACTCCTTCAATTATTAAAATATTCGTATGCTATCTTCAAGAACGTAAAATAATTCACTAGAATTATTATTATTATTATTTAGAGATAAAAAAATACTAGGCTACTCTGTAGATTTAGTAAATTGACATAAAATTTTTAAAATTGATAATAAAGGAGTTAATAAACATGTCAACAGAATGCGATTAAAAGAATGTATTCATTTACAAAAAATTTCCTTTTTAAAGTTGATTGCTTGGGCTGGGACAGTCTGTACAAATAAAACTATCCTGTGTGGCAATCGAACTGAGTTATTTTCAGTGTATTGATATAGCTTCAAATGCTTCTATTTTGAATACTTTTGAGATTGAGATGTCAAACATTCAATGTGAATTATTTTTTTCTAAAGAAAATTTAGATATTGTACTCTAAGTTCTTGTTTTTTTTGTCAAAATCCGTCCACAAGTAAGGGAAATATGACATTTTTCGATTTGTACGTATTAGATGTCTTGTAAGTAAAATAATCACTACTAACAATAAGTAAAATTTTCAATATGTTAATATTCTTTAGCGAATTGTTCAGTTTGATTGTGTTAGAAAAACAAAAATTTTGTTTTTTTTTAAGTAAATACATTAAAAAGTTTCTTTAATAGATAAAAAAAAATCTCCCAGAACTTGAGGTTGATATCTTAAAAATTGAGCTGACACATGGGGGACCTCCCCTTTCCCATTTAAAATACATTGAGATTTTTTTTTTTTTAATTTTCAATGTAAATCATCGAAATTTTTTTTTTCAAATTTCCGTTTTCATTACACATCTTATAGGAAATTAAATTCTCTACAAAAAAAGTTTCTTCCATTTTTTGCACACCCTTATAGGAAAAAAATTACAGGGCATTAAGAAAGTGGAAAAAAATGAAAATTACAAAAAGTCGAAAATAATTTGTTTTTAATTTGCTCTTAACTTTTTTCCTCTGAGGCTGAGCAAAAAATGGAAGAAACCTTTTTTGTAGAGAATTTTATTTCTTATAAGATAATGAAAATGGAAATTTGTAAAAAAAAAATTTCGATGATTTGCATTGAAAATTTAAAAAAAAAAATTTTTTTCAATGTATTTTTAAGATATCAAGCTCAAGTTTTAGGAGATTTTTTTATCTATTAAAGAAACTTTTTAGATGTATTATGTATGTAAAAATGTATGTAAAAAAAACAAATTTTTTTCTGACAGTCTATTGTTTATTGAAACTACGTTTGGAATTCATACATGCTAGTAACCAAGATTTGATGTTTCTTGCTTTTTTGTCACCATTATGAACTTGATAGGAATAATCAGAAAATGTAATTGCCTTTTCCGCATAATTGTTGCTTGAAACTACTTTAATTCAATAGTTTGTGATCATCTACAGTCAACTAACACTATGACTAGACGCTAATTGTCTAAATTAAATCGAGAACTGTATTCGCATTTTGAATGTTAAAAGTTTGTGCGTATATTTTTTTAATAATTTTCCAATCACGCGCAATAGTCATTTAACAGAATTGCTTCTAAAGATGACTACTTTCGATTCAGACATCCTATATTTACGGATTCATTTCAGACAATTTTAGATCATCGAACAAAAAAAGTTATGTGACAATTTACAGCAAATTACCTTAACCACATCTCGTTCTTTTTAAAGACACTATTATTATCATCTTTGTACTGTTTTCATGTTAAAGTCGTTTACACAAAATTTAACTGTGAAATTTAGATTCGGATGGAAATACTTATAACGGTTATGATACCCCAAAACAAGTTTATTAAGGGTAGTAACATAAATCTGTCGGCGTGTAAATTTAACTTATTAAGTGGCAATAAATGTTTAGATTTAATAAGACAATTTAATATTTGTAAATTGCTATTTTACCGGAAATTTTCCAATGTGGGTAAAGTATTGAATAGGAAATTTTGTGGTTAAAGGGTCTTGCAATTACCGTTATCTTATTAATTATTCATAAAGACAATTATATTGTTAATAATTTTGTTAGTAATGTTGGAATTGTGTTTAAATTGATGTCAACGGTAAATTACTATAAACGTCTGATTAATTCAGTAATTTTCAATAAAATAAAACAAATAAGCTATTAAACACTTAAAAAAAAACTATTTAAATAAATCATGCATATAAACAAACATATTTACGCATTTATTTGGAATAATTAGCGTTAATTTGTTAATTATCTGTTAAATAAATTGTTGTTGAATAAATGAGGACGAATAATTTTTTTTTGATCTTTTTATGTTAACTTTAAGTTGATTTGAATAATTACATTACTAATTAATTTAATTACTTTTATAATAGAAATTTGAATTTAAGAATCAAAGGTATTATAAAGTTTATTAACTCGAACATAAATTTATAAATAACGAAATTAATTTGACGTTTATAGTATTTATAATTTATTTTAGAATTTTTAATAATCACCGAATATTTGATAATTTGGAATTCTAATCCGTCGGCTTAGACTTTGGCCTTATCAAAATTTTGCATATGCTCTATATGTACATAATTCATTAACAATACATATCTAATTATTAAAGATCCGTTATGTTGGGAAATTTATTAAATAAATCTATTATACGTCCATATTAAAGCGTTTTATATTCTATTATACAACTGACATTCTATAATTAATTTGATGAATTGAACTCTAATAAAGGGTGTTTGTTAGGGAAAACTGGGCCAATTCAGTTATTCCAGTTCTCTTAACAATTCATCAATTAATTGAAGCGAATTAGAAAATTACCTGAAAATCGATATATTTATCTCTCTTCTCTGATCCATTTGTGCCACATTTTTAAAATAATCACAAATATATAATATAAACAGTAAATAATGTTTTTTAAATATAATACACTTTATGATAACGTTAAACAACATATACCTAACACTAATAACTGGTAAAGTCAATCGCGTTTTGTACAACACACACACATACAAACATCATCTACAAGAATAAATAAATACACACGCACACTTTACACATACAATACACATTTACACAAAACATACCACATACACATTCACACGCACGTACACACCAACATTCACCCATACACACACACATACACAGATTTAAAGCTTATTTTCTGATGGGATGTCGGCTCGACTTTGTGTTGTTGTTGTTGTTGCTGTTGGTGGTGGTGTTGTTGTTAAAACTCTCAACAAATCCGTTCATCTAAAAGAGAGTGTGATCAAAAATGATCTGTATGTTGTGTATACATGTTGGTTTGTATGGTTTAGTATACGGAAAATTTTATATATAGGCATGTTATTTATAAACCACAACCCCCCAATATTATAAAGGGGAATATCTGATTGGTTCAAATGTAGATATGGTATAAATAGGCGTGGTTAATATTAATTGTTAAGGTGGTCCTATAATATAAAACTCCATTTTGTATGGTATGGTTTTTTATTATAGATTTTAATTTTTTCGTTTTTTCATTGTTGTTTAGTTTAATCAAAATGGTGTGGAAGAACTGTTGATATTGTAATTTATTATGTGTTTTGTAATTATTAATTAAATCAATCATCGGCTAACTTATAATTAACATGATTTTATAACTAAATACACGGATTTATCGATAATTTACTCTAAAAGCACAGATATGTGTGAACGTTTGATTTATTCAATTTGCAATAAATTAAAAAAAAAATGTAAACCAAACAATTATCTAACAATTTTAATAATGGTAATTAGATAAAGCTAGTGTTATTCAATATATAATAACAAAGAAGAAAGAATAGTGATGTATTCTTGAAAGTTATTTGTTGCAAATCAAATAATTTAGACAATAAAATGGATTTCTTTACTAATTTATTTTAATGTCTTATTTTGATTAATAATGTTTAATACTTAGAAATATCCACAATAAGATTTTTATTAAGTTGGTGATAAAACTCATCTTTTATATTTATTATTGAAAAAAAAACTAATAGGGATTCCTTTATTTGTGCTAATTAATGTTTAAATTTAAAATACTGCGTTGCACGGCGTTATCTAGTGAGAAGTAGAAGAACTATTAGCAATTTTACAAATTTCTGTTTCTAGAGTTTACCTATACAATAAAATCACAGATGTCACTCTTAGTGATGTTCCAGAAATATCGATATTCAAGCATATATATCGATATCAAAATATCGATATATTTTTTATTCGATTTTTTTTGAAATATCGATGTTTTTCGTAACGATATTTTCAACGATTTTCGATTTTTTTTAATTATAATTATATAATTATTTGTCTTGTAGGGGAAGTCCGGGCAAAGTGGATAGCCCGGGCAAAGCGAATACTCATCACCATTTAAAAATGGCGCCTCTGAGTAAGCTTGCCGCACTTCACCGGGTTCCTTCTTTACCCCTCAATGATACGCATTCAGAATTACGGCACAAACACCTATCACTCAAAAAAAAAACAAAAATAACAAATAAATAACAATTTGTTACGATATTTTGAGTTACGTATTTTTGTAATTACTCATGTACATGTGTTGTTACTGTTTCGATGTTATTATGTTTTTAAAGTGCATGGATTTGAGTTGAAATAGAGTGAGTTTCATTGAGATGTTTATTGCGGATTTAAGTTTAGGTTACGTTAAGTTCAACAAGAACCTACCGGGCAAAGTGGATACTATATCCACTTTGAAAACTATACCTGCTACTTTTACAATTGTTGATTGGATCCTCTGTACTTCGTATGAACAGTGGAATAACGACAAATGCACGGCTTACGAAGGAGGAAATGTATTTCTTTGTGACAAATGCATTAATAACTGATTTGCTTTATTTTTCTTCTGTTTAATTTTTTTACCTATTTTATTCGGTAATTATACCTTAATTAACTGTGTTTACTTTGCCCCATAGTTCTACTTAATTTATTTTTCGATAATTTATGTGTTTACCCTGTAGGTTGTCCTACACCAATATAAAAGTGATCTTGATGAACGACTTGATAAATTAATTTCTAATTTTGTGGGGCTGCTCTACTCGGTTCTGGCTGGGGAGCGATACCACAAGCATATACTATACAGACGTATATAAGAATGAGACACTTACTTATGTGACATATAAGTGATATGCTATGCATTAAGCTTTATTTTGGTTCTCGTACAAGACAAATAATTTTATAATTACAATTAGAAAAAATTGAAAATCGTTGAAAATATCGTTACGAAAAACCTCGATATTTCAGAAAAATTGAATAAAAAATATTTCGATATTTTGATATCGATACAGAGGTGTCCCAGCTAAGTGTTCCCCCTCAAATATCTCGTTTGTTTGTGATTTGAAATGGAAAAGGATCTAAAGAAATTAGACTACAATGTCTATACTTCAATTGACCGATACGATCTTTCTAGCTGTTTTGGAAATGCCAAAACAATGATGTTATATGAATAAGGTCTAGAAAATGATTCAATATGAGGAAAACAATCACCTCAATCAATATTGCAAATGAATTTGATACTATATTCTTTTTTTCTCCTCTAAATTTCTTATTTGCTACGCAAGAAAATATGGGAAAGTGCGATTCGCCCGGCGCCTCCACCATTCTGCACGATGAATTGTTACGTCTTTGATCTGAAATACAGTCTTTAACTCGAAATTTTGTTCATTCAGATATTCATTGCAGGTCATTGGTTTCCTAATGTTTAACTTTGACGTCGGCTATTTTTATCAATAAATAGGTTATTGATCCGAGAGAAGCTCTAATTTATTTTTAAAAGAAAGAAAATATGTTCATATCGAATTCATTTTCAGTATTGATTACAGGTGATTGTTTTCCTAATATTGAGTAATTCTCGAGACCTTATAGGACATTTTAGCATTTCTAAAACAGCTAGAAAGAAAATCGTGTCTGTCAATTAAAGTATAGACATTGTAGTCTAATATCTTTAGATACTTTTCCATTTCATTTCACAAACAAACGAGATATTTGAGATGGAACACTTAGCTGGAACATTGTAAATACAATCAACAGAAATGGACGTACTGAGAAGATCTAGATTAGAAAGAGTAAGGAATGGATGAATAAGAGGGGAAACGAACATGGAAGGGAATCTAGCAGAAGAGGTAGAGAAAAATTAATTAACTTGGTTTGGATAAAGAGGATAAATGACAACAGATGGTCACGAAAAGTACTAGAACAGTGATGGCGAACCTATAACACCTGTGTAAGTACTGACACGCGAGCTCATTTTTGGTGACACGTAATGTAAATCATTGGTTTCATAATTTTGGTTTTTATATTTTAAATGACATTAAACAAATAAATAATTGACAAAAATTATAAATATTTCTGTTTTTTTAGCCTTTACTTTTGTGATATGTGACACGCCACGAAAATTATGTTTCGATTTTGAAAATTTTGACACTCCAAGCTCTAAAGGTTCGCCACGACTGTACTAGGATGTGTCCCACCTAAATAAAGAAAGAGAGTGTAACAAAGAAGAAGCTGGAAGGTTGACGTAGAAGAAGCAATGCGTGTAAGAAATTTGGAACCGGACATAGTATACGATAGCAAAAGATGGAAACTGGGGACGAAGACATGGCATTGAGCGGTATAAGAATCCGTTCTACCTATATAAAATTTAATAAAATCTTGCGCTAGTGTTCAAATTCACCTACATTATGTATTGATGTATGTACAATTGAGGCATTTCGTAACACTAAATTTCATTTATTCTGTAGAACGATTTTGTTATACTCCATCCAAAGATTAAGTATAAAATATCAAATGATAAAAACTAATTACGCAACGAAAACGTATGCCGCTAGTGCCTAAATTAAGGTTCCAAATCTTAAATTCTTCATGAGAATTAATCTGAAAGTTGATTCAAAACATATTTTAGACTCTCCAAAGAAGTATAAAATATTGAACTTGTGAGGATAGTATTTAAAAATTGTCACGAAAATATGTAAACAAACGTGTAGAGTTTTATTCTTTCTGTTTAATCAGGTAGTTTTCAAACATTAAGGGCCGGTCTTTTCACCTCCCAATAAAGTTCGCTATAACTTAATGTTCACTTTAACTCAAAATTCCGTCTTTCCACCTCTCAATAACTAACAACCTACCAATAAACCGCTTAATGTGAACTATAAGTTATCGGCTGGTTCAAGTTCCCTATAACATGTTATTGGGAAGAATATAACCTTACTTTAAACAAAAAAAATGGACGCGTTTGAACTGGACGTTTTGTTAGATCGGGATTTAATTAATTTGAATTATATAATCAATCGTGATCGAAAAAAATATAGAAAAAGACCTAGAATTGATAACATGAATGTCGGGCACGACTGTACCCCTAAATAAGGGTAGTTTATTATCAATGCAGGCCTAAACGATTCAGTTCAAACAATGGAAAAACAGCGCATGTCTGACTTTAGCAAGCTTTCCAATTGGTCTCAATTTATCGTATAACGCATATTTACAGTGAACTCTATACAAGTAACTGGAACGGCCCCGCACATAAGCTTTCAATAGGATGCAGCGAGGCAGGCGCAAGCAACAAGGAAAGGTAGATACTGTAGTGCTCCCAACCCGTTCTAACTCACTAGTTCATATGGAAGAAAAGTTCGTAAAAATACTATTTTCAATTTTTGCACAAAAAAGAATTTACTATAACACTAAATTGAGTTCAATTTACATTCAGTGATAATTGTAGAAGATTCTAATTTTACTTTATTCCATAATTCATACATTAGAAGAATCAGGATTATCGTTTTTTATGGTCATTCATATTCTACATGAATGACGGACGCTTATTTTTCAGGTTTTAATTGAATGCAATTAGAGACATGAATACCGGCCAAAACTTTGATACCGGTATTACGGAATTATTCCAACTGAATACCGAAATACCGGTATTGTGAAAAAATAGAAATATCGCTGCTCTTATGTATTAGAAAACTGATAGATAAAAAAGAAATTAAAAGTAAATAATAAATAAAGAAATAGTCACCATCAGACAAAATTGTTAAATTTAGAACTGCATGGACGTAAAGCTTCTGTCCGTCAGAAAATGACAAAATTAATATTGTTTAACAACTGTTGACAATTGCCAGAATTTTGATCATTTTCCATTCTTTATTGTTTGTTATTTAGTAATTCAGTAACAAACAAATTAAAATAAATACCTTCTTCACAAACTAATTTAAAAAAATAAATTAATCAACATTAGTCTGTCAAGATTATCAAAAACGGTGTCAATATAGTCAAATTATTCAATTACAACCAAACAATTAACATTAACAACGCCAAAATCACAATCTTCAAGAAAACCGGATACAACAATTTCAGGAATACGCATTAATGTTATCCCCATGCCCACTCTGAATACAATATTTTTGTCAATTGTTGCAATTTAAATTGTTTATCTCGACTTCTTTTTTCAACCGCGTGGCTGATGCCACTTTGATTGCTTTTCGTTTGTATGTTTTTTTTTGTTTTACTGATTTGACGTAAGTTTGAATTGTTTTTGTAATTAATATAATTATAAATATAATTTATTACTCCGTTTATCAGGTTTGTGACTGTAGATGGGCTAACTGCCTGAAACTAATACTTATTGTTTTATTATTTTTCTTATTTTTGTTTAATTTTTTTCATTTAAATTAATTTCGTTAATTGAATATAAATAAACAACTGTTGGAGATTTCGCATGGAAAAGAATGTTACTTTTTTCAGTTATAATAAACACATTTATGAACATTTTTGTAACTATTTGTATTGTTTTTTCTGCTTTTTATAATAACAGTTATTTTACTTCATAGTAAGCTCCGTAAAACTAATTAAATTCAAATTTATTAATTAAGACGAGATAGCAGTTACGACATTTAGTGGCGTAGAAAGAGAGGAGAACACTACACAACGGCGGGTTGCATAAGATTTAGCTTTGCCTTTCTTTCTATACATTGCGGGGCCGTTCCAGTTACTTGTATAGAGTTCACTGCATATTTACCTCAAGGGTGCCAGATCTAAATAGTTTTTTGTAGCCATTGAATAATCCAATGCCTAAGTTATATAATAGAAGAAGTTTTGTCAACTGGAAAGAAAAGTTTCTCGTAAGAAAAAAAATCTGAACGTTTTTTCTACCAAAATTGTGTTGATTAACTCTCACAGGGGTTTTAATCTCTTCCCCCCCATGTTAAACTTCATTATGTCTAAAGATATCTTATTGAATCTGGCAACTCTGCCTTATTCTCCTTCTCTTAAGCAGTTATACCAACCATAAATAAAAACATTTATCTGGCCGATAGTTATCGAGAACTTCAGAATGGTTGAAAAGACGCTTTTTTTTATTGGGAACATTTATCTTCTCGATAAGTTAAAGGTGACTTTAACTATTGGGAACTTTATTGGGAGGTGAAAAGACCGGCCCTAAGTTGCATATAACCAAAGACCTTGAAATACCTTTACGTCATTGCATATAACCTATCATTTGTAATTTGAAATTTTATACTTCATTTTTGAATCGAGTATAACTTCCTGATAATTTGTTTCACACCAAAAAAAAGTGAGACTTTTGTTCTTAGTCCTATATTTGGGGTGTTTTTTCCAATATTTTCTTCTATATTTTTACTGTAGTATATCCCTCCATTAAATCAAAAATTGAACGCGTTTTAATTTTTATATTTAAATAAAATCAATACCAATTATCCCAAAAATAGGAGTTTAGTACTAAGCTATTACACAGTTAATTTTTTTATTCAAATTGTGATTGTAAATTTGTATAAAAATTCATTTGCGACTTATTGTTAGTTATATTGCAACACATAATATTAAAATAAAAATAAAAAAAATTTGGCAAAATACATACTATTATAAGTCTAATTGCAGACTAATTGCACACTCCAAGAAAAAAAAACGATTAATTTATTCAGAAATAAAAGATTTACTTTGAATTCCTGAGTGAATCGCTCTGCAAAAATATAAACATAAACATTCCTGAAATGTTAGTAGTTGAATTCCTCAATGATTACGATTAATAAATAGTGATATGAAGATACTATTGTTCTGTTTAATATGAATTCTATAAACTCAAATCCATTAATTTTTGTGATAATGTCCCATTTTGACGTGTTTGTATACAAAATAGTAATAAATTATTAATACAGGATATCTCCAAAAGGATGGGACATAACATGAACAGTGGCGTAGTGAAAATAACTGGCGACCGGAATACGCCGGCGTACACTTTATTATTACTCTCTCCCCTCCACAAGAAACACATATAGTAATATTCTATAAAGAGCGGCGAGCCAGAACCGGAGGACAGGAGATTATACTGAGATTGAAGTCATTATCCAGTCATATGCCATGGAGCGACTCCTACATTCTTTTCCCCAAAACAGGGTTATCAGAACGAAAATTCGCGATCAACTCTAGAGTGAACGACCCCTGGAAGCCGAAGGCCCACAAGACTCGCTTCTACCTCCACTTCTTTATAATCTTTTTATAGCCGACATTCCCAAAGACCCAAGGGCACAGCTACGCAGATGATACGGCCATCTACGTCAAGTTGAAGATTTGGAGGATAATCCTCCACGCCCTCCCACCGTTCGGTATTGTGACTCTCACGATTTACCCCCTTAAAAAATCTGCCAATCCACTATAAAGGGAACCCATACCAACACCGCACTACTAAAAATTAGCGAGGATTCCGATCCCTACTCTACTCTTGAAATAAAACTCCTACCTACATCCGCTATTCGGCGTCTTTACGCTGCCTACATCTGCAACAAAAAACAAAAGATTCAGATCCGTCATCATGGCGTTGCCTGCTCCAAAACCGCTCGCGATCCACTAGCCTGACGGGTGCCGTCACCTCCTGAAATCAAACCTAAATGGTCCGTGTCTGTAAGCAAACATACAGTCTTGAGACCGTATCCCGCCCACCATTCTATCACTTCGGAGTTCCACTCTTATTGCCAAGACAGCAGTGCTTTCCTCTTCGCTTATATCCCTGCCATTCTCCTTGTAATCGGTGCGACGACTACTGGGTATTCTTCTCGTTGTCTCACCTCCTTAGCGAGACGATCTACTGCTGTAGTTCCATCAATGCTATCCTGCGACCACTACAGTTGTACCTTTGTTCCCTGCTCTCTATCTTCCTCAGAGATTCCTCGACAACTTGAGCTGTTCTATCATTTCTGGAACAGATCATACTCAGAGCCATCTTATGTTAGAGTCCCAAACAATGTTGAGCGTCCTGCTATGACCTGGAAAGTTTTCCAAAAAGTGACTCGCTACCATCCCCAGTGCAAACAGCTCAACCATGTGCACGAGATACACGTCTTGGAGCCGCCAACTCCAGTTGTGGATGATGTCCGTGAAACCTGCGAAAGAAAGTGCCGCCCCAAACCCTGTTATATCTTGCGATGCTG